>CM070500.1:62983972-64183972 GCA_036346375.1 Guadua angustifolia
GAGGAGCTCACTATTCTTGAGTACAGAGGTGGTTTACAGCCCGAGCTTGAGCGCTCTGGTTATGGCTACTATCCTATTGATTGTGTGTTGATGTCATGTCCTTTGCCGATCTGCTTCAGGAGATTTTATACCCCTCCCGGCCGTTACCAGAAACGGCCGGGAGAGATTCTCGGAGTAGTGCATGGTGCGCATTGAGGACGTCTTTGTAATCGTCCGGACCGACGCCCACGCCCGCCTTTAACTCCGGATTCGGTCTGGTAATCGCCGAGTAAGCGTACACCTCTAAGCCAAGGTCGAGGTCGTGCGGGAGTTGAATCCCCACTCCCCAAGCTCGAGGTCGTGCGGGGTGTTAGATGAAGAGGAGGAAAAGCAATCTCAATCATGTGTATTGCAATAGCCCAAAGGGCAATATATATAGGGGTACAGTATGGAACAAAAGGAAAGACTATATAAGGCAATACCTATACTAGGAAAATCTATATAAGGCAATACATGATATGGTATATATGATTCCATATCCTTAACCCCCTCAAATGCAACGCTGTATGCAATAGCATTGCATTTGAAAGAGTTTAACACTAACATAGACTAAATCCAAAGTCCGAGTCTTCATAATGTCATCGCAGCGTGTAGCTCTTGGAAAATTGTGTTGAGTACCAAATGATCTCAAACCGAGGTCGTCTAGCGACTTATACAAAGACAAAGTGTAGGAGCGAGAAAAGCCACCACGCTATTTGAGGAAGAAGATGATACCACCAACACAAATAGAAAGAGTTGTCAAATCGTCAAGAGTGATGCGATCGAATCCCGAGGCCATGGTGATGCGAGAGAAGTCCGAGATCTGTATGCGGCCATTGCACTAGAAGCGAACGAAGACGCAATGCAGAAAAAAAAGCGCGGCAACCTTAGAAGCTCGGGGCGGCGACTCAAATAGGAGCGGCGGCACCATAAAGACTTCGATAATCTACAGCGGCTCAGAGAAAAGAGCAGCGGCTAGAACCATGCAAGAGTGAAAGATCTGGAAAACAATCGGCTGGTTGCCAAAAGATTGATTCTAGCTAATAAAAAGGGGGGGTGTTAGCCGGTGGCGGCGCGCTCATAGTGGCCGAAGGAGACAATAAGCGCTCGCTAGCATCCTCTTCTTCTGCGCAAGACGCCGCAACGCCGACCACCACCGTGGCTGTCGCACCGAGGCGGCGACGACAAGCTTCGACCGAGACCGCGTGGGGGATCGAGGCTGCGACATCACCCGCGGCGGAGAACACCGCTCCGGTCAAAACCGAGGAATCTTCCACCGCGGAGAGCAGCACTCAGACGAAGGCTGCGGCCGATGATGCGTTGATCCTGGGTCGGCTCACCGGCGCGAAGGAGAGCTACGATGAGTACAACCTCGTCTGGACGGCCGGCTATCCCACACCAGCAAAGGCTTGGACAACGACGAAAGTGGCCGCCCTCGGGAGTGGAGATTGCTCCTCCCGAGGGCAACGGTTGTGGAAAAAGATTAGAGGCTAGGGTTAGAACCTTGCTCTGATACCATGTTAGATGAAGAGGAGGAAAAGCAATCTCAATCATGTGTATTGCAATAGCCCAAAGGGCAATATATATAGGGGTACAATATGGAACAAAAGGAAAGACTATATAAGGCAATACCTATACTAGGAAAATCTATATAAGGCAATACATGATATGGTATATATGATTCTATATCCTTAACACGGGGATCGCGCGGCTTAGGTCGTGGTCGAAGTTCCATGCTGCTCAGCCCCGAGCTAGGGACCCTGTTGACTACGCGTTGACCTGTCAGAGATTCCTCAGTCCCCGACAGGTGTTAATTAACATATTAGTGCCCTGCCTTTGGAAATAAACTGTGCACAACTACTTACCTTCTTTATTTCACTTGTATGTGCATAGAAATTTAAGATAGGTTGGTGGGTTGGGTGTGTTTGTTCAATCCCAAAAGAGCCTAGAAGGTCCCAAAGTGTGTTTTATTTTTGAGCTGAAATCTTACAAGGCCACGCAGACTGACTGTCTTTGTACATTATGATCCATTGGAAACAAAACATGTTCTGGTATGTTGTAGTGTCTGGCAGCATAGTGTGAATTGTTCCATCTTTTACTCAATGTATCTTTATGGAATGTCAATACATATATCCTTGTTAGAGTAATCTGTGTATTTGACTACTATTTCCATGTTAAGATATATCAGCCTTAGTTCTCACAATAAAATATGTTCCTTTCACATGTTCAATGTTATCAAATCTGTACTGCTCTGCTTGTTTCTGATCAGTTTGTTACTTTACAGTTCGGCACATTTGATTGCTGGTACAGATGTGCAAATGGATACAAACACACATAAGTGTTCTTTTCCCCTGTAGTTTGTTGTCTGCTAGATGCTCTTTGATTTCAAGCTTAGGTTCATCTACCTTCCTTTGTTATCTGTATCTTGTAAGCATTAACTGAACCTTCTTGACTTACAAAATGCCTATGTTTGGTTCATACCATTCTTCCTGTCTCTCATTCTTTGCATCAAATTGATATTTTTTTAGGGGGAATCGAATTGGTAATTGTGATTTTTTTGTAAATCTTGTAGCTTGCTTATCTCGCAAATTCTGGCAATTTATATATTGACATTTATGAGCATGGACAAGGATGGAGGATCTTATATGCTGGATCACACCTCAGAATGAACATGGAGGAGCTTTTTCTTGTTATTAGTTTGCATGTTAGTGCCACTGTATATATAAAAAGGTATGTTTTTCTTCTTTGCTATAAAGTTGCCTATTTACTATGAATGGTGTGACATTATTGTTGTTTATGCTTGCACTGTTTAGATAACATTCCACCTATTTTTGGAACTTGGTGACATGACTATTGATGCTAATTACACTGTTAGATATTATTATACCTCTTTTTGGCTCGTAGAACTCTGATTAGGATAGGTACCATTTAGATAAAATATTCCATAATGTGTACACCTAACTATGTGATAGGTCAGTTCCACATTTTCTCAGCTGGAGCTTCGGATTCCAAAACATCCTTGTCCTTGTTTACTGTCTCCTATGCCAACTTGTTGTTTCAAAATAGAACTCCTTTCATCTTCATCCTCATTCTTAACCTTCACTTAATTGTTTTGTTGATAATCTACCCAAGATGTGCCTCCTTGTAGACACATCGGACCTTCTAACAATAAGAGAGATGAAGGAAAAGAAAGAAAGAAAATACAGTAGTACCTCTGTCTAATTTTCTGTCATCTCTCTTAAGCACTTGTGTCACTGACCAGTTGGGTCCCTTCTAAGTGAAATGAACGCTTAAAAGACATGACAACAAATTGGATGGAGGGCACTACTGATCTTTATTTCTTTCTTTTCCTAAGTTTCTCCTATTCTAACATAGCCATTACCTACTCTGGTTTCATTTCTGTTCTCTTGTCTCTTCTCACTCTCCGCTCTCTGAGCTGACCTTGAGGATATTCTCTCCTTCGATTTATTTAGTTACTCCGAAGTTTAAGACTTGATATTTCTGTTGTTTGCTTAGATGGGGATGAGTTTTTATATCTTCCTACTAAAGTTATTTTTTATCCAACTTTTTACACAAAATCTTTCTAATAAGATATTTATTTTTTAAAATATTTCTGTTGTTTGTTGAGGCAATCACCAGGGTACTCTCTATTTTGTTTTTGCTGAAAAGCTGAGGCATATAGTTTGTGTTCCTATTTGTTGTTGGTTGCTGAGGTATATGATTTTGTTAGTTCTATTGATTATAGGACCACCTGTAGATGTTACATCCGAGGACTATTTCTGTGGAAATCAAATGGAAAAAGATACAAATTACAATCGAATGAGAGCAACTGGGCTGCTTTCTTTGACATAACAGAGAAAAGCAATATGTGAACTGTACCTTAGAACCTCCAACATTCAGAACGCCACGTAACAGTGTTTCTTGTGGGCTAAGGGGAACAAGGCTGCTCTCTGTTGTGAATACAATGGCTTTTAACAGCTATTGAATATGCTCTCTATTGTGAATATACCTTTTAACAAAAGGAAGTACGGCCACAAGGGATTTGAATTTTATATCAATTCAGCAAATGGGGCCTCCAACTAATGAGGTTATCCCCAATGACAATGACGTCCATGATGTTGGATTAAATCATTTTGCTACAAATATGGAGGGGCAAAGACATCTAGTGTTCACATGGAAGCCGATGAAATGGAGCATATTGCTTTTGCTTCATCTACACCAAAGGTAAATGGTAATGGGAAAAAGCGCAAGCAAAGTCAGATTGCTAGGGTTCTTGAGAGCTACCTAGAATTCAAAAAGCAGTAAACTAAAAATTTTTCTGAAGAACTAAATGAAACAAAACCTAGTCAAAGTGATGAGCTTTCTATTTGGAAGTGTGTGGCTGCTCTAGAATCAATTGAAGACCTAATGGATATGGAGAAGGCAAAGGCACTACGACTCTTCAAATGTGAGCTGAATAGAGAGATTTTTATCAACACTAAAATCCTAATTGTTAGATTACTTTGGATTAATAGTGAAATCTCTCCATAAGTAAGTTATGAATTTAATTCTTAAAATTTCTTCTTCCAACTATATTCAATTCAAATGATGTTAATTGCCTAATTCCCTTTAGTCCTTCACTTGATTGTTTCCTTTTATAGATTGGGTTGAGGTGGTTCGTATCATCTTGATGGTTATTTATTTGCTAAGGTGAGGTCCTCTTCTTCCTGTCTTTCTGATGGTTAGTAAGTTATGAGGTGATTTAAGTATATATGTGATACCTCACATACTTAAATGACATAGAAGCAGCTGCAGCTGTATCCTTTGATGTACTCATTCCCTTGTTGAGAATATCAACCAAAGGTGGTAGGATGGATAGTTCAGCTGGGGCAGCATCAATCCATTTTGATGAGGAAATAGTATAAGATTTAAAACACTGAGCTAAGATCAAGGACCTTCGAACTAAAAGTTGAGAAGGTAGTCAATAGTCATAGGGAAGGTGGATGATGCAAGTTTCAGTGCCATATGCACAATAACATGTAGCACAGCCAGCCTCCTTTTTGAGATTTGTTATTTTTGCTCACTATGTTATATCCTGAGCTCACTGATGTTTGAAACTAGAGAACGACTTACAAGTTACAACTTATGAGCTGTTTTAGATTAAAAAAATGTTCAGGATACTACCCGTTCATCTAAAAGTTGTAATCATTGCATTGATATTTTGATTGCATATTATACCCGTACATGTGTTAACTTCAGACTGATAGGCTTCATCTGCTTAAAATTATACACTAGAAAATTTCATCCAGTTGAAAAGACTCTGAACGGCCTATGTTTTTTTCCTTGCAGTACCGTTGAAGACATTTTGCCTTGCTGCTGTGGCTGAGGACTTCACCTGCATCAAAGAGATGAACTTGTTATGCTAAAGTGTGTGTGTTGCGATTGCCATCTGTGTGATCTATGGACTTCATTGAAACTTTGTTGTGTGATATTTTGTATATCCATAATATGTGGGCTTGCAAACACATTTGTGTTGCTATCTTGAGAATCCATCACTTGTTGGAACAGAAATGCCTTCTTGGAGTTGCATGGGGCGAACAGAAATGCCTTCTGTCATTTCATCATGTTGATTTTTTTTTTTTTTTGTTTCATTGCATTTTTGAATGTTAGGGAATTTTACTCCTATGGTTTCCAAATGGTGATAGGGAGTGAGAGGGATTCAATATGCCTTCAAAATCCCATCTAGGGAAAATTTTCCTTGGGTTTCTTTTCCCTAGCATCCAAACAAGCCCTTAGAGTATCAAAGATACCATTTGAGAGAACGAGTATAGAGCTTGGTAAGGGAAACATTCGAATACCACTTGCAAAACATAGAGGAGGATTTTAAAATCTTCTTATTATGGCCTAAAAGAGTAAATCACTTTATTAGGCTTTTCAACATTGCAACATGACTCACTTGAACAGTCCTTAATTGCCTAACAGGCTAAAACGAGGAAAATACTTAAATGAGCTTCAAAATTTCAATGAAACCACTTGAAAGAAGGTTTTTCTAAGAAGCATCACTTGTAGTATCACTTTTGAAGCAAACATGAAAATTGTAAATATCAATTTTAAAGTGATACCACTTGTAATGCTAATTTTTCAATGGATGCCACATATAAATATCTCTTTTTTAAGTGATATTATTTGTAAAAGATACCATTTGTAAAGATCATTTATGAAAGCGTAGAGTATGCAAGATAATCACGCAATAGATTGTTGTCTTGTAGCCACCAATGTATATAAAGAGTACAGAGAGGATTGGTTAAGATACATGCCAAAGATAACTAGGCTAAAGAAGGAAGTAATCCTTAATTGATGCTGTGCTGATCTCCTGGGTGATGGCATGCTAATCTCCAGAGTCCTGCACGTGTACACCTGGGAGAGTCCAGCTCACGTGTAGTATGTATGAATGGTACTGTGCAGCCGTATGCATGTATACCTAGCTATCACTCCGCCGCAGTCAGAACGGTAGAAGCACGAACATTCAGATTGGACCGAAATTCAGTGAACACAGACGTTGGTAAGCCTTTGGTGAAGATGTCTGTGTATTGCGAGGTCGTCGGAACGTGAAGCACGCGCACCTCGCCAAGGGCGACACACTCCCAAACAAAGTGCAGGTCGATCTCCACATGCTTGGTGCACTAATGCTGAACTAGGTTGGTGGAGAGATAGACAGCACTGATGTTGTCGCAATAGACTAGGGTAGCCTGCTGAAGTGGATTGTGTACCTCCAAAAGTAACTGCCACAACCAACAAACCTCTAGCAACTCCGTTAGCCACAACACGATATTCTGCCTTTGCACTAGATCGAGAAAACAGTATGCTGATGCTTCGAGGACTAGGAGACAAAGTTGTCACCGAGAAAAACACCGTAGCCGGAAGTGGATTTGTGGGTGTCGGGGCAACCAGCCCAATCTGCATCGGTGTAGATAGTGAGCATGGTTGGGCGGTGTGATGAAGGTACAAGCCATGATCGAGAGTGCCTTGAAGATATCGGAGTATGTGCTTGATCAAAGCAAAATGGGGCTCACAGGGATCATGCATGTAAAGACACACCTACTACATGGCATAGGCAATATCTGGGCGAGTGAAGGTCATGTACTGAAGAGCACCAGCCAAACTGTGATAATGCGTCGAATTGTCAACTGGAGAACCCTCATCAGAAAACTTGGAATGAGTGTCAATGGGCATACAGCAGGGTTTGCAATCAGACATACCAGCAAGCTATACAGTGTTCAAAATGTATTGGCGCTGAGAGAGAGAGCAAAAGAGCACCATCTCGTTGATGCAGTGTCATGTCCAAAAAATAATGAAGCGGACCAAGATTCTTGATGGTAAATTCACGCTGAAGGGTAGAGATAGTGCGATGAAGGAGAGCCTTTGAAGAAGTTGACAGAACTATGTCATCAACATAAAGCAACAAGTAGACTGTGTCAGCACTATGATAAAACACAAAGAGGGAAGTGTCTGATTTGGCCTCCACAAAGCCAAGGAATAGGAGATGGGAAGCAAATCGACTGTACCATACCCAAGGTGCTTGTTTCAAATCATAAAGTGACTTGTTGAGATGGCAAACATAGTCTGGCTGAGCAGAGTCAACAAAGCTTGAAGGTTGAACACAGTAGAGCGTGCCATGCAAGAAGGATTTTTTAACATCCCACTGATGAATGGACCAATCTCAAGAGAGTGCTAGAGTGAGAACGATGCGGATAGTAGCAGGTTTCACCACAGGACTAAAGGTCTCATCAAAATCAATGCTAGGTCACTAAGTAAAACCTAGAAGAACCTAACGAGCCTTGTACTAATCAAGAGAACCATCTGGAAGAAACTTGTGATGAAAAACCCATTTGCCTATCACAAGATTGACTCTCGTGGGTGGGGAACAAGATCCCAAGTATTGTTAGCGTGTAGAGCTTCAAGTTCCTCAGTCATAGCATGTCACCAGTTAGGATCTGTCAAAGAACCCTGATAAAGAGGTGGGCACAAGCGAAATTTCTACAGCCATGGCCTGAAGGTTGAGGCGCTGAACTGGAAGGCGAAATCTAGACTTGCCCGGAGTGACCATATGATGGTTGTTGACCACCGGCTGGATGGAGATTGCTGTGGGCGGTCTGTCGATGCTACCAGCTTTGCTAGCAGCAACCTGTGGGCAAGACTAGTAGGGGCAGCAGGGCGGGTGTGCATGTGGTTGGGGTTGGCATGAAGCACTAGTCGGTCGACACCACCGGCTCCGCTAGCAGCAACCTGTGGTGTAAGACCAGCAGGGGCAGTAGGGCTAGAAGCACTAGTGGCAAGGCCAACAAACTAGTTAGTCTGGAGATCGAGCCAGAGGAACCAGTGCCCAGTGATCCACCAAGAGGTGAGGCTGGGGGCCCTGCAGGTGTGCGGGGTGCAGGAGACACCGGCCAGCATACAGAGGCCACGACAAAAGGTGCGGTGGGTCCTGGACCTATACCTGCAACAACTCTAGTACCAATGGGTAGAGGTGCAGTTCCAACATCAGATAAGAAATTAAGAGTATCGTTAGTTGGAAGCACTGAGGCGGCCTCGGCAGAGGGGAAGGAGGATTTATCGAAAGAGACGTGGCAGGAGATGATGATTCTATTGGAGGAAAGGTCAAGACACCGATATCCTTTGTGGTCAGACGAATAACCAAGGAAGACGCAAAAGGTGGAATGGGGTGAGAGTTTGTTAGGAGATGTGGAGGACAGATTGGGGTAACATTTGCACCCAAAGACCCGAAGGCGCAAGTAGGAGGGAGGGACCCCATAAAGAGCCTTGAAAGGAGTGAAGAAGTTGACAGTTTTGGTGGGATGATGATTGAGAAGATAGGTGGCAGCGTGGAGGCCTTCTACCCACAAGAAGGGAGGAAGGCTAGCCTGGAACATGAGAGAGCGCATAATATTATTGGTGGTGCAAATTATACGCTCGGCCTTGCCATTTTGTTGAGAAGTATATGGACATGACATGCGGAGTGCGATGCCGTGGGTGAGAAAGAAGTGGCGAGAGGAGTTGTCAAACTCGCGTTGTCACACTGAATACTCTTGATGGAGGCACCAAACTGAGTGCGAGCATAAGAAATGAAGTGGGAGAGGTGGGTAAAGGTGTCAGATTTGAGGCACAAGGGAGAAGGGTATGCGGAAGCGGGCGATCGCTAGATCAATCATGTCTGATACCATAAAAGCATAGAGTATACGAGATAATCACGCAATAGATTGATGTATTGCAGCCACCGATGTATATAAAGAG
The DNA here is from genome assembly GCA_036346375.1 of Guadua angustifolia. Classification (NCBI taxonomy): domain Eukaryota; kingdom Viridiplantae; phylum Streptophyta; class Magnoliopsida; order Poales; family Poaceae; genus Guadua; species Guadua angustifolia. Next base: position 62,993,261 of record CM070500.1, read on the forward strand.
TACAGAGAGGATTGGTTAAGATACATGCCAAAGATAGCTAGGCTAAAGAAGGATGTAATGCTTAATTGATGCTGTGCTGATCTCTGGCCAGTGGCATGCTAATCTCTAGAGTCCTGCACGTGTACACCTAGGAGAGTGAGGCTCATGTGTAGTACGTCTGCATGGTACTATGCAGCCCTATGCATTTACGCCTAGCTATCAATTTAGCATGTGGGTACCCCTTGAGGAAAAAATATTTTTATTTTATTTTAAAATTAGCTCAATATGAAATACTCTGAGAGGAAGTTGTAGAGTTTGTAGAGGAGATCCGACCTCATCAGGTAGATGGAGAGGTGTCGGATTCCTCCGGATTTTGTCACCGGCAGCATCTCTGTCAAGTTCGTCAGTGGGTTATTCGACGATTGCCTATGCCCTTCTTTGTTGTAGGCTTTTAGAGTTTGGGGATTTTTTTGACTTTGTTCGTAAAGATCTGGAGTTTTGGGATTTGCCAAGTTGGGAGAGACGAGAGTCTTCTCCCACACAGGGTTTGTAATATCATCGATAATTACTCAAATAGTGTGATTATCGACCATATCGCAGTAAACTGGTTAAATTTTAAAAATAAAAAATTCATAAAGTTGAAAAAATTTATGTAACGTAAATATTGCAATAATCACTGAATATCGAGCGAAAATTACTCGCAAAATTGACTGCCGAAGAACACAAGTTCACAAAATCGCTCAGGTTGATTATTGAGGCATATAGAGCGATTATAGGTGGAAAGTCAATTTTTTTTTTTTTCATCAAAAAGATTGATTTCGAAACCCTTCGATTTCTACCGATTTTTACCCAATTTTTCCAATTTTCGAAAACATCAATATGGTCGATTATCGCGATATTGATATTGTGAACCCTGCTCCCACAAGCTTGATTTTACCTGGTACGAAGCTTCCGTTTGTTCTTTTGTTTTTCTAATTGTAATTTGTCTCAATGCATGCTAATCAAGGTAGATAAACCCCTAACGGATTCACCACAGTGCCGCATTTTGTTGGTATAGAATTTCACTGTTTGTCTTTGTCTTTGTGTTTGGCTCTACCTCTCGAGGAAAATTTTGTATACGATACAAGTCTTAATCTTTATTTACAAAATGGTACAACATATTTTCGTATTTACAAAAAGGACAACCATTACCGGAAACTGGGTTTACAAAAACTGGTTTTCAAATCACCAAACCGTAATGGCACTATTGAAATCACCAAACCCGGTAATAGGGGCCCACCCATTATCGGAATCACCAAAACCGTAATAGGGGCCCATTCCATTACCGGGTTTAAATAATCTTGAATGGCCTGCCACGAGGCCTACTGCGCTCCTTGTTCGCATTTTTTGATTTGGCGCTTTGCTTCTTGATTGCATGGCATGCAAAGAAATCATTGGGTCCCACCCGCATGCATGATTTGGCGCTTTGCTTCTTGTGCATGCCGAGAAATACTGGGTCCCACCCGCATGCATGATTTGGCGCTTTGCTTCTTGTGCATGCAGAGAAATCACTGGTCCCACCGCATGCAAAACAAATGAGCAAAATTAGTTCCACCCGCATGCGAATCTCGCTTTTTTGACAGGTGAGCACACGCGTTGTATTGCATAGCACGGCCTCGGTTCCTTTTGACACGCGTCAACGCTGCAAAACAGGCCCCGGACTGAAACGTTCGAATGCATTGCTTTGCTTTGCGTGCTCATTTCTTCCTGAGCGCTAGAGATGCTCTCCCGTGAATAAAGCAAAGATGCCTGCATGTGAGGAAAAGAGAAGGCAAGGACGGGATGAGACAGATGAAATTTGTTACTGCTGCGTGATTAGCGCCAGCGTTCGCTTTTTCGCAGACTATAAATGGAGGAGGCGGCGAGAGAGGAAGGGCGCTATGCGTTGTTTTGAAAGCAGGTGAGTCGGGAGAGTGGTTTGGAGCCTGGAAATTTCCTTGTTATGGTGCTTGATTAGGTGTGCTATTAATTTTTTGGTTTTTGCAGAGATTGGTTTCGTGGCTGATTAAAAGGTATGTTCGCTCTTTTAATTCGTATTAGGAAAAGGTAGTACGTTCATATTACAACAAAGTAGTAGCATGATATTATTTGTTCGCATGGTATTATAATTAGTATGACGAAAGTAATTAATTAGTACGGTATTGTAAAAAGTGTGACGATACTAATGATTTAGCAAATTTTAGTAGACCGTGCTAGCAGAAAATAGTTAAAATTAGCGACTCACAGTTTATAATTTATTTGTAGAAGAGGTGAGGGGAAGATAGTAACGGGAATCGATGGAGGAATTTATTGGCATTGTACAACATATAAGGTATGTTCGTCCTCTAATTACTCTAGCACAGTAGTATCGTATAATATTTGTTGACATAGTTCGAATGTTAGGATGATAAGTTGGAACGAAAAATAGTTTATGTAAGTACGTCTAGCAATTTCGTCACTGTTGTAATACCCTTGTAATATAATCTAATCTATTGCTTATTTTATCATCTGAACTTTCGGTGTATGTGCCCTTATATATGTTCAACAAATAATTTAAGTGTTCATAACATGAGTTGTTGTCGACTATAAAATTTTGAAATTTTTTATCCATGGTTATGATGCATCACTAATGTTCCCATAAATTTTTATCAAGCTTTATAAATTTTAAAAATTGGCGCATACTCTTCTAATTTTACCATATCGGACACTAGCACTGTCTGAATTTTTAAAAATTCATAGAGCTTGATCATTATATGAAAATTTTGTGGGAACATTAGTGATGCATCATAACCATGGACAAAAAATTTTAAAATTTTCTAACGTGGTTTGTTTCATTTTTCATTCGGTTCAAACTTGTCGGCCAGCGTTTTATCAGGACAGTTGTATTGTTTGAATTTTAAAAACTTCCTTATATCTTAAAATTATTTGAAATTTTTATGGTAATATCAATGATTTATCAGAAACCTCCATAAAAAATTTCAAAATTTTTCGACGTCGTTAGAGTCCTATTTTATTTTTATACGTGATCGCTGATTCTACCCGGGAGGGTTAAATGGATGCGCCACGTCATTCCCGGATTTGGTGATTCCGGTAATGGGGTGGGCCCCCCATTACCGGGTTTGGTGATTCCGGTAATGGCCCTCATTACCGGGTTTGGTGATTTCAAAAGTGCCATTACCGGCTTCGGTGATTTCGAAAACCAGTTTTTGTAATCCCTGTTTCCGGTAATAGTTGTCCTTTTTGTAAATACGAAAATATATTGTATCATTTTGTAAATACCGATCAAGACTTGTATCGTATACAAAATTTTCCGCCTCTCGAAGTATATAGTATATATGTATAAGTGTATTATATTTAGGACATGAAGCCAACGCAGTGCTGGCCCGATTGGCATCAGCGGGCCTATTTACAAAATACCCACTCTATTCCTTTTTCTTTTTTCAAGTGTTGTTTTTTTTACTTGTTATGGTTTCGGAGATGTGCTTTTAACGGTAATCTTTTAGAACTTTATTTTATTGGATACTAATATTGAAAGTATTTTTGACAATAAATTTAATAACATAGTTTTTATTTGACTAATCTAGATAGTTTTAAGTTTGACTGTACGATCGTTACTTAAAAAATACTAACGTAGAGAGTATAAGTTGCTTTTTAGTTTGAATCTGGTCTGTTGTTAGTTTTGATCGTACGGTGCAGAATCCGACTGCTCTGGGCTGAGAAAACAGTGGAATCTTGTATAGACAGATCCGATATTTTAAGGAGAAAATCGTGTGCCTGCTTGCTTGACAGCTTTCAAATGAACAAATCTGTTTTCCTTTAAGCAGGAAAGATACACGTAAATGATTGCTATTGCTGGTTCATGCCAGTGCGTATATGAATTAATGCTACAATCGAATACTCGATTGGCTCTGTTAAGTTAACACGAAGGTGTACTGAATCTGCTGGGGCTGCAGCAGCGCCACGAGAACGACCAAGAAAACGGTGAGCGCCATGAAGAAGACGTTCACCAACCCTGAGATGAGCAGCAGCGGCTCCTCGCCGTCCTCGTCCTGTACCTCGTGGACGAGGAGCATCCTTGCGAGGGTTGCTATGAGCGCGACGAAGATGAAGAACACGCAGGTCCGGTACAGGTTGCTGAAGTCCGTGCCGCCGCCGCCTTCGCCGCCGCCGATGCTTCTGGAGTAGGACGCCATCAACGCCCCGAACATGGCGGGGCAGAACCCGAACCACACCAGCGACCGGCTGCGGGCCTCCACCGGGTCTTTGCCGTTTCCTTTTGCCGAGGACGGCGGCGTCCTGCACACCTTCCAAAAGAGGCCGCCGACGCACGCGCCGAAGACGAGCACAAAGGCCAACACTACGTACGCTTCTAAAATCTCAACTGCTGCCAGGAACGCGACGACGGCGATCAGCGCCAGGAGAGCGTAGGTGGAGTACCTGATGAAGACCTTGACAAACTTCTCTCTGGTTTCCTCGAAATGTGCCGCCATGGGCACCGAGCACACCAGCATGATGAACAGCCCGATGAGCACGGCGTACATGGTGAGCGCCTCGGGCACCCTGACGCGGACGCTGTGCATGCACTTTGTGCTCTTCAGCTGGCTGAAGAGCGTCGCCGGCAGGCCCAAGAAGGCGGCCTGCGTGGCCTCCGACGAGAGGTCGAAGAAGTACTTGATCTCGTCCTGGTACTCCTCGTACTGCACGACACCCCAAACCACCGTGTTCTGAGTTGAATGCTTTATGTGATACGCGTAGGGGGCTCCAATCAGAAGCAACACCGCGACGGCGAGGTAGAAGTAGGTGAAGTTTAGCACAGCCGTGAGGCAGGCGGCGGTGATCATGAGAAGGATGTTGGAGATAAAGACGGCAATGCAAAGCCACCGTATTCGGTGGCGATGGAAGTCTTCGATAAGCTCGTCGTCATGGCTGCCGTCCGGGCTGTCCACCCTGTTGACACGCTTGTCGCGCATCTTATCCGCAAATAGCAGCGGTGTTGTGTTGATCACGAGGGAAAGGAGTGCAAAGAAGCTGAAGGCGATGGTCGCCTTCCTGGTGCGCCTGCAGAACGTGATGGGGAGGAAGCCTACCAGCATAGGGAAGATGATCCCCGAGGCAGATTTCTTGAAGTACTGCAGGAGCTGCTTGTCCACTATCAAGTACTGTGAGCGCTTCGTCAAATCCAACGGCCCAGACTGCTACAAAACGTAATGGAAATCGAAGGTGAGATCCTAATGATCAGAAATTTGGTATCAAAATTAATGTGTCTATTACAGCGTAAAATTCGCAAAACCTGAAGGTTTTTTTTTTTCCGAGGACATGCAAAATGTTTGTGCGTCATTTCATTGAAAGGAAAGGAGACAAATACCAAAGACAGATCTCAAAGTTTCATCGTCGTAGTTGCGTAAAACCCCAGGTTTCATGGTTAGCGACCAGTTAGTAACAATATGTAAATGTGATCTTAGAGGAGGAACGTACTTGATTCTCCGTCATTGCTTTCATAGGAACACAGCAGCAGTACTGTATTACGGCGATCTTGCTAGGCTACCAAGCTGCATATCATATATGATATACAAGATTACAAACGCCGTACTACGGACATGCTTAGTTGCCTGCTTGACAAGGAACAAATAAACTAAACATGCATATGCCGATAATCAGATGTATACTAACCTGATTACTTTGGCAGCTCGTACCTTCTACAATGCGAACCAGCTATCAAGCAAGATCAAGAAGAAACGATTTGTTCATAATTTCAGTCCGTTGTACGTATATATGTAAGATTGTTCTACTAACTACTCGGCTAACAAAGTCATTATAATACAATACATCCAGTGTGAACAAGGTAATGTGTTCCTCTAGGTCAACTCCTTTTCAGGTCGTTGTGCCTAGTACAAAGGTGTACCTACTCCCAACCGTAGTCTCTAATGAAGCAAGCAAGAGGACAAAAAATTAAGCTGTTGAATAACATGGCATCATTCTTAACTCTTAAATATACTAGCCAGAATAACGCGCTACGCCGCGTCGCGCACGACGATGTAACGTGAAAAATTTAAGAAATTTGGTCGCATTTTCGGTTTTTGTATTTTTTTTAAAAAAAATGGGTCGGTAGGATCCGTCGGCAAATCCGTAGACTGTTATAAATCTTTGACGAATCTGTGTTTTTTTAAGAAAACCGCGGTTAGGACCTGTCGGCGAATTTATGGGCTACTATAAATCTTCGATGAATCAGTGTTTTTTTAGAAAACCATGGCAGCTTTTTTTTACGCATTTCGGAAAATTTGGTCGTATTTTCGGTTTTCGTATTTGTTTAAAAAAATGGGTCATTAGGACCCGTCGGCGAATCTACGGCTGTTATAAACCTTTGATGAATCTGTGTTTTTTTAGAAAACCGCAGTTACGACCCGTTGGTGAATCCATGAGTCGCTATAAATTTTCAACGAATCTGTGCTTTTTTTAACTGTAGATAGAACTAAAGTAATTTTTTTCCAGGGTCCGTTCCGCAAAAAACATCCTGGAGGATCTAAATGTAAACCGCGGAGGGACCTAAATGTAATTTTGATATTTTTCGGATCTATTTTACTAAAAAACCGCCGAAAGGTCTTGAACGCGATTTTCAATTTTTCGGAGGGGCTAATCGCGAGGGAGGGTGAGGTGGCAGCCCTCAATGCTCTCCAATCTCACCCACTATAATATATAGTATAGATTAGGAATGCAACATGTCGATCACGTGGACAAGGTTATTAAAGGGGTGTTTGGCACAACTCCAATTCCACCAAAATCCGTGGAGTTAGTGGAATAGAGTATTTTTAGCTCTAGAATTTTATGGAGCTGAAACTGTTGGTACACACTACATTGAAAAAGGTCATCTGTGGCGGTTCATAATTGTTATCAGTGGTGATTTTTGAACCACTACAGATATAGTGCCACTAATAATGCTTGATTATCAATGGCGATTTTCGAACTACCACAGATACTTATATTATCTGTGGCAGTTCTAACCACAAACCGCCACAAATACCCCATTATCTATGGCGGTTTTATCCAAAAATCACCAATCATATTCATATTATCAGTGGCGGTTTTTGATAAAATCGCCACAAATACTCCTAGTATCCCTTGCGGTTTTAGCCTAAAACCATCACTGATAATTCTATACCACAAAATAAAAAACTGGCATTCGGGCTAGCCTCAACCAGCGCTAGCCATGCCCTTTGAAACAGCATACACAAAGAACATATATATCATACACATTGTAACAAATGTATACACAAAGTAGCATAAGATTTGCCATAATGAAACATTAATTTATACTTTGTAATGAAACAAAATTTAAATAATAAAAGCCTAAACTAGTTTTCTAAACTACAAGCCTTCAGTGTTGGTTGGAGACACATGATGTGTAACATGAGTATGGATGACTGGATCATTGTTGTCTTTGTCATAAAACTCACCTTTTTTGTTGATTACTTCCTTCATGATGAAGTAGGCGAGCTGTCCCTGAATGGCTTAGATTTCAATAGGAAGCAGTCCCCCCGTAGGCAATTTGAGGTGCTATAAGTAGGAAAAATAAATCTCAAAGAGTGTATAGAAATTGAGTGGTGCGAATCAATGTGTAATGTCAGCATGACATACCTCTTTGTCATTGTCTGTTATTGTAGAACCTAAGATTTCGCATATTTATTGGCACACAAGTACCCATATAAATTTGTGCCTCGTGGCTGCTCGTGACACTACAAAAATTGAATAAACTAAAATGTCATGAAAGGAGTTATTTACTATGAAATTATGATATAAGAATATTGCTTGCGTGCGTACCAGAAATTTAGTGTGGATTGAAAGGGATTTATGGAATGGCAGTATCTCAAGCTTTTTTTACAATATCTTTTGAACGCCTCATTCGTTAGACTTATCAGCTCTTCGTAGTCTTTTTTATCTTTATCCAGCGGGTCCATGATCAACATCTTGCTTTTTTCTGGAGTAATTACTACGAGAATCCAGTGAAATCTACATACACATGTATGATGCCATAGTCATTAGTCCTAAGATCAAAGTAAAGAATGAAATCAACGAGTAATTTAACTAGCTAGTGAGAAACTTAAAATTGTATGGTAAAAGTATAAAATCCTTGTCTTGTAGTTTGATTAAAGTGTTATATACATATTTCTCAACCTCCTTTGGTGCTCTTGTGATTTCGGCCTAGCAAACCATTTCCAGGTTGAGGAATCCCACTGGCTCCTTGGTTTTCTTAGTTCAATCATTTCGTATCTAAATAAGGAAAAAGTTAGACTATCAATATTAGATGAATGTAGACCATGATTTATATATTAGACACTTATAGTGACCAGCATCTCAAAAAAGATATATTGAGGCGTCGTGATAGTACAAGTTGTGCAAGTTATCGAATTCTATCAGGAAGTAGCCAATCCCCTCATGGTGAAAATGTTCCTCTCAAAAAACGGCAGTGATCACCTTCGGGAGTATCGCTTGGTTGGATCACTTCATCTACCAAGTATGTAATTGCTACATCATGAGTGTTAAGCTATTTAACTTTGAAGGGGTGACTAACGGCTTCCCTAGCTCTAATTTTAATCTTTCTTGGTTATGTTGTACTTCAAATTGCACCTTGCCCTTACTTTTTTTCTCGCACAACATCATACTATGTTCTGGTTTCACTTGATCTAGCTGATAAGGCTTGTATAATGTGCCATTTCTTTGGACTAGGGGTTATAGGTTTGTCCTTAAGTACTCGCACTAGCCATATTTATGTGGTCCTCACTGGACTTCTTTAGTGTTTCATCTTGCTTCATCGCCATTTCATGCTCAAGTGCTGGTGACAGATGCACGAGTTGTACTGCAGGATAGGTTGGCACTAGATGGCCCGAGAAGTTGTCACGTTTGTGCCACTGGATGAATGAGTGGACATCACTTCCTAGAGTTGTAATCTCGTCATTGGAGGGCATTTCCAGCCCAATGTCATCAAACTGTGGAAGTACCGTATCCACCTGGACTTTTACATAACCTGGTGCTATTGGGGAGTTGTGGAAAACACCCCCTTCTTGGCATGGATAAGCTATTTCTGTACCAGCCTGTAGGAATATGTTCATGATGGGCACGTTGAGCTAGCAGTGTGTGGGGTCATGTATGTCGTCCACAGGATAATAGGTGTAATCGGGTTCTACTAATGGCGTGGACGCGCAACTACTGTGATAATTAGTAGGTCTGGAGAGAACGTCGTGGACTTGTGACTGGCTCATGGGTTATTGTACTTGTCGTTGAACTTGTTCTACTATAGTGCCTTGTATTTCTCGAAGAACCCTTTTCTTCATCTTTTTCAATTCCTGTTCGACAGGCTCTTCTTTGGCTCTTTTCCAACTCCTATAAGAGTCTCCGTGCTCTGAGAATCCCATCTTCCATTGAACCTTAACCTCAACGCCTCGTGTCCGACCAGAGTGCTCTTTGTTTCCCAAGGCCGCTATTAGTTCGTCTTTCTCCCTATCTGGGTGGAAAGTTTTTTGGCTGAACTTGATGTACAACTCCTGAACTCTCTGCGACGTTGCTTCGCCATCACTGCTTTTGAATGATAAGCCCCAACTAGACGTGATAGATTACTCAGTCTGGTAGTCTGGTCAAGAGACTTGCGCCAGTCAATCAGACCGCATCTAATTCCTGCCTCTCCCATTAAGGAATTTTACCCACGTACCCACTCGTGCTTAGTCTGTGGGGGTGAGTATTCTTCCTTACGATGTTTATGTGGTCCTCACTAGACTTCTTTGCTGCCTCATCGCCACAAACTCATCCCAATATGGTTCTAATTTTGGATAGTCTCCGATGGCTGACCGGTTTTTCTTCACATAGTTTGTATTTAGCCTCGCCTTGAAGTTCCTCCATGCCGCATCTATGGTCATCAACACATCGCGACGCATGTTATCAGTGGAATTCACTCAAATAAAGTTAGTAATACAGTCAAAGATTCTAATATTAGCTTTTCTCGGGACCCAAAATGTTATTCTGGCCCCTATATGTATATTATGCTAGTCTTATATGATCAATTGCTAGCACACACATCCTACATTGGCATATCACATTCATGCACGAGGGATAAAAATAGAGTAGCACATATAATTAACACTATAATATAAATCTACAAGTTTAAACAGTAAAAGGGCCGATCGACTAAATAGTCTTTCACGACAAAAGATAACAGCGGAAATGAAAATAAAGAGGCAACAAAAGGCATTGAAACCAGCGAGCATGCCTTAGCCTAACCAGGCAACTAATTGGTGTTAAACCTTAGAAATCGACGTCATCATTGCCAAAACCCATTGGGTAGAAATAACCATACAATAGGTCTTCTTCCATGTCTTCTAAATATGTTCAATGGGCATTTGTGTGTACAAAAATCATACTCCACAAGACTTTTAAGCAAATATTATGTAGTATGCATGGCTATGTCAAGAGATAGCTATTCTGCCAAGTTTTCTATTTTTCCATAAATCAAGCTTTCATTTACAATAACAAATAATAGATTGCAATCGGAAGTTGTAAGTTTATTTAACATTGACAAGCAAATAACGATAAAGTATAAATAACATATTTAAAAAAGTGTCTTGCTGCCCAAAAACAAAACAGTGACAAATTCCCTTTGCCGACCTAGATTTGCATGGATTTCCCATCCACTCATTTCCCCAGGTTGTTTTGTAAACATATAGCTACTAAGGTGGAGGATTCACCAAGTTTTCCATAACCATGGACACAGCTACTTGAATAAGGTTATACTTTATAGAGCTTATATAACTTTATCCATAAGACATAAACATCCTATCATATTGAAACACATCATGTGGTACCATCGGTATCTGATTTGAGAGTCTATGATAGAGCCTTTACATTGTCAGTCCTAACAATAAACCACTCTATGATGTATCCTTAAGATACGTTGTCCCTCTAATATACCCTAAGGCTTATATGTTGTGTTGGATGACCCTGCTTACACCAGCAAGGACCCGACGAACATGGAGCAAGCCCTCCACACCTGCACTAACCCAAAACCTATAATCTACTGGATGTAGTTTATTGCTAGAATAGTGTAATTTATTGTTCTAGGGCCTCCACATAAGAGGCATGTGTGGTTTGTACTCTGATTTTTGAATCTAACTACACCATAAACTCAGTCCTTGGTGACATGGGCAAGACAACAACATACAAAAATCTCGTACATAAGCATTGATCTCAATATACATCCGCCCAATTCTAAATCATGTTTTAAATTATCATTTTATATCAAAATAACAGTGGTACCCATCTGGACATAAAATATATGTGTCTCCCATTTTTGAATAGTTTAACAACTTTCCAAACTGCACATACTAGTATTGATATTGAAGCATTGACTACTTCATTCATCTACAACTTCTATAATTTACTAATAGAGCTTAATTACTAATGTGACAGCAGCAAGGTTGGGAAAATATCATGGTGGGATCAATACAACAAATAGGAATATCTACCAATTACACCAATATTTACCGAAAAATACGCATATGCACATACATTTGGAAACCAACATATATAACTATGAAATATATAATCAAATATGATCAAAGGAGGTTTTTACCTTGCTTGTTGAACACTAGTTCTTGCTCTGACTTGTCGATGAGTGTTTCCGAGATGTCGGTATTTACACTACTATAGGAATGTATATCACAATTGGTTCTTTTTTGTCATCAGAGTCGGTTTTGATAGTGATACAAAGTCATTAGACAGTGAAGAGGAGGCACTATCACAGTCAATTTTTGCCCGGTAGTGATTAATTGTCATCACAATCAGTTCTGAGCTTTGTCATCACAGTCGGTTTTAATGGTGATACAAAATCATTAGATAGTGAAGAGGAGGCACATCATAGTCGGTTTTCGCCCAATAGTGATTAATTGTCATCACAATCGGTTATGAGCTCAGAACCAATTGTGATGTACCATATATCACAATCAGTTCTAACCTAGCTAGAACCAATTGTGATGATGAGACACATCACAATCGGTTCTAGCTTAGAACCAATTGTGACGTTGATTCTGAGCTAGAACCGATTGTGAGGTGCCTTATCATCACATTCGATTCACAACTAATTGTGATGTGGGTGTTTGATGTTTAATTTGTATAGTACACATATCACATTCATAATATCTAACACAATATATAGAACACAAATATATGATATAACATATAACATTCAAAACATAAGCATATCACATTCACAATACACATGTCACATTCACATGATATAATATTATTTACAACATATGGACTAGTAGAAGCCTATCAGGTCTCTAAACCTACCGTCCATCGCTAAAACTTCTATCTAATACCACTAACATATGTGGTCTTGTAATTTGTTGAGATCTTTGTTGTTAGGCTCTTGAGGTGGATATTGAGGTTCTACAAAATAGAAAGTAGTGAACTAATTTAAGTTTTAAAATTTGTATGTAAAAGACTAAGTGTATTATGCATGTACATATACCTTAGAGAAAAGGTGTGCGCCACGACTAGAATCAACATGTGATGCATGACGTAGAAGTTGCACAGGTCATCGCACCCCTGTTGATGACACTATGAATAAATAAAATCAAATTAGGAAATGAAGAATAGATGTTAGAAAAAAATTCTATGTTAGGCACTTGTATTTTGAAGCGCTTTCACTCTAGCTGGTCGCCTCATTTGTCATCATGTCGCCCTCCTTCAGTAATGTAAGACAAGAAAATTCTACATACAATGGAGAGATGCCATTGAGGCCAAAAATGAATGTAGTTAAATATAGAAAGTGTTAGGTTTGAGGAATGTACTTACTTCTGTAAAACAGTCTTGATCACATAGGCCATTGGTCTCTTCTCAAGCGAGTCAAAAGTGTAGACTTTGTTTTCACTTGAAATGACTAAGAGTAGAACCCAATAGTTGCTTATTATATGGTATATAGTGCAAGCAAATAAGTTTATATACGATTTAAGTACATACAAGTAATTGAAGGGTAAAGTCATTAGAGTAGTATTTCTTGTGGTACGGGAAAAGAATCAAGTTCTTTTTCACCTCATGCTGCAATGCCTGCTTGATGTAGTTGACAAGTGACTCCGATTGAAGCCTAGCCATGGTCACAGGCACCATCTCGGGGTCGACGAACCCAACTAGGTGTTGACCCGTCACAGCTCGCTACCTCATTATCCTACAACTCGTGTTAATTGTTAAAAAACATAATACAAAATCCTATAATAGTATAGGCTCATGCTGTATGACGTGATACTCACAACGTCTAGGATTGTACAATAGAAATATCAATGGCTTTGAGAATGTACAAATGGAACAGATCCTCAAAATTCACTAGAAATGTCCCATGCTCCTCATGGCAGAAATATCCTCCTCAATACTCACATTGAAATCGCCGTGAAGATCGGCCTCATTCATCTTATCAATGTACCATCCATAAAGCAAGAAAACGTACTTGCCTAGAGTATTCAATTCGTTACTAGGGACAAAGGGCTTTCCATGTATGTACCCCTTGGAATCTCGAGGGGGTTCTGTGGCCTTAGTCAACTTTGCTTCATGGATAGAAGGATTCTCTAAGGTCAGGACAAGGGGCTTAACATGTATTTTAGAGGGTACTAGATCAATGCCCGTGCGTTGCTACGAAAAATAAAATTGGTAACAAAACATAAATACGTTTCAAAATTCAACGGTAGCGTCACAAGGTAAGCAAGCTACCAACAATATCAGTTAGAACAGATAGCATTCAACCGTACAAATAATCCACACTTCTGCCAAATATATAGAAAGCCCTCCACCACAGGGAACAGAACAAGTGATATCGTACTCAGTATGCATTGAATATGCAATAGCAGTGGAGACAAGGAAAACTTGCGTTCGACTTAATGTTGCACTCCACCAGCCTGTGCCCCCAAAAACAAACTTGAAAATAGAAAGGTAAAGAAAAAAACTTCCAGTTAAGTCCAGCATACAAAGGAGGTGAAATCTATTAACGAGGCAATAGCTAAAAGAGAACAGAAAAAGGAAAACTATTATGAACATCAAATAGTTGTCTTTTAGCACTCGCGCTCCTCCCTGCACATCCTTTGCAGTAACCAGTTCACAATGTGAATCAAATTCCATCACTGCCCTTCCATGAATGCATTAATCTGAGTCCGAATTGCAGTGGTTAAATGATGCTCTGGCTCTGCTACCCGGTTCACACTTAACACCAAATGACCAAATTCAGAAGATGACACATTCTGACAATTGCAACTCAACTCTTTAAGAGAAAAAGAAGGCCTAAAGGTGATTTAGTGCTGAAAATGGAAGCATACAAAAACACGTATATGGAAGTTGGAATGCAAGCAAGAAAGCAACAAAGGGAATGTAAACTGCATTGCCTCGTGACCAAAAAAATCACCTGTATGAAGGTTGAACGTGCCAGAAGTGTTTTTTCCCCAACCTTTTTCTTTCGGGACTGTCACATTGGAACAGCAATATCGAAAAGGTAAATAAATAAGAAATACAAAACATAATATATGCTAAATAGAAAAGGTTAACAAATGTGTAATGTTTACCTATGATTGTTTGAGTTTCTATTTTTATTTTGATCATTTGTACTTCATCTGAAATTCGAAACAGGGATGATCTCCATCTTGTGATAACTATCTATACTAACTAATAGAAATTTTGGGAGATGGGATGATCAAAAATAACTGTCCACTGCAGTGCACAACAAAGGTAATACATTAGACAAAAAATTGTGTATAGTGTTAACTTTTTAAAAAAAAGGAAAATGAGAAAACCTTGCATATCCTTGATACTTCATCTGAAATTCGAAACAGGGATGATCTCCATCCTGTGATAACTATCTATACTAACTAATAGAAATTTTGGGAGATGGGATGATAAAAAATAACTGTCCACTGCAGTGCACAACAAAGGTAATACATTAGACAAAAAATTGTGTATAGTGCTAACTTTTTTAAAAAAAGGAAAATGAGAAAACCTTGCATATCCTTGAACCTTCAAAAATTTGTATACAGTTCATGATACCAAACTCAAATTTCTCAAATTATGATACCAAACTCAATGCAGTTGCAAGCCTGGTGGTTTTATTATGTAACCAAAGGTGCAGCATAAAGGTATAATAAAGAATTTAACTTAAGAATTTAGTTAAAGTAATTGGTACACGGTTCATAAAAATAGGAAGGCAAAGACCAAATGCAGGTTCTCATGGAAATCTGCCATTCCACCCAATTAACCTTCTATATATATTTTTTGTTCTACTGCTTACAATTATATTAAACAACTTGCACAGGAGTTCGGTAATTTCAATGTAAATTCATTGGCGAAATATTCAATGAAAACCACCCATTCCATAAAAACTCCGTGGAAACCACCCGTAGAAGTTTTGAAAAATTCTCAAAAAATTACCATATGTACGGGAGGTGAACTTATACAATCCTGCAAAATTTGAAGATGAAACTCAATCGCATTTGAAAGATATGAAAAAGACAAATTCAGCATAAATAGTAATTTTCATTGTTTTAGCACTATTCTTTTTGCTGTTTGTCTTTTTCATATCTTTCAAATGCAATTGAGTTTCATCTTCAAATTTTGCAGAATTGTAGAAGTTCACCTCCCCTACATATGGTAATTTTTTGAGAATTTTTCAAAACTTCTATGGGTGGTTTCCACAGAGTTTTCATGGAATGGGTGGTTTTCACTGAATATTTCGCCAAATTCATTTTTTCCCTCCTCCATGCTACAACTATAGATGTAAAATGAGAAAACCTTGCATATCCTTCGAGCACGGCCCTGCGAGCACCAAACCAAAACAATCCGCAACCAAAGCTATCAAAATATCAAAGGCTGGAAATAAAAATGGAGACACATGATTTTGAGATATATGCATTAGTATAACAAAAAGAATGCACTAAATATTTTATTACCTATACATGCACCAAATAACCAAATGAGCTATGACAGTGAATGCACTAAACATTTTATTTTAGGATTCAGGTTGCGCCAAAATCAAAGACCATCAAAGAGTAAAAATCACACCATCTAAAAACTGAAAACTAAACTAAAAGTTGGTTATAATGTATCCACAAAATAACATTCAAAAATATCTATAAATTTACTTCTTAAAATGTAACTCCACTGAAAATAGCTTGTTTTCTTCTAGCAAATTGAACTTGCTAGTTGCTTCTAATCTACTATGCCCCCTTCTAGGGATTATCCCCCATGGATCAACTGTTACCCACCAACCCTCATTAAGTACCAACAACATGTCTTACATTTGCAATGTTAACTGCCTGAGAATAATTTAAAATAGTTACATAACAGAGTCATCTCTTATGAATAAACACATTTTTTATTGGATATTACAAATACCTAGAGTTATGTAATATGCATGACATAGATTGACAATGGATCATAGTATAACCACATAAATATGCATTACTATGGAAAATTTACAAAGGCAAGGTTAATGAGAATCGGTTGCAATTTGTTAAGAGCTCAAAGAGAGAGGCAACTACAATATAGGATCGTTAATATTGTGATTGAGACGACGCAGAATACACATATCACAGTATTTCACATTGATCATGACCAAATGCAATGTTCATACCAAGCCCCCAAACATCACAGTAAATTCCCATATACTCACACATCTGAAAATTTTCAAGTTGTACCATTTCACAAAGGTTCTACCATAACAAAGGTTCCTCTTCCCAATTCCCAGCAACCAAAATACCCACTTTTGCTCCAGAAACATAACGCATCACTACCAGATTCCCCCGAAATCTACTGGATTTCAAGAAAATCCACAGCGCAACTGATCTTACCTCTCCTTCAACTTAAAGCCACTGGAAGCTTAAGCTCTCCCAAAAAGGATGCAGCTTCCAGGACTTCTGCAGTTCCTCAATATTCTGCAGAAAAGATATTCAATCAATCAACCTACTACTATGTCAAGAAATAGCAATATTAAGCTCTATATTGACAGATGAGGACAACTCGAGAGTAGTAACACGATCTGAAATAAAATTGAGGGATCTTTTTGTGACAACTTACAATGGAAAGCATTATTACAACATCCTAATGTATTAATGTGTACATAGAGTACATGCATGTAGTACCATTTTACCAGTCTCATGTAGATGCTGGCTTTCCATTTTCCACTCTCAATAACAAGCAACTCTCAACAATGTAACCTATCAAATGCACCTATATGAAATCAAACACAACAGAAGAAGCAGAAAATAAGATTAGCTCAAAGCACAATAAGAAAACTATTCCGGCAATTGTTGAGTTTGTGAGAGAGTAAAGGAAAACAAAATGGTAAGCTTCCTCCCAGTATTTCAGAGGAAGTGCCAACATTACCCTGTTCTAGGGCACTGTTTTTCTTATGGTTCCTACCTTCACATACTTGCTGTTGAACTTGTATTCCCAATCCGCAAGGCTTTGAGTTCAAATGGCCCAAGGCCGATATATCACTGTCAGATCCTCGTGGCTCAAAGGACATCTTGGCCAATGCCCCATCGGCATCTTTACCAAACAAACAATGCATATGGTCCGCCAGTCCATAGAACATTCTGCAAAGAGCAAATCGAATTAGCTTCGGTGAAAATTTACATACTCTTGTCCAACGCAATATGTTTTGTGCAGTAATTGCAAATGTAATATTTGAGACAAAAGGTTCAGATTATTATGAAAACTTTGAATCGATAGAAAATTAATAGAGATGTCCTTGGAATGTGGATAATAAGCGAAAAAGAAAACCCATGATCTTGGAAGGGCTATATTAGCTAATGATTTTCATTGGAGGAAACATAGGCATCTGAGTACATTTCAACAAGCCTCATCAGAGTCCCAAGACTTAATTAGATCGAGTAAAGTGGTAAGGATAAGAATATCGATCTGAGTAAACCGGTAAGGATAAGAATATCAGATATCTCTATGGATTAGTTTTATTTAACCCAAGTCGACTCTAAACAGGCCATATGGCTTAGCATTCAATAGTTGAGGGGATGCGCGGGCGTGGAGGGGATGCGCGAGGGTGGGGATCGGGAGAGGGCTGTGCATCGCGAGAGATTAGGGCCTGACTGTGGGGCCGGCCGGAAGAACGTACCGCTGCCACCAACTACTGCTTTATATTAGTAGAGAAAATGCGATTAAAATAGTGCTTCATGTTTTACAGGGATGGAAAAGGAAAACCAAAATTGAAGCTTACCTCTTTCAGTATGTTGCTAAAAAGATTGGCTTTCAAATAACCGGGAACGCTATCTCCCAAATGGCCATCATAAATAGCAAACAGACCAAGTTCGTGATTATTTTCGTACTTATACTCTGTTATATGGTAGTCTTCCATGTCATGGCCAGATCTTCCTTCCACTAAGTTAAATCCATGTGTTACTTTGTTGCTTGACAACTTACTCCGTCCTCTTCCAGTATCAGAAGATGGTGAATTGAGACATGTTTCACTCTTTACATATATGCAGATGGAACAAGCAAGATTATATCAATAGAATCATTTTAACAAAACAATGGCCATAATTAAAGCACTGACCAAATAAAACAAACAAAAGGATATCTGAATCCAAAATGTCATAACTATTCAGGATACTGTAATGCATAGAATTGCCAGAGCAATCTGCATGACTTCCCATGGGACCATGAATATACAATTTTTTTGCTCAGTTAGCTAAGTTTCTTTTTTCCTTTCTGTAGATAGCATTCTCCTCAGGGGCATTTCCTTAGTTTGAGGTTCATCAAGATATGCCAATGAGAAGCAATTCAGATCTAAGGACAGTCTTGAACTGAATCAAGATAGACTGAACTTTGTTCCAGGTTCATACTTCAATATTAGTATTTCCAAACCACTTTTTCTATAAAACAAAAACTCTATTTTTTCACTGGGGATATATGCCAAACACATCTAAGAAATAGGGATTACACCTGAAATATATTACCAGATGTTCTTAATAGATCAACCTCTTGAGCTAGTTACATGAGTTTTCTTCAAACTCAATTCAGCATTTATCTACAACAATTTTTTTTGTTTGAATGATGAACAGACACTGCCTTTTCTTATGCTAGCATTACAAAATCACTATCTGAGCTAGAATTACCATATACAGATCAAAATTTTACATAATAATTAAAGGAAAAAAGAAGAAGAGAAGAGATCGTGATAGAAAAGGACTTGGGCGCTAAGCCATGCTAGAGGTAGTAAATCGAGCTCCCCACAATAATTTCCTAGATGTTGTGCAGCAGAGGTGACTTCTTGATTTATGACTTGGTTCTTGTAGGGATTCACTAAGCCGCTACACATGATGGTGCTCCGCGAGATGAGATGGCACGAAGACTCGATGGCAACGGCGGCATGTCCTTGACAACTGCAAGAGAAAAGGCTTTCCTCACTGGAGACAATAACAGGCCGACAGTGACCAAAGCTTAGGAGGTAGGTCCACCACAACCCTAGCCAAATCTGATGTCGTCAACTCAACCCTAGCCTCCTGCACATATCTGAGTTAGAATTACCATATCTGAGATCAAAATTTTACATAGTAATTAAAGGAAAAAGAAAAGGAGAAGAGATCGAGATAGAGAAGGACATGGGCACTAAGCCATGCTATAAATTGAGCTCCCGGCAATAATTTCCTAGATGTTGTGCAATGGAGGTGACTTCTTGGTTTATAACTTGGTTCTTGTAGGATTCACCATCTTGCTAGACATGATGGTGCTCTACAAGATGAGATGGCACGAAGACTCGACGGCGACAACGGCATGTCTCGGCAACTACAAGAGAAGAGGGTTGAGAGGAAAAGGGCCATGGTTTTTCTCATGAAGACAACGATAGGTCGGCGGCGACCAAAGCATGGGACGCAAGTCCACCACAACCCTAGCAGATCCGGTGTCGTCACCTAAACCCTAGCCTCCATGCACACATCGATACCTTGCACATCCTGTTCTCCTCCTCAGAAGTCTGCAGATCTCGCCCACCGCACCGTGTGGACTATGGACCATGGATTTATCATGATCGAGATGGTGTTGGCGCCCGGGAGTAGGCGGAGGTCTGGCGACAACATCGGGCATGCGACGGTGGGTGCGGCGAGGCCTTCCTCGATCATGATGGTGAGGGTAAAGGTGGAGAAAGAGCGTGGTGAGGCGGAAGGGGACGACGGGACAAATGAGACGGTTGGAGGAGAAGTCATGAGGTGGCGACGGCGAGTGGAAGGAGAGAGGCTCGAGGGTGGTTGGTGGTGACGGCGGAGGTCCTTGCCTGGTCTCGCTTTGCACGCGTGGGGTGGAGAGGGAGGGGAACGATGCAACCGATCCATGTCGGTTTCACCGGATGGGTGAATGGTTGCGTCGGTTTTTTGGCGACGGACAGACGAGGAAGCGATTGGATTGGGAGGAGCCGAGGAGTCGCGTGAGGAGATTGGGGCTGGGGAGTGGGGGGCGGCGCGAGGAGACGCGAGGAGATTAGCGCTGTGTAAATGAGAGCACTGTGTACGTGTGGAGTGAGAGAGGGGTTGGGGGCTGTAGAGTGGGGCCCACGGAAGAACGGACCGCTGCCACCAACTCGTGTTTTATAATAGTAGAGATTGTGGCCTCTAACAACTTTGCCTTCTTGACAGAAGGATTCTCCGAGGTCTTCTGTGGTTCTTTGGTCGTCGTGCTAGTCGTTTTGTACACTAGGTTTGCACTCTATGTACGAGTAGACTTGGACAGAGGAGTCATCATGGTGGTGGGAGAAAGAGCAATAGCATGAACAGATACAAGTGCAGGTATAATAGGAACCTACATAACACATGCATATGTAATGTGTTGCAATACTGGAATGATCGAGAAGATGCATGGGATTTTTACCTTGAGTAGTATGACACCTATTGTGGGACACTTGATGAATGACATCCATGCTTGCTCGAGAGTGGTGATATCTTTGTTCGGGGGGAACTCCAGTACATGACATAGGTAGTCATTGTGGACATAGTCCACCTGCACCCTCATGTAGCCCTTCCCCAAAAGTTTACCATGTACCGTATCAGTTTCTTTGCATGGAAATGCAACCCCATGTCTAGCCTCAACGGGAAATCCATCTTCTATCACAACGAGCTGGCACTTGGCAAGCGCTTGCAAAAAATGCGCAACTTGATTGAAAATATTATTTAGCTTACTATCGTAACTTTAAGTCAGAAACACTTATTACCTTTAGCTGGAGACCGACCTAATCATTTAGAAGCACAACTACTAGGGCAGGGCACATGCCTTTCTACGAGAGACAAGGCCATCTAACTCTGACTCTAGGAGGAGATCGTCGCCATTATTTCGATCCTCAGGGTGCTACTCACGTGCCATCACCTCCTCCCTTATCTCCTTCTTCAGCTCGTCCCTTAGCTTGTCCTTGAGGCGCTCTGTAACATCCTAATTTTTTATAAGTTGGATTTAAAATTCATTTTATGAATTTATCAGATTTTATTTGGATTTATTTATTATTTCTGTTTTTGGCCCATTGTGAAAAGTATTTGAATAATGAGTAAGTTTAAATAAAGTTTTACCAAAAATATTTTATTTGAGTTCCAAAAGTCTCAGAATATTTCCTAGAATTTTTTGGAATTTTTTTTGACATTTTTGTTATTTGTTTTGGCTTAAATTATTTTTAAAATTATTTTAATTGGGAAAGGTTTTTAAATCTTGTGAATAGTGTTAGGTCAGAACTCCCACGGGCCTAGCTAGTCTCACTGGCCCAGCCCACATCCGCCCCACCCTAGCTGCTTGGATCATGACCGTTGATTTCGCCTATGTGGCTCGAATCTCGCCACATAAGCTCTTGTGATGTCAGCTGGTAGATCAAAATCGAACGCGTATGGTTAGATCATGCCATTTTAGATCTCTAGAGATCTGAGCCATTGGATTTAAATCAAATGATTGAGATTGAATCGTGCCAGTTTGGATCATAAGTTGTTCGTGGCCATTGGATTCTACGAGAGTCACGGATTGAGCCACACCACTATGCATCCTAGTCGTTCATCCTGCCACGCATACGGCGCTTGGTTGTTGTCTCCACGTGTCTGTCCCAGACTCTGCTCTATGGCCACCGCGGACTCCGAGCTCATTCCGTGCATGACACAAACACCTAGGCCTTTTTAAGGAGCATGCCGATTGTGCAAGATCATCCACAACAGAAGCCCTAAATTAGTCGTAAGAATAGAGCCACTTCGCGCAGTTTGAGATCTTCATCTTGCACCGTTGAGAGCTTCTTTCTGTTGATCCATCACCGGTGGTGGTCTGTTTCGGTCATTAGCTACGCTGTTGAGATCGCCACAACGAGGAGCATCTGGTGCGTGCATTAACTCAATCTAGGAGCCTTTGGAGCACCGTTGTCACAATAACCCTAGCCGTTGGTCAGTTCAAGTCATCCCCGCCGCCATTCCAGTGAGCAAAAGTTAGATCCATTCACATAAAATGGTAGGCGTGGTTGCGAGCTTTCTGTAGATGCCCTCGCTGGCCGACGGTGGCAACCATAGGGTCCTGAGCTAGTGATGGTGACATGGTTTGATATTCTGTCGACATGTGGTGCCACGCTGGAAAATTGGCAAGCGTCACATAGGATCAGTTCATTGAGGTGTCGCTTGGGTGGTGCTTCCATCGCCCGCTGACTCAGTGGGTTGTGGGTCCCACGTGTTAGCGAAACCGAGCCATGTGCACTGGGTTCACAGTGGGCCAATGGAGGTTTATGGACCAGGTCCATGCGCCCATGACGCATGTCGGCTTCTAGTTGGTCTAGACCAGGGTTGACACCATGTAATTTCATAAATTGGGTTTTTCAATATAAAAATAATTCAGGATAATTAATGATTTTCTATTTTTTGATTTTCCTATTTATTTAAATTTCGAGTGCCCGTTCTTCCTCATACAATCTCTAATTGAGGCGATTCTGATTTCTAAAAATTTCTAAAATTGTGATATATTTAATGGTGAATTTTATTTGATTTTTGGAGTTTGTTTTCTCTATATTTGGGTATTTTTTAGTATTTTCTCTTATTACGCGTAAACGTTAAAGTGCTTAGAACATTTGAGGTGGAATCGTTGATTCAAGAGTAAGGTCCAGAGCAAGCGCAAGAACTTTTCTAAGGTAAGTTGTGCTTTGATCATGTTGAATCTAATTTATAAAATTGCTATGTTGTTTTACATTATGCTTATCATTTTATGTGTACAACTGTTTCAAAATAGTTTGGGATCTAGTTAATCTACCCAATTGATCTATACCCTACCTTGTCATTTGTATGACAAGATTAATTGTCACCCTAGGATGGTTCATTACTAGTTGGTTAATATAGTAATTAACATGGGTTGGTTAGATCATGATTAGTATGCTTAGGCATGTTACGTGTAACTCATGTCTTCGAAATATCAACTAAATCTTGACTAATGGATTGTGGAACATGTTTATGGAATTGATGTGTCAGGTGTTGTCACACAATGATGTTGAGTTGAAGTGACGGAGAGGTCATGCAATGATGTTGACATGTTGATGGCATGTGGTGCTTGGTAATCAACTAGGGTGTTAATAATATAGATTGGGGCAAGTGGCAAGGGGTAGTGTACCAAGGTGGGCCAAAAGGATAGAGGGTATGTAGAAGTTTTGTCTCTATCATCTTAAGGACTTAAATTTGCAAGCATTTGACCTGAGTCAAACATATAACCACATGCTTGAAATGAGATAGACCTAGCTAATTAATTTGTAATGTCTTAACTTTGATGCTACCAGTGGTGGTGTGAGGTCTAATTTGTGGGCACCTAGAAATACGAATCGTTCCTCACTCGTGCATTGGACTTAGAGGTGACACCCATACTCCAATTAAGTGTATGCACACTATCACCCAAAGGTCCAGTGAATAGAGTATTAACCAGATGACCCTCACCCAAATAAATATCAGCCACCTAGTTGCACCGTACACACTTACGCAATCAAGAGAGTTTTGATTCCATTTCGAACTACCGTACCGGGATTGAAACCAACCCATCAAAGCATAGCACCCGCCGTCCACCTCAGAGTCTTGGCATCGCCCACACCAACCGAGGGAGGTGTGTCGCAATAGACAAGGAATGATGACAGCTTGAGTTTATACATTTCATGGTTGGGAGCAATTCCAGGTACCTAGATATGTGTCTAGTGCTAGTTCCTAAGATCAATGCCTAGCACCCTGTAGGGTCGAGGATGCGCCTAGAGGGGGGGTGAATAGGCGTTTTAAGAAATTCGATCGCTCACTAAACAGTCGCTCTAATCAACCCCTATGTCAAAACCTACACAATTATAATGCGGAAGCGATAAACTCGGTTTTGACAATTAAGGCCTAAATCAACTAGGCTCACTATGTGCACTATCTAAATTATGTCTCTACACAAGAATTGCTAAAATGATCAACTAAATAATACTAGCAATTCTAATTCAAGCAATTGATAAATATTCAATAATGTAAAGTGCTTGAATATAAATGAGACAAGAGACAACCGATATTTTTTCGTGGTGTTCGGAGACTTGTCGGTCTCCCCTAGTCCACGTTGAGGCAAGCCCACACTTGGACCGGCTCCCGCTCAAGCACCCGCCTCTTTCCACTAGTCGTGGTTTTTCACGCTTGCGCGTAGGCTCAACCCGAACCTTCACAAACTTGCCGGGGCTTCTCACACCCTTGAGAGCTCCCGCGCACGACGTCTACGCCGTCTAGGAGTCGGCAACCTCCAAGAGCAATAAGCCGCTCCTTCTCTTGAACCTCACCGGGCACAACGAATGCGCTCCTCGGTGATCACCAAGTGCAACACATGCACAAGGCCTCCTCAAGTGCAACACATGCACAAGAGACACTCAAACCACTTCCTAATTGCAACACATGCAATTAGGGCTCACTCTTAGCTCAAGAAGCAAATGGAAGAGGGCAACACATGCACACAACTCCCACACACTCACAATAACTCCAGCACCTGCCCCAACACCCCAAGGCCTCCTTTTATAGCCTCCAAGCCAAAACTAGCCGTTGGGGGTCGAAATGGGCAAACCCGCAGGAAACCCGGTGCTACCGCCCTACTAGAACCGGTAGCACCGGCCTACGCCTACGGGCCAACGGCTACAAAACTAGCCGTTACCAGGAAATCCGGTAGCACCGACCAACTAGGAGCGGTGCTCTGCGCGCCGGTAGCACTGCCATAAGCCCGGTAGCACCGGACCTCAACAAACCACAAAAACACACCCCTCTGGAAAAATCACACCGGGGGTTCGGCCGGTGCTACCGCTCCTCCGTAGTGCCGGACCACCATGGCCGGTAGCACCGCCCCGAGGCACAAGAACACCCCTCCGAAATTTCACTCCGGTTAGAGGCGGTGCTACCACCCACCGGTAGCACCGGGCTACCACCACCGTGTGGCAAGCCTCACAGAGAAGACAAGATTTTCACACTAAAATCATTTCTCCAAAAACGAAATGCCATTCTTTGAGCCATTAGATGATCAACACATGATCATATACTTATGCAAAACACATTTGCACCAACTTAGCTCATGCTCAAAGAATCTCAACCAAATTGCAAAAACACATTTCGCAATCAACTCAAGATCTATTTGCAAAACATATTAAGCAAATCAAACTCGAGTTTATGATATTAATCCCCCTAGCCATGTGAAGGTCAACACAAGATCCGGTCAACTTGCCAACACCCGTTGCAAGCCCCACTCACACGCTCTCGGGATTCCGGACTCATAAACCTCAGTTTATTCGCACAACGAACTTGCAAATAACACAATAAAACTATTTCATGCTTGAGCACTACTCTTTGCAACACATGCAAAATTCTAGCTCCAAGCAACATCAAATCAAGATGCATGAACTCTCTAATTGCAACACATGCAATTCTCTAGTTCAATGCAACCACAAATCAAACTTCGACTAAAACCAAAACCATACGTATGAGCTCTTTACTCGCAACACATGCAAGCCTCTAGCTCCATACAAACACACAACATAAAATCATGCTTGAGCTCTCCTTTTGCAACACATGCAAAACTTAGCTCCAAGCAACACCAAGGTTTTATAAAGATGTTTTATGAAACCAAAGCATGAAGCTTCAACTAATGCAACACATGCAAAAGTGAACTTCACATAAAAGCCAACGATTAGCTTATCCTATTTGCAACACATGCAAATCAAAGCATAATGCGAAAACCAAATGCATATACTCTTTCATCTTTGCAACACATGCAAATCAGAGCACAATGCAAAACAACCAAGCATAGGCTTAACACATTTGCAACACATGTCAAATGGTTAACCCATATGCAAAAATCAAATCAAATAAGATTTGAGCTTGAGTGAACGCGGATTGAGATCACCAACACATGATGAAGCTCAAGCTAGGGAACGACCCCTCTTAATAGCACGGCGATAAAAACCTTAGACTCAAAAACTACAAAGTCCTTAGCCTATCTAATTATACCTTCGCCGCCGCGCGCAAGCAATCCCCTTTGGGGTCTTTATGATCTTCTCTTTGATACTCCCCCGGGATCTCTACTCGACTCCTCTTCGGGATCCACTCTTGACGCCCATCAACTCATGATGCCGTCCTTGTCCCGTTCTCATCAATCATTGGACCTAACTCAATCACAACTCATAAACATAGTTAGTCCAAGATGCATGGTTGTCTCAATTATCTCTTGCACTCCATTAACACATAATGGATGCCTCTAGATCAATTGAGCACAACCTAAATCAATTGAAATGATTGTAAATGTGTCTTAAGTATAATAATGCAACACATGCTTAATTATACTTAAGAACTATCCATTGTCCTAATTAATCACAAAACACCATCAACACATGATGAAGTGTTCTTTAACGATTAACAAGACAAATGAACTCAATTTAAATTATCATTTAAATTGATATGAGTATATATTAACTACACAAGTTTTCATATACTCATGTTGATGAGAAGTAATGATCCATTATGTGTAAACTATATGGAAATGATCATTACACTAAGTCATCGACTATAGAATACGCCCCACATGTATATGTGCATAAGTATGATTGACTTGGATATAATATGCACATATTCAATTTGATTGCATTGGAACATATCCTATATTTCCACGAGTATACTTATAACTAGGCAATTCGAATATATACTCAAGGATTTAGTTTCTTTGTCTTGATCCTTATATGTGTCAATAACGAATCGATCAATACAAAGAGACTTTCAAGTTAAACTACAAACTCCCCCTAAATATGTGCATCCATGTAATGTGTGGATTGGGAAACATAATGCACGTTTGTGGTTAATATAATGGGGACATTCATATTTCAACTTGACTCCAAAGTATGCAACTAATACTAGAATGAATATGCAAACATACCTTGGGTTTTCCATTTTTCAATGCGATGAGACTAATCAAAGATATTCTAAATAAACAAGTTAGTCTCGATATAAGATTTGTCATTAATAACAAAATCACATTAATGGATAATCTCAATATTAGATTTGTCATTAACACCAAACCATAACTAATGAAGGTTGAACTTACAATCTCCCCCTTTTTGGTGATTAATGACAAATCCAAGCTTAATAAACACATTTGGATTAAAACTAACATATTGAGAGAATTTAAGCTTTTTGAATGCATATGCATATTGTAAACAATATAAGCATTGACAATTTAGAATGCATATGACAATTAATTCTCCCCCTTAATCATATTAAGCTCCCTTTTTAAGCCAAATGATATTAAGCTTCCTAATTCTCCCCCTTTTGGCATTAAGCACCAAAAATGGAAAAACTAAACGATTAACTTGAAATACATTCTTCCCCCCTTTTGGCATTTAAACATTTATCATTAATAAGATTTATCATTATTCTCCCCTTTTTGGCATTTATCAATTTCTTTTAGGGGTCTAATCTAATGAAGGTCATATTAGAATTTAAATGAACACTTATGACCTTGGGGATGAATTAAGATTTCAAACAAAAATAAAAACTTGAAAGGTCATTCAAGAAGTAAAACAAGTTTTTATTTGAAATATGGTCTAAAAATAAGGAAAACTCGAAAAGAGACCATATTTGGGTTTGTGGATACCACTTGTAAAACAAATACCACTTGTAAAGATAAGCGTGAAAAACGAAGTAAGGGTATTACACGGTTTATTTGAAACACATTCAAATAATTCACTCCTCATTTTATTAGGCTTTGCAACTTTTCAACATGATTTTTTTTAAAGAATCCAATATTTTTGCCTAATTGGGTCAAACGAGGAACCCAAAAGAAATAGATACCACTTGAGAAGTTAGATACCACTTTAAATCTATCTCAAGAGCTTTGCATGAAAATCCAAAAGAAATGAGCATTTTCAAATTTTCATGAAGAACAATGCTCAACAGGAGATTTTCCTCTTTTATGTATTTCAACACATAAAGAATCTCACACAGAGAAGTCTTAGGCGGTTGAACTTACAATTTTAGCTTGCGAGGAAAAATCTTAATCAAGAATGTGGGTATCACAATAATGCTACAAAGAGGTAATGAAATACCACTTGTAGGAAATAGTTGAAATCAATGATACCACTTAAAAAAGGAATTCAAATAATCAAGGATATCACATGAGAAAAGAAGAGTAAGATTCATGATACCACTTGGAGAAAAGAGAAACTCAATGATACTACTTGTAAGCACATGAAATGAATAAAAGCTCGATTGATACCACTTAGGATCAAATCACAAAGAGTTGATACCACTTGAAGGAATTATCGATAACATCGATGGGTATCAGAGCAAATCCATGCATAAAACTCATTTGAGCTTCAAGAAGAAAAACTCAACAAGGGATTCCTTTTGATCTCCAAGAATTGATTAGCTTGTCATTTGAGACCATTTAATGGAGAATCAAGTTTCTCAAAAAGGTCAAAATCATGCAATTTTGATACCATTTGTAAATTAATACTCAAAACTTGATTAAACAAGCTCCAAAAGATTCTAAAGATGAAGCATGGAGCTATTAGCATTTATACATGCACAAGTTTTGGTTTTGAAAAGATTTTTCAAAAGAAGCCAAATGGGTACCACTTGAAATATTTCAAAAGAGAATAAGTGGATACCACTTGAAAATAGCTCAAATAACATTAAAAGATTTGAAATTTTGCAAAAACATACTTTGAGATCATAAGAAGCTTTTCCAAAAAGAATTATTGAAAAAGGAAGTTCCAATCAAAAGATATCCCAAAAGCAATTTTGAAAAACTCTGAAAACTCAGAGCAGACCTGCTTGGTCCGGTGCTACCGCTCTCATATGGCCGATAGTCTGGGACTCAAATTCATATCAGTGGTACAAGCGGTGCAACCGCTCCTGACAGCCTGAAACTTTCAGATTTTTTGCAAATTTTAGCAAAAACAATTCAAATGAAGTCCAAATGATTTGAAATTTTCCAGAAATAAACTTTGGACTATTTAGAAGGTTTTGCAAAAAGAATTTCCATAAAACGATATTTATTTCAAAAGATATGGCAATTTGCGCTTTGAGGCATAAACGAAAATAGATTTTCATGAAAAGCTTCAAAATGCAACTCAATTTGGATTTCATTCAATTTCAATTTTCATAGCTTAGATTGGTGTATCAAGAAGATTTATAGCCAAGATTCATGATGAAATCCAACTTGAATGCCAACAATTTAGCATAGTGCTAGAATAGGCTATTTTGGATTAAATCAAATTATTTTTTGAGCCAAATTCGATTTCAACTTAGAATTTTCATTTTGAAAACTTGTAAAACCTTTGGAATACATAATAGGATACTTTTATAAAGCTTTTCGCAAATTTGGGCCTTTTAAATATGATTTTTGACTTTTGACCTAAATAGTCCAAATGAAGAAGCAAAGTCAAATCCAATTAACACAAAACTTCAAATAAAGCAAGGGGTAAGATATAGAGATTTGAGTTTTGTGTATGAGTCTAAAATATCATTTTGAATCAACTCTTGTGTAGAATTTTGATTCAAATGATGAAACTCACTAAGTGCAATAATACGACCATTATGGGTCAAGTATAGTTTTTCGGCGAGTTTCAAAATCAAATAACTTTTGATGAGTTGGTCTTTTGAAAATCTTTTGAACACGAAAATTGTTAAGAATGACCAACTCTAGGTTTTTCGTTTTGGAATTATTTTCAAAATCCTTTTACTTTTAATTCTATGAAAATTATAAGATTAAATCAAAATCAAGATACTAGTAACTAGATTTTGAAGTTAAAACTCATTTTCTTTTGAAATTAGTTTTTGTAAAGCCAAAACCATTGGAAAACCTTTTGAAAGCATTTGTATACATTTTTCAACTAGTTTTTCACAAGATTAGTAATAGTATACAAAATTTTGTCTTTTGGCTAAATGGTTGATTTTGAAAATATATATGCACTTATATTAATATGGGCACACGAGGGATGTGATACACATGGATATGAATTAACACTCCCCCTAAATGTGCCACTTTTGAACTTGCTCAAGATTTGCAATAAAAGAATAGGTAAGAGGCGAGAGCAAGTGTTCATAACAAGTAATCTAAATTGATATTCATTAATATTGCAATACAACCTACACAAGGCTATAAGATATAAGAATCAATTTAAATACTTGTTATCCGAGATGGCATTGGCTCATGATGAACTTGATTATCTTCATGCTTGACACCACTTATAGACAAATATAGTCCTTCTCCTCCATGAGTGTGCAAGCGTCCAATCCATCTCATATCACCTAAAAATCTTTTAGGCGATCTTTGGTACCCAATCCTTGTTGGGTCCGACAACGTTAGTCACAATAGATTTAGGAACCCATATGGTCCTAATTTTGACATTCTTGAATTGACTAACATGACTAGCAATGGATTTGCAATTTTTGTTACTTCTAAGTGATTTATTTGCATTGAATTGAAGAGGCTTAGGAGTTTTGGCATTCTTAACAAATCCATTCCTAGTTTGATCCTTTCTAAGCTCATAGTAATCATTATAATAAGGACGCTTAGAGGATCTAGCATTTCTAGCAAATGTTTTGCTATAATTATTTTTCCTAAGCATATGATCATCATGATTTTTCTTATTCTTAGGAAATCTAGCATTTTGAGCAAAAACATTTCTAGAAATACTCTTCCTATGCAAATGTATATCATTTTTAGCGGGCATAGGAGACTTGACAAGCTTGGCAAACACATTGCCATTCTTGTCCTTCCTAAGCAAATAATTTTCATTAATGAGAATAGGCTTAAGAGTTATACCTTTGGGACAATCCTTACCGAAATGTCCCTTTTCCCGGCAATTGAAGCACGTCACGCTATTTGGTCCTCTCTTGACCGATTTGACTTGCTCCTTGCCGGCTTGCCTCATTGTTGGTGTTGTGGCCTTGTTATCCACTTGATTAGGGCACACGGAGGCGAGGTGGCCCTTCTTATTGCAAGCAAAACACTTGATGGTCTTCGAGTGTCGTGCGTTGTGTCTTGTCTTGCTATTCTCCCTCTTGGAGTTGTAGCCGAGTCCTCGCTTGTCTTGAGGCGCCCTTGGCTTGCTCAAGATTTCGCCGGAGGGCTTTTCCTTTAACGCACCTCTTCAAGTCATTTTCCAACTTAATGACTTGGGCCTTGAGCTCATTGTTTTCCTCTACAAGATTAACATCTAAAGACATAGAGGAACTAGAAACAATTTCATTAGAGCAACAAGGTGTATCAATTAAGTCTTCACAAGAGGTGGACATGTTAATTTTTGATGAAATATTTGAATTTACATCTAAGCATGGCATTTCATCAATTAAATCACATGTGATTCCTATATCCACCTTAGACTTATAAATTTCTTTGAGAAGGAGGGATTCATGATTTTCTTTAAGCATATTATAATCACTTTGAAGTGATTCATGTTCAAGCTTTAAAATCTTATATTTTGTTTTCTCCTTCCCAAGATAATTATTGAGCTCCTCTAACATATCCATTAAATCATCATATGAGGGCTCTTCGTCATCACATACCTCATTTTTACCTTTTGCCATGAAGCAACGAATTTTTGATATAAGTGAAGATTCGCTGCCGCTTAAGAGGCGGAGGTTGAGGTTGAAGGAGATGTCGGTTCATCGCTTGATGTTGAAGTTGAATCGTCAACCGACACTTCTTCCTCATTGCAATCCTCAATCGATGTGGATGATTCAAATAAGTCTTGAAGTTTAATCCACATTGCATGAGCGCTTGAGAGGTTGCAAATGAGATTGAAAATATCTCGCTCACAACACTAAATAAAGCGTTAGTAGCTTGGCGTCGAGATGTAGACATTTCTCCTCTCCTTTAGTTGGAGCAATATCATTTATTGGAGAAGAAATGCCGACATCTACGATCCACCAAATTTGTGGGCTCATGGATTTAAAATACGAAATCATAAATAATTTCCATAAAGCATAATTAGAGCCATTTAGCATTTTTGGATCGTGTGAGTGCACTAGACCGCTAGGTGCCATCCTTTTTACTCTCTAGACGGTTAAGCCTAAAATGAGAGTGACCGTGGCTCTGATACCACTTGTAGGGTCGAGGATGCGCCTAGAGGGGGGGTGAATAGGCGTTTTAAGAAATTCGATCGCTCACTAAACAGTCGCTCTAATCAACCCCTATGTCAAAACCTACACAATTATAATGCGGAAGCGATAAACTCGGTTTTGACAATTAAGGCCTAAATCAACTAGGCTCACTATGTGCACTATCTAAATTATGTCTCTACACAAGAATTGCTAAAATGATCAACTAAATAATACTAGCAATTCTAATTCAAGCAATTGATAAATATTCAATAATGTAAAGTGCTTGAATATAAATGAGACAAGAGACAACCGATATTTTTCCGTGGTGTTCGGAGACTTGCCGGTCTCCCCTAGTCCACGTTGAGGCAAGCCCACACTTGGACCGGCTCCCGCTCGAGCACCCATCTCTTTCCACTAGTCGCGGTTTTTCACGCTTGCGCGTAGGCTCAACCCGAACCTTCACAAACTTGCCGGGGCTTCTCACACCCTTGAGAGCTCCCGCGCACGACGTCTACGCCGTCTAGGAGTCGGCAACCTCCAAGAGCAATAAGCCGCTCCTTCGCTTGAACCTCACCGGGCACAACGAATGCGCTCCTCGGTGATCACCAAGTGCAACACATGCACAAGGCCTCCTCAAGTGCAACACATGCACAAGAGACACTCAAACCACTTCCTAATTGCAACACATGCAATTAGGGCTCACTCTTAGCTCAAGAAGCAAATGGAAGAGGGCAACACATGCACACAACTCCCACACACTCACAATAACTCCAGCAACCTGCCCTAACACCCCAAGGCCTCCTTTTATAGCATCCAAGCCAAAACTAGACGTTGGGGGTCGAAATGGGCAAACCCGCAGGAAACCCGGTGCTACCGCCCTACTAGAACCGGTAGCACCGGCCTACGGGCCAACGGCTACAAAACTAGCCGTTACCAGGAAATCCGGTAGCACCGACCAACTAGGAGCGGTGCTACCGCTCGCCGGTAGCACGGCCATAAGCCAGTAGCACGGACCTCAACAAACCACAAAAACACACCCTCTCGAAAAATCACACGGGGGTTCGGCCGGTGCTACTGCCTCCTCAGTAGCACGGACCACCATGACCGTAGCACCGCCCTAAGGCACAAGAACACCCCTCCGAAATTTCACTCGGTCAGAGGCGGTGCTACCACCCACCGGTAGCACCGGGCTACCACCACCGGTGGCACCGGCCTCACAGAGAAGACAAGATTTTTCACACTAAAATCATTTCTCCAAAAACGAAATGCCATTCTTTGAGCCATTAGATGATCAACACATGATCATATACTTATGCAAAACACATTTGCACCAACTTAGCTCATGCTCAAAGAATCTCAACCAAATTGCAAAAACACATTTCGCAATCAACTCAAGATCTATTTGCAAAACGTATTAAGAAAATCAAACTCGAGTTTATGATATTAACCCCCCTAGCCATGTGAAGGTCAACACAAGACCCGGTCAACTTGCCAACACCCGTTGCAAGCCCCACTCACACGCTCTCGGGATTCCGGACTCATAAACCTCAGTTTATTCGCACAACAAACTTGCAAATAACACAATAAAACCATTTCATGCTTGAGCACTACTCTTTGCAACACATGCAAAAGTCTAGCTCCAAGCAACATCAAATCAAGATGCATGAACTCTCTAATTGCAACACATGCAATTCTCTAGTTCAATGCAACCACAAATCAAACTTCGACTAAAACCAAAACCATACGTATGAGCTCTTTACTCGCAACACATGCAAGCCTCTAGCTCCATACAAACACACAACATAAAATCATGATTGAGCTCTCTCCTTTTGCAACACATGCAAAACTTAGCTCCAAGCAACACCAAGGTTTTATAAAGATGTTTTGCGAAACCAAAGCATGAAGCTTCAACTAATGCAACACATGCAAAAGTGAACTTCACGCAAAAGCCAACGCATTAGCTTATCCTATTTGCAACACATGCAAATCAAAGCATAATGCGAAAACCAAATGCATATACTCTTTCATCTTTGCAACACATGCAAATCAGAGCACAATGCAAAACAACCAAGCATAGGCTTAACACATTTGCAACACATGTCAAATGGTTAACCCATATGCAAAAATCAAATCAAATAAGATTTGAGCTTGAGTGAACGCGGATTGAGATCACCAACACATGATGAAGCTCAAGCTAGAGAACGACCCCTCTTAATAGCACGGCGATAAAAACCTTAGACTCAAAGACTACAAAGTCCTTAGCCTATCTAATTATACCTTCGCCGCCGCGCGCAAGCAATCCCCTTTGGGGTCTTTATGATCTTCGCTTTGATACTCCCCCGGGATCTCTACTCGACTCCTCTTCGGGATCCACTCTTGACGCCCATCAACTCATGATGCCGTCCTTGTCCCGTTCTCATCCATCATTGGACCTAACTCAATCACAACTCATAAACATAGTTAGTCCAAGATGCATGGTTGTCTCAATTATCTCTTGCACTCCATTAACACATAATGGATGCCTCTAGATCAATTGAGCACAACCTAAATCAATTGAAATGATTGTAAATGTGTCTTAAGTATAATAATGCAACACATGCTTAATTATACTTAAGAACTATCCATTTGTCCTTAATTAATCACAAAACACCATCAACACATGATGAAGTGTTCTTTAACGATTAACAAGACAAATGAACTCAATTTAAATTATCATTTAAATTGATATGAGTATATATTAACTACACAAGTTTTCATATACTCATGTTGATGAGAAGTAATGATCCATTATGTGTAAACTATATGGAAATGATCATTACACTAAGTCATCGACTATAGAATACGCCCCACATGTATATGTGCATAAGTATGATTGACTTGGATATAATATGCACATATTCAATTTGATTGCATTGGAACATATCCTATATTTCCACGAGTATACTTATAACTAGGCAATTCGAATATATACTCAAGGATTTAGTTTCTTTGTCTTGATCCTTATATGTGTCAATAACGAATCGATCAATACAAAGAGACTTTCAAATTAAACTACAAACTCCCCCTAAATATGTGCATCCATGTAATGTGTGGATTGGGAAACATAATGCACGTTTGTGGTTAATATAATGGGGACATTCATATTTCAACTTGACTCCAAAGTATGCAACTAATACTAGAATGAATATGCAAACATACCTTGGGTTTTCCATTTTTCAATGCGATGAGACTAATCAAAGATATTCTAAATAAACAAGTTAGTCTCGATATAAGATTTGTCATTAATAACAAAATCACATTAATGGATAATCTCAATATTAGATTTGTCATTAACACCAAAACCATAACTAATGAAGGTTGAACTTACAATACTCACATATCCTGCATTCGAGATGTATCATACCACATACACACATGTCTAAGCAGTTGATATAGCATAAACTTAAATTAGAAGCTATTTCAACTACTTAATATTACAAGTACATGGCTGACCGACCAAATATTACATACAAAAGTAGAATGCAATTGAAATTAAACACAAAACAAAAGTAGGACAGCGGTATGCCCATTCAAAAACCCATAGGCAACTAACAAGGAAGAGCCCTACTGCAAAGTATGAGTCATCGGGGATTTCTTCTGTACCTTCGTCTATATATTTTAGATTAAGCAACCGTGAGTACACATATGTACTCGCAAGACTTTAGTGTATGGAATCATAGTAAATACATGGTTAGAACAAGGATAATAAGTCACTACACTAAGTCTCATTTTCAGCATAATGTAGATTTTATTTGCAAGTGAATTTCTCATCAAACAGTATCGAAATTGTAAAGAGCATTTGATAGGAAGCTAAATAACAGTAAGTAAAGTTCATTTACATCATTTTGCAGCCCTCCTTGGCTATGAATAGCGAATAAACACAACCATCCTTGGCTCACAAGTTACCAACTTGTTCCAACACCGTTTCCAAAAGTTTTCACAAAAGCAAGACTATACTTGACATTATTTTTCCAGGTTGCTCATGACCGTGAGCACATCTAATTAATTAGATTTAAAACTCTACAGAGAGTTTACACTTTACACACATGACACATTCTATCAATCATGTCAACCATACCTCGTGATACTTACAATACCCGATTTGTTAGATTGTGACAAAACCGTTCAACTAGCTAAAGCCTAGCCTTGCGCCAACCCTAATGATAATAAACCCTTGCCATAGTTTGGAGATCCGGACCTGCACACATAGTACTAATGATGGTTTACTCCCCATAGTGTCATTTCCCCATGGTAAGGCATATACCGTTGTATTGGAATGCTTTAACCCCAACACCTCAATGAAGGGAGCACCTACGAGCGACACCGTACCCCAGAGTGCCCTTAATACTTCGGCCTACTAAAATGCAAGGTTAAACTTTGGCTATTCTACTAGGCTAAGGCTATCCCATACTAGCACATGTGGTTGCACTATTTCACTTAGGTGAGAGCGTCAAGTTTGGTCCTTAACCAACGTGGGCAAGAATCTCCCCCTAACTACGCGTGAGGTCCCTCCTCATGCCTCAAGTGTAAATAATAACTCACCTTCGTCGGGTAAGTAATCGGGGTTGTTGGTGAGATCGTCATCGATAGATTTCGAAACATCGGCGTCTACATGTTAAATAACAAGAACTGCAACAAAAGCAAATAACAATTTGTCAAATAGGGTAAAAAGAAATTAGATGTAAATACAAAATGAAACTTACTAAAGAATAACATAGTGGTTTTAGGGTTCCTGAGTTATCACTATGCATGATGGTTTCATTTTGTTCGTGTGGCCCTTTTCATGAATATGCTACTTTCGCTCATCGAATACATAAAGCTAAAGTTATGATCATGCATAAGGTTATTTATGAATTCAAGAGGCTAAAATTTTGTATTCTTTTATTTATAACTTCAAATTCAAGAGGCTAAAATTATTTGGATTAATAGAATTAAGACACTAGTTAAGGTGTTATGTATGAATAGTACTTAGTCCTAGGTGTTTTTGCATAAAAAGTGTTTTGTGCATTCTATGAATTTAGGCTATTGGTTGTCTATTCATGGTTTTATGATGATTCTTGTGACACAAGTATCTTAATTATTGACTTCTTATGTTCGTTCATTCATATTACGGATTTTGGCATTCATAACACTTAGGGTATTTTTCCAGAATATGTTAGCCCTTGCCTAGAATGGATTTCTAGGCTGAACTTATTAATATTTGCATTTAGATGAGATGTTTTATTCATTACTAAAAATGCATAAGTGGTTCTAAAGTTTACGCGATAAAAGTTCAGTTTTTGTTTCAAGTTTGCGATTGCAAAATACAAAATTATTTAACCATTTTTCTAGCATAAGCAGAGAATATACCTAAGTTGGGTCGTCCAGGGGGCGGCCTCTTTCTCGCCTTTTTCGCCCTTGTTCGACCCAGGCAACGGCAGCATTCTCCTCGCTGTATCGAACAGCTCTTGGTGGTCCTGCAGGCATACCCAGATTGCAGTGTCCATCATCGAGGCCTTTTCGGTCTTCGCCGACCTCGACCTTGGGCCCCGGGAAGCCGGAAGATCGTTTCTTCCATCCAAGACAGAGGCTCGAGGTCGCCCCGAGCACCTTGTTCGACCTTGAGCCTCGGGGCTAGCCGACGAGGGTGAAGAAACTTCCACAAAGTCAAACTTACGGTCAGCAGGGGCCCAAGCTCGAGCTCGGAAGTGGCGTCGCCGACCAAGACCTGGGTTGCGCGGACTCCCTCACGACCTAGGGCTTGGGAGCGTCAAGACCTCATGATCGGGGGCAAGCGTTCGGCTCCAGCTCGAGAGGACTAGCTCGGGACGAGCACGTGCCCATGGCGGTTACAGATCCAAGAATGCGAGTCAAGGCCGACGTGGGTGGCTTAATCAGGCAAGCATGACCATCTTCAAGACGTGCGAGGCCATGATCTCCGGGAATCTCTCCCGGCCGTTTCTAGGAACGTTAGGAAGGATATAAGGCCTCGCAAGGCATGTATCTGAGGAGAGACTCATGAGCGATAGACCAAGAACACAAACAGAGCACTCGGGCTCAAGCTGTAATCATCTCCTCAGACGCGCAATTAGTGAATTCCTCCGCCCGGAGAAGGCGGGCGACGAGCTATTACCGCCCAGGGGCTCGAACCAGTATAACTCGTTGTGTCACGCTCTCTGTCGTCTTCCTCCGACCTCTACGCTGCAAACGCAAACCTCCGGTGAGCAAGGTCCGAATTGGGTCCCTTACACACTAACACCCCTCTTCACTTTTGCGGTCAGGCGATCCCGATCGTCGACAGCTGGCGCCCACCGTGGGGCCCGATGGCTTCGCTCATCCGAAGGTGCAGCATCAGGATCTCAGAGGCATGGCGCATCCTGACGGGATCCATTCGTCGGGCTCAGGCTCGGGCACGGTTCCCGCGCGCGATGACTCCACACCCTTGTTTCCGCCCTCAGCCGGTTCATTTCAGGCAATCCTTCGACGAGGAGGAGAAACTCTGGATCATGTGCTTCGATGGCTCGAGATCCTTCGCGCGCTCGGGGGCTGGAATTCTTATTCTCACCCCACGCGGCCAGGCTAAGGTATGTGGTTCATTTTGGGTTCTCGGCAGCTAACAATGTGGTAGAGTATGGAGCTCTCCTCGTGGGTCTTCGAGTTTGCAAGGCACTGGGCGTGCGTCAGCTGATAGCCAAAGGGCGACTCCCGGCTCACAGTCAACCAGTTCAACAAAGACCACCTATGCGCGGGAGACTCAATGGCCAAATTATCTCGCCGAGGCGCGCGAAGTGAAGAGATAGTTCCAGAACCTGGAACTCAGGCACGCACCCAGGAAAAGCAACCCCAGCGCAGATCTCCTGTCCAATCTCGGCTCGTCCGATGACGCGATTCCTCCAGACGTCGTCCTGGAGACCTTGGCGTCGCCATCAATTTTCAACCAGGGGAGGTAAGGCCTTTGTGGAGCACACTCTTCTTTCAGGACAATGGTCGGTGAGGTCTTCCGTAGGGGTTCTGCTGGCCAACTGCGCTTCAGGATGCTCGTGACATCATCCATGCATGTCGAGCTCGCCAGTTCCATGCTCGGAACCCACCTACGAACTCCGGACCATCCCGCTCGCTTGGCCCTTCTCGACATGGGGGCTCGACATCCTCGGTCCTTTCCACAAGCCGTCGGGGGTAAGAAGTTCTTGTTCATCGCCATCGACACATTCACGAAGTGGAACGAGGCCGAGCCCATCTCGACCACCCCGGCTCGAGCAGCCATTCGTTTTTTTCGCTTTTTCGTGGTCACCAGGTATGGGGTTCCATGTAGAATTATCATTGACAATAGGACTAAATTTACCAGTGAGCTGTTCCAGGAATATTGCAAAGACACAGGCACCAAAGCATGCTATGCTTCGGTGGCCCATCTGCAGAGCAATGGAGCAGTGGAGCGCGCCAACGGACGGATCGTCCAAGGCATCGAGAAGCGAGTATCAGATGAGCTCGAATGACACGGCCAGACCTAGGTGGACGAACTTCCCACCGTCTTATGGTCTACTCGTACCCCTATCGACCGAGCAATAGGGTCCACACCTCCGGCTTGTGTTCGATCGAGCCGCCCCGCCTCTAGAGGTCACGCTAGGCTCGCCAGGTCAACTTGGTCGACAGATCGACTTGAGCAAGAACGGTCTCGACCTTACCCGATGAAGAAGTAAGATGTGAGTGCATCGCCACGATCAACAAGATTACCGCAGGCTCTACGCAGACGTGCTTCTCGGTCAGTACGACCTAGGGGGCTCTTTGTTGGGGACCTCGCCCTAAGATGAATTCAGGGCCTGTCCAACACCAACAAGCTATCCCCACGGTGGGAGGGCCCCTATCGAGTCGTTTCAGCAGATCGCACGGGGGCTTACCGGCTAGCGATGCCCGATGGCAGAGAGCTCTCTACCTCATGGAATATTGACCAGCTTCGAAAACTCTATGTGTAACACCTTTATCCTCAATTTCAATACAACCATTATTGAATCATTATGTTGGTCTTGGTATTCTTTTACCGTTAATCTTTTCGTGTTGGTTTGGGTTTGAGATTTCTATGAATCCGACCTGCGTACAGGTGCTCTTGGTCTTGGCCACGAATGTCGCGAGCTTAAAAATCACCCCCAGTGGTCGAGCTACTCATAAGCCGAATCTCTTCGCACTCAAGCTCCCCCTGCGTCAGGGTTCGAATCAAGCCCGCATTCGGTAACAAGCAACAGAGCACATGGTCGTGGTCGGGACTCGAAAGTCTCTCCCAGAAACAGCCTTAACATCTTTGGGTCTAAGCTTTACCCTATGGATCTCTATTAATTTGTACTTGGTAAACTCCGAGGTCGAAGTTTTCTCGATCTTGCAGGACAAAGGTTTGGAGGTCTATGTGTTTGCGCCCAAGGTCGGCGCTGCTCGACCTTGGCCACAACGGGGGCTGGGCAAGGGTATACTCCCTCAAAGAAAGGCTAAGTACACAATGAAAACTTTTGTCCTAAACAGGCGTAGAACAACCGCCTCGAGACACAATTCGTTTTCGCAAAGATAGCTTCGATTCATTAACCTTTTGTCTTACAAAGCTCTATGTGCAACTTGTGCTTTTCTAACCTTATCTGTCAGAGATCGCCCGTATTCTCGAGCAAGTTTCCTCGCTCACGTCCGCGGGCTCGGGCGCCAAGGTCGTAGCTCACCACGAGTCGAACGGCCGTTAGCCGAATCGAGGCGCGGTGGCGCTCGTCTTGGAGTTGGGCCAGACACTCTTGATGCTTTGGTCGCTCGAGCTCCTTAGCTCGCCTCGAGCTCGGCAAGGGTGGTTCCTGACCGTCCTCTTGACTTTTCCACCTTGGTTTGCTCGACTCGGGCGCTTTGGCTGATCACGCACACTCCTCCTCCACGACTCGAGTATTCTCAGCTTTTCTTCCCCGCGGAGACCTCGCTCGGATCTTCATCAAGACCCTCCGCGCTGACCTTAGCCGGGTCGTGGTCAATCTCCATGGCTGTGGTCACTCCGATCTCCACGGTTGGGATGACCATGGCAAGCGCGGCCTGGGCGGCCTCGTCTGCAGCGGCTGGGGCGCCATGGGTGCCATCTTCGGAGGAGGCCTTGGCAGGGGAGGCGCTGTCCTCGGCGGCCCCGGTGTCATTGATTTCGTCTTCATCGGCCGTTCGCAAGGTTTCGTCCGCAGCTGGGTCATCGACACCTTGGACGGACTCGTCGACCGCGACCCGGCTCTAGGGCCCGCATGGATGCGGCCCTGGCTCGATGAACGATGCGGCACCATCCCAAAGATGGCCCCTCCTCTTCGGACTCGGGCTCATCCTGGGCAACGGGCGTTGTCAGGATGGGCGAGCATTGAGCTCGGGGGCTCAAGGTCTGTGATGAAGAAAAGACTATGAAGCTAAAGGCAGTAAAAACTACGCGGTAGAAAGAAAGATAGGTACCTGGGTCACCGACCTTTTGTCTCGCAAAGGGCTGGCGGGTATCTCGATGTCCCGAGAGTGTGGCAGCGTCCCTTCGTCGGATACCCCGAGCTTGGGGTCCCTAGGCCCGCGATGGCTCCAGGTCATTCGGTGCAGA
Source organism: Guadua angustifolia (assembly GCA_036346375.1). Classification (NCBI taxonomy): domain Eukaryota; kingdom Viridiplantae; phylum Streptophyta; class Magnoliopsida; order Poales; family Poaceae; genus Guadua; species Guadua angustifolia. Next base: position 63,035,462 of record CM070500.1, read on the forward strand.
AGGACGGAACCCCTGGGTCCCCCAAGGACCTGAGCTCCTGACGGCGCCCGCAGCACGTCGCTGCTGCAGAAGGAAAGAAGATGCCAAAGAAGAAGATCAAGAAAGCCCGACAAGCTCGGGGCTCGACCATGAGAGAACTGGCCACAGCACGGTCCCCCACTCGACGTACGGCTTCCTTGGAGTCCGGTCGTCAGCTCTGTCGTCCGGGGGGCGGCCTCTTGCCCGCCTTTTTCGCCCTTGTTCGACCCAGGCAACGGCAGCATTCTCCTCGCTGTATCGAACAGCTCTTGGTGGTCCTGCAGGCATACCCAGGATTGCCAGGTGTCCATCATCGGAGGCCTTTTCTGGTCTTCGCTCGACCTCGACCTTGGGCCCTGGGAAGCCGGAAGATCGTTTCTTCCATCCAAGACAGGAGGCTCGAGGTCGTCCCGAGCACCTTGTTCCGACCTTGAGCCTCGGGGGCTAGCTGACGAGGGCTGAAGAAACTTTCGTCAAAGTCAAACTTACGGTCAACGGGGGGCCCAAGCTCGAGCTCGGAAGTGGCGTCGCCGACCAAGACCTGGGTTGCGCGGACTCCCTCACGACCTAGGGCTTAGGAGCATCAAGACCTCATGATCGGGGGCAAGCGTTCGGCTCCAGCTCGAGAGGACTAGCTCGGGACCAGAGCACGCGCCCCGCGGCGGTTACCAGATCCAAGAATGCAGGAGTCAAGGCTAACGTGGGCAGCTTAATCGGGGCAGTTACAGCCATCTTCAAGACGTACGAGGCTATGATCTCCGGGAATCTCTCCCGGCCGTTTCTAGGAACGTTAGGAAGGATATAAGGCCTCGCAAGGCATGTATACAGAGGAGAGACTCATGAGCGATAGACCAGTAAACACAAACAGAGCACTCAGGCTCAAGCTGTAATCATCTCCCTGTACGCGCAATTAGTGAATTCCTCCGCCTCCGGAGAAGACTGGACGTAGAGCTATTACCCGCCCAGGGGGCTCGAACCAGTATAACTCGTTGTGTCACGCTCTCTGTCGTCTTCCTCCGACCTCTACGCTGCAAACGCAAACCTCCGGTGAGCAAGGTCCGAATTGGGTCCCTTACACACTAACACCCCTCTTCACTTTTGCGGTCAGGCGATCCCGATCGTCGACAAAATCTAAATATTTTTATAGAAATGGAACACTCATGACCACAGGAACATATGAGAATAATTTCATGATTTTAGGAGTTGAAATTTTTATAAAAGCTATAGGGTCCATAAAGGGGTTTTATGCAATCTTTAACCTAATTAATATAACTTTTGTGAACAATTAAATATTATTGCATATTTTGATCTTCATGATTTAACATAAATTTATAAATTTAATTAAATTAAGTTGGATTTTCCTAGCAAAAGATATTCATGTTTGAACACTGTCGGTTTTGAAATTCGGTTGGAAAAATCGGAAATACATCTTCATTTTACCAAAAATGTACAATCGCCGTGCGCATGGGAGCATTTGAATACAGCCGTGGTCACGGACAGTTGGGGCTTGCTGTCAGTGACTACACATGCACTGCATCGCCCGCTTCGTAATGACTGGCAGCCATGGCACGCCACACTTTAGGTGCTTGAGCGGCTGACCAGACCAACTAGGCTTTTGTGGAAGCAAGTGCGCATTCATGTGAGCGGCTGATAGCCATGGACCATAGCCTAGTGATAGGAAATAGAGGGAGAGGAGAAAGGCTCGTCGGCGGCAAGAGGGATGGCGAAAAAGCTCGCCGGTAGTGAAGAAGAAAGTGGCTCTGGCTTCGCTAGATAGAGGAGAAGTACGAGGGGGTTAGGGGAAGCAGGAAGAGCTACCTCGGAGTGGCAGGGAGGAGTCGGGTTAGAATGAAGCTGAGGCGTCGGTGGTACGAGCTCCAATAGCTGAAAACGAGCAAAAAGGTGGTGATTAGCAAGTACTCAGGGTGCTGCAGCTTTGTTGAATTGAAGCTATTCCCCACTGTGAGAAGGAATGACTCAACGCGATTATGTATTGATCACGGAGAATTACATATAAAGGCCACCTCTTACCATAATCACTCAACCGATTTATAGAAACAGAATCGGGAGGATAAGGAAGGGTAGCCGTGAAAAGAGGAACTACCGAAAACAGTCTAACACCCCCCCCCCGCAGTCACAATGGGGAGCTAGCGGACGTTGAGACTGGACCGAAACTCAGTGAAGACCGGCGAAGGCAGTCCTTTGGTGAAGATGTCAGCATATTGAGATGACGTGGGTACATGAAGGACACGCACGGCTCTGACGGCGACCTTCTCACAGACGAAATGGAGATCAATCTCGACGTGTTTCATCCACTGATGTTGCATGGGATTGGAAGAAAGATATACCACACTGACATTGTCGCAATACACTAGGGTGGCCTTAGGCGGAGGTGAATGAAGCTCATGGAGAAGCTGGCGGAGCCAAGTGACCTCAGCAACGGCGTTGGCAACAACGCGGTACTCGGCCTCGGCACTGGAGTGAGATACTGTATGCTACCGTTTGGAAGACCAGGACACCAAGTTATCACCAAGGAAGACGGCATAGCCGGACGTGGAGCGGCGAGTGTTAGGATAGCCAGCCCAGTCAACGTCAGAATAGACGAGGAGGTCTGTAGTGGCAGAACGCTGAATGTGGAGGCCTAAGTCCAATGTTCCCCGAAGATAGCATAAAATCCGTTTGAGAGCACTGAGATGTGGCTCTTGAGGATCGTGCATATGAAGACATATCTGCTGGACAGCATAGGAGATATCTGGGCAAGTGAAGGTGACGTACTGAAGTGCACCAGCGAGACTGCGAAAGTCGGTTGGGTCAGCAACTGGGTCACCCTCACTGCTAGAAAGTTTGGTACAAGTATCCACCGGTGTGTTGCAAGGCTTGCAATCTGTCATGCCGGCGTGATCCAGGATATTGATGCGAGATCGCTGCTGGATCGAGGGCAAGCAAGAGGATTGCCGAGACACACTGATGCCGAGGAAGTGATGAAGAGCCCCAAGATCCTTCATGGAAAACTCAGACTGAAGTGATGAGATGGTCCACTAAAGAAGCTTGCTGGTAGATGCAGTGAGGACGATATCATCAACATAGAATAGTAAGTATACTGTGTCAGATCCTCGCCGAAAAATGAAGAGAGAGTTGTCGGACTTGGCCTCAATAAACCCAAGAGTCAGCAGGAAGGAGGCGAATCGGTCGTACCAAGCTCGGGGCACCTGCTTCAGACCATACAGGGACTTGTTGAGATGGCACACCATGTCGGGGCGAGAGGGGTCAATGAAACCTGGTGGCTAGATACAATATACGGTCTCCTGGAGAGTGCCATGAAGAAAGGCATGCGACACATCAAGTAGATGGATGGGCCAGTCGCGAGACACCGCCAAGCTGAGAACTGTGCGAACAGTAGCTGGCTTCACAACTGGACTGAAGGTCTCATCGTAGTCGATGCCGGTGCGTTGCATGAAACCACGCAGAACCCAGCGAGCCTTTTAGCGATCGAGGGTGTCGTCAGCGTGAAACTTGTGCTTGAATATCCATTTGCCGGTGACGATGTTGGCACCGGAGGGACGCGGGATAAGATCCCACGTACGGTTGGCGAGGAGAGCGTGGAACTCTGCTTCCATGGCCTTCCGCCAGTGGGGGTCAGCCAAGGCGGCCTGATATGTGCGCGGTAGTGGCGAAAGGGGAGCAGCGTGGAGATTCAGCTGAGTAATTTCCTTGCGGACACCGGCCTTGCCACGAGTCGTCATGGCGAGCTCATTCATGATCGGAGAGACGCCAAGTCGGAGATGTAGAGCGGGACCGCCTTGGCGAGCCGAGCGGGGGCGCGTCGGTATGGTGACGTGCGGAGGCAGCATCGGGGCTCGGGGCGAGGAGTCGGTGATAGGGGCCTACCCAGGCGCCGAGTGGGCCGCCAGTTGGCCCGTGTCGGAGGAGAGGTTGGGGGAGGCCTCCCTAGCCGGGACCGGCCTGGCCGACAGCAAGGCACGCCAGTGATTAGGCGGGGATCTTTGTGATGGAGGCAAGATAGAGGCCGGCCAATGGGCGGTCGGCCCGATGGAAGAGGGCGCAAGTTCAGTTGGATATGCCGACGAGCGCCGTTTAGAAGTGCCGATAGGTGCCTGTACAGGGACAGAGAAATCCTCCAGAAAGTCGAGATCAGCAACAGAGTTAGTGGTGATCTCGGCAAATGGAAACGAATGCTCATCAAACACAACATGCCGCAAAATAATAATCCTGTTAGTGATAGGATTAAAACACCGATACCCTTTGTGATGGAGTGGATAGCCAAGGAAGACACATGGCGTGGAACGGGGCGCAAGTTTGTGGGTGGCGGTGGCGGAGAGATTGGGGTAGCATTTGCAGCCAAAAACACGAAGGTGTGTGTAGGTGGGGTGGACTCCATGTAGTGTAGGGGTGCAAACGGATCGGATACGGACGTATTTCGCTCATTCCGTATCCTATTCCAAATTTTTTTGGATATAGAATCGGATACGACGGTGCGGATTTGAATCTGAATCTGGATTACTTGATGGCGAATCTGAGCGAATACAAATGGTTCGGATCACGGTTAGTCTCGATTCTGAATAGTTAGTCGGATAATGCGTGAAAGCAGAAACCATATATGTCACGCATATTAAGATCAATCAACCATACACAAAACTTTACTAGAACCTTGGAGACATATAAGTGTTTCAAATTCAATAATAGTTGCCTTCCCTATATAAAAATAATATGCAGCCAAGTATAATTCCAAACAACATATGAACTTATATGATGTAGAATGTTTATGTTTATCGGATCTATTATCGGATATCTATTTCACTCATTTACACTGATATTTTTTCGATGTCTCGAATATGCGGGTATGGATCGGATACGGATCGGATACTTCTCTTCCCATATCTTACCCCATATTTTTTTCGGATAGGCAGATTCGAATCCGAATCGAATCCGGATATAACCGGATATCATTTTTTCGGATTCGAATCGGATTTTAAATGAATTCGGTCTCGAATCGGTCGGGAAATATCCGCTCTGTTTGCACCCCTAATGTAGGGCGAAGAAAGGTGTGTGATGTGCAAGGGTTTTGGTGGGGTGCCTATTTATGAGATGTGTGGCGGTATGAAGAGCTTCGACCCAAAAGGATCCGGGGAGGCTGGCCTGAAAAGGGAGGGAGCGGATGATGTTGTTAAGAGAACGAAGAATACGTTCGGCCTTGCCATTTTGGGAAGAAGTGTGAGGGCATGACATCCGCAAGTGGACACCAGTGGTAAGAAAGAATGTGCGGGTGGCAGAGTTGTCGAATTCGCGGCCATTATCGCACTGGACATTGCGGATAGTGGTGGCGAATTGAGTTTTAACATAAGCAAAAAAATGCGACAAGGTGGAAAAAGCGTCGGATTTAAAATGAAGCGGGAAGGTCCAAACAAAGTGGGAGCAATCATCTAAAATAACAAGATAATATTTGAAACCCGAAACACTAACGACAGGAGATGTCCACAGATCACAATGAATCAACTCAAAATTTGTCGAGGCCCTACTAAAGGAGCGAGTGAAAGGAAGGCGAACATGGCGGCCAAGCTGGCAGGCGTGATAGACTCCGGTGAGGCCCCTTTGGTGGCAAGACGAGCGAGCGCATCGTGGCCAATGTGACCAAGACGGTGGTGCCAGAGGATGTCAGTAGTGCTGATGGCGAGGGCAGTGGCTAACGAAGGTGGAGGCAGGGCAGGATGGAGGGGGTAGAGTGAACCGGAGCTATTGAACCTGGCGATCATGGTCCTGGTGCGAAGATCCTTCATAGAGAAACTAAAGGGGTCAAACTCAACCGCACACCAGTTGTCAGTGACAAAGTGGCGAACAGAGATTAAATTCTTAATAATGTGCGGAGAGCAAAGGATTGTGGTGGTGAATGTGAGAGTGTCCTATGGAGGCAATAGGAATTGTGGAACCATTACCGACCACAATGTGTGAGGGATGATGGGGGTTGGGAGGGTGGATGAGAGAAAGGGTACCGGCGTCGGAGGTCATGTGTGCAGTGGCACCTGTGTCCATGTACCATTCGTGTGTGGCGGGTTGAGGCAGCGTCGTAGTGTTGAAGGAGCCAGCGAGAGACACTTGGTCCCACTGGGACGGTGCGCCGCCAAGCTAGCCCATCTGTGGTAGCCCGACCGGCGTAGAGGACTGGGAGTGCGCCTGCTGGTCCAGGAGGACCATGCCGCCGGGAGCCGTGTAGAGGTCGAAGGGGGACGCCGACTACTGCTGCTGTTGGAGAGGCACAGGTGGGCCGCCAGGTGGGTCGCCAATAGAAGCGCCAGCAAATGGAGGGGCCAGCGGGCACGGTCCAAGGAGGCCACGACCCAATGGGCCCGGCCACATGTTTATTATGCTGGTCCAAGGGTTGTGCGGAGAGGGCCACGCCTGGATCGGACCATGGGCGCCAGCCTTGACGCCACCCAGGGCACCACTTGGGGCGGCCTGCTGGTGGCCACTGCCACTACGACGCCGATGATTTCGGGAGTTGCCGCCGCCGTGACTCCCAAAGCCATAGCCGGTGGAGTGCGTCGGGTGGAGGGTGCCGGTTTTGTTGTCATCGCTGGTCGTGCCGGCGAGGAAGACGGAGGCGTCGGAAGGGCGCTGGTGGCGTTCAGTTCTTCCAGATGGAGCTATGATCGGACCTCGGTGAACGACGGAAACAGACGCTGCATGGGAACGAGGGTTTTCAAGTGACTGAATTTTTCGGACAAACCGTTCAGAGTGGTGAGGACGAAGGTGCGGTTGCCGACGGGTTCGGCGAGATCACCGAGCGTGTCGGCCATGGCCTTCGGCTTGCGGCAGTAGTTAGCGACGGAGAGATCGCCTTGACGAAAGGTATGGAATTTTGCGCTGGAGTTGGAGGGCGTGGTGCTCGCGGTTGCCGAGGAATTGATGTTCGAGAGACCGCCAGACATGCCGAGTGGTGGCGTACGGCGTGAGGACCTCCTGGAGAAGATCATTGGAGATGGTACCGTAGAGCCAACTGAGGACGACGCAGTCCATCTGAGCCCAATCAGCACGATCGGGGTGGAGATCGTCAGAGAGAACGTGGTCCGTCAAGGCATACTTGCCGAGGGCCACGAGGAAGAGACCACGCCACCGAGTGTAGTTGGCTGCTGAGACGTCGAGAGTCACCGGTACGAGGGCCTTGACATTGAGGACGCTGACCGCCTGGGCATGAAGAGCGGACAGAGCGTCGGCGTCAAGCGAAGAGGCGAGGGGGTGCGGCGCGCCACCAGAGGATGCAGCACCAGAGCCGGTGAAGAGGGTGTAGCCGGGAGGAGCCGACGGGCTGTCCGGAGTGACGCGCATGGAAGCGAAAAGCGCAGCGTGGGCAGCCGGCATCGGTGCGGGGGAGCCGGTGCAGTTGGAGGGGATGTAGTCACCACAGCCGGCGCAGGCGAAGGAGGCACGTCGGACGTGCCGGTGGTGGTGGCAGCGCTGCAGAGAGAAGACGCGTGACGAGGGAGGAAAGTGCCGTGCGTGCGGTGCTGGAAGCTTTGGACGCCGCATCGTCGGCGACGGCAGAAGCGGTCGCGGAGTCGACTTCGGGTGGGCGAAGGGCGTCGCGAACGGCATCCACAACGGAGTCGAGGGCCATCTCATCGGGACGAGAGATGGCAGACGACATCGCCGGATGAAGATTAGAGGGCGGAAGTGAAAGAACGAATGAAGTCTGATACCATGTGAGAAGGAATGACTCAACGTGATTTTGTATTGATCACGGAGAATTACATATAAAGGCCACCTCTTACCATAATCACTCAACGGATTTATAGAAACAGAATCGGGAGGATAAGGAAGGGTAGCCGTGAAAAGAGGAACTACCAAAAACAGTATAACACCCACCATTACACCCAACTCATGTTTCCCCTTTTTCAATTGTTCACAAGAGAAGCGGCGCAATGAGCTCGCTCAGGGGCGGAGAGGAAAGGGGAAGCAGGTGTGATGCAATGGCCAGCTTTTAAGCACTACTCAGCGGAGAGGGCGAGGCTAGGGATGGGCACGCGGCGATGAGGGTGAAGCTTGCTTGCTACGGCTGCGTGGAAGACAGTTCCTACGAGCACCGTGCGGCATGGGCGGAGGGAGAAGGGAGGTGATGGGGTGAGAGATTGGCGCTAGTTGCGGTTGTCAATGGCTGTGACATGGGCTTGACTGGAGCAGGCGGGATTCCTGCTTGCCGCGACTACGTGGCAGCCAGAGCCTGCTGGGGCAGCTCGTGGCAAGGCTAAGCCTTGCCACAGTAGGGTTTAGGAAGAGCGGGGGAAGGGAGGAGAAGAGAGGGGAGGTGGGGGAAAGGGCTGGCCAATGGGCCCAAGCCAACACGGGGCCACCGCCAGTGACCGTTAGGCAGCGTTCTACCGAAGACATCACTGGGTATTGTAGCTTCATGAAAAAGGAATAAAAACGGTTTGGTTGGTTAGGCAGGCTTAAAAGTTTACACAAATTGAAAACTTTTGAGAATATTTATATAGGTAGCCCATTGAATCTTGTTTCCATTTTCTTTGATTTCACTTTATTCTCTGTCAAGGTTTTCAAAAGAAAATTCTTGCAAAATTACTATTTTCAATCTATTTTTAAATTTTTAGGGCACCTAAATATTGTGCAAAAATTGTAGAAAAATTATATTTATTCACCTAATTTTTTTTTCATTTTATAAAATTACTAGCTAAGTTGAGTTATATGAGATTTATATGAGTTTCTAATAAATGGGTTAATTTAGGTTTAAAAGAGCATTAATTGAAAAATACAAACATGAAAATAAATAAATAATTCAAGAGATAAATTCAAATGAAAATCCAAATATGCAATAGGTATCATGCCACTTTATTTATTCTTCATAGTTTTGGGATGTTACAAATCTACCCCCTTACATTAATCTCATCCTCGAGATTAGTTAGACCCATCAAAGAAGGATGGGAATTCGGCTCCAAGGCGGTCTTCATATTCCCAAGTGGCCTCTTCCTCGGTGTGGTTACTCCACTAAACTTTGAGCATTTTGATGGCATGGTTTCAAGTATGACTCTCAGCTTCATCAAGGATGCGAATTGGATGCTCGCGATATGAGAGATCGGGCTGCAGATCAATGGTATCCAAAGGAGTGAGTTCGGTGTGAGCTCAAAGGCACTTCTTTAGCTAAGAGACGTGGAACATGTCATTAGCATCCGACAGTTGTGCCAGAAGTTCAAGTTGATAAGCCACTTCACCTCTTTTTGCAAGGATTTGATATGGACCAATAAATCGTGGTGCTAGTTTTCCATGGACTCAAAATCATTGCAGTGGTGAGACCTTGAGATAAACAAGATCGTCCACTTCAAAGCTCAATTTGTGGAGACGATTGTTAGTATAGCTCTTTTGCCGCGATTACGCTTCCTTCAAATGACTTCTAATTAGTTGAACGTGATCTTCAGCCTCCTGGATTATGGCTAGCTCAAAGAATTGCCCCTCGCCTAACTCAGACTAAAATAGAGGAGTTCGAAATTTTCTTCCATATAGTGCCTCAAATGGTGACATTTGAAGACTAGTTTGGAAGCTGTTGTTGTAGAACTCGGCAAATGCCAAACACTTCTCCCAATTGGTGCTATATGATAGTAGACAAGCTCTCAACATATCTTCCAAAATTTGATTCTTCCATTCAGTTTGACCATCTATTTCTGGGTGATAAGTTGTGCAAAAGTTTAGTTTGGTCCCCATAAGACGGTGTAGGCTTTCCCAGAAGCGGGAGGTAAATTGGGAGCCATAATCGGAGACAATTGTTTTTGGAACACTATGCAACCGCACAATGTTATCCATATACAACTCAGCGAGCTTGTCTCTAGGGTATGTGGTCTTAACCGGAATGAAGTGAGCCATTTTGGTTAACCGATCCACAATGACCCAAATAGAATCATGCCCTTTACGAGTTTTGGGTAGACTAGCAATGAAATCCATACTAGCATCATCCCATTTCCATTTTGAAATTTGTAAGGGTCGAAGGAGTCCAGTTGGGTGTTGATGTTTAGCCTTGGCACATTGACATATGTCACATTTAGCAACATATGCGGCAATGTCTTTTTTCATGCAGGGCCACCAATAGCTTTTCTTAAGATCTTGATACATTTTCATACTCCTAGGATGGATGAAAAGTGGTGATTCATGAGCTTCTTTTAGAATCAAATCCTTTATTTCTTGGTCATCCGGGACACATTTGTTGCCCACGCATGATCAAACCATCAACATTCTCATTGAACCCTAATTGTGCATCTTCATTCATCTTGCTCTTAATTTTAGCCACTCGTTTATCCTTAAGTTGAGCAGCCTTAATTTGCAATTCAAGGGTCAGTTGTAAGGTTAGGGCTGTGACATACCCTTTTTCAACCACTTCCAAGTTGTGTTTATAGAATTCCTTGATCAACTCTGGTTGATTGACGAATATAGAGGTGTTGATAGCGTGTAATTTGCGATTGAGTGCATCGGCCACTACATTTGCTTTGCCTGGGTGATAATGGATACCCAGATCATAGTACATTATTAACTCAAGCCATCTTCATTGCCTAAGATTTAGATCTGGTTGTGTGAATAAATATTTCAAGGTTTTGTGGTCAGTGTATATTTCACACTGATTACCGATAAGGTAATGTCGCCATATCTTGAGAGCATGAACGACGGCTGCCAATTCTAAGTTGTGGGTGGGATAATTGGATTCTTGAGGCTTCAATTGATGAGAAGCAAAAGCCACAACCTTGCTCTCTTGCATCAACACACAAACGAGGCCTTGATAGGATGCATCACAATACACGTCAAAGCTCTTATGTATGTCGAGCAACGTAAGTATCCGGGACGTTGTGAGTCTTTGTTTTAACTCTTGAAAACTTTGTTCACAAGCCAGTGACCACTCAAATTTCTTCGCTTTCTTGAGAAATTCAGTCATTGGCTTGGCTATTTTGGAGAAGTTCTCGATAAATCGGTGATAGTATTTGAAGAAACACATCTTGCACCTTGCTCGGATCAATAGTGATACCTCTTTTGGACAGGACATGGCCTAGGAAGCCAACTTCCTTTAGCTAAAACTCACATTTGCTAAACTTCGCATAAAGTTTGCTCGTAAAGCTTGTTGGGCACCATGTGCAAATGAAGCTCATGCTTTTCTTCATCCTTGGAGTAGATGAGGATGTCATCAATAAATACCACCATGAATTTGTCCAAGTATTCCATGTATACCTTATTCATAAGATTCATGAAAGTGGTGGGTTCATTAATGAGTCCAAAGGAAACCACAGTGTATTCATATAAACCGTAGCAGGTGGTGAAAACAGTTTTTGGAATGTCTTCTGGGTGGATTTTGAGTTGAAAGTAGCCAAGTCTCAAGTTAATTTTTGAGAAGACCTAAGCCCCACTCATTTGATCAAACAAGTCATCAATTCACGGGAGTGGATACTTGTTCTTGATGATAACCTCATTCAAAGAGCAATAGTCAACACACATCCAGAGACTATTGTCATTCTTTTTGACAAATAGTACCGGACTTCCCCATGGTGACAAGCTTGTGTGAATGAAACCCTTGTTTAGCTGCTCCTTAATTTGTTTCTTTAATTCAATCAACTCATCTGGGGGCATTTGATAAGGACGTTTGGAGATAGATGCTGTCCTGGGCAAAAGATCAATGACAAATTCCATATCTCTGTGTGGTGGCATGCCCAATAGCTCCTAAAGGAAGTCATCGGGGCACTCACAAACCATGAGCACTTGACGTACATTTCAAATTAAGAAAGTATGAAGGGATGGCTGCTGCAAAGTGGAGGTTTGGTCGGAGGAGTATGTGACATGAATACCATCGGAATTTACCAAGGACATAGCTCGGTTAGCATAGTCAATGTGCCCTTTATTTTTGGACAGCCAATCCATGCTGAGTATGAAATCAAGTCCCAGTGAATTGATGTTGATTAGATCACCCTCGAAGTCTATCCTATTGATCACAATTCTAACTCCCAAACTTATAAGTTTTGCTCTCATGACGGTCCCAAGTGAATAGATTAACATGTTGTTGTCTAGGTAGTTGACTTTGAACTTTTGTTGCTCAACAAATTTTCTAGATATGAATGAATGATATGCTTCGGAATCAAATAAAACCAAGGTGGGATCTGAATGCACAAGAAAAAGATGGGATTTGAATGCACAAGAACCATACCCAGCACCACATCGGGTGTGTTGCTTGCTTTTTAGTAGTCATGTGGTTGAGGCGGCCATGCCCATAGCCTCGGGCTATCTTAGGCGCTGGCCAAGCACTTTGAGGGCCTCCACGTCCACTTGTTGGACCTTGAGGATGTGGTGGAGCATTTTGGGGCTGAGGACAAGTTGCCGTTAGCTTCTTTTGTGGGCAATTACTCGCATAATGCCCCTTCTCATTGCAAGCAAAGCAGGTGACGGCTGTGGCTTTGTTTTGTCCTCCGGAGGGCTGTCCTCCATGGTTTGAACCACAGGTGGTGAAGGATGAGAAATATGCCCTTGGGGTCTCGGAGGTGTCGGTGTAGAATAACGAGCACTGGATGGCTACCAGGTACGTGATTTAGAGGAACCGCTGCTTGCTGTTTTTTGCGCCATCCATTTGCACTTGCAGCTCTCGATCATAGCCTTAGCACTATCCTCCACTCGGATAGCCTTATCAACCAAAGTCTGCATGTTGGGAATGTCAAAGGCAGCGAGAGAGTGCCGCACTTCCTCATTGAGGTGCTCCCGAAAGAGAGCAACCTTCCTTGCCTCGCTCGGTTTTTCATTGGTGACGTACCGAGCAAGGTAGTTAAAGTGATGGAGGAAGTCCATGACTAACATGGAGCCTTGCTTGAGGTTGTAGAATTCCCTCTTCTTTATCTCCATGATGCTTGAGGGGATATGGGTGGTGCGGAAGGCGTCCTTGAAGGTCTCCCATGAAGTCACTTGGCTCGGTGGGCGAATAGCCTTGTAGCTATCCCACCAAGCTGCGGCAGCTCCTTGAAGATAGTACTTGGCATATTGCATCTTCTCCTCATCGTTGCACTGTGCGATATCGAGCTTGCCTTTGATGTCACGGAGCCAATCATCAACATCCAACGGATCTATTGATGTAGAGAAGCTTGGAGGGCGAGTTTGCTGAAACTCGGCCAAGCATGATTAGGGCAGAATGGCTACCATTCTGCCATATATTGTAGCAGCATTGAGGTTCTCCATGTTTTGTACCATCCTCTCGAGGAGGCGGGTTTACATCACGAGAACTTGAGCCATCGATGGAGGAGGGGCAATGCCTCGCTCTGAGCTTCTTGATGGCTATAAGCACTTTCTTGCTCTCTCATAGGCATGCTGGATTGTTGCGCCTCGCAAGAGTGAGACCTTGTGTGTAATGGGTTAGGGCGCGCTGGAATGGGCACCTCACCCTCTGGGATGTGCCCCCGCGGGCAGCACCACTCACCATGAGTGTGTGCACAGATTTGGTCATCGGTATCCTGTCACACATATGAAAGTTGAGTAACATATGCAAGATGAAAGAGATATCAACTTGAGATAGATGTACGATGAAGGTAGGATGTTTAAGCATACAATTTCGAGTTTGAGAACTGATTTTCATGCTCAATTAAGATTGCGGACAACAAGGACAGATTTCATTTGTTTCGATAATATCGATGACATTAGCATAGTTTGGTCATCCTACAATGTTGAGTTACATCATGGGAGACATTACTAACTAAACGGACCATCCCACTAGCATCTTTACAAGTTTCACACCACAAAATTACATCATAAGTTAGCTCACATCACAATCCAAAAGTGAGCTATACCCTCTAAGTCATCTAGCCTCAATCTACGCATTCCCACCATCATTGGCGATGTCGGAAGCATCGGGGGCAGCGAGTGGTGATGAAGGTGCAACAGGCATCATCAACTCATACTCATGCCCACTAAAGATGAGGGTCTGTCCTCGCATTGTGCTCATGGAACCGACGAAGCGAGCCACGAGATGCGGCCTCCATGGCCTCCATCGATATGCACACCTGGCGGATGGCATAGTGGTAGGTGCCATAGGGACATGGAAGGTCCTCGCGGGCTCATACGCCTTGTGCTCCCCATGCATGATCTCTGGGGTGAAGAAACCGAGGTAGAGCAGCAGAGCCATGTGGGTCTCCAACTCGGCGATGCGGTAGCACGCAATGTTTAGCTCATCGTGGAGGCGGAGGAGGTACCTATCAAGGGACCTCATCAGCCCCACATTTCAAGCGAGTGTGGCATCCATGGTGACATCTGGTGCTGTGTAGATGTTCTCCAAACTATCCCTCTCATGTGAGGGATAGTAGGGAAACATTTGCACCATCTCAAGGAGGTCATGGCAGAGTTGAACGGTGGCAGCGTAGGCTCCATCGTGTAATGCCATAAGTGGAGTCGGCACCATCCCATGGTAGCGTCGGGCTGGCTCCCCTCATGAGCCCATAGATGGTCACCTCCACGACGTACATTGTAGAGGCCAGGCTAGTGGCAACACGGGAGACAAGATACTTTGGCTGCTCGGTAAAACCGGCGTGGTGTATCATGTCCCACAAAGTCTACCACATGGAGCCCTCAGCCATGGCCAGGGTGTAGTAGCATGGTTCCCAGCGGTGTGCCATCTAAGAAAAGAAGAGTGTCGGGTTAGCATGACCTTATATGGAATGAACAAAACTAGGTAAAGGAAAGGTGATAAAACTGAAAATCAGCAATGATATTGGTTCTGACCAGCAGGTTCATATAATTTTTAGGCACTACTAAAGGGCTGATAAAAATGTAAAAATTTTATATAGCTTCCTGGAAGAGTTATGCACCTATGTTGAAATCTTCAAAATTCTTGCATTGTCATATTGGCCTACAAAATTGGTCAAGTGAGGTTCTATCCAGAACTTCTATCTTGTGCATACTACTCCTTCTTTGAATTTCTAACCCTTGTTCCCTAGGTTGAAATTCTACAAAATTTTATGGGTTTGGTCCTGACTTAGTATAGTCCCTTCCAGAATTTTAGTGGCATTTTTCTATGTCTCTAACTTAGACAAACAACATCCTAGTCTTTCCTTAACCTTTACATTTACTTGCGGCATATCTAGTCTCTTGAAGCATGGGAAGATTGTAAAAATTTCGCCTCTAAAAGAGACAGTGCATAGTAGGGTGAGATTAGAGAGCTCCTTGCTGGTCCTTTTAGATTTTAGGTTACAAATCTTTGCTTTTATAGCTTCAAAACCTAGTTTTCATCAAGTTGAAAGGCATAAGAAATAAAACAAGGTTATATGGTGTCATTTTCCGGAAATCCAAGTTTTGAAGTTTAAGATAAGCACAAAATCCTTTTGAAAGATAGGATGCAAAGGAAAAACAATAGAGAGGATGAGAATAGAATTCTACATTTTCTCAAATAAACTTTTATAACCAAAAATAATCTTTTTGAGAGAAATGTTTGTCTTTAATTCTATCAACCATGCTAACTAAGGTTTTTCCTACAATCGTATGGGCTCTGATACCACCTATTGTGGGCATTCAAAATACGAATCATTCCTCACTCGTGTGTTGGACTTAGAGATGACACACATACCCCAATTAAGTGTATGCTCATTGTTATCCAAAGGCCCTGTGCACGGAATATTAACTAGATGGCCCTCACCCAAACAAATATGAGCCACTTAGTTGCACCATACACACTTACGCAACCAAGAGAGTTTCGATTCCATTTCGAACTACCATACCAGGATTGAAACCAATCCATCCAAGCATAGCACTCACCGTCCATCTCAGAGCCTTGGTATCGCCCACACCCACTAAGGGAGGTGTGTCGCAATAGACAAGGAATAACGACTGCTCAAGTTCATGCATTAGATAGTTGAGAGCAATTCTAGGTACTTGGATATGTGTCTAGTGCTAGTTCCCAAGATCAATGACTAGCACCCACATATCTTGCATTCGAGACACATCATATCACATACACACGTATCTAAGTAGTTGACATAGTGTAAACTTAAACTAGAAGTTATTACAACTACTTAATATTACAAGTACGTGGCTGATTGGCCAAATATTGCATACAAAAGTAGAACGCAGTAGAAATTATACACAAACCAAAGTAGAACAGTGGTATGCCCATTCATAAATCCATAGGCAACTGACTAGGAAGAGCTCTAGTTCATCCATCCAAATAGTCATCGGATCCTGATGCAAAGTACGACTCATCGAAAATTTCTTTCGTACCTTCATCTATATATTTTAGATTAAGCAATGGTGAGTACATATATGTACGCACAAGACATTAGTGTATGGAAACATAGTAAATGCATGGTTAGAACAAGGATAATAAGTCAATACACTAAGTCTCACATTCAGCATAAAGCAGATTTTATTTTTGTACTGAATATCTCATCAAACAGTATCGAAATTGTAAAGAGCATTTGATAGAAAGCTAAATAACAATATGTAAAGTTCATTCACAATATTTTGACAGCCCTTATTGGCTATGAACAATGAATAAATACAACCACCCTTGGCTCACAAGTTTACCAACCTGTTCAACACCGTTTCCAAAAGTTTTCGCAAAAGCAAGATTATACTTGACATTATTTTCCCAAGTTGCTCATGACCACAAGCATGGCTAATTAATTAGATTTAAATTTCATAGAGAGTGTACACTTTACCCATATGACACATTCTAGCAATCATGTCAACCAGGCCTCGCGATACTTAAGTATCCGATTTGCTAGATTGTGACAAAACTGTTCAACTAGCTAAAGCCTAGCCTTGCACCAGCCCTAGTGATGACAAACCCTTGCCATGGTCTAGAGATCCGAACCGCACGCATAATACTAATGATGGTTTATGTTCCACTGCATCCTCTTCCCATGGCAAGGCATACATCATTATATTGGAATGCTTTAACCCTAACACCTCGGTGAAGGGAGCACCTATGTGCGACAACGTACCTTGGAGTGCCTTACTACTTTGACCTACCAAAATGCAAGGTCAAACTTCAGCTATTCTACTAGGCTAAGGCTATCCCATACTAGCACATGTGGTTGCACTATTTCGCTTAAGTGATAGCGTCAAGTTCGGTCCTTAACAGAGCTAGGCGAGAATCCCCCCTAACTACATGCAAGGTCCCTACTCACGCCTCAAGTTTAAATAATAACTCATTCGTGTCTAAACCATAAGTTTTCAGGTTGGATTTTTATTAAAATACACAAAAACCATAACTCAGCTCCGTACCTTTAAAATTTGCTCAAGTCTAAATGAGAGTGTAGTTCAACATTTCAATGACGTTCTAAGTAAGCATGGCTAAGCATATACGCGATGTATCTTGCTATCAACACCGTAGTGACATTAACTAATGCCCATCCCATAGAGCTAAGGTTACACTTGCAGGTAAACAAATGTTAGGGTAGAGGTAATGCATACAACTAGGAAGTATCTACCGGTACCCACAACATAGCAAGTTTAATGTAACATATATGCATGCATATAACATTTGATAAAACAAAATAAACTCCATAAAATAGTGGGATCAACATGATCAAAGGAGGGTTCTTGCCTTTTTGCTCATCATTAGGTAAGTAATCAAGGTCGTTGGTGAGATTGTCGTCGACAGCTTCCGAAATGCCAGCGTCTACGCATTAAATAATAAGAACCACAACAAAAGCAAATAACAATTTGTCAAATAGGGCAAAAAGAAATCAGATGTAAATATCAAATGAAACTTACCAAAGAATAACAGGGTGGTTTTATTGTTTCGGAGTTATCACTATGCATGATGGTTTAAATTTGTTCATGTGGCCCTTTTTATGAATATGCTACTTTCGTTCATCAAATACATGAAGCTGAAGTTATAATCACGAATAAGGTTATTTATGAATTCAAGAGACTAAAATTATGTATTCTTTTATTTATAACTTTAAATTCAAGAGGCTAAAATTATTTGGATGAATAGAATTAAGACATTAGTTTAGGTGTTATGTATGAATAGTACCTAGCCCTAGGTGTTTTTGTATAAAAAGTGTTTTGTACTTGTTAGGTCTATGAATTTAGGCTACTGGTTGTATATTTATGGTTTTATGATGATTATCGTGACACAAGTATCTTAACTATTGACTTCTTACATTCGTTCATTCATATTATGGATTTTAGCGTTCATAACACTTAGGGTTGTATTCTTAACAGACTTCAGATGCAAATAGTTGTAATAAGATTATTTTTCTAGAATATGTTAGTCCTTGCCCTAGAGTGCATTTCTAGGCTGATCTTATTAATATTTGCATTTAGACGAGATGTTTTATTCATTACTGAAAATACATAAGTGGTTCTAAAGTTTACGCGATAAAGGTTCAGTTTTTTTATAAGTTTGCGACTACAGTATGCAAGTCGGTTTCACATCATTTCACTTTTAGCCATGATAGTTTTAATATAGGTGAACATTAAAGCCTATCATGGGCTTATTTCAAATTTGCACAATCATGAGATATTTTTACATAACCAGAAAGAGCATCATTTTTCAAGGTCCTTGGATTTTATTTCATCAAATTTGAAGTTCATTTGTGAAAGTTATGATGGTTTGAATCTTGCATGTATTAGTGTTTTGCCTATTAGCCCCATGATGAAAACTATGTTAACATTTAAATATTTTTATATATTTAGAATCTTGGGGACCTTTGGATCATTATAAAATTAGTTTTATCAAGATTTGAGTTCATTTGATCCAAGTTTTAACCATTTGACTTTCTATGCATGAGAAACATTCTATATTCAAATTTTGTTCAAACTGAATTGAAATCTAAATGTTTTTGTTGAAATGGAACTCTCATGACCATAGGAACATATAAGAATAATTTCATGATTTTAGGAATTGAAATTTCTATAAAAGTTATAGGGCTAGAAAGGGGTTTTATGCAATCTTTAACCTAATTAATTTAAACTTTTGTGGACAATTAAATATTATTGCATACTCTGGATCTTCATGATTTAACAAAAATTTAGAAATTTACTTTACTTAATTTGGATTTTGCTAGCAAAGGATATTCAAGTTTGAACACTATCGATTTTGAAATTTGGCTGGAAAAATCGAAAATATGTCTTCATTTACCGAAAATGTAATTTCACATTGCACTTGGGAGCATTTTAATACAACCAAGGTCTCCGATAGCTGGGGCTCACTGTCAGTGACTGCACATGCATTGCATCGCCCGCTTCCTAGTGACTGGCAGCCATGGCCCACTGTCAGTGACTGCGAGCATGTGCGTGCTTTAGGTGCTTGAGCGGCTGACCGACTGGGCCAGCGTGGTAGCAAGTGCACGTTGGCGTGGGTGGCTGATAGCCATGGTCCACATCCTAGTGATTGAAAATAGAGGGGGAGGAGAAATGCTCGTCGGTGGCAAGAGGGACGGCGGAGCCGGTGAATGGGTAGCACCTCGAGCACCAGTGTACTCACGCGCACCTAAGGGCCTTCTTTTCGGCTTTCGATGGCAACCAGAGCATGGCCGCCATCATGAAGGTGTGGCACATGATAGAGAAGCTCACTGATTGTGAAGAAGAAAGCAGCTCCAGCTTTGCTAGATGGAGGAGAAGTATGAGGGGGTTAGGGGAAGCAGGAAGAGCTACATCGGAGTGGCGGGAGGAGTCAAGGTGGCTTGCCAACATGAGGCCGGAGGTGGGGAAGAATGCGATCGAGGTGGTGGTGGTACGAGCTTCGGGAGCTAAAAATGAGCAAAAAGTGATGATTAGCAAGTACTCGGGGTGCTGTGGCTTTGTTGAATCGAAGCTATTCTCCATCGTTACACCCAATTCGGGTTTTCCCCCATTTTCAGTTGTTTGCAGGAGAGGTAGTGCAATGATCTCACTTAGGAGTGAAAAGGAAAAGGAAGCAGGTGTGAAGCAGTGGTTAGCTTTAAAGCACTACTCAGCGGAGAGGGCGAGGCCAAATATGGGCGTGTAGCAATAAGGGCGAAGCTTGCCTGCCGTGGCTGTGTGGCGGATAGCTCCTCTGCGCACCTGTGCGGCACGGGCAGAGGGAGAACAGAGGTGACAGGGTGAGAGATTGGCGCTAGTTGCGGTTGTTAATGGCTGTGACATGAGCTTGTTTGGAGCAAGCGGGATTCTTAGGTGCGGCGATCGTGTGGCAACTAGAGTCTATCGTGGCTTAACCTTGCCACGGCAGGGTTTAAGCATAGCCAGGGAAGAGAGGAAAAGAGAGGGGAGGTGGGTGAATGGGTTGGACAGTGGGCCCAGGCCAGTGTGGGGCCACTGCAAGTGACTGCTAGGCAACGTTCTACTGAAGACATGACTGGGTACTATAGCTTTGTGAAAAAAGAATAGAAAAGGTTGGGTTGGTTTGGCAGGTTCAAAAGTAGGCTTAGGCAAATTAAAAAATTTTGAGAAAATTTACAAAGGTAGCCCATTGAATCTAGCTTCCATTTTCTTTTATTTCACTTAATTCTCTATCATGGTTTTCAAATTAAAATTCTTGGAAATTACTATTTTCAATCAATTTTTGAATTTTTGAGGCACATAAATATTGTGCAAAAATTCTATAAAAATTATATTTATTCACCTAAACTATTGTATTATTTTTAAAATTATTAGCCAGGTTGGGTTATATGATCTTTATATGAGTTTCTAACAGATGAGTTAATTTAGGTTTAAAAGAGCATTAATTCAAAAATCAAAACTTGAAAATAAATAAATAATTCTAGAGATAAATTCAAATGAAATCCAAATATGCAATAGGGATCATGACATGCTACTTTATTTATTCTTCATAGTTTTGGGATGTTACAGGATTGAACGATGAAGCTCACATGACGGAAGAGGGAGCCCTACTGTGGTAAACAGTCCCTTCCATGTTGAAATCTAGAGGGTAGTACTAGGTTTAGATAGAGCATTGTAAAGACTTTGTTATGATCTCTCTAAGGCACGCCAAAGGATGTGTGCTAATATCGATTGCATAAGGAGACGATCATGTCGTGTCCGTAAAATGCATAACCTTTGCAGAGTGTAAAATCAATTCAGATAGTCGTGCTCGTGGTATTAAGCAATGCTCAGGGATTATAGTCAAGGGTTATATTTTATAAACTGAAAACTTGGAAGGGAAAGCAGGTTACCATTGGCAAGTTTAGAACTTGACTTAGGGCTGGATGCCATGTTTACTTGAGAAATACGTGCAAATTACTTTTTATAGTTATTTATTTTACTGTCTTTCCAATCTACTTATTGTACTCATTTATAAATACTGCTTTACTACAAAATAATCATGTTAGCCATTCCATTGGAATAAGCCTTGTATATAGCTATGTTAGAATTTCTATTCTATGCACAATTTGTTGAGTTTTTTAAGTACTCACCCTTGCCAACAACAAACCAAAAGTTGAGAAGTCTACACCAACTCTAGAGGAGAAGTACTAGGAGGAGACGAATGTTTAGGGTACGAGCCTTGTCATCTACATCTTTCTTTTTGCTACAATCGTTTAGTTTAATGTTCTTTATTTAGCCCTGCGTGGCTTAATCATGTAAGTTGACCATAAGGTTAGTTAATAGGTTATATTTAATATATGGAGTTTTTTATTATGTTTCCACTGTGTATGATTATAATATTCATTTATGTTGAGTCTGTGTGTACTAGTGTGAACATAGACTAGTGCGGTATACAAACAGAGGGTCTGGATTTACATATTTGGGTCTAGACACACTCTGTATATGCTTCCCATGATCTTGATCTAGCATTGGCAACATCCTAGTCTTGGAAGAAGGACCTCTTCATATGCCCTGCACCTATGGCAAGCACCCACCCCTTATGGTCAGGCTTCCCTATCATCGAAGACAAGATGTCCTTCAACCCTTGGCTCTGAAAAGTCCCCTACTCTTTTTGCTGGCTTACTTCCTCCTACAAGAAACGAATATAAATTAGTGCTAATTTACAACAGGAAGGGTCAACTGTAATGTGCTAAGTTAGATGTCTTACGATGGTGGTGACTATCCGCGCGGTCACAGGGTTTGGAGCTACAAGCAGACCGTTAGAGGTTTTCTTCATCCTCGCTAATACCCCGTCGCATGCCTGCTCAATTGCTTGTGTCAAATCGATGGGTTTTCCTATTGAAGTTTATGTTTCACTGCAGGCTATATTATTTAGTGAATAAGGCCAATAAGGCATATTAATGTAAACTCAACCATAAGGTCATCACACTATCTACTTTTTATTAAATTTAATCATTTATTTTTATTCTGATGTGTATGGAGTTAATATTTTATCTATGTTGTTATTGTATGCACTAGCGTGATCTTGAACTAGTACAGTATAAATAGAGGGTCCAGATTTCCATATTCGAGCCCCGATAGAGATGATGCAAGAACTCGGCGAGAGAGGCTTCGGGTGGACACCAAGGCGTGACACTAGGATCAAGCCATGAATGGTCACTAGTGGAGCAGCAAAACAGTGGGCGATGAGGCCAAAAATCATGGGTACTAGGAACTCCTCTCCAATGAAGGGTACGTCATGTGGAAGACGATGGCTGACAAGCTGGCTCGATGCGTCAGCGAGCGAATGGAAGGAGAGAAAGAAAAGGTAGGTCGTCAAAAGACACCTTCGCATAGAGAAAATGGAAAATGGGAGGCAAACATGGGGAGGGCTACA
This sequence comes from Guadua angustifolia, assembly GCA_036346375.1. Lineage (NCBI taxonomy): Eukaryota > Viridiplantae > Streptophyta > Magnoliopsida > Poales > Poaceae > Guadua > Guadua angustifolia. Next base: position 63,058,131 of record CM070500.1, read on the forward strand.
AACAGGCCAGCTTGGGCTAGAATAGGTATAGGCTACGCAAATAGGGAAGGATTCATCCCATGGTGACAAAGAGATTATTAAATCATTTCTCAATTCATTTAAATCCATAAATTGAATTTTAATTTCTAAAATTAGTAAAATAACTCCAAAAATTATAAAAAATTTTGGATAGGCAATTTAGATTATTTAGTACTTAAATAAATTATTTCCAAGCACTAGATATGTTTTAAATAATTTTTAAAATTTGAAGATTGTGCCTAAAATTATGAAAACAATTGTCTTCAATCCATAAAATCTTGGAAACTGCAAAAGATGCAAAAGAGAAGTCTTTTGAGCTATATATATCTTTTTAGAAAATTTTGGGATGTTACATACCTACCCTCCTTAAGAAGAATCTTGCCCCATGATTCAAATAACTTGGGAAAAGATATGGGGGCTCAGCTCAAATGCGGTCTTTATGCTCCTAAGTTGCCTCATCTTTGATGTGCTTGCTCCACTGCACCTAGCATATCTTTATGGTCTGACTCCTTGTGTGGCACTCCACTTCTTCCAAAATTCAAATAAGGTGCTCTTGGTATGTGACGTCTTTTTGTAGATCGATTCTCTCTAAGGGAGTTTTCTCTGTAGGAACTTGCAAACACTTTTTTAGCTAGGATACATGAAAAACATCATGCACATTGGTGAGCTTGGGTGGTAACTCCATGTGGTGTGCTACTTCTCCTCTTCTTGCAATTAATCGGTATGATCCAATGTATCTAGATGCTAACTTTCCATGAACATGGAAATAGTGAGTGCCTCGAAGTGGTGTGACTTTCAAATATACATAATCCCTAGGTTCAAAACTCAACTCACATCAATTATTGACATAGCTCTTTTGCTTGGACTGCACTTCTTTCAACCAGGTTGTCATCAATCGAACCTGTTCTCTGTCCTCGGCTATGAAAATTGGACCAAACACTTGTCTTTCTCTAGTCTTGGACCACTTAAGGGGTGTCCTACACGTCCTACTATACAAGGTTTCAAAGGGTGACATATGTACGCTCGCTTGATAGCTGTTGTTGTAGGAGAATTCAGCGTAGGGTAAACATTTCTCCCAATTCGGCCCATAGGACAGCTTGTAGGCCCTAAGCATATCCTCCAAAATTTGATTCACCTACTCATTTTGATCTTCGTTCTAGGGATGTTACGTTGTGCTAAAGATAATCTTGTGCCCAAAGCCTTCTGCAAGCTTTTCAAAAAGTGCAAGGTAAATTGGGTACCTCAATCTAAAATGATCCTTTTTGGCACCTCCAAGCAAGCACATTATCTTGGACATGTATAATTCCACTAAGGTGGCTTCCATATCTTTGTTTCTTATCAGTATGAAGTGTACAACTTTGGACAGTTGGTCAACTATGACCCATATCGAGTCATGTCCTTTTGGTGATCTCGGTAATCTAGTGATAAAATATATACCAACTTCATCCCACTTCCACTCTAGTACTTGGAGTGGTTGCAGCAGCCCCGCGGGCCCCTGATGCTTGGCCTTCACCCTCTGACACACATCACAAAGTGACACGAATTCTACATCTTCCCACGTCATACTTGGCCACCAAAACCTTTCCTCGCAAATCTCGATACATCTTCGTGCTACTGGGGTGAATGGAGTAGGGGGAGTCATGAGCTTTATTAAGGATTAGGTTCTTTATTTCTTGGTCATTGGGTACATATAGCCGCTGCTCACACTTGAGAATTCCATTTTTATCGTTGTTGAACTCCAAATTGACACCTTTTAGCTCGTGCTTAATTTTTTAGACTACTTATTTTTTTGGACTTTGCCATCTCTAGATTGTGCTGCCCTTATTTGGTCTTCTAAGGATTGTCGGGACCCGAATATGCAAATCCGGACCCTCTGTGTATACTGCACTAGTCCAGGATCACGCTAGTGCACACAGGCTCAACATTAGTGAATATCATAATCATACACAACGTAAATAAGATAAAGACATAATATATTAAATATTGGCAGTTGTATGACCTTATGGTCAACTTACTTAGCAATGCCTCACAAGGCTGAATAACAAATTGAACTGCAGCGGAATGAAGACGTAGATAACCCCTCAGTATACCACAGGCAACTGACAAGGCTCGCACCCTAAACATTCGTCTCTTCATGGTACTCCTTCTTTAGCACTGATGATTTTTGTAAGCAAGGGTGAGTACACCAACACGTACTCAACAAGTTGTGCATGTAATGCAATTCTATCATAGCTATATGCAGCTTATTCCAAAGGAAGGCTTATGGTTCATAAGCGATGGCGACATTTTCAAACATAAACAATATATATAGATTGAAAAGACATAAAACAAATAATAACAAGTAAATAGATTCCATTGTTTTCTCAAATCATACCCAAGTTCTCTATCCTAAATCAAGTTCCATTATCCACATGGCATCCCGCCATCCCATCCAGTTGTTTATTTTAATTAATTACCCTTAGTTGACCAAGGCAAGACTAACCAAAAACCAAATGCGACCGCCCAATTGCCACTCTTGGCCCACCAAATCGACAGCCTAATTGCCACTCTTGGCCCAAAAAACCAAATGACCGCCCAATTGCCACTCTTGGCCCACAAAAACCAAATGCGACCGCCCAATTGCCAGTCTTGGCCCACCAGAAACAATCTTGCCACTTGCCTCAGTTTAAATCATTTTTCCCACCCTAGTTGATTACCAAACACCACGTGCTCTTCACAAATCAACCTCGTTGTGTGACTCCGCTGTCACAACAACTCAATCTCTTTGTGCGACCACACATGGCCCACAAATTATTATCATAGTTCCATATTCCATTAGTCAAGATTAATAAACAATATTCCATGAGCATGTGATGACGTGGCATGGCTAAGCATCTCTAATTCGGTCTAACCACCCATGTTGATTTTCTATTTAACCAACTATAATTAACCAACCTAGGGTGACAAGTGGATCATGGCATACAATTAGCAAGGTAGGGTATAATTCAAAGGGTACGATAGCTAATCCCAAATTTAGGTTGAAATCATTTATACACATAAAATAACATGTGATAAGGTAAATCAAAATAGCATGCAATCTAGTTTATAGGTGCAACATGATCAAAGCACAACTTGCCTTCGTTAAGCTCCTGGTATTGCTCCGAAGATTGCTCTCGAAATAATAATCCTTCTTCCGACACCTCGCTCAACTCAACGTCTACGCGAATCGGGAAAAATAGCAAATAAACACCAAGAACAAATAGCAAATGAACTCGAAAATTCAAATAAAATCCACCATTAGAAAGATCTTAATCTTACAAACTTTTCGGAACTCGAATTACCCAAATCGGAATCCATATGTGAAAGTTATAAGGTTTTGAAGTTTGGAAATTCCTGAAAATAAACCCTAATTCATAAATCCCAAATTCTTATATAGAAAAATCCGAATTTCCCCAGTCTAATGTACGAACGCTTACGTGACTAAATATGGATCGTTGATCTTGTAATCGTCGGCTAATGCAACCAAGTTTACTTCCTATTCATTAAATAACTTGGCGACATTGGAACCCTACGATCTAGATCTAACGATGGAAATCTTATCGTGCAATTACCTGATCACCCGTGTGACGTGACGAAATCGTGTTCGTTTGTGGATGATCCGGCTAAAAAATCCGGCGGCGATAATCGGTTTGATTTGAACTCGGCGAGTCCTTCCTTCGAGAACTTCCGCCGACAACACGACTCGTCGCGTCCTCCCTCGAAGATGCCGACGGGCGTAGCTAGCTCCTCAATCGACACACGTGCCCGTGGTCTTCACGCTGCTTCTGGCGATGGCTATCGATCGACACGGCTTCAATCCGGACGAGTCCTCGGCGACGCTTTTTCCGAACACCACACGCGCGCGCTCTGGCGGCGTGTCCCGACTCGACGAAAGTACGTCTCGCGACTTTTCTTCGTTTCGCTTTCGACGCGTTTTCTTACTCGATGCCCGGCGACACGTCAGGCGCTTGACGAGGAGCTCGCTCTCCCGCTCGGCAACACGCTGTTTCGAACAACTCGCAAGAGCCTCGGCTCTGGCGGCGTTTTATAGCTTCATCTAGCGATACAAAAAGCGGGTAATAGGCGGCGTCGACCAGATTTGAATCGCATGCGATTCTTGATCGTTACTTTCCCAAACCAGCCGCTTTTCTTTTTTTTTTTTTCTTTCCTTCTTTTATTTATATTGCCTTAATATACCTAATCGCATTTGATTTATTTAAACACCCTTAAACACTAGGAAAAATTCCAGAGAATACTTTGATACCTTATGAGTTTTATAAAACATTTTTGATACAACTTTATTCTGAATTTACTTATTTATAATTAACCTTTTAACCAAAAGATAATATACTTTTTGATTAACATAATTCAGCAAATCTCCAAAGTTCGAAAGTTAAATCCGAGAAAATCCGAATCGAATCCAGAAAATTCTCAAAAACATATTTAGCTATAAAATAATTAGAAAGGCCGAAAATTGGGATGTTACAAGGATGGTTCTACTTTCAGTGTAATGAGGAAATCCTCCTCCAACAACTCTACATTGAGGCGATTGAATTCTTCACATAGGGCTAACTGATTGTCCCTTATCATGACAATGTTGCATCAGCCACAATATTTGCTTTCCTAGAGTGGTAATGAATGCCAAAGTCATAGTCCTTCATCAATTCTAACCATCTCCTTTGTCTTAGGTTCAGATCCGACTACGCGAATGTATACTTTAAACTCTTGTGATCCATATATATGTCACAACGATTACCTACAACATAATGTCACCAAAATCTTTAGGGTATGCAACACCATAGCTAACTCCATGTCATGGGTGGGGTAATTCATGTCATGCAGCCTTAATTGACTCTAAGCATATGCTACAATTTGTCGTTCCTGCATCAACACACATTCAAGTCCATGGCGAGATGCGTCACAATAGATGTTGAAACTTTTATGTATATCCCGTAGGATGAGCACTGGGGCTAAAGTCAATATCTTTTTCAACTCTTTGAAACTCACTTCACACTCCATAGTCTATTCAACCATTCAAAATTCTTTTCCTTCTTGAGGAGTTGGGTCATTGGCCTTACAATCTTAGAGAAATTCTCAATGAATCGGCGTTAGTACATGACCAAACCAAGGAAGCTTCGGACTTCTATAATGATTTTAGACTACTCCCACTATATCATGTCCCTAATATTACTCAGATCCATGGTCACTCTGCCGTTGGACAGCATATGACCTAAGAAGGCAACCTCTCATAGCCAAAACTCACACTTTCTGAACCTTGCATACTACTTGTGCTCTTGGAGCTTCTCCAATACCGATTTTAGATGAAACTCGTGCTCTTCTTTACTCCTAGAATATATGAGAATGTCATCCATAAAAACTACTACAACTTATCCATAAAAACCACTACAAAACATTCCAAAAACTCCATAAATAACTTATTCATTAGGTTCATGAAGTAAGCAGGAGCATTGATTAATCCAAATGACATAACGGTGTAGTCATATAATCCTTATAGAGTAGAGAAGGCTATCTTCAAGATTTACTCTGATCTAATTTGTAATTGGTGGTATCCCAATCCCAGTTCAATCCTAGAGAAGACACAGGCTCCATGCATCTGGTTGAACAAGTCATCAATTCTTGGTAGCAGGTACTTGTTCTTGATGGTCACTTTGTTCAATGACCAGTAATCAACACACATCCATAGGCTATGATCCTTCTTCACGATCAACACCGGTGATCCCCACAAGACGAACTTGGTCGAATGAACCCCTTGGTCTATACCTCCCCAAGTTGCTTCTTCAACTTGGCATATCGGTGCAATTTCGGGTAGTAACTCTATCATGAATTCTATGCCTCTATCTGGTGGCATTCCAGGTAAGTCTTCGAGAAAATGTCAGTGTACTCACAAGCCACTAGCAGTTGGCTTGCCACGAACATTGAGAAAAAATTAGAGAAAGAAAGGTTGATGTGGCTTGAGTCAGGACAAACATGATGCTATTTCCATCCTCACTAATGAGGTTGATTGACTGACTAGCACAATCTATTTTCCCCTTAAGATTGGACAACCAGTCTATCCCAAAGATGACATCTAGCCCTTGCCATTCTAGCACAATTAGATTTGCTAGAAACTTTCCCAGCTTATATCTCCTAGTTTTTAGCTCTGATCCAGGTGATCAGTTCATTTTCATCTATTATTGTGCAATATAACTCTTGAATATAAATTAATGTGATGCTACAGAATTGAATAAAATGAGTGTAGGGGCTGAGTTGATGAGAAGCATACCCAACACCACGTTGGGTGCATCTTGCCCCTCCTTGAAGGTCGCAAGGTTCACTCGGCCTCTACCTAAGTTCTAAGTGAGTCTTGGGATTCAGTTTTTGTGCAGTAGGGCTCCACGAGCTTGTCCTTGTACTTGAGGCTTGGCAGAGGTGCGAGGAAATATGCCTGAGACAGTGATTTGCACCTTCTTCGGACACCGAGACACAAAGTGACCGCACTCGCTACAGTAGTAACATCGACTACCATGCTACCCCTGGTGGGCTGACCACTGTAGTGTGATGTTCAGACAGTTAGCAGTATCAGTCGTGGGGCTAGTACTTGATGCCTAGGTGGTAGCGACATGGGCAAATGGGCAGTAGGTGGCTACCACACACGTGGCCTTTGTGAACTAGTGCTTGCATTTGTGCAACTTCCTCCCATGTGATGGCCTTATCCACCATGGTCTGAAAAGTATAATGGGGCAAGAGTTAGTTGTATCTCTTGGTTGAGATGATATCTAAAAAGCTCCATTCTTCTAACTACGTCAAGAATATCATTTAGGGCATAACGAGTGAGATAGTTGAAGTGATGCAGATACTCTGTCACAAACATGCTACCTTGTCTCAGTAAAGATTTCTCTCTTCTTGATATCCATATGGCTGGTTGGAATGTGCACCTCATGGAAACCGGCCTTGAAAGTGGCCCACATGACCACTTATCCTTCTGGTTGCACGGCATTAGAATTATCCCACCATGAGGAGGATGCCCTATGGGTTTGATATGATGAAAATAGCACTTTCACTTGGTAAGTGCACTAAGTAATTATTAACTTCTTCTCTATGGCTCGTAGCAAATCATTGGCATCAAGCAAGTCTTCCAACTGAGCAAAAATTGGTGGACATGTCCTTAGAAATTCACCCAATTTGGACTAAACTCGGTCTACAATGGCTCCAACTTCCCTGACAAACATAGGAGTTGCACCAAGGTTGGCGGTATTCTAAGGTAGAAAAAATAGGTAGGCAAGCTGGGAGCCATGGCCAAGCTTGCTTCTGAGCTTACTAGCAGCAAGGCAAGCACAAAGGGACACGAGCAACCTCAGGCATGGAGACATGAGATCACAGAGAAGCTATAGGTAGCCGCATTGGCCAGAGAGGTGGATGGAGGTGGCATCATGATGATGGTGAGCAGTGGAGGGTCTCAAGTTGATGACGAGCTAGGCAAAACAGAGCAAAACAAGTTAACTTGGTCATCACGCAAGAAAATGGGCACCTAGGTGATGCTACAATGGTTGGCGCAAGGACGAATGGTTGTTGGACTCTTGCTGGCGACATGCAACCATGGCAGCTCGAAATAGGTCAACCATAATTACCGAGAAAACTACTACTTCAAGCTCAACTAAGAGACATGTGAGGGACAAGAGCTCACCACGTGCACAGAGATGAGGTTGGCAATGATTGAAAGGGTCTTGAGTGATGGGTCATCGGAGAACAGTGGCAGTGTGACAGTCCAATTCGATGGTAGCCAAACACGAAGGGAAATAGCTGAATTCAAGCATGCAATAAGGTATAGGGTAGCTAGGAGGTGATGAAATGGGCATGATCTGGGTCGAAGCTCACCGAAGGGAAAGAGTGGCATTGGCGATGACAGCGGCAACAGAAAGCTTCACGATGACTATTCACCCAGAGAGAAGGTGGTACAAAGGAGCATGAAAAGGGATTCAGGAGGATGTGGAGATGGTAAAAATAACCATGAAGATGTTTGAAGCCATCAGGGACAAAGATGCTCGGTGGCAATGCTAGTCACCAAAGATGATGAAGAAAGCATAGATCCGACACTATACTGCATAATACATAGGATGGATTAAGGGGTTTTGCAGAGAGGGTCAAATGGCGAAAAGTGACATGGGTGTCAATTCCAAAGCTTACCAGATGGGGTTAGGGCCATGGTGAAGCATAGTAGAGGGCACATACTGGGGTTGGGGATGACAATCCTATTCCTGACAGCTTGGAGTAGGGGACGAGCTAGAAATGGCAGAAATAGAGATGGTGAGGGATGGTGAGGATGTCGACACGGTTAGACACATGGCGAGTTGTTAGCGCTCTACTCGGTGAGAACTCGCTGTTAGGTAGGGGATGACGCGAGAACTTGGTGGTGGTGAGGTTTTGGGTGGACGCCAAGGTCAAAAATGGTGGGTGGTACAGTAGCTCAAAGCTCCTCTCCAATGGAGGGCGCAGTGCATGGAAGACGACTGCTGATGAGCAGGTCCAGCACATCAACGAGCGAAAGGAAGGAGAGAGATAAGGCAGGTCATCAAAAAGATGCCATCATGTGGAGGAAACGAAAAATGAGAGGCAGATGTGGGAGTGACGGCAAGGGGTGGCTTGGGCTAGAATAGGAACAGGCTGGGCCCATAGGGAAGGATTCAACCCATGGTGATGATGAGATTTTAAAATCGTTTGTCAATTGATTTAAGTGCATACACTACTACAAAACAGCACATAGGTGACGTCTTATTTGTGGCGGTTCTTTTGGAACTGTCACAAATACATGTATCAGTGGCGGGTTTATATGGAAATTGGCAGGAGAACCATTTGTGGTGGTTTCATCCAAAAACGCCACAGATAATACATTATCTGTGATAGTTTATATTTGAAACCGCCACTGATAACGCTGGGACTATTTGTGGCGGCTCCATCCAAAAACCGCCACAGATAACTCATTTATCTATGGCGGTTTGTTTTTGGAACCGCCACTGATAAGGTTGTGGCGGTTTTTAGTTGGAACCGTCACAGATAATAATTTATCTGTGGCGGTTTTAATTTAAAACCGCCACAAATAATTTTCCCTATAAATACTCCCTGTCACCAGTTGTTGGTTATTTTCCTCCCCGAGAAGAAAAGATAGCTCTTTGATTTCAGATTTCGTTTGGCCAAAATATTGTGCTTCTACTTCCTAGAATTGTTCCAAGGTGTGTAAATTGTGTCTCCTCCCTTCATTTGTAATGTGAAATTGCAATGTAAGGTTTATTCCTAGGTTAATTAAGGTTTAGATGCAAGGTTCATATTTAGTTTGTTTTTTATTTACTTAGCAATTTGTAGATGATGAATTTTTTACCTTGCTCTATTAGATTAAGTTGTCTACCTTACTTAGATGATGAACTTTTGGTCAAACATATATGAAATTTATTTAATTAATTAAGATTATTAGATATGAATGAAAAATACATTTTAGTTAATATGATAAATGGGTGATCATGAAGTTGCCTTGCATTTTGAGATGAGGAATTTATTATGTTGCTCTTCCGGAGGATATATTTAAGTTTGGCTAGCTAGGTATGAGTATATATAGAAATTACAGCACATAAAATTTCTTTTGTTAGTTACCATTTATTTTTTTCGTTAGCGCATGCATATACATATTGCTCCATTAGTGGCTATTTTTAGTGAATTTGTATGAAGCTTATATCAAATTTATGTAATTAAGATTGTTGGATATGAATGTTAAATAAATTTTAGTTAATATGTTAGATGGGTGATCATGAAATTGCCTTGCATTTTGACATGAGGAATTTATTATGTTGATCTTCCGGAGGATATATATAATTTTTGGTTACGTATGAGTATATATTCAAATTAATTAATTAAGTTTGCAACAATTACTTAGCATTAATGTTGTCCCGTTAGTGGATATTGTTGAATATTGGAATAACAATTTATTTAATTAAGATTTTTGGATATTAATAATTGCTTAATTAATTAACTGTAGATGGACCGGAGATGGATGTACGATGCGAACCGTTGTAGCCAAGAATATATCGAGGGTGTATCTGTTTTTGTAAGGGCCGCCGAGGAGAACAGCTTGCAAAAGAAGACGAAGTACATACACTGTCCATGCATTGATTGCAAGAATGTGAAGATGTTTTCGAACAAAAACCATATCCATTTGCACTTGATCCGGAGGGGTTTTGTACCTAGCTATACAAGTTGGACAAGGCACGGTGAAGAGGAGATCATACTTCAACGTGATAACGTCGACGACGATGGAGCCGGCAATGTGGCAGCTGACATCAGTTATGGATTCGATGAGGATAGGTTGGTCGTCGATGACGACAATAATCTAGCTCAAATGTTGCGCGATGTTGAAGAGAACTACACTAGTCAGAGAGAGTTTAATCAATTCAAAGGTTTGATGGAGGATTCGGAGAAACCTTTGTTCCCGGGTTGTAAGGAGGAATACACAAAGTTGCACACGGTGCTCTCGTTGCTGAAATTGAAGGCAGACAATGGTTGGTCCGACAAGAGTTTTACGGCGTGGTTACATCTCTTAGCGAACATACTACCTGAGGGAAACGTGTTGCCTAAAACCACGTATCTAACTAAGAAGGTTGTATGACCCTTGGGATTGGAAGTAGAAAGAATACATGCTTGTCCAAACGACTGTATACTCTATTGCAAAGACTATGCATACATCCATGTATGTCCGGTGTGCAAAGCATCGCGATACAAGCGTAAGGGCGATGACAGCGAAATTATCGAGGTGAAGAAAGGAGCTCCCGTTAAAGTGGTGTGGTATTTGCCAGTAATACCTCGTTTGAAGCGTTTATTTGGAAACAAAAAGCACGCCAAATTGATGCAATGGCACTCGGAAGACTGTAAGAGGGATGGAAAACTAAGACACCCAGCTGATTCTGCCCAGTGGAGAACCATCGATAGACTCTTCAGGGAGAATTTCGGAAATGAACTGAGGAATGTAAGGTTTGGCTTGAGTACGGATGGAATGAATCCTTTCGGTAACATGAGCAGCATTCATAGCACTTGGCCCGTGACTCTGTGTATATACAACCTTCCACCCTGGTTGTGTGTGAAGCGAAAGTGCATTATGATGTCACTGCTTATCCAAGGGCCGAGACAACCTGGCAATGATATTGATGTATACCTACAACCATTGGTGGAAGATCTTGTGATACTGTAGAATGAAGGTGTACAGGTATGAGACGAGTACAAACGAGAGTACTTCACTCTACGCGCATTGTTGTTCTGCATCATCAATGATTTTCCTACCCTTGGTAACCTGTCCGGTCGTACTATAAAAGGAGCCAAAGCATGCCCCCAGTGCATGGATGAAACCGCTAGTGTGTGGCTTAACAACTCGAGGAAAATAGTGTACATGCGTCACCGGAGGTTCCTTCGCAGGAATCATCCGTACCGCAATATGAAGAAACAATTCGACGGGACAAAGGAGGACGGTTTAGCTCCAAGGCCTCTTCGTGGGGAAGAGGTGTATGATATGGTTAGAGATCTTAATGTTGTACTTGGAAAGGGGAGTACTGGTAATACATCGCGGTGCCATACTGAGAAGACCACGTGGAAGAAGAGATCCATCTTCTTGGACTTGCCCTACTGGAAGGACTTGGAAGTTCGACACTGCATCGACATCATGCATGTAGAGAAGAATGTATGTGACAGCGTGGTTGGTCTTTTACTGAATATTCCTAGCAAAACAAAGGATGGACTGAAGGCACGAAGGGATCTGGAAGACATGAAAATCAGAGCCGAGCTACATCCTCAAGACACTAGGAAAGGCCGGCTTTACCTTCCCCCAGCTTGCTACACTTTGAGCAAGAAAGAGAAAACAGAACTCTGCAAGTGCTTGCATGGTGTGAAAGTTCTGTCCGGTTACTCCGCAAACATCAAGAAACTGGTATCGATGAAAGATTTGAAGTTAACTGGTATGAAGTCTCATGATTTTCATGTGATGATGACACAAATGCTCCTTATTGCAATTAGAGGTATTTTGCTTGACAAGGTCCAAGAGGCAATCACGAGGTTGTGTTCCTTCTTCAACGCGATTTCACAGAAGGTCATCGATCCTGTTGGACTTTATGAACTTCAGGATGATGTGGTAAAGACTCTGTGCTAGCTAGAGATGTATTTTCCCCCATCATTTTTTGATATCATGGTTCATCTCATTATTCACCTTGTCAATGAGATAAATATTTGTGGCCCTGTATTCCTGCATCAGATGTACCCATTTGAAAGGTATATGGGTGTTCTGAAGAAATATGTACGTAATCGACCTCGGCCAGAAGGCTTCATTGTAGAAGGTTATGCAACTGAGGAGGTTATTGAGTTCTGTGTCGATTACATGGAGGAGGTCGAACCGGTAGGAGTGCTTGTATCTCGCCATGAGGGTAGGCTAGGTGGGAAAGGTGTAATAGGAATGAAATCTACAAATTCTTACGATAATATTTTGTTCAAAGAAGCCCATTTCACAAGATTACCTTGATCGGTTGAGGTGTACCCGTATATGGACATACACAAGGGTAAGCTAAGGAGGGAAAACCGAGGACAGTTAGAGCTTTGGATAACAAAAGAGCACAATCGTTTGTTCAGTCATTGGTTCAGGGAGCACATGTTTGGTGAAGAAATGAGTGTTACATTGAGGTGGTTGGCAAAAGGGCCTTCAGGTACAATCACGACATGGCAAGGATATGACATCATGGATATACATCTTACACGAGAGCTCAGGATAGCAAGAGCACTTACCAAAACAGTGGTGTCCGTATAGATGCCTACGACAACACAAGCAGTACGAAGAGCAACTACTACGTGTTCATAGAGGAGATTTGGGAGCTCGACTATTGCATTTTCAAGATCCTGGTGTTTCGGTGTCGTTGGGTCCAACTCCTAAAGGGTGTCAAAGTTGACAGGTACGGCTTCACTACTGTTGACATCGCACATATCGGATACAGAGACGAACCATTCGTACTTGTGAATCAAGTAGCACAAGTATTCTACATAATCGACCCGACAGATAAGAAGCGCCATATAGTTCTGCAAGGAAAAAGAAGGATCGTTGAAATTGAGAATGTCGTGGATGAGGAAGAGTACAACCAGTTTGATGAGTTGCCTCCTTTCGTAGACGACAGCATCAGGCCCGAGGAAGAAACCACTGAATAAGTTACCTATCATCGCGATGATCACGACGAAGGCCAAATTGTGAAAGAAAATAATTAGCTAGGAGTAATGGTAACATGTCGCCATTTATGGAAATGTGATGTAAGAAAATAATTAGGAGTTGTGCCAAACAGGCCCATATTATGGTGTTGTTTCTGGAATTTGCTTTGTATTTTTTTAGAATGTGGTTGTTATAGAAATGTAAGTTGCGCATGATTGTAAACGTCGGGGGTAGTGAGTACAGGACTCATTGTGTGAAGTTAGTTCGGTAGTCGAGCATTGTGATTGACTATTGGGATGATCTCAGTTCTTAAATCATCTTGTGTTATGGAAGCTTGATTAGTGTTCTACTTAAATGGTATCATATCAAACTTTCGCCATCAAATTCACTAGCATACATATGGTAATTTTGCAACCAAGCACATTTGGCCATCCCTGTGCAATATATTCAGCATACTCACCATATGTTTGTTAGCATTAGTAAATTCATGCACAAAAAGTCAGAACTAATGGTCATAATATGCTACAATGCAATTACATGCTTAACAATGTTCTGATAAAACCGTATCAGTGGCGGTTATTAATTAAAACCGCCACTGATAACTAAATATCTGTGGCGGTTATTAATAAAAACCGCTACTGATAACATAGTATGAGTGATGGTTCTAATTACAAACCGCCACAGATAATATTATATGTGACGGTTTTAATTAAGAACCATCTCTGATAACCCCCTATATAGCACCCCTAACTCGCCCGCTTCTTCATCTTCTGCATTCCCACTTGCTCCTCCATTTTCGTGCCCTAACACGCCCTCCAGTGACGCGCCGTCCCACGCCCTCCCCACCGTCGCCGCCACTGCTACTCTTCTTCATCACCATCACCGCCTCCTACTCTTCTTTGTGGGACGCCACTGCCTCCTCTCAGCCCAGCGCCTCCGATGCCTCCTCTCTCCACTGCCTTGGCTAGTGCCTCCTCCTCCTCCTCTCCGACGCCTGGTCTCCTCCTCACTGTCTGCCGCCGCCACCTCCTCCTCTCCGACCAAGGTATACCTCCACTGGTTAGATGGATCTGATAGATATTGACATGGGGAACATAAAAATTGTTTGATAACTTGTCTGTGCACGTATAAAATTTAGGTCAAACTCTTACTTCCTTAGAAATAGAACTGGTCCCGTAATTGCTACTAGAAGACCGGCTCACATGATTCTTCTAACTTCTTTTCAAATGCGCACATGAATGGATTTTATAAACCTCTACTGAAGGAGCTCGAATAAGATTACAGTTTATATTTGAGACCACATAATATTACTCAGATGTTGTTATGGGGTTTAGTTTGAGCTACGCTCTCAGCTTCGCTATAGTGCTAATCAATCCATATCCCGACCCACATCATGCATCTGCTATCGAGCTTGGTTCATACCATATCCTTAACTTCTGTTATCGAGAGAGAAGGAAGAGAGGTTGTTAGGATAAGTATTATATTTTTTAGTATATAATTTGTTTGTTGTGGGATATTTTTTTGTTTTTAAGTAGAGATTTTGTTAAGTAGAGATTAAGTAGGGCAGCTTTATCATAGAGCGAGAGAAAAAGAGGCTAAAGTGCACACACTTAGTCCAGTCTCCAGATGCTCGTTCCTTGTTTTTGTTGGTCTTTCCTTTTTGTGAAGGGAAAGGGAAAGAAGATCGAGCTAGTTGCTGCCACCGACGGACTGATACGAGATTCATTTTGAGAAAATTTCTTATCTCTGAGTAAAAGTTGGTTGGGTCTTTAAAATACCATTGTAAAACTGTTTCATGAATTTCTAGTTTCCCATAATTTGTAAATTTCAACTGGCTTATGTGATTTCTTTTTATTCATCCTTCAGCAATTTGCATACCTCGGATGATAGCTTATGTGATTTGCATTCAATCTTATGTTTCTTTTCATTCATCCTTGTTCAGTGACATTAAAATTCCATATGCGGTTGATTTAAAATTTGGACCAATTTTGTATGGAATACTGTCATGCTAGTAGTAGCACACACCATCTTTGTATGTTTGTATGTAGCAATTATTTTGTGTGCCACGAACATTTTCATTTTGCATGTTTTGTCGTAAAAAAGTGTGTTTCTCGTGTAAGGAATTTCTTCAAATTCATCTGCATATATACTACTTATATGATGATAATAACTAGCTAGTAGTCTAGTACAGGTTGTGGTTATGTCTTGTCTACCTAGCATACCCATTTACTTGAGAATGCTTGAGCCTCATAACATTTTAGATTGCTGTCTTGCTACCTTTGGGTCTGAGATTGGTGTGCTCTATGATGAACTTGGGTATAGGAATGATTAGAACATTTATCCCTATGGTTTAGACCTTGAACTATAGTCCTGAATGCTAGAAAGAATTGCTTGTTTAACTGTCTGGATTATACATGACTGATAACCTGTTGTTGCTTATTTCATTCTATGTTGCCTTTTCATTAGTTGAACTAAGTGAAGAAATAAATAAATAGAACCTGCTTCTCATTTTTTAGCCATAGAATGTTGGTCGTTGACATCAGCACAACAATATGTTATTCTTCTCAATTATCTATACAGTGATGCAGATATACATATGAAATAAATGAACACAAATATTTTCAATTTAAATGAATGCTCATGTTTGAAACATAAAATTTTAAATCCACTTAGCAAGTGACAAAAAAGGAAATTACTTGGGATATGGTAGGCTAAACACACTGGTGTTTCTATTTTTATAAAATCATTTAGTCCCATATTTCTGTATTTGCTGGAGCCATTTTGTTGACCTCCTCAACTAATTTCGTTCTATGTTGCCTTTTCATTAGTTGAACTAATGAAAGTAGAATTTTTTATTGTGCATTTTAAGGTGGTAAGAGTTCAAGGCCTAATCCATTGAATAAATTGTTAGCCCATTTGTGATGGAGGTGAAGATTCTTATCTTCATCCATACCCTAAGTCTGAGAGCACAATAAATAATTCTCTCTTTCATCTTGTTTATGTCATATTGGTTGTTTATGGATTATGTATTCTCATATATGTACTTATTAGGAAAGACATTTAAGTAAGACAACTGTTATCATATCTAGGATTTAGAACTTTATAGTGCCTATAATGGAGGAAAGCCCGAGCAGGTACCTTATCGTCCACCCAACCACCTAATTTAAGCCTGAGCAGGCGGCCAATGTTCTATGATGATTTATAACTTGTTACTAAGCTTTAGAAGTTTTCAGTTTGGTGTGACGAGTATGTATTGACTGAAATTACTACTCTTCTACCGTTATTGGATAAGTGGCTACATATCTAACCCTAGTACTTTTGACTTAATGACATCCATCATTTGTACATAGCTTCTCTTCCTCTCAACATATACCAGTCATCACCATCCATTAGGGTGCCGAGATAGTAAGTGAAAGAGCCCATGTAGTGAACAAAAGAAACCTGTAGATAATTTTCTTGTCTTTTATTGCATTTTCCATCTCTTTTCACCCAAGCCTAACTTCTTTCAGGGAGAAAAACCTGCCACAAGTGCTACTCTAGAGTGTGACAATACCCTGGGGATGAGCGGCATGTTGAAAAAATTCGATTTCTGCTTAAGTGCCTTCTTGTGTGTCGATGCGTTCCTCCATTGTCCCATGACAAGCATCATATATAGGAACATGGAGCTCAACTGAATGAGGATGTAGGTGCCTATTCTTGATGTACACATTAGTGTAGAATTTGTTTTCCTTAATTGTTAGCAAAAGATGTTGTAGTACTGACCTCAGTAATCGAGGTCCTACCAGCTTCCTGCAATTCTGTTAGATCCATTGGAACAAACTTGATTAGATGGCCCAACAATCCATTTGTGTCATTCAATAATAGTTTTCCTCCATTGGGGAGTTTGAGGACATAATTTCCAAACCTCCATTTGTGACTCGAAATGAGCCATGGACAGGCACTTTAAGGATCTAATATAGTCCTCAGTTAGTACATCTTCTATCTTATTCCTGTAAAATAAAGAGAAGAGGTATTAGCAAAGAGAAACTCACCAAGAAAGGTAAGAAAAAATCATAAGTTTCTTCTTGAACATGTCTTGACAGAATTCATTCCAGAATTCATCCCATCATTGTGGATCACAGGCTCATTATCTCGATTGAGAACAATATTTCCATATTCATCCTGAATTACCCAGCAAGGTTCATCACGCATTCACACCTCCACCTCCACCATGTTTAAGATTTAATGACTTCGGCAAAACTATTAAGGTAGTCCATGATTGAGTGAAGCTAAAATAGTAGGGCTTTTGTCCAGTAAGCAATTGTTAGTCTGTCCTGTTCATATATGCTTTCAGCACAGTTATAGATTGTCAAATTGATTGATTTTCTTTCCCTCTTTGAAATATCTCCCTTTCTATTGAGTAGTTCTAATGGAGCCCGAAACCGAGCCTATAATGGAGGAGAGCCCGAGCAGGTACCTTACCCTCCACCCAACCATCGAAGGTGCCGAGGCCTCCACCGCTGTTGCAGATGATGCTCCTGTTGCAAGACGCCGAGGACAAGGGAAAACTAAGAAGCCTGAAGGCCAGTACACCATCTCGGAGGTCTCAGATACTGGGGCCCCTGTTGCACCGAGAAAATCAGCAGCAAAATACAGGTCAACATGCAGGTACATCGTAAGGGATAAAGTGCCAATCACCTATTCGGATTGGCATAAAGTGCCCCGAGCCACCAAAGAGGATCTGTGGACATAGCTCAAAGAAACCTTCGAATTCCCCGAAGGAGCCGAAGAACTCGTGCGTCGCGATGCATTGATGACCATGGATGCGGCGTGGAGAAACTTCAGGGCGAGGTTGAATGTAAATTATGTGAAGCAAAACCGGTCAGCCATCGGAGACTACCTAAGATTAGAGCCATACTGGGATGAGTTTGTGGCGATGAAGCAATCTGAAGCAACAAGGAAGTCTAGTGAGGACCACATTAGCATCGTAAGAAGGAATACTCACCCCCATAGACTTGGCACGAGTGGGTACGCGGGTAAAATTGCTCAATGGGAGAGGCAGGAATTAGGAGCGCTCCAATTGACTGGCACAAGTCCCTTGATCGGACTACCAGACCGAGTGAAGCACTACGTGCTAGCGAGGGCAGATCTCTTGTCTACTGGGAGTTTATCATTCAAGAGCAGCGAAGACGAAGCAATGACGCAAAGAGTTCAGGAGTTTTACGTCCAGTCCACCAAAGGATCTTTCCACCCAGACAGAGAGAAAGACGAGCTAACAGCGGTCCTAGGAAACAAAGAGCACCCCGGCCGGACATGAGGCGTCGGGGTCAAGGTTCCATGGAAGGTGGGATTCCCTGAGCACGGAGACTCTTATAGGAGTCGGAAGAGAGCTAAAGAAGAGCGGGCTGAGTAGGAAATGGAAAGGATGAAGGAAAGGCTTCATCGAGAATTACAAGGCAGCATTGAAGAAAAAGTTGAACAACAAGTACAACAAGCCTTGAGCAAGGCGCAGGCCCACAACGTTCTCTCTAGCCCTACAGGTCGTCGCCAGTAGCAGTTGGCGTCCACGCCATTGCCAGAAGCGGACAACAACCATTATCTTGTGGACGACATATAGGACCCCACACCCTGTCAGCTCAACGTGCTCGTGATGAACATATTTCTACAGGTTGCTACAGGGGTAGTTTATCCGTGCCAAGAAGGGGGTGTCCTGCACAATACCCCAATAATGCTAGGTTATGCAAAGGTCCAGGTGGACACGGTACTTGAACAGTTTGCTGAGATCGGGCTAGAAAAACCCGTCAATAAAGAGATAACAACTCTAGGAAGTGCCGTCCACTCATTCATCCAGTGGCACAAGCGTGACATCGTCTTGGACCATGCAGTGCTAGCCTCTCCTGCAGTACAATCCGCACATTCTCACCAGTACATGAGAGTGAAATGGTGAAGAAGCAAGATGAGGTAGAAAAGAAATCCATTGAGGACCCCATAAAGATGGCCACTGTTAGTACTCCAAAGCAGAAACCTATAACACCTGGTACTTCAAAGGACAAACCTAGAACCCCTGATCCCAAAAAATGGCACATTAGACAAACCGTATCAGCCAGATCAGCCGAAGCCAGGACCGAGTATGATGTCGTGTGAGAAAAAAGTAAGGGCAAGGCGAAGTCTGATGACCAAAATAATCAACAAAGACTGAAATTCGAGGTAGGGAAGCCCTTAGTCACCGATTCGAAGTTAAACAGTCTAACACCCATGATGCAGCGATTACATGCATGGTACATGGATCGATCCAACTAAGACGTACTCCCGAAGGTGATCACTGCAATTTTCCGTGAGGAACATTTTCACCATGCAGGCGATGGCTACTTCTTAATAGAATTCGATAACTTGCACAACTTGTTCTATCACAACGCCCTCGACATATGTTTTTTGAGATGCTGGACACTGTAAGTGTCTAATATATCAACCTTGGTCTACATTCACGTAATACCGATAAATGTCATGTCTAACTATTTCGTTATATAGATACGAGATGATTGAAGTACGAAGAACCAAGGGGCCAATGGGATTCCTCGACCCGGGAACGGTTTGCCAAACTGAAATCATGAGAGTACCAAAGGAGGTCAAGGAGTACGTATATAAAGCTTTGATTAAACTACAAGACAAGGAGTTTATACTTGTACCATACCATTTTAAGTTCCTCACTAGCTAGTTAAATTACTCGTTGATTTCATTATTTACTCTGATGTAAGGACTAATGACTATGGCATCATGCATGTGTATGTAGCTTCCACTAGATTCTCGTAATAATTCATCCAGAGAAGATCAAGATGTTGATCATGGATCCACTGGATAAACCTAAAGAAGACTTTGAAGTGATGACACATTTAATGAATGACGCGTTCAAAAGATATTGTCAGAAGAGCACGAGACACCGCCCATACAAGAAATCCCTTACAATCCGTACTAACTTTTCGGTACGCACGCAAGGAATATTCTTATATCGTATTTCATAGTAAATAACTCCTTCAACGACATCTTAGTTCATTCGATTTTTTCAGTGTCACAAGCTGTCACAAGGAACAAATTTATGTGGGTACTTCGTGTGCCAGTACATGCGCGAAATCTTAGGTTGCACAATAAAAGACAATGACGTGGAGGTCAGTCATGCTAACATGACACATTGATTACTCTCTTAATTTTGTTTTTCATACTTACAGCGCTCAAGTTGTCTACGGTAGGACTGCTTCGTTCTGAAATCCAAGCCATTCAGGGCCAGCTCGCCTACTTCATCATGAAGGAAGTAATCAACAAAAAAGGCGAGTTTTATGACGAAGACAACAACGATCCACTCCTCCATACTCATGTCTCACATCACGTGTCTCCAACCTCTGAAGACCCGTAGGCTTCTAGTTTAGAAAACTAGTTTAGGGTTTTGTTACTTCAATTTTGTTTCATTACAAAGTGTAAATAACTCTTTGTTCCTTTGAAATGGGAACCCCTTCTTTTGTCAATGCCACTTCTTTTGTCAGTGGTTGTGCTAGTGTAGCATGTACGCTTGACTTCTTTAGAGCACACACACATGCGAAAGTGACACTTCTAAATATTTCATGTGTTTGCCTTACATGTTTAATTGGTGTTGAACATGTATTTTAGCGTTTGTTGTTCTGGACATCATAATTAGTAACTTTTCTGTGGTCTCGACCTTCTGATCTAAAGAGATTTACCAATCCTGAGTTGTTGATTAGCATTAGGGGCATGCAACACTGTGGTTGTTTAGATTAATGTCATCCAACAATCAAGATCAAAGTGTAATAATGACTGATGGTAAATAAAGAGCTGATGTAGAAGAGAATTTGGGTGAGAGTGAAGTGCGTGAAGCCCATCTAGCCAAATCCTTGTATTTTATAAGGGTTGGGGAGAAGGTATATATCTACTATCTTCTACATAGTTTAAGATGTCGATGCATGTTTTGAACATTTTAATCTTGTCTAAATAACCAAAATTTCAGGAAAAGCATTGGAGCAAATTTTAAAATTACTAAGGAAAAACTGTAGTTGTTGACAAGAAGATGGACCTTGCTTTCTACACTTTACAAATTGGCCTTTTCTATATGGACTTTGATCTCATCTCAAAGTCCATTGACAAGGCCAAAAGGTAACTTTAGGGATTTCACATTCTGCTTGTTTTGCATTGTGAGGTCTAATACTGAGCAACATTCTTTACCTGATTGAAGCTTGTTTGAGGAGGGTGGTGATTGGGAGAGGAAGAACAGACTGAAAGTGTATGAAGGCTTGTACTGCATGCCCACTAGAAACTTCCATCCATGTTCACTTGAAAGTTTCACCACATCCATGTTCAAAATGATAACTATTTGTGATTGGAGGGAGTATGTAATTACTGGATGAATTTGTTTGGACATTGTAATATATATTTTTTTAAAGAATGAAGATGTTCAATGTCTGGTCTTTTTTGGGTGATTTTGCACTTACTATATTTTCTGCTTGGTAGGTCCAAGGTTAGTGTGTGTCTTTGCTCTTTTTCTCTGCTTATTGTTTGGTTATTTTGTAACATAAACGGCTCTATTGCATTTTCAAGATTTGTGATTTGTTGTCTTGACTTACGATGTTATATACTTTTGCTTCATCTAGGAGATTTGCCTAATTTCTGGTTGAAATTTTACATAATTGCTTTAATCTAATTGCGCCACATCGATGATCCAATATTCCGGTACCACATGTGCTACTATTTTGACAAAAGCAATATTTCTTGAGGGTGCAAGTCCATGCTACCGAATGAATGCAATGGATCTAAGGCGTGGAATCTCAATGGTCGTTGATGGTGTTGTGACTAACCTAAAGAGCATGGCTAGAATGATCAAGACATCGAGAAAATAGCTCGGTGATACTTGAAATAATTAATTGGAAAGATCTATTTACTGTTCCCTTTGTTTGTCCTGCCCTATCTATTTTTACTGATTTCTTTGTTTCATTATTTATAAAGGTGGGTATAATATCAGCAAATGGGGAAAGGGAAATTGGTGAGCTCATTTCTAAGGCTATGGAGAAGGTTGGCAAAGAGGGTGTTATCACCATTGCGGTAAGTTCATCTAAGTTCATCTGATCCTATATTTCTCAAAGTTAGTCATTTTCCCTACCAATGTAACTTCTTGGCCGCTTTAACTCTTTCATTGGCAATTTTCTTTTACATTCACTTATTTGAAGATATACTTGTCAATAGCAACTTTCTTTTACATTCACTTATTTGAAGATATACTTGTCAATAGTTTTTGGTGCAGAGCATTTGACTATCTGAGACTCTAAGGATCTCGGCTAGTCTTTTTGTGCAATGATTAATTTAACACAATTTGTATCGGTTGTGCACGATAATTCATGAAACTCAATTCACATGTCACTGATCCTCATGATACTATCTTGCTCTAGGAAAAACTTATATGGAAAGGTAAAGCCACATGGTAGCTCAGTTATTAGAAAGCGCAATTAATTATTATGGTGGTGTATACTTCATCTGGTTCTCTCTGTCTTTAGTACCTTTATCACAATGCTCGATTTGCATATGCCTGTAGCATTGGTTTAACTAGTTTGCTTAAACATTTGACAGATGGTAACACCCTTTATAATGAGCTTGAAGTTGTGGAAGGCATGAAACTTGACAGAGATTACATCTCTCCTTACCGTTACCAACCCAAAGACCCGAAATGTGTAAGTATTGTTTGTTTACTGTTATTAGCAAATAATTTTGATTGTGTTTGTCGAAGACTTATCTCGATTATGTGTTTTTGTGTCGAATTGGAAGACCCCTTGATCTTGATACACAACAAGAAGGTTTCAAACCTTCATGCAGTAGTGAAAGTGTTGGAGTTGGCTCTAAAGGTACTTGTTTGCTCTCAATAATCGTAGAGGCTAGGTTGTTTTTGTTCTTGTGTCAATAATCGTTTGTAACTTGGCCTATGATTATTTTCTTCGGTACAGATACATAGTTAGGTTATTTTCTGTATACTATTGTCTGTGATTATTTTCTGTATACATTATGCTCAGAGGGCATGGCTAGCGCTGCCTGAGGCTAGCTACAAATGCCAGTTTTTATTTTCGTGTGTGGGATTATCAGTGGCGGTTTTGGCTAGAACCGTCACTGCTAGTGCCAAAAACCGCTACTGATATACTATCAGTGATGGTTCTAGCAAAAAACTGCCACTGATAATAGGCCTATCATGGACGGTTTTAGATACAACCATCACTGATAGTGGCGGTTCTAGCCAACAACCGCCACTGATAGTCCTAGTATCAGTGGCGGTTTTTGGCTAGAACTGTCACTGATATTCGGGTATGAGTGGCGGTTCGAGCAAAAAACCGCCACTGATACTTGGACTATTAGTGGCGGTTTGTGGATCGAACCGCCACTCATACCCGAATATCGCGATTTGTTCGCCACAAACCGCCACAGATATTGTTATCTGTGGCGGTTCTAGTACCGCCACTGATAATCCTGGATTATCAGTGGTACTAAATCTGTGGCGGTTCAAAAACCGCCACTGATGACCATTTTCAAGGTAGTGATAAATTGAATTTGAATGTCTAAAATTAGTAAACTAACTCCAAAAATTATGAAATATCTTGGAGAGACACTTCAGCTTATTTATAACTTGAAAAATTATTTCTAAGCTCTAGACATGTTTTGAAATATTTTTAAAATTCGAAGACAGTGGCTGTAATTAGGAAAACACTTCTCTTAAATCCATAAAATCTTCTAAAATGCAAAAGAGAAACTTTTGGAACTATATATAACTTTTAGAAATTTTTGGGACGTTAAAAAAGCCAACACAGATATGTATTTTTGACAGTTATTTGCAGCACCGACAGAAAATTATTTTCTATGATATTATAAACTTGTCACTAATATTGAAAAATCCTATCAGCTTGACAAGAAAACTCCCAACCATCGCTAAAGATCCGGTTTCTGGTAGTTCCATGACTTCCATCATCAGGTCAGGCACTACAGTAAAATGATATTTTTTCGTCGGCCACATGCTAACGAAAAAGAGGGGTTTCCCGACGAAAATAAGCCGACGAATAAAATAGACGAAAATAGCAATTATTTTCGTCGGTTACCGATGAAAATATCGTTTTTTCGTTGGTCCAGACGAGCCGATGAAAAAAAGTGCCCGATGGCTGCTAGTAATGCCACGTCGGACGTATTTTTGTCGGCCAGAGTAGCCGATGAAAATAATGGGCGTTAAAATACTGGGGTTTGGCCTACCGTGCAAAAACCCCCAGTATTTTCGTCGGCCAGACGGGATGACGAAAATACTACAGGTACCCCCTGGAAACTAGCTACGTTTGCTTGTTTGGACAGAAAAGAACCCAGGTTGGCCGACGAAAATACTGGGAGGTACCCCCTGGAAACTAGCACCCTTTGCTTGTTTTGACGGAAAAAATACAGTTTTTACGCAAATTGACATACACCAACATATATTACTCAGAACAATCACAAATGCGTCATTCAATTTCAAAATCATATTAACATGAAATTCGCACACGCATCACATTAATATCCCAAATACACCAACATATATATCAATCCAAAACATATCACAAGTTTTATCCAACTACTCTCAGTTTCCCATCCATCACAACAATGTACAATCCTAACTCTCGGGGGTGTTTGAATTATTGCCGCTACCTCCAGAGGCAAAGAAGCCGTCGACTTCTGCATTTGGAGCATCTTGAGCTCGAACCCCGGTGGCCACAGTGGTGGAGGCGGATACGGGTGCCACGGCGAAGGAGGCTAAGAACCCTGTGGAGGAGTCATGAAATTTCATGTTAGTACAGAATTGCAAATAATTTTCAAAACTATTTGTAAAAGTTAATTATATATGAGCCCATTAAATTCAATAAGAGATCAGAGTCTAGCTACAAAATTGTGTAAATGAGGTTATCAAGGGCAAAGCAAAATATATTGATGTAAGGACAATTTGAAAGTTTGTGTGATCATTTTAGCCTTGTTGACTTGAGAAGCACAGTTTTCAAACCGAATTAACCTAAAGCATAATTACCTGCAATGCTTGCCCTGGAGGTGGATACCCGAAGAATGGCGGAGGAGGCTGAAGCGTAGGCAAGCCATGTTGAGTGCCCACAGTTGCGTAGAGTTGCTGCATATAGTTGAAGTGTTAGATCCGCAATAGTAAAAATTAATTGATATGTTGAGATTTCGATCTTTTACCTGAAGAGCTCCCTGGAAGTACACCTGCGTTTGCCTTAAATGCGCCATCTCCGCTTCGTACTTCGCTATCAGCTCACGCTGTTAGCGAGCCTCCTCACGTTGTTGGCGAGCCTGCTTCTTGTACTCCGCGAACCTCGCATTATCCCTGGAGGAGCGAGCGCTGCTCTGTGAGGACCCCGACGCTCTTCCTTGGGACAGAGCAACGTCGAAGTCCACAACCCCGTTGAACATGGAGAACCTGCAACAGACATATATGAAACCGAAGGCATTAATAAAAAGTGCAACTATTGACGATATCAGGATTCCCGACAATAAGGGGGATTATTTCACCTTCCATGTCTCTTGCCCCCACCACTCTGGTATAGCGCTGAGACATCGAGGTCCTCGCTCCTCCAGTTGTACTCCGGGCCGTGACGCCAAGTCATTTCATCCCCATATTGCTCCTACATGCCAACAATAGTAAAACAATAGTTTGAAGACATAAATTTCATCAAAGTAGGTCGAACAACTCATAATCCTCTGAGTCGCTGACTAGGTGCACAGCTGTCCAGGTGACTCTGGATCGGTGCTTCGGTGTCCCCGAAGATAAACATCGATGTAGCTCGAGGCAACACCAGTTTCAGCCTCCTGTAATCCAAAGTTAGCGACATGCATTCAAAAGTGTACTGAACTAAGGCTAGATACTTACTATGCGCCTCGCTAAGCAGAGGTGTCCATCTGCACCGTACCGGTGCAACACCGGGTCACCTGCCTCTCTGTTGCCTCGCTTCTTGTTGGACCTAGCAACAAAGTCAGCCGATGCCTAGTATGTGCACAAGTACCTGAAAGCTTCCGGGCACTTCATCAGCCAGGGGATGGACGCCTGGAGGTACTCATTCTCGCGCAGGTAGATCTTGGAGGCCCCGAGCTTCTTGGTCATTTTCTCCTTTTTCACCCCCTTATAGTAGGAGCACACCGCCCGGATGCGTGCATTGGACATCATGTCCTTCACAACCTTATGGGCCGCCTTGTTGAAGACTTTTTCAGCCCTCTCTTGATTTGCGGCGACATCATAGTAGTTAATTACGCGCCCACTTGCATCGCATGCCTTAGTTACCACTCCGCTGTTCACAGTGGCCGCAAGTGGACGTCTCGCTTCCAATGTTGCTGTTCGGAAACGAAACCCATTAACATCGTAACGACTGAAGTTCCTTGCCGTAACGGCACCGTGTGATAGCTGCAGCAGGTCATCATGGACGTTGGCATCGAGCATGCACTGCATAGGTTGAGACATCATTACTAGGTGCAACGGAAATAATTTGAAGTTTAGGGTTAGAAAATTGGGAGGAGGATAAAATTACATGCCTTTGGAACCAGCCAATGAAACTAGGGCCGTTGTTTAACCCCTCGCGACGTAGCTTATCCAACTACTTGCTAGTAGGTTGGCGAGCAGATTTCCAATATTGTTGGTCAAACAATCTGCGCGTGGACTCACCAAATGAGAATAGGTTCAGGATTACGCAATTCGGTACAAAATACGAATCGTTACTTACTCGAAATATTTTTCCATTTCATCCATGTTGGAGTACATATAAAGCAGAGCTGAGTTTCACTCTGTTGGTGACACCTCATATGGAGTAGAAGCGCCGAGAGATTTACCCTTTCACAGAAAAATTTGAAGGTTACTCAGGGGTGCTTCTTCTACGATATGATACCGCGTTGTAGGGGCATTCACATTGTGCTCATCTGTGAAATATGTACTTGAGAAGTACGATATCTCTTTTAGAGCATACGCCTCAGCGATGCACCCTTCAACCCTAGCCTTGTTGTGTACAGTTGACCTGAGCTTTTTCAATTCTCTTTCCTCGCAATACATCCACCTGAATTGCACAGGTCCTCCAACCTCCGCTTCCCAGGGCAAATGCACTAACAGATGTTGCATCACGTTCATAAAACCAAGTGGGAATACCTGTTCCATTTTGCATACAAGCACCGGTATTTCTCTCTACAGCTTTCGCATCATCTTCTTCGAGATTTTCTTAGCACATAACTTCTATAGAAGTAACTAAGCTCCGCAAACATTCTCCACAACTCATCCTTGAAGTAGCCACGAAACATTACAGGGAGAAGTCTTTCCATGATGATGTGATAATCATGGCTCTTAAGCCCATTTAGCTTCCCGGTGCTGACATTCAAAGCACGCTTTATGTTAGCTGCATAGCGATCTGGGAATTTAAGGGTTTTCAACCCATTGGAATATCTTTTTCTTGTCTTGAGATTTCACACAATACGGAGCTCGTGGCCTGGCAATTCGTCGCCGGGACCTTATGCGATCTCGGCGCGGTCGATCACAAATCTCGGCTAAGTCTCTTCGTGCCTTCACATTGTCTTTTGTTTTGTCTTTGAAATCAAAGCACATGCTTATGATGCTTTCCGCGACATTACGCTCTTGGTGCATCACATCTATATTGTCGGCAGAATCAATGCCGCACAATAAGGAGCTCCCAAATTGCACGAGATATGAGTCGGTTGTGCTCCACTTTGAAACCTTGAACCCTCCATCGTCTTTTACTACGAGCTACCTATGAGCAGCTAGCTATCTCCACCGGTCAAATGCATCGGCGGGCCCTTTGTAATAGTGGTGTTCTTTCGAATGCATTGGACATTACTTTGAAAGGGTGATTCGACGGTAGGAATCGTCGATGGCAATCAAAGAAACAGAACTTTCCACCATGCGGCACCCGGAATGCATCTGAGTCAAACATACAAATGGGACAACAAAGCCGACCATGAACAGTCCAACCGGACCATATGCCATACGCAGGTAGATCGTGAACCGACCACAGGTATGTGACACGCAAGGTAAAGTTTACTTTACCGTAGCTGTCATATGCCTCTACCCCTCTCCATAACTCTTTCAACTCTTCCATTAATGGCCGCATGAACATATTGAGGAGGTTCCCTGGATGATCAGGACCCAGAATGACAAGTGCTAGAAATATGTACTCCTCCTTCAAGCACAATGCAGGTGGTAGGTTGTACGGCACGATGAAAACCGGCCAACAAGAGTACGGGGTGGCACTTGTACTAAAAGGTGTGAACCCATCTGTCGCCAACCCAATGCGAACACTCCTAGGGTCACTTGCAAATTCGGGGTCGAAGCGGTCCAATGCCTTCCACACCTCGCCATCTGCTGGATGCACCATCACATCCTCGATCTCACGGACACCTTCTTTATGCCATCTCATATGCCTAGCTGTTTTTTAGATAAGTACAGACGTTTAATCCTAGCCGTGATTGGCATGTATCGGAGCTGCTTCATCGTGACTTTTGTCGTCACTGTTATCCCCTCATCATTTACCACCTCGACATATCTAGACTTGTTGCAGTACCTACAACGGTATCGTTGGCATGTTCCTTCCGAACAACATGCAATTATCCTCGCAAACATCAATCTTCTCATACTTCATCCCAAGGCCGGACAACATCTTCTTGGACTGGTACATGTCCTTCGGCATCTTATGGTTCGGCGGAAGGATATCATGATCAGTTGGACCATATCATTGTAGCACTTGTTCAAAAAGTTGTACTTCGACTTCATTGACATGAGCCGTGTCACTGTCTGTAGGACGGTCACATTGGTGAACTCATGCAATTTCTCTTCTGAGGCCGAAACGAGCCTATAAAATCTTTGCACCTCTGGCCCAGGCTCCTCTTCCGAATTAACCTCAAACTCCTTACCAATATCATTCAGTATCTCATCCATCCTGTCTTCATCCTCATGGTCCGACTCAACAATGGGCTCCGCCTCACCATGTTCGCACCATATCAAATAGTCGGGCATGAAACCAAACTTGCACAGGTGCCGCTCTACATCCGACTTCACGTGGTAAGAATAGTTGCGGCACTTGCTACACGGGCACTTTGCGACACCACCAGCAGCCTCTGCGAATGCATGGTCCACGAACGCCTGTGCGATGACTGCCCATTCTCTTGAGTGCGCCCCGGTCTTACTCCAACCATCATACATCCACCTTCGATCATCACTCATTCTCGAATCTAAACACATGCACCGATATCAACCACAGCGGCTTAGTTGCGAACAAGGGCTCTACTGGGAAAGATAGGTCCTAAACCCACCCAAGAATGGACGTCAGAGCATGGATTTATGACGAGCCTTACGACCCGAATGGAATTTCGGCAGCATAACCCCGCTGTTCTCCAAATGCACGCCCAATCTTGGTGCATCGGAGAACAACTGGATCATACTGCCGAGATTCCGTTCAGACCGTTGGGCTCGTCATAAATCCTACATATACTGTAGCGTCCATTTCTAGGCTGTCCAAATTAAACTGGATAATTCCGGAATGGCACACCTCACAAGTAAATGTGAGATACGCCGTTCCCGAACGGGTGACGCCTAGGCTTGACTGACCAAATCGATTCTACTTAATAGCTAATCAAAAATCAATGAAGCAGGCCTCTAATGGTCATCTTCAAAAATCAAAGCGTCTAACACAACTGTGCTTATGCATAGCAAATTTTCAATGAAATTCTCAGGGGAGAAGCACAATCAGTGTTTGTTTTCAACTAAGCATGACTTACACAATCTATCATTTCAATGCACGTATATAACATGTTTAGGTTGTCTTAACGCCACCATTGAGTATTAAGAACATTATTTCAATTCGCAGAAGACTATTTGAACATTTTTAGTGTATGAAATACAATTTTGACTATAATTATATATCATGATAAATTTGTAAAACCTAACACAATGTACACAAAGAACAAATTCCTTCAGACCTCTCTTTTATGTCCCATGAATCAGCTAATTCCTATTGTGTCGAGTTAAGATGTTAGCTAATACATAAATATGGGTTTGTGCTAGACAACTCACCTTGCTTGGGGACTGCGGCGGCGCGGCGGTGCGCGGGGAGGGTGGCAGCACGGCGCGGCGGTCAGCGACTGATGAGGGGGCTCTACCCAATCTTGGGGAGCTGCGCGACGTTGCCAGCGGAGTTGACGAAGACGCGGACGCGCTTGTTGTTGAACTCCGTGGTCACGAAGGAACCGACGGGCAGCACGACCACCTGCACATCCGGCCGGTCGTGGAGGATCTTTGCTGGCTGCCTCGGCCGGCGTGGCACGGGCGCAAGAAGCGCGGCGGCGGCGCGCGCAAGGCGCGCGCTGGCGCGGGCGCGGCGGCGCGGCAGCGTGGCGGCGTGAAGCGCGCCTACAGCGAGGGCGTGGCTTCGGCGGTATGGCGTGGCGAGGGCGCGAGGGCGCTTCGGTGCGGCGATCTGTGGGGTAGCGCGGCGACGGACCGGAGTGAGGCAAGCGGCGTGGGCAACTTTTTTCGGCGTCGCGAGGACTAGGTACGCGAGAGGACGGCCCGGGTTATTGCGCCCTATTTTCATCGGCCTGAGAAGCCGACAAAAATAATTTGAAATTCAATGTCGCCCTTGGTGGGAAGTTTTTTCGTCTGCTTAGAAAAAATACCGACAAAAATAATACGGATCCGCCGATGAAAATATATATATATTGTCGTCGGCTTGAATGGGACCGACGAAAATATATTATTATTGCCGTCGGCCTGAATAAAGCCGATGAAAATATCTTTAGCCGATGAAAGAATATCGATTTCCTGTAGTGAGGTCAATCATGTCTCCGTCTGGCGTGAGCTGGATGCATGACCTCATCGGCTAAGCAACAAAAACACATTTGACGAACGATTCCAGAGTTTGAGGTGATCACACGGAGCAAGACTGGGCGAGGGTTCATTTAATATTGCAAAGACTGGTTCAAACATGTTTACATTCGTATACAAAGACCCGGATCGTACTTATTTCGGTCAATCGATCGGTTGGATACATCTCCACGGCACTCAGGTAAATAATAATATCCGCAATATTTAAGTAACTATCCTATGCATACAAAATAAGTGTGACGTTCATCCAAAGATTGGAGAAGAAATTGGGGATTGGAGAGAAGAAGGGAAAGAAGGAAACAGATGAAGCATGGGAAGTAGCGTATTTCTCATTTCTCACCCCTTGCACAAGTCACAGCCAAAGTATTTATACTCTCTATTACAACCTCTTACAGGTGGGACCGGCCACCAGCTGTCACACCACACAGAAACATACGCAAGAATATACTCACACCACAATGAATAGGCTTCCGCCTGGGCTCGCTCGCTTCCTTGCTTCAGCGCGCACTGTTGCTCATCCGGCACATAACACTCTCCCCCCTTGAAGCACGGCTTGACCCCAAGCCGGTGCCGAAGGAAATTGGTACTTCAGCGCCGCTGTGTTCTCCCAAGTTGTCAAACAGGTGATAAGCCCGACCAAGACACCAGGGCTGATTGAATCACATGGTTGCCGAGCTTAATCAGCCGAGTCTTCTGAATTTGTTTAGGAACACAATGCACTGAAGAAGTGATGCAGTTGATAGAAAGATCTTCACTCACGACAGTTGATGGCGCCACATGCCGTTTGAGCTGAGAAACATGGATAACTGGGTGCACTTTACTGCCGGCTGGAAGATCCAATTTGTAAGCCACCTTACCAATCCTCTCCAAAATGCGATAAGGTCCATAAAAACGGAAACACAACTTGTTGTTACTGCGAGTGGCCAGAGATGTTTGAACATATGGCTGCAACTTGAGATAAACCCAATCACCCACTTGAAATTCGCGGTCAGATCTGTGTTGATCCGCTTGGGACTTCATCCGCACGCAAGCACGCTCAAGATGCTGTTTCAGTAATCGAGTCATAAGTGCTCTTTCCTGCAACCAATCATGGACATCCAAAGCAGCACCAGTATTCATATTCGAAATGCTAAAGTGTTGCGGTGGGTACCCATACAGCACTTCAAAGGGAGTTTTGCCGACAGCTGATTGGTATGTAGTATTATACCAATACTCCGCTAAAGGCAGCCAATCAGAGCACTTTTTCGGACAAGCATGAACAAAGCACCGCAAATAGGTTTCCAGACATTGATTTAATCTCTCGGTTTGACCATCGGTTTGAGGATGGTAAGCCGAACTCATTTTCAATTGTGTATCAGATAATCTGAACAATTCTTGCCAGAAATTGCTTGTAAACACTTTGTCTCTATTGGATATAATGATCTGTGGTAAGCCATGTAATTTATATATGTGATTGCAAAAAACTTGAGCTACCTGAGGAGCAGAGAATGGATGGGCCAAGGGTAGGAAATGGGCATATTTCGAAAATTTATCAATCACCACCAATATAGTTGTATATTTGTGAGAAAGAGGTAGGCCTTCAATGAAATCCATACCAATCACAGTCCATGATTGCGAGGGAACCGACAGAGGTTGAAGCAACCCGGGAGTTTTAATGTGTTCCACTTTGGCTTGTTGGCAAATCTCACAACTGGTGACATATTGCTGAACCATGCTCTTGAGTTGAGGCCAAGCAAATAAGGTTATCACTTTATGGTATGTAGCCTGCACACCCGAATGGCCACCAATACCACTGTGATGTAATGCCTGCAAAACGTGCTGTTGAGCCAGGGAGTTATTGCCCACCCACACACGCCCCTTCAATCGAATGACGCCATTACTTAAGGTATAACCTTTGGAATTGGATCCCGTAATGCTGAGTTCAGTGAGCAACTGCTTAGCTTCTTCATCATCCTGATAGCCAGCAATCAAGTTCTCCAGCCAACTGGGAGTACTGACCGAGATATTTTGTAAGTCAATCGGAGTTGGTCGGCGCGACAAAGCATCAGCTGCTCTATTCTGTATTCCTTTCTTGTACTGAATTTGAAATTGCAAGCCCAATAATTTCACAAATGCTTTGTGCTGAATACCAATCAATAACCTTTGTTCATTAAGATGCATTAATGCTTTTTGATCAGTCCTAATCACAAATTCATTGTGCTGAAGGTAAGAGCGCCATTTAGATACTGCTAACAATATAGCCAAGCACTCTTTTTCGTATGTAGACAACGCTTGATTGCGTGAGCTTAAGGACTTACTCAAAAAGCAATAGGATGATTGTCTTGCATAAGGACAGCACCAATTCCTTCGTTACTTGCGTCCGTTTCTAATACAAATGGTTTTGCAAAGTTTGGTAGTGCCAAAATAGGTGCCTGCACTAAAGCTTGCTGTAGAGTTTTGAATGCTTGGTCAGTAATAGATGTCCATTGAAACTGAATTCCCTTTTTCAATAAGGATGTGAGAGGCTTGCAAATGATACCATAGTGCTGGATGAATTTGCGGTAATAGCCAGTCAATCCCAAGAAACCCCTCAACTCCTTCAAATTCCTTGGTGCTGGCCAGTCCAGAATTGCTTGAACTTTTGTGGAATCAGTAGACACTCCTACTGGGGTGATAATGTGGCCTAAATAGACCAGTTTCTGCTGACCAAAAGAACACTTCACTTTCTTAAGAAACAAGTGATGCTGATCCAATATATGAAATACTTGATGAAGATGGGTAACATGTTCAGCCAATGTGCAGCTATAGATTAAAATGTCATCCTAAATACTAAGACAAAACACCTCAACAAGGGAGCAAATATACGGTTCATGACACTTTGAAAAGTGGCAGGTGCATTTGTGAAACCAAATGGCATCACCAAGAACTCATAAAGGCCTTGATGAGTACGAAATGCGGTCTTGTGTTCTTCCCCCTCTGCCATACGGATTTGATGGTACCCGGACCGCAAATCCAATTTGGTAAACCAACACGCTCCCGCCAATTCGTCCAACAATTCATCAATGATTGGTAATGGATGTTTGTTCTTCACTGTTATCGCATTGAGCCGGTGGTAATCAATGCAGAAACGCCATGCACCATCTTTCTTTTTCACCAACAAAACCGGTGAAGCAAAGGGACTGGTACTCTGCTGAATGGCACCTTTGTCAAGCATGTCAGCAACTTGCCTTTCAATCTCGTCCTTCTGCTGCGGGGAGTAGCGATATGCTCGCACATTGACTGGCTGAGCCCCTGGGATAAGAGGAATAGCATGATCACAATTGCGTCTGGGGGTAATTGCTCAGGCTCCCGGAACAAATGGTCAAATTCGTGCACAACTTGTGCTACCTCTTTCGGAATCTGCTCCATTGCAGAATCCAAGTTCGCCTCAACGGTATCATCCGACAAGGAATGAACGTGCACGAGATGAGTAATGGCTCCTCTGTTCAACAAACCGTGAAGCTCTTTGGCACTAATGCGTGTTCCTTCACATGGATCATCCCGTATCCCTTGTAACTTGACACGGCGACCATCAAGGGTGAACTTCGTACACTTACTTTTCCAGTGCACCCACATGGGGCTATGTTCCTCCAGCCACTCAGCTCCTAAAATCATATCATAAGACCCCAGTGCCAAAATCCGCATGTCCTGTCGGAAGGAATGACCCTGCACCCACCATTCCAAAGATGGAATCATCTTGCTACAAATCATCACACCTCCATCGGCTATTGTTAGTTTAATGGGTGGTATCTCTTCAACAGGGTACTGGAGTTTGAGACAAAGGGCCTCACTGACAAAGGAATAAGTACTGCCAGAGTCCACCAAAATCAGGATTTCCTGCTTGGCAATCATACCTTGTAAGCGCAATGTCTGTCGCTTAAAGGAAGATTTCTCCCAGCATTTGGTTACTAACATGAGCTTTTCACCTGTGTGATCTTCAGCATCACAGTAGTCTGAGTCACAGTTGGAGTTGGGGTGCAATACTTCAATAAGTTCTTCAATCACATGAAGAGATACTTTATCCGGGCATTTGTGATTTTTCCCCCATTTTTCACCACAAGTGAAGCAAAGCCCATTAGCCTTGCGGAACCCTCACAATGCTTTATTTTGTCATCCCAGCAGTTGGTCATGGTTTTCTTCGATTCATCAGCTTTTTTATACTCCTCTGGTTTACTGGCAAGTTTGAACTTCTCAGTGTATTTACTGCCTCCCGACCAAGCTCCCGATGATCCATCCATTGCCCAGCTTTCCTCTTCATGTTTTCCAACTCCTCTTCTTGTAATAAGGCTAGTGAAACAGCCTCATCCATGCTGTTTGGATTATGCAATACAATGGCTGAACGTATCTCCTCTTTTAAGCCTCCCAAGAAATGTGACACAAAAGATATCATCCTGTGAAGGGTTATACAGGAGTATATGATGCTGAAGATTCTCAAACTTCTATACATAATTTGCCACTGTGTCACTTTGTTTCAAATTAATGAGTTAATTCATTTGCCACTTATACATATTCTTGCCAAATCTCCTTTCCACTGCCTCACAAAGGGTATCCCAATCCTCAAAACGTTCCTTGGCCTCCACATTATGCAGCCATAATGCAGCATTGCACGAGAAATACAATGATGCACATCGTGTACGCAAACTGGAATGAATGCCAAACACCTCAAAATAAGTTTCACACCTATCCTTCCACAACCTTGGGTTTTCTCCATCAAACCGAGGAAACTCGAGTTTCGGTAATGATTGTCTAGGTTGGTCGAATGGAACAAAATTTTGTCCATCCCCCACCATTCTCCTTTCTCCAGGCCTAACGTCAAACATCTGAAGAGCACTGGACCCTTCCGACTTACTCATACCTGGAGGTAACCCGAGTATTCCCTTTCCATTCCCTTGTAATTGCTCCAAATCTCGCCTACTATTCACTGCTATCGCTTTTTCGCCCAGCGCCAGGGATTGAGACTGCGTTGCGATCGGAGGCAATACCTGATGAGACGGCTTTGGCTCCACAGCCATTGTACGCATTTCCAACACTTCCACTCTTCCTTGCATCGTTTCCACCTTGGAACGAACTTCAACTACTTCCGATTTCACCCCTTGAACATCATCTAAAATTTGTTTCAACAGAGCATTCATACCTTCCAACTGGTTCTCTACCGACGCCATGGCGGTGGTCATCTTCTCCTCCAATTGCGATTGCTTCTTCCGCGGCGCCAGAACGGAACGTGGCTATGATACCAAGTGTGATGTTCATCCAAAGATTGGAGAAGAAATTGGGCATTGGAGAGAAGGGAAAGAAGGAAACAGATGAAGCATGGGAAGTAGCGTATTTCTCATTTCTCACCCCTTGCACAAGTCACAGCCAAAGTACTTATACTCTCTATTACAACCTCTTACAAGTGGGACCGGCCACCAGCTGTCACACCACACAGAAACATACGCAAGAATATACTCACGCCACAATGAAATAGGCTTCCGCCTGGGCTCGCTCGCTTCCTTGCTTCAGCGCGCACTGTTGCTCATCTGGCACATAACACTAAGTTAGCACAAACTCAAGTAATAATTGATGGAATTGAACCATGCTCACCAATGATAAATTAATGACCCATTTCAATCACTCAGCATCTTTTATATCACGATAGCATGTGCAAAAGATGGACATAGTGCAATAACTATGCCATTTAGTCAGTTAATGAAATGACATTTCTCAATAATGGAAATAGTTTCCCACCCAACAAGCCGTCACCGCTGGTGTTCCCCTCCCTAGCATGCTTCCACCTAATGCACTGCCAACACAGAAGGGAGACAATGTATGGGGAAGGGGAAGGGTTCGCATCCCCGTTTAAAAACGGACGGTGGATGCCACATGAGTAGCTGCCCCTCAACAAGGACAAAAAAAACCCTTTATGGCCATACAAGCCTAGAATCGTAAAAAAATATCGTCCAAAAAGGTTAAAGTTAAGTCTTAAATTAGAAAATCAAAATCGTCTCAAAAAGTTGGTAACAGGTACCGGCTAGGGTCCCATTCTTTTTCCATAGAATACTTCACTACTACAGAAAAGACCATCACAGACGACAGTTTTTCGAACCATTTTTAAACATGTGTTTGTGATAATAAAATGCATCACAAATAGTTTGTGAACCGTCAGTGAAACATATATTATAGAAAGTTCTTTATATAGACCATCTGTGATATCTTACCGTCTATGATATCTTATTATCACAGATGGTTCGCGGTTAAAACTATCTATGATAACCCTACTATCACAGACGGTTTGTATTAAAAACTATCTATAATAGTCTTAGGTAGGTCTTGGCCAAAGGCATATGGAACTATCACATGACACTATTTATGCTATGGACATTGCTTTTAGAGAATGTCCAACAGCTAGAAAAGTTAAGTATCTCTTCACATCTATGAGAACAAATGTTGATAGATTCTAGAGTAAAATCCAATTCCATCCACAGTTCACCTACTTAATTTCATGAAGAACTGTGGATGGAATTTGATTTTGCTTTGGAATCCATCAGCATTTATTCTCATAGATATGAGAAGGTACTTAATTTTGCTGTTAGGCATTCTCTAAGAGCAATATTTAGAGCATGAATAATATCATGTGGCAGTTCCCCATGCCTACTAGCCAAGAACTTCCTAATTAAAATACAATAAAAAATGTTTTTTTTAAATTGGCTAGGAGCTCTAGCATTCAGTATAGAAGAAGAATCACCAGGCGGGCTACGCGCGCACGCACTCCACACACACACGCGCGCACTCCACACACGCAGTCACGCAACACGCCTCACGTGCACCCGCGTCCGAGCGACGTCGAACGCGGGCGGGCTAGCTGCTCAGCGAGCGAGCGAGCCAACTGAGCTACTCGCTCAGCCGCTCCTAAATAGTATCACGGATGTGAACGAATCAATTGGGCATATTCTTTACTTGTTGCTAGTCATAGTTTTTGGCATTTCATGGCATTTCAATCTGTAGCTAACATTGTGCTCTTGAAGTGTGAAGGCAACATGGAGTTTAAAATAAAAGTGATAGTTGAACTCCATGTTATCTTCATATATACCTTAAGAGCACAACGCCACCTTCAAAAATGCAATGAAACGGCAAAAACTGTGACCAATCACCAATAAAAAATGCATCCCATTGATTTGTCTTGAGGTCTTTAATATAACAAACACACGAATTGTTATCCTCAACAGTGCAGAAACAAAAACATACTTTATAGCATTGTTATTTATCAACAAGTCTAGTAATAATTTCTTACCTTCCATTACCAATGGCTTACTTAGTAGATGTAGTTCCAATAGGTATGGTAGATATCTGTTATTCTAATTTAACTTTTCAAGATAGATACCATACATTGTTGCATCTTCACAAAGCAGTAAGCGGAAGGCAAAATCAGGACAAAATGAAGCAACTCTTCCATTGGAAGCCTTTGCATATAACAGGTATGAATGGCACAGTTAACATCTTTTCATTCACAAAATGTCAAAATCGTGAATTCACAGTATTGCATAGGGAGCTGTAGAACTATATTTGCAAGTCTACAAGTATTACGTTGCAGACAGAATTAAATTGCTAATGGCTTTTTAGTAGCTTAACAAGACATGCAATAATAGTTTACTCTATGGTGAGAACTCCACACTCAAACAACCTATAATCAATTTAGCATTAACATAACCCCGTGATTTTAAAAAATTCATAAATCTTAGTATGGCACATCCCAATTCATTCCGAATAATTGAAATTCCCTTATCACGTTTTAAATTTCTAATCAACTTACAAGCCATTAGTTGATAAAGTAATACACAGAGATTTTCTAAAGGAGCATACTTATAGGAGGGGTCACGAAGTTCAAGCCTTTCAAATGCCTTCTCAAAACCAAGGCGTGTCTAACATAAGAATAGACAACTGGAGCGGAACTCATGGGCGCATTACGAGGCCGCCGCCGCCGCTTCGCCGGGCGACCTACCCTACCGCCCTGGGAGGAGGTTTCGGTTTAAGGGGCACAGTGGGGAGAACGTCCAATAGAGCCTAACGTGGACCACCCCAGCCCAGTCCGCACATTCCCCTCATGCTTATGATACCGCAATGACCAGCTGATGGAGAAGAGTGTGGCTGCATCCACCTACACAGCGTACACACATATACAAACATACATAGCATCCACCTACACTTGCTACCACATCCCCCTCACTACAGGAAACGACAGTATTTTCGTCGGCCAAAAACCGACGAAAATACAGGGAAAACCGACGAAAATAGCTATTTTCATCGGTTTACCGAACGAAATTATGTAGACGAAAATACAAGTATTTTAAATGGGTTCTTGACAAAATACTTGTATTTTAAATGCCAGACGAGCGAAAATAGTGGCGACGTCAAAAAAAATAGTGGCCGTCAACGCCCCTTGGCCGATTTAAAATATCGTGCCACGTCGTGACCAAGCCACGTCGGTGAATCTGTTCAAGATATTTTTCTATTTTAAATCGGCCGAGCCGACGAAAATAATATTT
Organism: Guadua angustifolia; assembly: GCA_036346375.1. NCBI lineage: Eukaryota > Viridiplantae > Streptophyta > Magnoliopsida > Poales > Poaceae > Guadua > Guadua angustifolia. The sequence continues at coordinate 63,097,834 of CM070500.1, forward strand.
TAAATTTAAAAAAAATATGAAAATGCTGTTTTCGGTAATTTAATTTAAAAAAATATGAAAATGCTATTTTAAATTAGGCGAGGCCGACGAAAATAGTATTTTAAATTTAAAAAATATGAAAATGCTATTTTCGGTATTTTAAATTTAAAAAAATGAAAATGCTATTTTCGTCGGCTGAGGCCGACGAAAATAGTATTTTTAAATTAAAAAAATATGAAAATGCTATTTTCGGTATTTTAAATTTAAAAAATATGAAAATACTATTTTCGGTATTTTAAATTAAAAAAATGAAGATATGAAAATTTTGATTGGAACTCCAATTATGTAATTACTAATGACAAAACAAAACCAACCATACAGCTTTATTCAATGCGTGTCCAGTCAAATTTTCAACATCGTAAAAACAGTATGTACCATGCATATAGAAAATGTAATTTAATGTTGTAGGTCCAGTTAAAAGAATCCAGTAATAAACTAAATAACTTCAGGATACGTATTAAATTTTAGTTTAGTTGCTCACCCAATTTATATGAAGACAATGGTGATCTGAAGTTAATCTGATTAAAAAAGATGCTCCCTACCACAGTTAGCACTAAAATTATAAAGGATGAGCAAAGCAGTAACTTCACATAACACAGGCAATGATGTTACTGGTAATTCAGAAAGATCATTAATAACTCCAAGCTTTGGGTTTCGTTGGATGCAACCCAATGACAAATAAACTTGTCTTATGTTCCACATCATTAAAAAGAATAGCAGGACATATGAAACTACATGTTGGAAGCAAATATTTCACTACATAAGCTTTTTGGAGCATGTCTATGCATATGTGCCAGTAGCCCACAAGGAGCAAAGCTATAATCCAAATATCATATTCACCACTTACCTAGTTTATACAAATTAGACTCAAAATAGGAAACACAAATTTACAGGACATCAATTTCTCATGCATCAGAACATTCTAATTTGAAAGAAGAGGAGGATCATTCACCAACCTTAGAATAATTGGTGTCAAGGGCTATAGCTAGTGAACAATCCGCTATGGCCGCTAAAATCTGGCCCATTGCCTGGTATGCAGCTGCACGATTACCAAAGCAGATCGCTGAAAAATGTAGTGACTTGGTATTGCTTAACAAAGCAGCGGTATAATGTTCCACAGCCTCTGAATATTTACCAGCTTGAAAAGCTTCATTCCCAGCAGCCTGAAATGAAGAAAACAAGAATTTCATGCCACTAATGTGAAATCCTTGCAAACTGTGTTGGATACCTGGGAAATTGTGTATGCACATGATCAATAAGTGCAACAGTGTAGAAAAAATGCTGGACAAAGTTGGACTTTATATGGTTAAAGCAACACAGTATAGACGAAAGTTTTGGTATAGTTGGCCATTGTATAGAGCAACACAGTGTAGACAAAATGGTGGATATAGGAGAGTTGGACATTATATGGTTACATTAGTGGGGCTGAGACGATGCAATTGATTAGCTCTATCATGCCATGAGCTAAATCATTTATAGAAAGTGAAATAACAAGGCCAGAAATTGACATACTTTCAGGTGCAGTAGTTCAGAGATTGCCATGGAGAATGACGACACTGATTGCTGAGACTGCTTCCCACACCTAGTCAATATTTTTATAAATTTAGCAGATCATATAAGTCATGACATATGGAACAAAAAAACATACAAAACTAACATAGTAATGCTAACAAAATATTACCTGTATTCCACAAGTGCTGCTTGCTCATGCTTCTTTAAGAACTGATGAGCCTCTTCAAGCTTTCCTATGAAGAAATATGACTTGGCTATAAGATAATAACGCCACAATTTCACAGAGCAACTGTAGTTGTCCAAGTTAATGTTTTCTGAATGCTCATCAGAACACACAGAGACACTATTTCTTTCTGCCAGATGAAGAGTTTCTTGACAAAACCGAATTACTTCCTCATATCGCCGTAACTGTTAAGCCCCACAAAACTAACAGTTAACCAATAAACTTACTGGTGGTAATGACAATGGAAAGTTAGCAATATAACATGTACAAGGCAAAATAAGTTTACCGTAAATACAGACCAGTAACAGTGCTTCTGCTTTCATCGTCATCAAGTTATCCGAATAAATACTTATGGACAAAGCATCGGAGATCATTTGTAAGGCACTGGGTATCTTGTCAAGTGCCTTTTTTACAAGAAATTCCTTGGATTGAAGCATAAAACTGAAAACTTTCTGAGCTGTGCTTGGGCTAAAAAAACAGATTCTCAAGCAATCATAATATTAGCAAAGCACAATCAAAATGGGTTAGGGGAAGTTCACTCATTACAAGATATTATATGAATGAATCTATTAGGGATAATTGGATATATGCCACTCCAATACAATACAAGTAAGCTTCTACTAAGGATCCTTTGTGGTTTACTAATATTACAGTGTCAAGCCAGTCAAGGTAGTTGTGTTCCTGAAGCATACACACAGACCTGAAAATGCCCTCTATACGCAATATCTTGTCACCTGTAATAATCACCTCACCAAATTAAAATCTGCTTAGTTAATTAATATACTTTTTTGCTCTTGCTCAACACTAGTATATAATGATCAAACAAATGAGGCGTTCCAGCTGTAATTACGTTCATATGCATGATGAAAACCAAACTTTGGCACATATATAGGGAAGTTTCATCTAATTAACATCATGCTACCAAAAATTACAATATCGAAGCAAAACTATATATATATATATATAAATGCCATGAAGTTGTGTGTGTGTATAAGATACTTTACCAAATAAAAAGGAGATCAGAAATTATATACAGTAACAGAAAAATTCGCATGGTTTCACAATTCATGAACATATATAGATCAATTTACTAACCCAACAACACAGCACTAGTTTATACTCCGTGTAACTATTTACTCTGTCTGTCTCTCACTCTTGGTGTGGTTCAATGTGTTTCCAAGATACACATGCATATACCCAACCTTTTCACCTACTAATAATCTTACCAACTAAACGTATACACTCTACCAATCTCCTCCTCCTCCATTTAATTCTCCCCAATAATACCCAATCTTAATCATGATGTATCTCTTGTCACATGAACAAGAGATCGATCGATATGATCTAGGTATAGCAGCAGCAGCAGCATATGATCGGTGGTGCAGGAAGAAGAAATAATTAACCACATTACTCGATCGATCGATGAATCATTGGCACAAGAAGAGATCGACGAGGCCCTGCATGAGCTGCACCTGCTCGCGCAGGCAGCAAACGTAGTCAGCGGTCTCCTCCAGGAGGCTGCAGTACTCCATCCCGGATCCGCCGGGGACCAGCCGACGGAGCGCGTCCGCCCTCGGCGGCTCTCCCGCCTGCGACTTGCCGGCGGTGGTGCGGCTCCGGGGACAGCGTGGGGACGACGCGGCGCGGGGATGGGCGGCGGCGTGGGGACGGTGCTGGGACGGGCGGCGGCGTGGGGATGGCGCGGAGACGGGCGGCGGCGGCGGCGTGGGGACGCGCGGTGGAAAGGCGTCTAGGCGGGCGTAGGGCAACATCGATCAGTCGCAGGGATTTTGGGGGTCGAAGAGTTTTGACACGCGTAGCCAGCTATTTTCGTCGGTCGACGAAAATCGCTGATGCAGCCACGTGTCGTATTTTCGTGAGCCGACGAAAATAGCCTCGTGATGCCACGTGTCGTATTTTCGTCGGCTCGGGCCGACGAAAATAGCGTATTTTCGTCGGTTCAGGCCGACGAAACTAATAAAAAATTGAATAACTTCGGGCGTCTTTGTCGAACTATTTTAAATCGGCCTTTTCGACGATCTGAAGCGAAAATAAATATAATTTAAATCGGTTCCTAAGCGCTAACGAAAATAATCAGTTTTTTTCGTCGGTATTTTTTTGGCCGACGAAAATATTTTGGACCGACGAAAATAGCGTCGATTCCTGTAGTGCCTCCACCACCGCTGCATCCCCCGCCTGTTAGAGTTCCCCCTCCACTACTGCTACATTTGCTAGGGTTTTGGTGGAGTGGAAGGAGAGGTCAGAGAGGAGGGGGAGGAGGTTGGCAAGCAGCCGCACTAACATGTCGGCGAGAAATCTAGGGCGAGGGTGACAGAGAAGCCAAGAGGGCCATGGAGAAACTAAGAGAGCGAGAGCAAGGGTAAGGGATCGAGATGCTGAGAGGGTCGAGGGCGAGGGTGAGGGCGAGGGAGAAGCTACTTATATTGCTCGACTAAGATACCATAGATGGTTTTTACCACGAACCGTTTGTGATATCAACTTATCACAGATTGTTCATACCACAAACCGTCTGTGATATCATTTTATCACAAATGGTTCTTACCATTTCCAGTAACTTAAACGATCAGCTAAGAAAACCGTTAGTGATTTTCTTTAACACAGATAATTTTTGAAAACCATCTGTGATAAGGCATCTAATATTGGCTTTTCTATAGTAGTTCTCCACTACTACAAAGAAGGCTATATGTAACATTCCAAATTTTTCTTTTACTAGGTTTATTACGCTTTTCCTTTATTTATGATTTTTTTGGGATTTTATTTAATTCATTTTGAATTTGTGGAATTAAGCCTTTTGTTATCTTTTATTTATTTGGTGAAAATTGTTGATGATCTTTTATTGGAAATATTTTATTTAAGTTCTAAATATCTTAAAGTATTTTTTTTGGATTTTTTTGGATTTTCCTAGTATTTTTGCTTTTTTATTTGTCTTAATCTATTTTGCTAATTTATTTCAATTTGAAAATAATTTAAATTCCTTAAATAGTGTTTGGGCCAAAACTTCTCCAATCCGACCCAACCTACTCGCACTGCCGGCCCGTACAGCCCACCGCCACGAATCCCTAGCCACGTGACCGTTGGATATTGATCCAACGGCCGAGAGTTGTCCACGTCAATGGCGCGCGGGAGCCATCGGATCGTCGTCGCTTGGATGCTCACGATCGCGCCACATCAGCACCGTGAACCTCGGGGTTCCATTGGCCCCAATTTGCGCTCTTCGAGGCTCCCATTTAATGCAGTGCGGCCACCTTTGGGTCGGGCACTTTGAGATGCACCTGCAGCCCTAGCGCATGCCTCCCAAGCCACCGCCGTTCACCCACAAAAGCTCGTCGAAGCTCGAAAGTAGTGCCACCATGGTTTTTTGCCGTTGCCATCGCTGTCCTTTGTCCTCCACCGTGCCCATGTATAGATTCAAGTCTGCCTCGTCGAGAAGCACTGATCCCGTCATCTCGCATTGCTGGATGAGCCTAGGAACGCCGTCGGCTGCGTCATCTTCTTCATCTCTAGTGAACGCAAGTAGTATGCTTAGCCATGCAATGAGTCATCATTTTATATGCAAAATATTAATCTTGCTTAATGATTATGAAACATAATTATTAACTTGTGTGTTGGGTGTTGTCACACAATGTTGGTGTTGTTGATGGCACGTGGTGCATAGTAAATCAACCGAGGTGGTAAAATAATTTAGACCGAGGCAAGTGGCATGTATTTGTGGTGGGCCAATGTGGCACTTGGACAGTCACATTGCTTTTTATGATAATTGTTGGTTTATGGTTATGATGATTTTTAGTTAGTCTTGCCTTAGTCAATTAAGGACTTAACCTTGCAAGAATTTGAGCTGAGTCATTCATACAACCACAAGTCTCGTATGGAATAGAATTAGCTGATTAATTTATTGTGTCTAAACTTTGGTACTATTAGTGGTGGTGTGAGACCCAGGTCGTGGCAACCAGTCCTCGCATGGGTGGGCTCATATGGCGCAAGAGGGGGCCCTAGATGTGGTAACTAGTCCCACCAGTATTCAAACCTTAGCAGGTAGTATCCGGTTTAGATAGGCATTGGAAAAGATATAGCCATGCTCGCGGTATTGAGCATTGATCGGTGATTATAGTCAAGGGTTAGATTTTATCAAAAACAAATGTGGGAATGTGTGTTGAAATGTGGAGTAAGGTTATGAATTGGTTATTGAAAAACAATTACAAAAGTTATTATTGTTATTATTCGTTTTACTGTGAGCAGCCATACCAAGTATTAAATAAAGTTAATATATTTAGAGTTTGAGTTTAAGAACTTTTCCGCCACATAAGTCTTTATATTACTTGTCTATGCTATTTTCCCTTTTTTCTCTAAACCTTGAAGTGATCAATAGATGGTTCAGACTCACAAAAACAATAGAGCTAGTGGAAGTGAAAGTTGCCAGAACGAGAACCGGAATGAATCACTAATTTCTCAAGCAGTGCCACTGGTTGACATAAGTAATTTTGAAGCCTTTCTTGCTGCACAAACTCGGCTTATGCAGACCATGATAAATCAGTAGCCAACAATGCAAACCAAGCATACTCGAAGTTGTTGGACTTTATGAGGACCCATCCACTAACATTTTCTGGGAATGCTAACCCAATTGAGGCTGACGACTGGCTAAGGACAATTGAGTGGAAGCCGCCTATCACCTAGTGTGAGGGGAATGAGAAGGTACTTTATGCTTCTCACCAGCTCGAGGTCACAGCTGAGGACTGGTGGGAGAATTATTGTGCATCACAGGAGAACCCACAAGAGATCAGTTGGAAAGAATTTTCTACCACTTTCCGTCAGTACCATGTTCCCGAGGGTGTCATGGATCTGAAGAAGGAAGAATTTAGAGCCATCAAGTAGGAAAGCTAATCAGTGGAAGATTATCTGAATCGGTTTACACAGCTAGCTCACTACGCACCTGAGGATGTAGGACTAACAAGGCAAGATAGTCTCGCTTCATGAAGGGATTGATTCTTCAAGTTGGGTTGATTACCCATAATTTTCCTAATTTTCAAGAATTGGTGAACAAAGCCCTTATCCTTGAGGACAAGCATAAAGAGTTGGATGATAAACACAAGTGCAGGATGGCACAGCAAGGAGCTCGCCAAGGACAGTAGAAGTTGAGGGTTGCATTGCAGCAGTTTGTCAGGTTTTAGTCCAAGGCAATTTTCAAGACGCCTTCTTCCACACAACGTCCTAGTGGGCATAATTTTTAGACACATATTCAGACCAATAATGCTCAAGGAGGAGATCAATAGTCGATAGTTAGGTGTTGTTTTAGTTGCAATGAGTCAGGGCATTTCACCAATAACTGCTCTAACTGCTCGAAGAGAGGAGGTGTCACCTCGTTCGCTTGAACTTTGGATCAACACTGGCCAAGAAGCTTGCACTAGGAGGGAATCGTGGATCTGTTCAAGCTGGAGCCACAACTCAAGCCACGGTGAGAGTTCATGTCAACCATATTATGACTGGTGAGGCCCAAGAAGCATCGAATGTCGTACCGCATAAGTTTCTAGTTAACTATTCCTTCTCGAGATTTTTCTGTTTGGAATGAGTTAGAAGTGATGAACCTTAAGTGCATACTTTTGGTCCAATACCCTGAATCAGAATTGCGATCTAACCCTGGATGTATGGGAGTTAAGATGCTCATGAAAAGGATAGAGTTCCTAGCAAATCTTATCATCTTGGATACTCAAACACTAGATATTATCCTTAGAATAGATTGGCTATCTAAGCAAAAGGTTGTATTAAATTGTAGTAGAAGAGTAGTGTCAATGGAAAGCCTGAATGGTGAAAGAGTGGAAGTCCAAACAACCGCCGTTCGCAATGGTCAGATGATGGTTAACAGTACTAAAGTAGTCAGCATTGAAGAAGTATCAGTTTTGAATGAATATCTAGATATTTTTCCTGAGGATTTACCTGGAATGCCATTTGACTGAGATATTGAGTTCGTGATTGAATTATTGCTTAGTACAGCCCTAATAGACAAGAGACCATATTAGATGCCTATAGATGAGTTGGTAGAAATGAAGAAACAAATTAAGGAGTTGCTAGAAAAAAGTTTTGTAAGGCCAAGTTCGTCGTTATGGGGAGCATCTGTTTTGTATGTTCGGAAGAAGGATGGAAGCATGAGAATGTGCATTGATTATCGAGGTTTGAATGAAGTGATAATAAAGAACAAGTATCTGCTACCTAGGATCGATGATTTGTTTGATCGGTTAAGAGGTGCAGAAATTTTCTACAAGATAGATCTTCGATTGGGATATCATCAGTTAAAGATTCGAGCAGAAGACACACCCAATACAACATTTTCAACTAGATATGGTCATTATGAGTTGATAGTTATGTCATTTAGATTGACCAATGCCCCTGCAAATTTCATGAACTTGATGAATAATGTTTTCATAGAATATCTAGATAAGTTTGTTGTCGTATTTATACATGACATTCTTGTCTACTTCAAGACAGAAGAAGATCATGTAGAGCATTTGAGGCTAGTCTTGGAGAAGCTTCGAGCGCAACGATTGTATGCCAAGTTCAGTAAGTGTGACTTTTGGAAAAGGAAAGTAGAATTTCTTGGTCATGTGATGACTGCCAAAGGTATTGCAGTCGATCCCATTAAAGTCGAGGTAGTATTGCATTGGGAATAGCCAAAGTCGGTGTCTCAGATTTGTAGTTTTCTTGGTATGGTGGGATATTATCGTCGATTCATTGAGGATTCTCAACAATTGCTAGACCCCTTACGCAATTACTGAAGAAGAAGAAATTTGCATGGACGCCAATTTGTGAGAATAGTTCCCAAGAATTTAAAAAAGGTTAACATCCACACCAGTATTAGTGTTACCAGATGTTCAAAATAGTTTTGATATTTATTGTGATGCTTCGTGTCAAGGACTTGGATGTGTGCTAATGCAAAATGGTAAGGTTGTTGCGTATGCATCAAGGCAGCTGAGGCCACATGAGAAGAATTATCTAACGCATGATTTGGAATTAGCCACAGTAGTGCATGCTGTGAGACCCCAGATCGGCTACCCGGAATCTCCTGTGTATTTCTGTACTAGTCCCAGATCAGTAGCTAGTACACACAGTCAAATAGTGATGAATCATTACCGAACAAAACGAAGTAATAGCATAAATATAAAGTACCAGCCACATGGCTATTTATTACATCTCCCAGTCACATGACCAGAGTTCACAGCAGCGGAAACAAATAACAAAAAGATAAAACCCAAAAGACGCCACAGGCGACGACTAGGAGCGCGCGCCTAGTTATCTTGGTGATCTTCAACGAACTCCTCGCCATAGGACTCACTGTCTTCGGCAGCATCTTGGTAATTCTTTGATGACAAAATTTATGTAGCATGTGAGTACAAACGTACTCCCCAAGTCTGGGAAATTATGCAACATGTAGGGCTTTCCAAGGAAGGCTTTTGTCGGGACCCGGATATGCAAATCCGAAACCCTCTGTGTATACTGCCCTAGTCCAGGATCACGCTAGTGCACATAGTGGAAACATAGATGACATATCATTCCATACATTGAAATAACTAAGAAGTAGCAAATTATTATCGAATAAAGTAAACGACCTTATGGTCAAGGTTCATACATCAATGCCTCTTGGCTTAAGAAACAAATAAAACTGTTGCAGCGGAAATAAAGTAACTTGGGCCATTCGACATGCCACAGGCAATCGTCTGGGGAACACCTTCCTAGTCCACGTAGTCTTCATAGTACTCCTCCTCTTGATATTCATTACCTGGTCCTTCCTCAGCAATTGAACAACAGGGGCATAAAGCCGTGAGTACAAATGTACTCAACAAGCCGTAGGGAAATGATGTAATATATTCATGCACGGCTTGACAAAGGGTAGTCATATGGTTTATTTGCAGAAAGCAATAACTTGAATTTAGATACAATAAATAGATTGAAGGCAGATTGACAAAAACAATAGTAAATAACTGGTAAATCAATGGTAGACAACATGAACAGAATGGTGAGGCATCACCCTACATCATTCGAAACAAGTATCAACCACACAATTCAACAGTATAGCTTGAGACAACAAAACAACAGTGAACTCCCCGTTCACATCCCAACAATTCCACATTTCACGAAACACTCTATACCCCATGTGAAATCCCCAGGCTTGTCCATGACCGCGAACACGGCTATTCGAATAGTTTTACACTCTGCAGAGGTTGTACAGCTTTACCCACAAAACATGAACATCTCTTGGTGCAACCGGTAATAACACACTTCCTTTGGTGTGTCGCAGAGATATCATGACAAAGCCTTTACAATGCATGTCTAAACTTGGTACTGCCCTCTAAAGCTTCACCCCTCGCGGCCCCCTCTTGAGCCATGTGAGTCTACCCGTCCATCCCGGAACCCACAGCAACAACTGGCAATACTCAAGACTAGACATCGCAAATTAATCAGCTAGGTCCACCCCATATCGGACTTGTGGTTGCACAGTTAGGCCCAGTTCAATGGCGCACAAGATTAAGTCCTTAAATTGTCTCAGACAAGACAGCCATATCCCAATGTGTTAGACAGCACCCCTTTACGGCACGATCACTTGCCCGAGGGAAAACATTTTGTTCAACCAAGACCAATGGCATCCCCTGCCATGGTACAACAAGTTTTACAACAGTGGTCAACAACCACAATTCAATATCTCACTAAGTCAAGATTAACATTAGTTCATAGGTAATATGAATCCCATCGGACAACTAAGCATGGCTAAGCATAGCTACGATAACCCAATGTTGGTATTATGATTATGTCCAACTAATAATGTCCCATCCTAAAGTTGACAATGGATACATGGCATTCCAAATAATCAAGGTGACATAATGGCAAACAGGTGAATAGCTTCTCCTATAAACTAGCATTGATACACGAATAGCATGAAATTGTACAAAACAAAATAATTTCGCAATCCTAGGTTCAACATGATCAAAGGCTACGACTTGCCTTGCTGTTCAAGCACTGAATCTTGGTCTTCGAAGTCTCCGTTCGCTCCTTCGAGATTTGCGTCTACCGGAAAAGAAAGCAACAAAACCAAATAAATACAAAACAGAGACACAAACAAGCTCAAATCTGAAAATAAATTATTCTGAAATGTAGAGCTTGATTTTACAAAAATTTAGAAATTTGAATCGGCTCAATCGGAGCTCGGACGAAGGAGAACGGGCTCCCAGAAGATTTAATTCACAGAAAAATCCATGGGGTGACACGTGTCAGCACCGGATTGGATGGAATTTTCGGTTTTTCGAGAAAATCAGAAAAAAAGAAAATGAATACCGACTGACATGCGGGGCCCACATATCAGCGGCTTGGTCCACGGTAGACCGAGAGCACCGAGAGGGGAATCGGGTGATCTGTGATGGATGAGGTGGCGGTACGGTACCGCTAGAAACGTCAGGAGAAGACGACGCGGTGGATTCGATGGTGCAACCGATCACGGCGGAGACTCACTGGAGAGGGAGGAAACGACGGTGGAAGGTGCTCGGTCGGCAATGAACTTCGGTGAGCTCGTTCTTGGAGATGGCGGTGGCTCAGGCAACAAAACCTATGGCAAATGAAGCGGCACGCGACGGGAAACACGACACGAGGCATCTCGGGGCCTCAAATAGCCCCAGGAGGTGTGCCGAGTGCGGAAACGAGGCGGCGCGACTGGGGAATAGGAACGGGCAGTGGCGCAATGAGGGGCGATGTGGCGCTATCTGCATCGTCCGCGGCGCAACGATCAGAAGGCGCGCACGAGCTCAGCTGCGCGGGCGAACACCAATCGTTGGATCAAGATCCTACGGTCGCCAAGCTAGGGTTTTCGGCGATGGCGATGATCTTGACTCTGTGGCATAATCCGGACCGCACGCGTGGCGCGGATCGGTGATCGGCTTGGTCTGTTGGTGAAATTTGAAACAGCCGAAGCGGAAGAATAGAATTTGGGCCGGGATAAATTCGGCCCGAAGGGGGAAATTTGAAATAAAAAGATTTTCCAATTAAAGATATTTCCAGAAATTCCAACAAAAGCAAATAAATTATAATAAATACCATTTAAATTCAGAAAAATCCCAAAAATTACAGAAAAATTCTTTAAAGCACAAGGAACCCAATAAAAGCTGGAAACCTTTGATTTGATGCATAGATTAAGCAAATTAAATATTTTCATTATTTGGAAAATTCAAATTAAGCTTCGGTTAATTCCAAGAAAATGCAAATGGTTCATTTTTAATTTTTAAACATGCCAAAACTCAAATTTTGGGATGTTACAGCTTTTTAGAGTTCTTTTGCATAAAGCCAAGTTTCATCAAACTATACTTAATAATAATTTTCACAATGCACTTTTTAACAATTGAATATATTTATTATTCTAGCGAAGGTTCTATCCACCATCACTAGTATACTGGTTCTATCCACAGTTTAAAAGATTAAGGTAAACCAACTCATGACTCTATCCATCATGATCAAAACAGGTTCCATCCACCTGATTGGCTCAATCCACCAAATAAACTTCCGAGAGTTCTAACCACTCCCGATTCCCAAAACATCAGTTATTTTTAAAACTAAAACCAAGTCTACCAGTATGAAAGCATTCTTTGCTTTGCCTTTGACCGTAGGCACGGCTATTCGAATAGTTTTTACACTCTACAGAGGTGTACAGCTTTACCCACAAGATATGATCTTCTCTTAATGCCAAGCTATTAACACACTACCTTTGGTGTGTCGGCAGAAAGATCATGACAAGGCCTTTACAATGTATACATCTAACCCGACCCACCCACTGAGGTTTCACCGCTGTTAGGGTTCTATCAGCCCAGTACAGAAGCCCCCTCTTACGCTGTGTGGGAAAATACAACTTGCCTCCATCCGGTACCCACATTCCACCATCTGGTGAGTCTAAGTTAGGTTTCTACAAATTATTCAGCCAGGTTGCCCATCTAGACTTGTGGTTGTATGGTAATGCTTAGAATGGACAGTCATAAGCGTCGGTCCTTAAATTGATTAGGGCGGCTTTCACAAACCATGAACAGTGCTCCATCCGCACCCGCCCGACAAACCATTCCGCCCTTATATAAACCATTTTTATTTTATTTTTATTTTGCAATCACAGCAGCAATTACCTTACAATAATTTTGTTAAAACACATTTTAACAACATTTTAGAATTTATCCCACCATAGGCATTTTTTATCAATACAATCCTAAGCATAATCCATCATACTAAACAAGTTTAATCACATGATATATGATTTCATGATTAGTCAAATCTTAGGGTTATAAAGGCATGGTAATCAACAGCAAGGATGTCATTTCGGAATAGGTGTAACTAACATCCTATATTTTAACATCATCGTTTTATAAAATTAGCCATGCAAGTTGTAAACAATTTTATCAAAACAGCTATAAATAATGGGATCAACGTCGTCAAGGAGACTTGCCTTAAATCGACAAGGTGCGATGTCTTTGCTCTGAAGATCTTCTCCTTAAATCGGCGACTATTTAACGCTTCTTCGACTACACGCAAAACGGAGCACGAAATAAATAACAGAAAATAAATAAAATCTAAAAATTATAATAAAAATATTGGCAGATAGATCATGAATTTAGATGAATTTAAGAATTTGAATGACCTCAAACAGAGTTCGTATGAGAAAGAACGGAATTTTTTAATTTTCGATGGAAAAGATGAACAGCACTCGGGCTACAGTATCACTCGGTCCTACAGTACCCACTCAGCGCTACAGCAGAGCTCGCGATGGCTGCATTGGCAGAGCTATAGGTGATGTTTGCGCAAGAGAGGAAGAGGATGGAGGGGTTGGGGAAAGTGAGCACCGGAAAGATCTCGACGACGCGAATCCAACGGTGGTGCCAAAATTTGCAGAAGACGACCAGAGAGCCCGCAATCGACGTCGGAAGCGACGAACAACCCGACGAATAAACTCAAAATTCGGAGTCAATCTGCAATGAAAATCAAATCCAATTGAATAGTTGTGATCCAAAGGTTGTAACAATCCTGCCGGGTTTTGATGCTCTGCTTTAATTAACTAACATATATCACAAAGAGCCTATAACATCCAAAGGTTGTAACAATCCTGCCGCCTTTTGATGCTCTGCTTTAACTAACTAACATATACAACAAAGAGCCTATAACATCCCAAAATTTGGCTATTTTAAATTTCATAAGTTATTTTGAATTTTTGAGAATTTTTGGAATTTATTTGGATTTAATTGGAGTTTCTGGAAATTAATCTTTCTTTGGAAATTAATTAAATAATGATTAAGTTTATACAAAATATAAACGGAAATATTTTATTTGAGTCCAAAATGTTCTGAAATATTTTCTAAAATTTTTCTGATATTTTATAAGCCTCAAATGATTTAAATGAATTTCGGGAATTAATTTTATTCAGAAAAATAGAAAAACTCGATGAACAGTGTTGGGCCGGCCCGTTACTGTGCCGCCACCCAGCCCACGCCACGCGAACCCTAGCGCCGCTGCCTCCCAACCGTTCGATCCACATCGGACGGCTGATAATCGCTCGTGCCGCTTCATCACACCGGGCCGTCAGATCTCCGCCGTGTGGACGCTACCGATGCGCCCACGTCATCGCTATCGTTTCCACTACCGCCGTCGTTGCCGACGAGTAACCGGTGCATTGATTCGCCGTTTATGCACGCACGTCGAGGCTATAAAGCCAGATGATCATCTCGTTGGATTCTCCTTTGCCTTGCGCTCCTTTTGCCCCATCATACTCGCCGTTACTCGCCGCCGTTTGCTCGTAGTTGCTCGCCGTAGTTCCGAGGTGCTCTGCCGCTAGTTGCGCCGCCGTCGATCGTTCTCCGTCGCGTTTGAGGCCACCGGAGTGACCCTCGCTTCAAGACGCGTCGAGACATCCACTTTGTGCCGTCGGAAGGAGTCCGGAACGCCGTCGCCGCCATCATCTTCTACCCCTCCGGCAAGAACCGCGCTGCTGAGTCGTCGCCGCTGCCTCGAACTCCATCAGCCGTATGATCGTCGACGAACGCCCAGGATTTCGCCAAGTCGCCGCCGCAACAGTAAGCGCCATCTTCATCTTTTAGCCGTTGGATTAGATGAACGGTCCAGATCATCTAGCGTAGTTTTCGCTTTTGATGCAATATCAGCCGTTAGATCTGTGATGTGCGGTTTAGATTAAGCCACGTCTCCATTCAACAGTAAAGCCCATTTTCATTTCTCAGCCGTTAGATCTTGATCGTGTCGTTCTTGTTTCGCCGCGTAGTCTAATTAACCGCAGCTGTTGGATTTACATTGGTAGCATAGGATTGAATTAATCTGAGCCATTAGATCTTGGATGTGCGGTGCAGATGCGTCCACGTGTCGTGCACCGGAGTAACCGAGCCAATCGGGATGTGCGAGTTAGATTCGATCCGGGCCATCGGATTTTAAATGAGTGGTCTGGATTGCACGCGTCTTGGACGATTCCGTCTTGCGTCGACGCGTGTTGCTCGAACCGAGGAGAGCAGTAGCCGCCGCTCTGTCGACGTCACCGATTTGATTTCGGCCGTCCGATCGTGATCCAATGGTCACGGTAAGGCCACACGTTAGATTTAAATTGAAACGTCGCATGCATCTTGACCGTCCATTTTAAATCGGACGGACGAGATTAGATCAAGCTTTCGGTTGATAGTTCGTCGCCGCGTGTCATGATCAGATCTGGCCATTGATTTTCAACCGACGGTTAAGTTGTTGCCACATGTTAGTTCCGGGTGGATTAGAACCGAACCGTTGGATTGGATCTAACCATTCATTTTGAATCGAATGGATGAGATTAGATCGGGTTTTCGGTTAATGATTTTGCGCCACGTGTCGCGTTTGGATCATGCCACGTGTCATCTTGACGTCGGCGGTAGCGTCATCGATGGGACCCATATATCGACCGCACGATGAATCTCGACGTCAGCAGTGACGTCATGCTGACGTCATATTTTTGAATTTTCCGTATAAAAATAAATAAAGTAATTCGGTTTATTCTTTTTAATTGATTTTAAAACTTCAAATGACTATAACTTTTGCGTTTTAGCTCCGATTTGAGTGATTCCAATTTCTAAAAATTTGTAAAATCAAGATCTATTTATTGGTTAATTTTATGGAATTTTAGAGTTGAGTTTGCTCTCTAGAAATTATATTTATTGTCTGTATATATGATTTGACTAGACGTTGATTTGCCGGAGAGTTACGAGGGGGAATTCTCAGCACAAGATCAAGCTCCAGATCAGGACCAGCAGCTATTCAAAGGCAAGTTGTGCATTGACCATTTTACTCCTACGATTTGAAAATGTATTTTGATTCAAACTATGCATGCTAATTCAATTAAAAATGGATTTAAATAATTTGGGTGAATTAGTTAAATCAACCTATTTGTTATTGTCGCCTTGTCACTAGTATTTGTATGCCATGATTTCCTTTGATGCCTAAGTTTGGTAATATTAGTTGGTTATTAATATTGTGCCAACACATGAGGCTAGACCGTGAATAGTTGCTTAGTCTTGCACGTATCGTGAATAATCTTTTTGAACACAAAAGCAACATTGACTAAAGGAATAGTGAATGCATTTTGTTAAAGGTGAAATAATGTTGGTAATGGCATTGGAATGTAGAGACATGTGTGGTTCTACATGAATGGTGATTACAGACATGTGTTGCACTATTAAATAACCTGGGTGGGAAAATGTTTTAGACTAGAGCAAGTGGACCGGGGATGTGTGTTAGGAAGAGCCTGTGTGGCAAATGAGATGGCTGTGAGCCAAAATTTTGGGAAAAAGGAAGTCTTGCCCTAGTCACTTTAAGGACTTGACCTTGCAAGCCTTTGATCTGAGTCTTTCATACAACCACATGGCTGGTATGGGACAGATCTAGTTGAGTATGACTCCGAAATCTTAGCACATGAGACCTCAGATGGTTTTGGTATGTGGATGTGGTAAGAAGGGTGTAGTGTTTACCATTGTGGTCTTACATCTCTTCAACGGTATGTGTTGGCCCTGTACTTCTGCTCTGTGAGAGAGAAGGGACAGTGGGAACTATATCAGGAGGTACGCGTGCGAGGATGGAAGTTTCAGAAAGACTTTGTTAGGGTTACTCGCCTGAGTGGTGTTTAACTGTATCGTGTGGGTAAAGTGCATAACCTCTACAGAGTGTTAAAACTATTCGAATAGCCGAGTCCACGGAACTGGACAACGCTCGGGGATTACAGTCAAGGGGTAGAAATTTGAAAATAAAATAGAATGAAAGGCTGTGTGCCAGGGTTGATGGTGAAATTGATTAAGGACTGTGTGTCCAAAATTATGTGAGAAACAGTTGAGAAACTTACTATATATATTATTATGGTTTTGTTGCTTTATATCTAAATAGAAGTATGTTAAATTATTGAAGCAATGCAAAATAACCAATTGAGCCATTCCTTTGTAACAAGCCATGCATGTAGTAATAGAACTGTATTTTGTGCATGACTTGTTGAGTACGGTGTGTACTCACCCTTGTGGACAAAAATTTACCAGAGGAGGAGTCTACGCCTATATGGGAGGAGGCACTACTACAGCGAGGCTTATATCAGACGCATGATCACAGTCGATTTTGAAAAACCGTCTGTGATATGTAACATCACAGACGATTATGTACTCAAACCGTCGATGTAGATATCACGACGGTTTTATATTACGTACCGTCGTGATGTAAGAAATATCACGACGGTTTCTAAATATAACCGCTCTGTGATGGCTCTGATACTCATTACAGAGCGGTTTCTAAGTAAAACCGTGCAGGAAATCCTGACGGTTATATAACACAACCGTCTGTAATATCTACAATAGTCATTACAAACTGTTATATTTAAAAACTGTCTGTGATATTTCTTACATCACAGACGGCTATAATATAAAACCATCTGTGATATCTCACGTACAAATAGAGCCTCCAGCCACTTCGTTTATAGGGTTTCGGTTTCTATCCTGAGAATAGCGGTTGTGGAAGTGAGGCGATTTTGTGAAAGAAGGCCATTGATTTTGAAGGGTGATATTAGATTCATTTGATTTTGGTGATCTAAGGTTTGTAATGAGTTCTAATTGCATGCATCCAATTCAATATCTAGGTTGGTTAGGAGAGAATTAATTTAAAGATTGTTTGATTAGATCTAGCTTGTAGCTGGATCCATATGTTGTTTGTGATATTTGGTTAGTAATGTGTTTTAATTGCATTATATTCAACATCTAGCTTGATAAGGAAGGAATTTGATGATTTTTTTAGATCTAGCTTGTACAACCATGTGTTGGTTGTTTGATCTAAGGTTAGCTAGTAATGGTTCTATTTGCATAATATTATATTCGATCATGATGTAGCTAGCTAGCTTGTTAAGGATAGAATTTAAATATTGTTTAGATCTAGCTTATAGATCAATTCAAGTCTTTTGGTGATCTAAGGTTAGTAATGGGTTCTAATTTCATTATTATATTGAAGATTAATTTGAATTGTGTTAATTATTTCTTTGTGATGTAATTAAGGTATGTAATTGCATAATTAGTTTAAGAATGTGTGCATCGCACTACACAGTGCACTTAATATTTAACACTAAGTGTTACATGTGTAGCGTACATGGATCGAAGCTGGATGTACGCTGAGAACCGTACGAGTGTTGAGTACCTTAATGGCGTCTCCACTTTTAAAAGGGCTATAGAGGAAGATATGTTTAATAAGGGGGTGCAATTCATGTCATGTCCGAGTATTGATTGCGAAAATCTGAAGATGTTTCGAAACTCAGCGCAGATCGAAGCACACTTGATTCGGAGGGGTTTCAAAAGGGGCTATACATGTTGGACCAGTCATGGCGAAGAGCATAATATACGGGAAGCAGCAAGTAGTGTTAATATCGTCGACGAAGTCAATGATATGTCGGATGATCATATCGATTGTGCCCGATGAGGACGAGGTTCTTGAGGATGACAATTTGGATCGAGATCTTGCGTGATGCGAAGAAACCTTGATGAAAGGGAATATGGAAAGTTCCAGGGCTTGATGGAGGACTCGGAGAAACCTTTGTTCGCAGGGTGCATGTTGAAATACACAAGGTTATCATCCGTGCTTGAACTACTCAAATTGAAGGCAAGCAGCGGTTGGTCCGACAAGAGTTTCTGTATTTGTTACATCTATTGCGGACATGCTTCAGAGGGAAGCGAGTTGCCGACAACTACCTACAAAGCCAAGAAGGTTCTTTGTCCCTTGGGAATGGAAGTAGAAAGAATACATGCATGTCCAAATGATCAGTATCTGTACCGCAAAGAGTACACAAACTTGCATATATGTCCGTGTGCAACGCATCCGGTACAAGCGTAAGAGTCATTCAGATGATGATGGCGAGAGCATTGAGGTGAAAAAAGACCTCTGCTAAGGTGGCATGGTATCTGCTGTAATTCCCCATTTGAAGCGTTTGTTTGCGAACCCAAAGGAGGCAAAAGCATTGCGTTGGCACTTTGAGGGCGTAAGAATGATGGAATGCTAAGGCACCTGCTGATTCCATCCGGTGGAGAAACATCGATAGGAGCTTTCAAGAATTGGTGCGGATCCGAGAAATATAAGGTTTGGATTAGTCTGAGATGGAATGAATCCTTTCGGTAACATGAGCGTAGGCATAGCACTTGGCACTTGGCAGTAAATCTCTATATCTACAACCTTCCTCCTTGGTTGTGTATGAAGCGGAAGTACATTTTGTTGTGCATGCTTATCCAAGGACCGAAACAACACGGGAGCGATATTGATGTGTACCTAGCTCCATTGGTGGAAGATCTAAAAACACTTGTGGGTTCCGGGTACACGTGTGGGATGCGTACAAAGCGAGAGAACTTTACTTTGCCTTTGCTTGTTGTTACGCACCATAAATGATTACCCTGCCCTTGCTAACTGTGTGGGGCGAGTACAAAAGGAACCAAAGCGCACTCCTTTGCTTAGATGATACCGAGAGTTTATGGCTAAATCACTCCATAAAGCGTGTACATGCGCCATCAGTAGGTTCCTTGGAGGAATCACCCATATCGCAAGATGAGGCAACTTTTCGACGGAAGGAGCGAAAATGGTTCAGCTCAAGGCGTTTGAGCGAGAGAGATGTTCATGACATTGTTAAGGATTTGGATGTTGCGTATGGAAAGGGCGTAAATCAAGTACCCGTGAAAAGAGCATGTGGAAGAAGAGATCAATATTCTAGGACCTACCTTCTTTGGGAGCACCTAGCGGTTATTTCTTTGCATCGATGTCATGCACGAGAGAAGAATGTGCGTGATGGCGTGATTGGTCTCTTACTCAACATTAAGGGTAAAACAAAGGATGGTATCAGCATGCGGCTTGACTTGGTCGATATGAGCATAAGACTGAGTTAGCACCGAAAGAGGCGATAAAGGTAAATGCGTGCTTGTAAACTCGCTTGTTATACTCTGTCAAAGGCCGAAAGAACTAAACTGTGCTAGTGCTTGCATGGTGTGAAAGTTCCGTCCGGTTACTCCTCCAACATGAAGAGACTTGTTTCGTTAGAAGATTTGAAATTAACCGGCATGAAGTCTCATGATTGTCTTGTGCTGATGACATAGATGCTCCCTGTCGCAATTAGAAGTATTTTGCCGGTCAAGGTCTGAGAGACAATCACTAGGCTGTGTTATTTCTTTAACACAATCGCTCAGAAGGTCATCGATCCCGAAGGACTAGATGCTCTGCAAGCTGAGGTGGTGATGACTCTATGTAATCTTGATATGTATTTCCCTCCATCATTTTTCGATATCATGGTCCATCTCATTGTTCACCTTGTGACATAGATAAAGATATGCAGGCCAGTGTTCCTATGTAGCATGTACCCGTTCGAGAGGTACATGGGAATTCTCAAGTCTTACGTCGGAATCGATCTCGTCCGAGGGTAGCATTGTCGAAGGTTATACAATGAAGAGGCCGTCGAGTTCTGCGTCGATTACATGGCCCAGGTCGAACCGATAGGTGTGCCTCGATCTCGCCATGAGGGGAGGCTCCAGGGTATCGGGACCATCGGAAGTAAAGTAATCACGCCTAATTCGGTTGCGTATGCTCGAGCCCATTTCACGGTTTTGCAACACATGGCTGTAGTGTCCGCCTATATCATCGAGCACAAGCAATGGCTAAGGCAAGAGAATCCAGCACGGCATGAGTCTTGGATCACGAGACAGCATAACCTTTAGTTCAACAAATGGTTGAAGGAGCGACCTATCACTGGGAGCTCGTCAGATGACTGTTGACATGGTTGGCAAAAGGACCAACTTTTACAGTTGTCACATAGAAAGGATATGACTTAAATGGGTACACATTTTACACGAGATCGAGGATATGAAGAGCACAAACCCGAACAGCGGTGTTAGCATAGATGCATTCAATAATACCGCTGGGTTGATGAGGAGCTCCTACTATGGGTTCATAGAGGAGATATGGGAGCTCGATTACGTACTTTTCAAGATTCCCCTATTTCGGTGCCGTTGGGTCCACCTCCAGCACGTGAAGGTTGACAAGAATGGCATCACTACTGTAGACCTCGAACGTGTCGGATACCAAGATGAACCATTCGTACTCGCTAACCAAGTTGTTCAAGTCTTCTATGTAACCGACCCATCCAAGAAGAAGCGCCACGTAGTTCTTCAGGGAAAAAGGAGAATTGTCGGAGTTGAGAATGTAGTAGATGAGGAAGAGTACAATCAATTTGATGAGTTACCACCTATCGGAAATGACATCCTGGTCCCAGAAGAACAACATGAGGAAGCAAGCTACACACGCGTCTATCATCATGAAGGGCTAATTTTCATACAAAAGAATAAGCATGTGGAGTAGTTATGAGAAGGGTGCATTGTCATCATGTTTACTAATTTTCATGTGTAATAATGTTACATTAATGCTATTGTAAGGATGATACGACCCATCATGCTTTGTACATATGATTGTGATGATCTTTGTAAGTAGCTTGTAAAGCATCTGAATTATGTATATAGGATTGTGATGATCTTTGTAAGTAGTTTGTGAAGCATCTGAATTATGTTAGTGAAAAGTATATATCACAGACGGTTCTATTTTAGAACCATCTGATATATCACTGAGCGGTTCTCTTTTAGAACCGTCGTGATATAATAACTATATATATCTCTGTGAGAACTTATTCGCAGCGCGCCAAATCCTAACCCTTTGTGACATTTTGTCTCCCGCGGCGGCGTCCCCCTCTCGGCGTCCTCCCCGTCATCGACCTCCCCCTCGGTGTCCACCCGGCATCGACCTCCCCCTCGGTGTCCTCCCCTGCAGTTGTATTGCTGTGCTTTGCCCTACTGAACAGCTCTGAGTGTTGTTCCGCAGTGAGTAAGATTTTCAGATTACTCTTTACTTGTTCTATTGCCAGTGGGGTTGAGATTGGTATTGCTCTGTGATGATACTAGGGTAAAATTGATATTGACAATTTATTTTGAGAATAAGGCCTTAAACTAGTAGACTCACATGCATTAGAAGCGTTGATTATTTCACTGTCAGAAAGTCAGATTGTTAAATCCTATTCAGTTTCATTGCTTATCTGTAACCATTGCGCTCTGTTTATTGTTCGGTTAGCTTGTTCAGTTTAAGCTTCAGTAGTGCTACTCGTTTAACTGACCTGCTAATTGAATCCTGTTGTCAAAAGTAATAATCTGCAGATTTTAAGTTTTGTGTATTGATTAGTTACTTCTTCATTGGCTGGTTGCAATAAGCAAGATTGGACTGATTAGTATATCTCATTTATATTAGTCGGTTTCATCTTTGTTCGAATTTAATCTAGGACTTTACATAACGGTGAATCTTGATATCAATTCTATTTGTGCATGTTAAGGTGGTAAGGGTTTGAGGCCTTATTCACACAATTTGTTGTCTTGCCCATTCATGATTAAGGTTGAAGATTTATAATCTTCAAACCAAACCCTAGATCTGAGAGCAATCAAATATTGTTACCTCCATATTGCCATAGTAGACATGATTCTTTTCATGAATGCCATAGTCTGCATATTTTATTTCATCTTCTCAAAAATGTCAGTATGGTCATTCTTGAATCATGTATATGTTCTCATATTGTTATATGGAATAATCTATATAGACTTGCTCTTATTATCGCGTCTTTTCAAATAAATTGTTAGCCGATTTGTGATTGTGGTGAAGATTCTAATCTTCACCCAAACCCTAAGTCTGAGAGCACTATAATAATTTCTTCTCCTCTCTCTTAGAGGTTGCAGACATAATTCATGTATATCACAAGCATTATATTGTTTATATTATTCTTGTTGTTTCTGAAATATGTATTCTTCTGCTTGTCTGCTGTGTGGATGTCCTAGTTTTAGGGGAGGTGCTGCCAAAATTTTTATTAAGTTCGGCAACCTCCTAGTTCACTTGTTTTGCTAAAATTCTCCGGTGTTTTGTAATTATTTTGCTTGAGGTGTAACATTAGAGAACACGTGGGGTGTTGGGGTGTTAATTTGAAGTATTAGACGGTTAGCTAGTTCTTTTAAAAGGCTAATAACAAGCCATGGTATTCACAAACTTATTCACTCTAATTTGATTTTATTTGTTCTTCTCTTTTAGTTTACTTGAAACTATTTTAACTTACAAAGAAGATGTCGTCCTCTAATCCATCGTCTGAAGGAAATGATGTGCTCACAAAAGGAAAATCGACCCGCGCTGCAGCGAATGCATTTCGAAATATGTGCGGGATAGTCGCACGGGAATGGGTTCTGATCACGCTATCTTCCTAGAGGTTGCTGACTATTGAGACTCGCAATGCCTTGCTGACGAAAATTCTTTTATCGTTCGACATTCCAGAAGAATCCGCTCCCCTAGTGCGACGGTATGCACTGCTAGCAGCAAGAAAGGCATGGAAGACCTTCAAGCACACGCTTTTCATAGACTACGTCAAGAAGGATATGGTTCCATACTCTAAGTATGGGTTCATTGATGAGGACACGTGGCGGCGTTTTGTTGAGATGAAGACGTTAGGCGAATTAGATGCGTCAAAGTGAAACAAACAAGGCCTTGCGAGCAAGAACACTCACGCCCACGACTTGCTTCGCCGCAACGCGGGAAGAGAGCGCAATGGGGACGGAGGAGGGCGAGGAGGGTATCTCGCCATTTGCATCGATCGCGAGATCAACGTGCGAAGGCGGCTAAGAGTGAGGTCACTACCACGTCCTCATAGCTGTCTCCTTTGTAAACCCCATGACGAGGAAGTCTCGCCATAGCGCTGTAATATATAAATCGAACTACTAATTTTACGTAATTAGTCCATGACTTCATAAGTGAAATAACTTGTCGGGATCTTGCAGGTAGCGTTGAGTACACAATCGGGCGATGGCTCTTTTTGCCAAATAGGAGAAAGATGCCGTCCATGGCCTTGGGAAACAAGGACACCTGGTCGTACACGAGGCAAAGGGTTTTTGTTCCATGGAAAACTGGATTCCTAGATGACTCGGACAAATACCGAAATAAGAAGAGAACTAAAGCCGAGCGCAAGTCAAAGCTTATAAATAATTTGGAGGAGAAGTTGAGAGGAGAGTTGAGAGAAGAGCTGAGGGGAGAACTGAGAGAAGAATTTTATGATATGATAAGAAGCCTCGAGGAAAGGCTCAACAATCAAGAAAGAAATATTGCACAAGCCCCAGAAGTATGTCCGCAAGTTAGCCCCACTGCCCATAAGAGCAGCTGTGCATCTGCCCCTAACATAGATGAACATAGCGGGAATTATCCTGTATGTGACATTAAGATGGCCACGCGGTGCAATCTCCAAGTGAAAATTAACAATGGCACCATTCCTCTTACGGCTTCTTGGGGCATCGCATATCCATCCACTAAGGGGACCATGGTGCACGGTACCATGATAGCGCCGGGTTTCACCAAGGTCAATGTGGATGGGGTATTTGATAGTTTCAAGATTGTCGATCTACAGAAGCCACCAAGCGACGAGATCGTGAAACTGGGGGATGCCATTGGCACATTCATCCAATGGCCTAGCAGCGACATCTCCCTGGTCGTCTCTTCTATCATGCAACAACCACAACGATCTGATTCGCCTATTGTATCTGATCAGTTGGCTACCAAATCAGCAGTCGTAGCCCAGACTCCACTTGAAGTACATAATGTTGACTTCTTTCCTGCCCATTCCTCTCCCGTGAAGGCTTCATACAATACAAAGAAAGGCAAGGTCAAACGGAAGAAAGAAAGGCAAGTACAAATCGACTATTAAATCTGCTTGAGTTGGCTAAACAATACAAGCTAGGAGAGTTGTTAATAGCATAAGACATCCTAAATTCACTTAGTATGTCTTGCAAACATTTGCATTTTGGTACACCCAACAAGCTAGAAAGCGAGCATGAGCGCACAACAAGTATCATGGTTAGGTTCGATATAAACATCTATTCAGCGAGTCGTGGGGGCTTCTTCGCGGTCGATTTTCTGGACTTGTTCCATCTCTACAACCTCGACGCCGCACTCATGAGATGATGGACATTGTAAGTGTGTGCTATCACAGTCTACATACGTCTAATAGTGATAAATGTCCTCCAATATATATATAATTCGCCTTTGTATATATAGATACATGGTACTTGAAGCGACAAAGAAGAAACAATCGTTCGGTTTCCTCGACCCACATATAGTCTCAAAGCAAACAATGGATGAAGATATAAACATGGTTGAGAAATACGTGACACAAGCATTGCTAGCACAAAAAGATAAAGAATTCATACTTATACCCCATAACCCAGGGTAAGTGCTACACCACATGCTATACTTTGGTTTCTACTGTGCACACAACTCTGTTTCGTTCATTGTCCATTGTGATATACCTGTGTAGGTTTCACTGGGTTCTAATTGTAATTGAACCAGCCACAAACCGGGTTAAGTACCTTGATTCTGCACGTGGCGGAAACCACGACTTTGTACCTATCGCAAAATTACTCAGCAGGTAATCACGTTTCCTCCGTACATGGTCGTGTAAGTTGTTCCAGGTTTATATTGCTATTGGAATGGCTTAGGCTAACCTTTTGCAATCTCGTAAAGCGTACAAAGTGTTCAAGGATGGGACTAAACTACAGCATGATTTTGCCTTTTCGGTATCCGCTATACACAATAGTCCTATATCAAACCCCGTAATAGTGACTCTAGAACTAACCTATTTTTTATTTGCAAGTGCCACCCGGCAAGGTCGGTAATAACCTATGTGGATTTTATGTTTGCCACAACATGCAAACCATTGTCAATACAAAAAATAGCGATGCTGATTCTGATTGTTGATCGAGAACCATTTGAGCATCATTAGAGGAGACTTTGTTTCTTCTGCTTTCGTAAGTAATAAATAAAAAGGCACGTTCCACGCAGATCGCTAACTTCGAGTTGTACAATTGTCATATGGTATTCATTCGGAAAATATGTCAAAAACTTGCGGTTATTCTTGTTTGTACGATTCATTGTATTGTCACATGATATTATCCTTAATACATATTTGCTCATCTTGAATGCAACAACTTAACAATGTCTTGCTTGTTGGAACTAGATGTTTTTCCTACACCCTCAGCAGAACCTCCATTATTTATGGTTTGTTGTTCGAAATTTTCATCTACTTAGGTATTTCTGCAACAATATTGATGGAAATTTCGAACAACACCATAAATAATGGAGGTTCTGCTGGGGGTGTGGGAAAAAAAGGTCATCATAGATGGTTCTTATTTGAAACCGTCTGTGATAAGTTCGTATCACAGACGGTTATGATTTAAAACCGTTTGTGATATTTAATTATCACAGACGGTTTAAAATGAGAACCGTCTGTGATAATTAAATATCATAGACGGTTTATTAATAGAACCGTCTGTGATATATATTTTCTCAGACGGGTGGAAAACCGTCTTTGATGATCTCCTTCATCACAGACTTATTGTTACTGACGGTTCACAAAACCGTCTCTGATGACGTTTACGACCCGTCTGTGATGATGATTTCTGTAGTAGTGAGGAGATTGTTGATGAGCCAGAGAACTAGGGAACAAGCCTCGTCAGGGTGCCTGTGGCTGAAGATGGGTCATCACGACGTTTATTTTTTTCCTGCTGTTGAACTATATTTACTCTGATTATTGTAAGCCCTATGTGGAAAACTATTGTAAGGGACCATAAGGTCATACAACTCGTTTATATACAAGTTTGAAGTATTTATTTGTTATTCCGTTGTGTATGTTGTGGTATTTCAACCCTGTTTAGTCTATGTGCACTAGCGTGATCCTGGACTAGTGCAGAATACACAAAGTGTTCGAATTTCACTACAAGAAATAGAGAAAAATTCGTGGGTTTTTTTAAATTTGTGGGCAAAAAAACGCACGAATTTATATATTTAAATTCATCGGTTTACAAAAAAATCCACGTATTTAATTAAATTCGTGGGCCAAAAAAATACCCACGAATTTATAACTTAAATTCGTCGGTTTAGGTAAATACCCACGAATTTAAGTAAATTCGTGGGCCGCGTAGCCCATGAATTTAACTGTT
The DNA here is from genome assembly GCA_036346375.1 of Guadua angustifolia. NCBI lineage: Eukaryota > Viridiplantae > Streptophyta > Magnoliopsida > Poales > Poaceae > Guadua > Guadua angustifolia. The sequence continues at coordinate 63,125,209 of CM070500.1, forward strand.
GTGTTAATTACCCCAGGCCGCCCGTCTCCCTCCCTCTCTCTCTTCGCGTCTCCCTGACCTAGCTGTGTCTTCTTCGCTCGATTGCAGTGCCCGCTTGCTTGCCGCCGCGCCTCGGCCCCGCCCGGCCGCGCCATCGCAGATCATTTTCCACCTAACCTCATCCCCTTCTTTTATTTGTGTGGCTGCTATTCATTCTCTTGGCCAGATATTTTTCCCAGCCTGCTCCCTCCCAGCCGCCACTCTCCCTGCTCCCTTCTCCACCCGAGCTGACTCCCCTGCGCCCTCTCCCTGGCGCCCTGCTCTCCCTGGCGCCCTCTCCCTGGTGACTGCTCTCCTTGGCGCCTTACTCTTCCCTGGCCGATCTTTGGCGCCTGCTCTCCCAGCCTGCCCGCCCGGCTCGGCCATTGCAACCCCAAGTCCGGCGCCCTTCTCCTTTCCCCCTGCCGAAGCAACTCCAGCAGCAGCAGTAGTAGTGCAGCAGCAGCAGGAAGCAACAGCCCTAGACTCCCTCTTGGTCGGTGGCAGCAGCAGCAGTCGACGCCTCCCACATGCGCCCTCCCCCTGGCTGGCGAGCCCTGGGCTGAGCCCCTGGCCCCTTGCTGCCGGCGCTGCCTTGGGGCCGTCCCTGCTGCTGGCGCCACCCGAGAGCACCCCTCTGTTGCTGGCGCCGCCCTGGAGTCCCCCTGCTGCTCCACCCCATGGCTGGCACCTCCTTCCTCTCCTCCTTTGTGGTAAGTGGAGGTGAAGTCTAGTGTGGATGAATTGTTGTAGCTAAGGTGTTTGAGGAAATGCCTAGAAGGGTTATTTAGTTGATATTTCATTCTTTGCTGTCCAGATTTGAGGTAGTATGTTGTGACTGAGTTAATGCATATAGTAGCACCTCCTTTAGTTATTCCTTGCTACTGCTAAAGAATGTTAGTGGTGGTGCATGTATTTAGATGCTAAATTGGATACTGATGTATAGCACGACTGAAGTGGAGAGTAGTGCATAGATATGTTTAGCATTATATTTCTTATACTGGCATTTTGGGTTCTTTTGTGATTGTGAGTTGACGAGTACTGGACCTTGGTGATCAAATTGCGTGACTTGGTTGAATACAGATACCAGTGGTTTAAATTAAATTCTGATTCTGCAAAATCATCACATGCATTGAACCACAACATTTTCCTTTTTACATAGGTCATAATTATTTTCATGATGTTACAGGGGTGCTGAGAGGCCTTTAATTTCTTCTTTTTTTCTCCCATCTTAAGAGCATAACAAAGTGATACTCTGGCGTGTGTAATGCTTACAGAGTGATACTCTGGTGTGTGTAATGCTTACAGTTTTTGATACATCTATGGTTTTGTTTGATTGAAGCTATGAGTTCCTTGCAGGATAATAAGTGGAGGTCATTACATGAACAAAGGAATGATCCTTCTGCTTATTTGAACCTTGACCTTGGAAAGTCTGAAACCAATGTGGATGCCATTGACAGTCAGACATCAATAATTGTTCGGAACATTCCACCTTATGATCCCACCGCAGATACAGCAGACAAGGCATATCTTTTTGATGAGATCATTCCAAAGAATATAAGGCCACATCTTTTAGATATTGTGGGACATTTAGAATCAGGAGAATTTCATTCAAAAGGCTATGGAAGTTTTGTTTCAAATCGTGTGAATAAGTTACAGGAACTTCAGGTGAATACTAATGTTTTTCTATATGGTTTTTCTTGTTATCTGCTAGCTTTCATTTTGTCAATCCTTCCCATGGTTTTGGTCAATGGGAGTGAAGGCATTGGCACTGGATGGAGCACCTTTATCCCAAACTATAATCCAAGAGACATTATCGCTAATCTCAGACGTTTGCTAAATGATGAGCCTGTTGAACCAATGGATCCATGGTACAGGGGATTCAAGGTCAGTAACATGGATTGACACTTGTGTTTGTTGTTAGAATACATGTTTGGAAGCATACATTCACACTTGTGTTTGTTGTTAGAATACATTTATCAGTATTTGAGAATTTTCACTTCAAGTGACTCAGAGGTACGTGTTACAAAAAAGTGAACAAATGCTATACTGACAAGTTTTCTTGAAGGCTAAGAACCGGTATATGTGTTGCTTTCAGAACTAGTTGATGCAAGTGGACATACTTCTGGAAACTTGGTGTTTCTGCAGCGTTGCCCATAGGAGAATATGCAGCAGTTGCTCTCCTTGCATTTTTCGGTTTCAAGTCAATAAAAGATGCATGGTCACTTCCTGATAATGCAAACAGAAACCTTCAGGGAAACTCTGAACCTGGCGAACTGGCTGAAGCTGAGGAGCTTGTCAAGGAAAAGGTTGTGCATTTCCAAACTTTAGATTATGTTCAGAATTTTTGTCAGAGACTATAATGTTTTTGCTTTTGCTTTAAGTTCCTGAAAATCCAGTGCAATTATGCAGTCTCCAACAAAATATTTGTATCTTTAGTGTGTAATGCTTTTGAGGATTTGTTGAGTTGTGTTCCTGACAAAATTGAATTAGTGAAAGAGGTTTCCTGCCCTGTCTGCCATCTTATGTATGGAAGGTTGTTTTTCTTTGTTGCAGGTTTCTAAGAAACTCACCAGTCCTCTTGAGGTCCTTTGGAAGTCCTTCAGTCTTGTTTTCTTTGCGGTAAGTTGCTTCTCATGCTCAGAAAATTGGCAAGCACTTCTAGGAGCTTGGTCCTTAGATCTTGTTGATTCATGAACAAACTGACTTATTGCTTGCCAATTTTTTGTACATGTAGGAATGGGGGGATCGCTCTATGCTGGCTACAATTGCTTTGGGTGCTACGTGTCGTGCCCCGAATTTACAACTTCGGACACTCTGTGTATTCTGCACTAGTCCAGGATCACGCTAGTGCACACAGACCAACAGGGTATAATATCACATCATACACAGCGAAATATTAAATAAAGTACTTCAAACATTTATATAAACGAGTGTATGACCTTATGGTCATCCTTACAATAGTTATGCCACGCAGGGCTTACAATAATCAAATAACAAAAGTTCAGCAGCGGAATATAAAAAGTCGTGATGTCCATCTTCTCCTGATCGCTCCGGCGAAGGCTTGCCCTAGTTTTCGGCTCCTCGACATACTCCTCTTCATATGCTGGTGTAGTTTCTTCCTCTGGTAGGTTTGTCCGCAAGGGTGAGTACACACCGTACTCAACAAGTTATGCACAATGCAGATCTATTTACTACATGCATATCTTATCCAAAGGATAGGCTTTGTTGGTTATTTTGCTTTTGCATCAACATTTTGAACTATCAATTATTTAGATTGAAAGCATCAAACTCATAATTAATATATGTCTCAAATGGTTTTTCCACAATATTTTGGACACACAGTCCTAGACAACTTCATTTCACAATTTGGCACCTGACCAACCACCCCATTTTATTTTTAGAACACTACCCTTGTTGTAATTCCCGAGCATTGTCCATTACCGTGGACTCGGCTATTGAATAGTTTTGACACTCTGCAGAGGTTGTACACTTTACCCACAAGATCTGCTTGCACACCACAAAGGCGATTAACGTAACAAAGCTTTTCAGAGACTTACATCTCGGCCTAAGAACCTCTCCGTGTTGCCTTCACTATCACTTCCCTCACTCGAGTCAAGTATAGGACCGACAAACACCGTTGGGCGGGTACCAAGCAAAGCTGAGCACGCTCCCGTCTGATTACCCCGTGTAAGCGCCACCCCGAGTATCAAAGGTAAGACATCAGAATCCTACTAAACTAGGTCTTCCCATTCAGACATGTGGTTGTACGAGAGACTCAGGTCAAAGGCTTGCAAGGTAAGGTCCTTAACTGACCAAGGCAAGACTTCCTTCTCTCAAATTGGCACATAGCCCTCACAACACTCAACCCACCCCCACTTGCCACACAGGCCCACCTGGCACGAAGCCTCGGTCCACTTGCCCCAGTCTAAATCAATTCCACCCCAAGTTGTTAACAGTGCAACACATGCTCATATTCATCTTTCATGTAGATCCACACAGGCCTCTACATTTCAAGGTTAATACCAACATCATTCCACATTTCATTAAAAATCATTCACTATTCTTTAGTCAATGTTGATTTTGTAATCCAAATGGAATGGTTCACGTACAAGCATGGCTAAGCAACTATTCACGGTCTAGCCTCCCGTGTTGGCACAATATCATTTAACCAACTAAATTTACCAAACTAAGGTTATCAAAGAATCATGGCATACAAATGATATCAAGGTGACATAAACAAATTGGTTGGATAGCTAATTCACCCAAAATAATTAAAGTCATTTTTAGTTGAATTAGCATGCATAGTTTAAAACAACATATATTTCAAAAATTAGGAGCAACATGGTCAAAGCATAACTTGCCTTTAAAAAGTTGTTGATCTTGTCCTGAAGCTTGGTCTTGCTCTAAGAATTCCCCCTCGAAATTCTCCGACAAATCAACGTCTAATTAAAAACAACATGCACACAATAAATACATTTTCCAGAGAGCTAAATTAACTCTACAAATTCCACAAAATTCACCAATAAATAGATCTTGATTTTACAAATTTTTAGAAATTGGAATCACTCAAATCGGAGTTAAAAGCATAAAAGTTATAAGCGTTTAAAATTTCAAAATAAATCAAAAAGAATAAACCGAATTTCTTTATTTATTTTTATACTGAAAATCGAAATTATAGCGTCGGCACAGCTATTTATGACGCGTCATCACCGAAATATATTTCTACCGAATATATATATATTTGAAAAATCACATTTATAGCGTCGGCATGGCGTCCTTCTTTGACGTCGGCATGGACCGAGCCGGGTCGACATGTGGGCCCCCCTTCGCGGCGTCGGCACCGCCGACGTCAATCATCCGGCGTGACACGTGTTAGCGATTATCACCGAGAGCTAGATCAATTCTCGGTAGTCCGATCAAAAGCGAGCGGTCGGATCGACCTTACCGACGATCGGGCCGACTCGGTCAAGCATCAAGATTCGCGGCGCTTCGCCACGCGTCACAATCAAAGCCGCCAGAGAAATCAGCGGTCGGATATGCACCGACACTTTGATTCCCCGCTGCGATGCGAACACGTGGCGCACTGGTGACCCTCGGATCAAAATCGAACGGCGACCAAAATCCGGGTGACGTCGTTCACAGCGCCGGCTGCGTCGCCTCGTTCCTCGGCGACCGCAGCGTCCGCGATCTTGGGCCGACAAGCGGCGCAAATCCGAGCGTTGATTTCAAAATCAACGGCTCAGATCAATTCTAGCTACGCTCAATCATCCGAGATCTAACGGTACCGTAATTACTTAGGCTCGTGGCACATTATCAGCCGTGCGATTCAGATCAAACGGCTAACGTTAGAAGATGAGGTTCACTATTGCTAAGACTACGTGGCCAACTCTGGATCGTCCGATGCTAATCCAACGGCTGATAGCTAACGCAAGTTTTCAAGCACACGTGGGTAGTCCCTCACGGGCACGTGGCGCTATCCTAGCCCTTGGTCTCTAGATCTACGGCTACGGTGTAAAGATGGCACTCACTATTTAGGCGATGGCGTGGGCGGATCGATGGCGTTGATTGTTGATCGAGCGGTGAGCGAAGCTCGAATCCGGCGAACCGGCATTTAACCGAGGCGGCCGGAGAGGAAGAAGATGATGGCCGGCGGCGTTCGGTCTTTGCTCGGTGACGCGGCGAGTCGACTCGGCGTGCCTCGTCACAGCGATACTCGGTGACCTAAGCGGCGGAGGTGACCGGAGAAGGCACAAACGGCAGCGAAACAACGGAACCGGCGAGGGCGTGGGTGCTACGGTGATCCTTGGAATGCGTGAAAGGGCTCCATCGGTGCGGAAGGAAGTGCTTTATACTTTGGACCAAAAGATGAAGTGGCGAGGTCGTTCTCCGGTGAGTAATGGCGGCGGTTTCTCGTCGGGAAGGGCGGCGGCGGCGCTTCGGAAGACGGTTAAGCAGCGTGGCCACATCCCGTGTGTCGTGCGGTGATCCAACGCGCGAGCGGCGATCCGACAACCCGACTCTCAACCGTCCGTCACGAATCAACGGCCGAGATCGGCGGCTTTAGGGTTTAATCGGTGCGCCTGATAATGGGCTCGGCCCATTACTGTTCACGTGGATTTTCAAAGGTTTTTCGATTAAAAATAATTCCAAATATTCATTTAAATTATTTGAGGCACTTAAAATATCAGAAAAATTCTAGAAAAATTCCAGAAAATATTTTAAGACATTTTGAACTCAAATAAAATATTTTCACTTTTATTTTGTTAAAACTTTTCTTTATTAAATAGATTTCTAAATAAGAGTAAATTTCCAAAAATCCAAATAATTGCAAATAAATTCGAGAAATTCTTAAAATTCAAAATAAATTATAAAATTCAAATTTAGCCGAATTTGAGGATGTTACAAACCTCCCCCTTAATGAATCTAGTCCCAGAGATTGATTTAACTAGAGAAAAGATTAGGAAACTCCTTCTTCAAATCTTCTTCACGCTCCCAAGTTGCTTCGCTTTCGAATGATTGCTCCTTGAACTCTGCAAAGCGAGGTTGACTTGTTTCAGTGCGGCGATCCATGGTATCTAAAATCTTTCTTGGATGCTCTTTGTAAGTCGAGATCTTCTTGCGACTCAATAGCTTCTATTGGTGTTTGCTCTTCTGGTACTCGCAAACACTTCTTCAGTTGAGATACATGGAATACATCATGTACTCCTGCTAAGGATTGCGGCAATTCTAGCTGATATGCAACTTCTCCTTTGCGGCTCAAAATCTTGAATGGACCCACATATCTCGGAGCAAGCTTTCCTTTAGCATGAAACCTTTTAACTCCTTTTAATGGCGTAACCTTGAGATAGACATAGTCTTCTGGCTCAAAGCTCAATTCACGGCGTCGATTATCGGCGTAACTCTTCTGCCTTGATTGTGCAGTCTTCGGTCTTTCTCGAATCATAGCAATCTTCTCTTCTGCATCTAAAAGTACATCTGGTCCGAAAACATAGCGTTCATTCGTCTCATTCCAGTTCAATGGTGTCGAGCATGGTCGACCATATAAAGCTTCAAAAGGCGACATTTTTAAACTAGCTTGGTAGCTGTTGTTGTAGCTAAATTCTGCGTCGGCAAGCATTTATCCTGACGTGGTATATGATAAAGCACAAGCTCTTAGCATATCTTCAAGAATCTGATTTACCCTTCGGTCGACCATCTGTTTGCGGATGATACGCATCTTGAAATTGATTTAGTGCCCATAGGCGTGTGCAACTTATCCCAAAACCTCGAGGTAAATTGAGTACCTCGTCGATACTATCTTTTTAGGCACACCGTACAAACAAACAATTCTTGCCATATATAGCTCGGCTAACTTATCTCCAGAGTAAGTTGTCTTCACGGGTATAAAATGAGCGACCTTTGTTAGTCGATCAACTATGACCCATATGGAATCATATCCACCTTGAGTCCTTGGCAACCCGGTGATGAAATCCATCCCAATTTCCTCCCATTTCCATTCTGGTATCTTAAGCGGTTGTAGCAGTCCAGCTGGTCTCTGGTGCATGGCTTTAACTCTTTGACATACGTCACATAACGCTACATGTTCGGCTACTTCTTTCTTCATTTTTGGCCACCAGAATCTTTCTTTTAGATCCTGATACATCTTTGCACTACCGGGGTGAATTGAATACTTGGAATTATGTGCTTCCTCAAGTATCAAGCTGCTTTAATTCAGGTTTATGAAGTACTGTGATTCTATTTTTCATCCATAGAGTACCCTGTTCATCTATCCTGAAGTCCTTAGCTAAGTCTTCGTCCATTTTGGATTTGATTCTATTAATCTTCTCATCATCTTTTTGACCTTCCCTAATTTGCTCTTCGAGGGTCGGCTTAACCTCCAAAGTAGCTAGAAACCCTTCCGGTACAACCTCTATTCTTAGCTTCTGAAGTTCTTTACATAACTCAGTTTGCTCTTCTGCTATTATCATATTCAGACTGTAACTCTTCCGACTCAAAGCATCTGCCACCACATTTGCTTTTCCTGGATGATAATGAATTCCGATGTTATAATCCTTGATTAACTCTAACCATCTTCTTTGCCTCATATTTAAGTCGATTGGGTGAATATATACTTTAAACTTTTATGATCGTATATATCTCACACGATTTCCCATAAGATAGTGGACGCCAAATTTTAGGCGTGCACTCTCGCCGCTAACTCTAGGTCATGAGTCGGGTAGTTTTGTTCATGTGGTCTTAAGCGTCTTGGCGCATAAGCTACTACTTTGCCATTCTCGCAAGACACATCCAAGTCCACGACGTGAAGCATCACAATATATGTCAAAATTATCCTTGGTATTCGCAACACTAAAGCAGTGCGAAGTCAAACGCTTCTTGACTCTTGGAAACTCTTTTCGCACTCTGGCGACCAAGCAAACTTTTCTCTTTCTTTAGCAATTGCGTGAGAGGTCTCGCAATTGAAGAAAATCCTTCAATGAAAGCGGCGGTAGTATCCGCCATTCCGAGAAAACTTCGATCCGATAATCGACTTGGTTGCTCCCAATGCAACTCTTGCTTCTATTTTCTTGGATCAACACTACTCCTTCTTTGTCATTACATGACCCAAAAACTCAACCTTCTTTTTCCAGAAGTCACATTTACTGAATTTTGCATATAGCTGATTTTCCCTTAACTTTTCCAAAACCTTCCTTAAATGTTCTGTATGTTCTTCCTCCGACTTGGAGTAAACTAATATGTCATCGATGAACACGACAACAAACTTATCCAAATATTCCATGAATACTTTATTCATCATATTCATGAAATATGCAGGAGCATTGGTTAGTCCGAAGGACATAACCGTAAATTCATAATGACCATACCTAGACGAGAAAGCTGTCTTTGGTATGTCTTGATCGAATCTTAAGGCGATGGTATCGGATCGAAGGTCTATCTTTGAAGACTCCTGCTCCTCTTAAGCGATCAAAGAGATCATCTATTCGGGCAATGGATACTTGTTCTTTATCGTCACTTCATTGAGTGCACGATAATCTATACACATTCGAAACTTCCATCCTTTTCTTCACGAACAATCTGGGGCTCCCCACGGTGATGAACTTAGTCTTATAAACCCTTTCTCCAAAAGCTCTTCAATCTGCTTCTTCATCTCCACCGGTTCTTGATGGACATTCAGAAGGTCTTTTCGCGATCGGAGCTGTTCCTGGCACCAGCTCAATCATGAACTCTATATCCCTGTCTGGTGGCATCCCAGGCAAATCTTCGGGAAAGACATCCAGGTACTCATTAACTACCAAAACATCTTTTATTTCCATAGCTTTCACGCTGTTAACCATTAACTGTCTATCTTGAGCAGTGACTGCTTGAATCTCTACCTTATTACCATCTGGGCTCTCGACTGTTACTACCCTTCGTCCACAATCCAACACTGCCTTATGCTTGGATAACCAGTCCATTCCCAAAATAACATCTAAGGTTTGGGTTTCCAATATGATCAGGTTCGCTAGGAACTCTATTCCATTTATTAATAATTTTACCCCGGAACACCCTACTTTAGTTCGGAGTTTTGATCCAGGGGTTTGGACTATAAGAGTATTCTTAAGGTTGACCATATCCAAATCATTTTCCATAACAAAAACCCATGAAACAAATGAATCGAAGCTCGAGAATCAAACAAAATGGTAGTGGTAATTGAGTTGACTAGAAACTTACCGATCGACATCCGTAGCATTACGAACTTAAATCTGCGGTGACATGGTTGACTCTTCCTCTCTACAGATGAGGTGCAGCTCCGGTTTGGACAGTGCTCGGCTTCCTCCCTGAGCTGGTGTCCTTGCTGGCGTATTCCCCAGATTGAAGCGGACAGGAGTGACTACTCCTTTCTTGGGACAGACATTGGCGAAATGCCCCATCTCGTTGCAGTTGTAGCAACGTCTTCCTGCCATTGTTAGATTTCCAGCAGCCAGGCTGGCAATCCTTGCTGGTGTCTGTGGATTCTGACCGGTAGGTCTCTCGCGAGCATTGGTGCTCTTGTCTTGCTTCTGGTGAAACCTAATGTCTGTTGAGGTACCATCCTTGGTCTTTGCTGACCCTGGCGTCCTCCTTGCTGTGCCAAGCGACGCTTGCGGTTGTCATCCAGTTCCTTGCGCTTATCTTCAAGAATGAGCGCCTTGTTGACAAGCTCTTGGAAATCAGGAAAAGTGTGGGTGATCAGTCCCACCTGAAGTCCAGAGTTCAATCCCTTCATGAATCGGGATTGTCTTGCCTTATCGGTTACTTTCGTCCTCGGGGCATAGCGTGCAAGTTGTGTGAATTTATTCAAATAATCGCCCTTGGTGGCCTCCACGCTTCAAAGATCGAACTCCTCTTTCTTAAGTTCCATCATCCCTTCGGCACATATGCTGGCGGAATCGATGGTAAACTCATCCTGTAATCTCGAGGATGCTCGTGGGATGCACAATAATTCTCCCACCATTCATGAAGAATGCCTTCGGTGATGAGAGGCGTCTGAGAACTCTCTCATTTCCCACACATTGAGATATGTGTAGTTTCCTCTCGATGGTGCGTAACCAATCATCTGCTTCAATGGGATTAGCGTTCCCGAGAGAAGGTTGAAGTCTGGTCCATCATAATCGGCAGTCTTGAGTGGTTCCGTGATGCCTGACTTGGTTGTTGTTGTTGACGGCGACTGATTCGCATTCTTTGTATCTGTTGCATCATAGTGCGCATCAATTGAGTTTGAGCGACCAAGAATGCTCCTAAGTTGTTCATATCTCTGGTGGTGCTTGAGGATTAGGTGCTTCATTGTTGTTATCCCTCTGTTGAGAGTTGCTGCCTCCAACTCCACTGTTGCTCCTGGTGTTCACCATCTGAAGAATAAAGGTTTTTAGAGAAAAGGAAGAACAGCATAGACAAGTATACTAGAATCTTATACGGGGAGAAGATTTGTTTCGACTTAAACATAAGCACACGATTTTATTTAATACCATGAGAATATGGCCGCTCACAAGTGCCTCACAGCATTGCTGGCGCATACCAAACACACATAAAGCAATCATAAAGATTGTTCACAACCATAACAACTCATAGTTCAATCAACAGTACTAGGGCGGACTCAAAATAACTAACTCGACATGACATGACTCAGCAGAGTCGACTCGAAAACATAGTAAAACGCTCAGTCGTCGAGCCATCCAGGCTGTGGCCCTCCAGGTGGGTAGTGAGGCGGGTGCGGCGGCATCGGAGCAAACTGGTCCTGGTGGCCCCCGGCTGGTGGGACGTAAGATCCCACAGACTCTGCTGGCTCGGGTGGTGCCTGCTCGGGTGCTGGCGGCTCTGGTACTACCGGTGCTGGTGCCTCCTGCATCGGCGCGTCCTGCTCAGGCTCCTCGGGGTCGGGGTCGTGCAGCTCAAGCATCGGCTCCGGCTCTGGTCCCTCTAGCAACTCCTCCAGCTCATGCACCCTCCGGATGTAGTGAGTCATGGCTACCCTGACATCCTGCAGCTGGGCCCTGACCTCGGCGACCTCGTCACGAGACCTCTGCAGCTCCCGGACAGTCTCGTCGATGAGCTCCTCCTGGGCGTCGACATACCTCGCCAAGTGAGTAACCGTGGCATCATCCTCCTCCTCCGGGTCTCTGGCAAACCTGTCGTCACGGCGTGGGTGAAGACGGAAGACAGTGCCAACGAGCTCCTCGGAGAAGGTGCGTGCGATACGACGCATCGCTAAGCGAGCAGTCTCCTGGATCCCGGCCTCAAAGGTGGACCTCCTGGCAGTGAAGTGGAACGGTCGGCTGGCTCTCCCCCGGTCTCGGGCGTAGACAGTCACCTTGACGTCCCAAGCGACATCCAACCCAGCCCGAACCACCGAGTTACCTCGGTAGATCGGTCTCACGAAACCCTCCGATGAGTATAGCAGTACCACGGCTCCATGGCGTAGCCACACATGCGCTCTCCGAGCAGTGAATCCTCCTCATCTGCCAAAAGCAGATCTCGTCGAGATCTAAATTTTGAAAGAAATTAAAAGCGATACAAACATCTGACATAGGTATGAAGTAAGAAAGAAAGGATAAGTCAAGATGTCATTTATAATCTTGTGCACTTTTAACCTTTAGAAATTAGCATTATCTTAATCGGCCAGTCTACTTAAGGTCAAGTCCTACAGTCGGTATGCTCTGATACCACCTCTGTCGTGCCCCGAATTTACAACTTCGGACACTCTGTGTATTCTGCACTAGTCCAGGATCACGCTAGTGCACACAGACCAACAGGGTATAATATCACATCATACACAGCGAAATATTAAATAAAGTACTTCAAACATTTATATAAACGAGTGTATGACCTTATGGTCATCCTTACAATAGTTATGCCACGCAGGGCTTACAATAATCAAATAACAAAAGTTCAGCAGCGGAATATAAAAAGTCGTGATGTCCATCTTCTCCTGATCGCTCGGCGAAGGCTTGCCCCTAGTTTTCGGCTCCTCGACATACTCCTCTTCATATCTTTGGTGTAGTTTCTTCCTCTGGTAGGTTTGTCGCAAGGGTGAGTACACACCGTACTCAACAAGTTATGCACAATGAGATCTATTTACTACATGCATATCTTATCCAAAGGATAGGCTTTGTTGGTTATTTTGCTTTTGCATCAACATTTTGAACTATCAATTATTTAGATTGAAAGCATCAAACTCATAATTAATATATGTCTCAAATGGTTTTCCACAATATTTTGGACACAGGTCCTAGACAACTTCATTTCACAATTTGGCACTGACCAACCACCCCATTTATTTTTAGAACACTATCCCCTTATTTGTAATTCCGAGCATTGTCCATTACCGTGGACTCGGCTATTCAACAGCTTTTGACACTCTGCAGAGGTTGTACACTTTACCCACAAGATACTGATTGCATACCACAAAGGCGATTAACGTAACAAAGCTTTTGAGACTTGTCTCGGCCTAAGAACCTCTCCGTGTTGCCTTCACTATCACTTCCCTCACTCGAGCAAGTATAGGACCGACAAACACCGTTGGGCGGTACCAAGCAAGCTGCGAGCACGCTCCCCGTCTGATTACCCCGTAATAGCGCCACCCCGAGGTATCAAAGGTAAGACATCGAATCCTACTAAACTAGGTCTTCCCATTCAGACATGTGGTTGTACGAGAGACTCAGGTCAAAGGCTTGCAAGGTAAGATCCTTAACTGACCAAGGCAAGACTTCCTTCTCTCAAATTGGCACATAGCCCTCACAACACTCAACCCACCCCCACTTGCCACACAGGCCCACTGCAAGCCTCGGTCCACTTGCCCCAGTCTAAATCAATTCCACCCCAAGTTGTTAATGATTGCAACACATGCTCATATTCATCTTTCATGTAGATCCACACAGGCCTCTACATTTCAAGGTTAATACCAACATCATTCCACATTTCATTAAAAATCATTCACTATTCTTTAGTCAATGTTGATTTTGTAATCCAAATGGAATGGTTCACGTACAAGCATGGCTAAGCAACTATTCACGGTCTAGCCTCCGTGTTGGCACAATATCATTTAACCAACTAAATTTACCAAACTAAGGTTATCAAGAATCATGGCATACAAATGATATCAAGGTGACATAAACAAATTGGTTGGATAGCTAATTCACCCAAAATAATTAAAGTCATTTTTAGTTGAATTAGCATGCATAGTTTAAAACAACATATATTTCAAAAATTAGGAGCAACATGGTCAAAGCATAACTTGCCTTTAAAAAGTTGTTGATCTTGTCCTGAAGCTTGGTCTTGCTCTAAGAATTCCCCCTCGAAATTCTCCGACAAATCAACGTCTAATTAAAAACAACATGCACACAATAAATACATTTTCCAGAGAGCTAAATTAACTCTACAAATTCCACAAAATTCACCAATAAATAGATCTTGATTTTACAAATTTTTAGAAATTGGAATCACTCAAATCGGAGTTAAAAGCATAAAAGTTATAAGCGTTTAAAATTTCAAAATAAATCAAAAGAATAAACCGAATTTCTTTATTTATTTTTATACTGAAAATCGAAATTATGACGTCGACAGCTATTTATGGCGTCATCACCGAAATATATTTCTACCGAATATATATATATTTGAAAAATCACATTTATGGCGTCGGCATAGCGTCCTTCGCCGACGTCGGCATGGACCGAGCCGGTCCGACATGTGGGCCCCTCGCCGGCGTCACCGGCGTCAATCATCCGAGCGTGACACGTGTTAGCGCATTATCACCCGAGAGCTAGATCAATTCTCAGCCGTCCGATCAAAAACGAACGGTCGAATCGACCGGTGACGGTGGTGACTCGATCAAGCATCAAGATTCGTCTCGCTCGCCAGCGTCACAATCAAGCCGCCACAGAGAAATCAGCGGTCGGATATGCACCGACACTTTGATTCCCATTGCGATCACCGAACACGTGGCGCCTTGGTGACCCTCGGATCAAAATCGAGCGGCGACCAAAATCCGGGTGGCGTCGTTCACGGCCAGCGCCGCTGCGTCGCCTCTCAGGCGACACGCAGCGTCCGACGCGATCGGGCCGACGCGGCGCAAATCCGAGCGTTGATTTCAAAATCAACGGCTCAGATCAATTCTAGCTTACGCTCAATCATCCAGATCTAACGGCCGTAATTACTTAGGCTCGTGGCACATTATCAACCGTGCGATTCGGATCAAGCGGCTAACGTTAGAAGATGAGGTTCACTATTGCTAAGACTACGTGGCCAACTCGGATCGTCGATGCTAATCCAGCGGTGATAGCTAACGCAAGTTTTCAAGCACCGTGGGTAGTCCCTCACGCAGACGCGTGGCGCTATCCTAGCCCTTGGTCTCTAGATCTCTGACTACGGTGTAAAGATGGCACTCACTATTTAGGCGATGGCGTGGGCGGATCGATGGCGTTGATTGTTGATCGAGCGGTGAGCGAAGCTCGAATCGGCGAAGACACGGCGAGGCGGCCGAGAGGAAGAAGATGATGGCCGGCGGCGTTCGGTCTTTGCTCGGTGACACGGCAGTCGACTCGGCGTGCCTCGTCACGCAGCGATACTCGGTGACTACAAGCGTGGCGGAGGGTGACCGGAGAAGGCACAAACGACGACGAAACAACTCCGGAACTTCGGCGGCGTGGGTGCTACGGTGATCCTTGGAATGCGTGAAAGGGCTCCATCGGTGCGGAAGGAAGTGCTTTATACACTGGACCAAAAGATGAAGTGGCAGGGTCGTTCTCCGGTGAGTAATGGCGACGGTTTCTCGTCGGGAAGAAGCGGCGGCGCGAAACTTCGGAAGACGGTTAAACAGCGTGGCCACATCCCGTGTGTCCGTGCGGTGATCCAACGGCGCGGGCGACGAACCGACACGGCCAGCTCTCAACCGTCCGATGCGAATCCAACGGCCGAGATCTGACGGCTTTAGGGTTTAACCGGTGCGCACAGTAATGGGCTCGGCCCGTTACTGTTCACGTGGATTTTCAAAGGTTTTTCGATTAAAAATAATTCCGAATATTCATTTAAATTATTTGAGGCACTTAAAATATCAGAAAAATTCTAGAAAAATTCCAGAAAATATTTTAAGACATTTTGAACTCAAATAAAATATTTTCACTTTTATTTTGTTAAAACTTTTCTTTATTAAATAGATTTCTAAATAAGAGTAAATTTCCAAAAATCCAAATAATTGCAAATAAATTCCAGAAATTCTTAAAAATTCAAAATAAATTATAAAATTCAAATTTAGCCGAATTTGAGGATGTTACAGTACGCAGGTCTATTTGATATTTACGACTAGCGCTTGCTTGTAGATTTTTCTTTTGATAATGGGCTTGCTTGTAGATTTGGTTTAGCTTGTGTAAGCCTTAACCAGACTCTTGTTTTTGTAGTCTCCTTTGGGCATTGCTAGTGGGGCCATAGCTGGACACTTGATTGCAATTTCCCTTGCAATTGTCGGGGGAGCATTCCTAGCTAACTACCTATTTGAGAAGCTGGTAAGACAACTAAAATTCTTATGGTCAATCTTCTATGCTTTAGCTTGTTACTTCTAGTCACTTCATGAGTGAGTACGAGGATGAATTTTTAATGCAGATACAGAAAGCATATCTCTGGTTCTAGTTAATTGCTTCTTGTTTTGATTTCATCATGAATGCTTTGGCATGTTGCTGTTATCCTGTTCAATTTGAGAGTTTGGCGAGAGTTCATATTAAGCATACAGAAAATGCATTTCACCAGGTTGGCCTGCTAGGAGGAGTACTTTTTTTGCTCTTTGCTGCTGCCACGCTTTTTGGGGTATTCTAATCTATCTGAAGAATTTGTTGCTAGCAAAAGATTTTTGCAGTGCTAATGTGGTATTCCATTATGAAGGTTTGAGGGGGCAAAAACTCGGCTTGGCACTTCTTGTATGTAATTAGAAGCTGTCCTTATCAGAAGATTTTGATGTGTATACTTTCTATCAGACTGATGTTTTGAGTTTCATGCACTGTTTTGGGTACCAATGTCATATATGGACATTTAACATGTTAGCTTGACATTTAATAAATTAATTAGATTTGTTTAGAGGAGAAGAACTGGTCTTTGAACTTTGTGTTTTTTTTCGATTACGAGGAAGACACGGAGTACATGAGTGCACCAAATTGATGTACGTATGAAATAATGGAGGCTGGAGATAAATGCTTGAATGTCTGATACGAGGAAGACACGGAGTATCACGCTTTTTTTGTATGGATGTCTGATAAATTCATGAGCTATTTAAAACCCACGAATTTAGCAGCTAAATTCGTGGGTTTTTCCAGGAACCCACGAATTTAATTTAAATTCATGGGTACCCACGAATTTAATTGATTAATTTCGTCGAGTTAAATTCGTGAAATAAATTCAACGGTTTGCCCACGAATTTAACTTAAATTCGTGGGTTTTGGCCTAAATTCGTGGGTTTTTGGCCCATGAATTTTCCCCTGTTTCTTGTAGTGTTTGCAGATTCGGGGCACGACAGAGGTGGTATCAGAGCATACTGACTGTAGGACTTGACCCTAGGTAGACTGGCCGAGAAAGATAAAACTATTTTCTAAAGGTTAAAACTGTACAAGATTATCAATGAAATCTTGACTAATCTTTTTCTTCTCACTTCGTATCTATGTTGCAATTTTCTGTTATTACTTTATGATTTCAAAAATTTAGAGCTAACGAGGTGTGTTTTGGCAGATGAGGAGGATCCACACTCTTGGTGAGCGCACTGGAGGTTTCGCTGTTGAGCTGTGGCGTATGCTGCAGTTGCATGAGGGCTTCGATAGACCAATCTATCAGGGGAACTCTGTGGTTCGGGCAGGGCTGGACGTCGCTTGGGACGTGAAGATCACAGTTTACGCTCGAGACAGGGGGAGAGCGAGTCGTCCTGTTCACATCACCGCTAGGAGGTCTACGTTTGAGGTCGGCATCTAGGAGACTGCGCGTCTTGCGATGCGGCAGATCGCCCGCACCTACTCCGCTGAGCTTGTGGGCACCATCTTCCGTCTTCACCCGCGCCAGGACAATCACTTCGACCGAGACCCGATCGAGGAGGAGGACGCTACGATCACCCATATGGCGAGGTTCGTCATCGCCCAGGAGGAGTCCATGGATGAGACCGTCCGGGAGCTGCAGAGTGCTCGTGACGAGGTCACGGATATCAGGGCTCAGCTGCAGGAGGTCCGAGAGTACCTGGCCCACTCCATTCAGCGGGTTCACAAGTTGGAGGAGGCACTGTACGCGCTAGAGCCTGAGCCAGAGCCAGAGCCAGAGCAGGAGGCCCCGGTGTAGGAGGCACCAGTCTTTGGTGGTGCAGAGCCACGGCACAGAGCAGCAGCCCAGAGCCAGCAGAGTCGGTGGGGTCATTCAGATCGCCGGTGTGGGAGCATCAGACCAGCTTTGCTCCTATGCCGCCAAGACCCACCGCAAGACTCCACCAGAGGACCGCAGCCTGGATGGCTTGATGACTGAGAGTTTACTTTTTATTTCAAGAGTCGACTCAAATGTTGAGTCAAGTTAATAAGTCGGTTTTATGGAGTCTGTCCTTAGAACGGTTATTTGATGTTGAACTTTATGTGTTTTGGATGTTTAATGGGTGTTAGGTATGTGTCGCAATGCCGTAGGCACTTATGAGTGACCATATCCTTATAATAATAAAGTTGTGTGCTTTTGTTTGAGTCAAATCTTCTCCCCGTATAAGTATCTTGTGTACATGTCTATTCTATTTCTTTCTTCCCTATAAAACATTATTGTTCTTTAGATGGTGAACACACATGGAAGCCATGGAGAGGGAGGAAGCGGATCACAGCAGGGTGGAAACCAAGACAACGCACCAAATCCTCAACCAGCACCACCCGTTGATATGGGTAATTTAGGAGCATTCTTGGCTGCACAAACCCAACTGATGCAGACTATGATGCATCAGATGCAACAAATGCAGAATCAGGCTGCAGTCAACAATAACAATCAGGCCATGAACCATGGACACCAGTCTAGACTATCAGATTTCATGAGGACCAGGCCTCCAACCTTCTCTGGAAATGTCAATCCCATTGAAGCAGACGATTGGTTACGGACCATTGAACGGAAGCTGCATATATCTCAGTGTGCAGGTAATGAGAGAGTCTTGTATGCTTTCCATCAGATGGAAGGGACTGCTGCAAAATGGTGGGAAAACTACTGTGCTTCCCATGAGCATCTTCAGGAGATCACTTGGGAGGAGTTTGCTACAGCCTTCCGTCAGTATCATGTACCGGAGGGAATGATGGAACTCAAGAAGGAAGAGTTCAGATCTCTAAAGCAGGGAGGCCAATCAGTGGCCAATTATTTGAACAGATTCACCCAATTGGCTCGCTACGCGCCAGAAGATGTAGCCATAGACAAGGCAAGACAGTCCCGATTTTTGAAGGGACTCAACTCTGGACTTCAAGTGGGACTGATCACCTACACGTTCCCAGATTTTCAGGAGCTTGTCAACAAGGTGCTTATTCTTGAGGATAAGCGTAAAGAGATAGGAGAGGACCGTAAGCGCGGGATGGCAGGACAAGGGGGACGTCCGAACCAGATGAGGCTAAGAGTCAATCCACAGCAATTCACTAGGTTCAAACCACAACAGCCCAACCAGAGGACAGTTTCTTCGCCCAGATCCTCAAGTCAGGGTTTCAGAATGCCAGTGCAGAGGAACAACGCACCAGGTTCAAACCAGCAAACTGCGGTGAGGCGTTGCTATAGCTGCAATGAACCAGGACACTTTGCAAATCAGTGTCCAAGGAAAGGCAATATAACCCCAGTTCATTTCAACCTGGGGCCAACACCGGCAAAGACACCAGCACCAACGGCCAACCGTGGAAACAATCAATCGGGAGCTGCACCGTCGACAATTGTCCGAGGCCGAGTGAACCATGTCACAACTGTTGAAGCTCAGGATGCTACGAACGTCGTGTTAGGTACGTTTTCGGTTAACTCAGTACCTGCCATAGTTTTATTTGATTCTGGTGCTTCACATTCTTTCATTTCTCAAGATTTTGCTGTGGGGAATGGGTTGGACTTGAGAAAACTTAAGTGCACACTAGTAGTGCAATCACCTGGGTCGGAACTTCAATCTAACCTAGGATGTTTGGGAGTTAAGTTGGACATAAATGGGGTAGAGTTCCTAGCAAATCTAATTGTGCTAGACACCCAAACCTTGGATGTAATCCTTGGAATGGATTGGTTGACCAAGCATAAAGCCGTACTGGATTATGGCCGTAGAGTTGTATCTGTGGAGAACCAAGATGGAGAGAAGGTGGATTTTCAAGCAATTACAGCCCGAGGCGGAAAATTGATGATCAACAACCTGGAGACTGTTAGATTAGAAGATGTATCGGTAGTAAAATAGTTTTCGGATGTTTTCCTTGAGGATTTGCCAGGGATGCCACCGGACAGAGATATTGAGTTCGTGATTGAGTTGGTGCCCAGAACAGCTCCAATAGCCAAGAGACCTTATAGGATGTCCACTGAGGAATTGGTTGAGATGAAGAAGCAAATCGAGGAATTGTTAGAAAAGGGATTCATAAGACCTAGTTCATCACCGTGGGGAGCACCGGTGTTGTTTGTCAAGAAGAAAGATGGAAGTTTTAGAATGTGTATAGATTATCGTGCACTTAATGATGTGACGATAACGAACAAGTATCCATTGCCCAGGATAGACGATCTTTTCGATCAGTTAAGAGGAGCGGAGTCTTCTCTAAGATTGATCTTCGATCTGGATACCACCAATTAAAAATTCGGACCAAGGACATATCGAAGACAGCTTTCTCGTCAAGGTATGGACATTATGAGTTCACGGTCATGTCTTTTGGACTGACCAATGCCCCAACGTATTTCATGAATATGGTGAACAAAGTGTTCATGGAATATTTGGACAAGTTTGTCGTTGTTTTCATAGACGACATCTTAGTTTACTCCAAGTCGGAAGAAAAGCATGCTGGGCATTTAAGAATGATCTTGGAAAAGTTAAGAGAAAACCAATTATATGCGAAATTTAGTAAATGTGACTTTTGGAAAAAGAAGGTTGAATTCCTAGGTCATGTAATGACTGCTGAAGAAGTAGTTGTTGACCCAAAGAAGGTTGAGGCAGTGTTGCATTGGGAGCAACCAAAGATAGTTATCCAGATTAGAAGTTTCCTTGGAATGGTGGGAAATTATCGCTGGTTCATTAAGGGTTTTTCATCAATTGCGAGACCTCTTACGCAATTGTTGAAAAAGGAGAAAAAGTTTATGTGGACTCCTGAGTGCGAAAAGAGTTTCCAAGAGCTGAAGAAGCGTTTAACTTCGGCACCTGTCTTGGTGTTGCCGAATGCTAAGGACAATTTTGATATATACAGTGATGCTTCGCGTCAGGGACTTGGATGTGTACTGATGCAGAACGGCAATGTACTGGCTTATGCGTCAAGGCAGCTAAGGCCACATGAGCAGAATTACCCAACCCACGACCTAGAATTAGCTGCTATAGTGCATGCCCTTAAAATATGGCGCCACTATCTCATCGGAAACCGATGTGAAATATATACTGACCACAAAAGTCTAAAGTATATATTTACCCAATCAAACCTAAATATGAGACAAAGGAGATGGTTGGAGTTAATCAAGGATTACAACATTGAAATTCACTATCATCCAGGAAAAGCAAATGTGGTGGCTAACGCCTTGAGTCGGAAAAGCTATAGCATAAATATGTTGGTAGAAGATAGCCGGGAAGAATTGTGCAAGGATTTTCAAAGGTTGAAATTGGAAGTTGTACCGGAATGATTTTTAGCTACTTTGGAAGTCAAGCCGACCCTAGAAGAGCAGATCAGATAGGGTCAAAAGGATGATGATAAGATTAATAGGATCAAATCCAAAATGGACGAAGACCTAGCCAAGGACTTCAGAGTAGATGAGCAAGGTACATTGTGGATGAAGAATAGAATCTGCGTACCTCATAAACCTGAATTGAAGCAGTTAATACTCGAGGAAGCACATGACTCCAAGTACTCAATTCATCTAGGTAGTGCAAAGATGTACCAGGATTTGAAGGAAAAATTTTGGTGGCCAAATATGAAGAAAGAGGTAGATGAACATGTAGCGTTATGTGATGTGTGCCAGAGAGTCAAAGTAATGCATCAGAGACCGGCAGGACTGCTACAACCGCTAAAGATACCGGAATGGAAATGGGAGGAAATCGGGATGGATTTCATCACTGGTTTGCCAAGGACACAAGGTGGATACGACTCCATATGGGTCATAGTAGATCGTTTAACAAAGGTTGCACATTTCATACGAGTAAAGACAACCTACTCAGGAGATAAGTTAGCAGAGTTATACATGGCAAGCATTGTCTGCTTGCACGGAGTACCTAAGAAGATAGTATCAGATAGAGGTACTCAATTTACCTCAAGATTTTGGGATAAGTTGCATACAGCAATGGGCACCCATTTGAATTTCAGTACAGCATACCATCCGCAGACAGATGGTCAAACCGAAAGGGTAAATCAGATACTCGAGGATATGTTAAGAGCTTGTGCACTGTCATATACAACATCGTGGGATAAATGCTTGCCATATGCAGAATTTAGCTACAACAATAGTTATCAAGCTAGTTTAAAAATGTCTCCATTTGAAGCTTTATATGGTCGTTCATGTCGAACACCATTAAATTGGAATGAGACGGGAGAACGTCATGTTTTTGGACCAGACATACTCTCAGATGCAGAGGAAAAGATCGCTTTGATTAGAGAAAGACTGAAGACATCACAATCAAGGAAAAAGAGTTACGCTGACAATCGACGTCGTGATTTGAGTTTTGAGCCCGAAGATTATGTTTATCTCAAGTCACACCACTCAAAGGAGTTAAAAAGGTTTCATTCAAAAGGAAAACTTGCTCCGAAATACGTGGGTCCATCCAAGATCTTGAGCCGCAGAGGTGAAGTCGCATACCAGTTGGAATTGCCGCAATCTTTGGCAGGAGTGCACAACGTATTCCATGTGTCCCAACTCAAGAAGTGCCTTCGAGTGCCAACAGAGCAGACACCTTTGGAAGAGATAGAATTACAAGAAGACCTGACCTATAAGGAATACCCAATCAAGATCTTGGACACAGCTGAGTGAGAAACCAGGAATAAAATAATCCGCTTTTGCAGAGTTCAATGGAGCAATCACTCAGAGGGCGAGGCAACATGGGAGCGTGAAGAAGATCTAAAAAAGGAATTTCCCAACCTTTTCCATTAGCAGCCCTAAATCTCGGGGACGAGATTCTGTTAAGGGGGGAGGTTTGTAACATCCCAAAATTTGGCTATTTTAAATTTCATAAGTTATTTTGAATTTTTGAGAATTTTTGGAATTTATTTGGATTTAATTGGAGTTTCTAGAAATTAAACTTTCTTTGAAAATTAATTAAATAATGATTAAGTTTATACAAAATATAAACAGAAATATTTTATTTGAGTCCAAAATGTTCTAAAATATTTTCCAGAATTGTTCTAGAATTTTTCTGATATTTTATAAGCCTCAAATGATTTAAATGAAATTTTGGGAATTAATTTTTTCAAAAACTAGAAAAACCCGATGAACAGTGTTGGGCCAGCCCGTTACTGTGCCGCCGCCCAGCCCACGCCGCACGAACCCTAGCGCCGCTGCCTCCCAACCGTCCGATCCACATCGGACGGCTGATAATCGCCGTCGCTTGGCGTCGATCACGGGCGTCCGATCTCCGCCAGGACGCTGTCGATGCGCGCCCACGCTATCGCTGCTATTTCCATCGCCATTGTCGTTGCGCAGTAATCGGTGCATTGATTCACCGTTTATGCACGCACGCCGAGGCTATAAAGCCAGATGATCATCTCGCCGGATTCTCCTTTGCCTTGCGCTCCTTTTGCCCCATCATACTCGCCTAACACGCCGCCATTTGCTCGTAGTTGCTCGTCGTAGTTCCGAGGCGCTCCACCGCTAGTTGCGCCGCCGTCGATCATTCTCCGTCGCGTTTGAGGCCACCGGAGTGACCCTCGCTTCAAGACGCGTCGAGACATCCACTTCGTGCCGCCGGAAGGAGTCCAAACTTATGCCGCCGCCATCATCTTCTTTCCTCCAAAGAAGAACGCGCTATCGAAGTCGCCGCTGCCTCGAACTCCATCAGCCGTACGATCGTCGACGAACGCCCACGATTTCGCCACGTCGCCGCCGCAACAGTAAGCGCCATCTTCATCTTTTAGCCGTTGGATTAGATGAACAGTCCAGATCATCTAGCGTAGTTTTCGCTTTTGATGCAATATCAGTCGTTAGATCTGTGATGTGTGGTTTAGATTAAGCCACGTCTCCATTCAACAGTAAAGCCCATTTTCATTTCTCAGCCGTTAGATCTTGATCGTGTGGTTCTTGTTTCGCCGCGTAGTCTAATTAACCGCAGCCGTTGGATTTACATTGATAGCATAGGATTGAATTAATCTGAGCCATTAGATCTTGGATGTGCGGTGCGGATGCGTCCACGCGTGGCGCACCGGAGTAACCGCGTAGCCAATAGGGATGTGCGAGTTAGATTTGATCCGGGCCATCGGATTTTAAATGAGTGGTCTGGATTGCACCGCGTGCCAGACCAGTTCCGTGCCGACGCGTGTCGCTCGGGAACCGAGGAGCCAGCGCAGCCGGCGCTCTGTCGACGTCACCGATTTGATTTCGGTCGTCCGATCGTGATCCAATGGTCACGGTAAGGCCACACGTTAGATTTAAATTGAAACGTCGCATGCATCTTGACCGTCCATTTTAAATCGGATGGACGAGATTAGATCAAGCCTTCGGTTGATAGTTCGTCGCCGCGTGTCACGATCAGATCTGGCCATTGATTTTCAACCGACGGTTAAGAAGCTGCCACGTGTTAGTTCCGGATGGATTAGAACCGAACCGTTGGATTGGATCTAACCGTTCATTTTGAATCGAACGGATGAGATTAGATCGGGTTTTCGGTTAATGATTTTGCGCCACGTGTCGCGTTCGGATCATGCCACGTGTCATGCTGACGTCATCGGTGGGACCCATATGTCAGACATGGCACAGTAGATGCTGACGTCAGCAGTGACGTCATGCTGACGTCATATTTCCGAATTTTCCGTATAAAAATAAATAAAGTAATTCGGTTTATTCTTTTTAATTGATTTTAAAACTTCAAATGACTATAACTTTTGCATTTTAGCTCCGATTTGAGTGATTCCAATTTCTAAAAATTTGTAAAATCAAGATCTATTTATTGCTGAATTTTATGGAATTTTTAGAGTTGAGTTTGCTCTCTAGAAATTATATTTATTATGTGTATATATGATTTGAGTAGACGTTAATTTGCCGAACAGTTACGAGGGGGAATTCTCAGCACAAGATCAAGCTCCGGATCAGGACCAGCAGCTATTTGAAGGCAAGTTGTGCTTTGACCATTTTGCTCCAACGATTTGAAAATATATTTTGATTCAAACTATGCATGCTAATTCAATTAAAAATAGATTTAAATAATTTGGGTGAATGTGTTAAATCAACCTATTTGTTATTGTCGCCTTGTCACTAGTATTTGTATGCCATGATTTTATTTGATGCCTAAGTTTGGTAATATTAGTTGGTTATTAATATTGTGCCAACACGGGAGGCTAGACCGTGAATAGTTGCTTAGTCTTGAATGTATCGTGAATAATCTTTTAGAATGCTAAAGTAACATTGACTAAAGGCATAGTGAATGCATTTTGTTAAAGGTGAAATAATGTTGGTAATGGCATTGGAATGTAGAGACCTGTGTGGTTCTACATGAAAGGTGAGAGACTATGAATCAGAAGCCGGGCGTGGTTCTACAAATAGACCCAATAAAATAGGTGGTCTCTCAATTCTTATCCTTTGTATTGTTACACACTTACATTATATGTGATTGTTAAACAAATATTTGCAAACTTATTTGAACATAGTTGGCTTGTTAATGTCTTAGTCTTAACTCCAATTTTTGGATACGCCTCGATGCTAAATAACCCGTGGGAAAATATTTTAGACTGGGGCAAGTGGATCGGGTGTAACATCCCAAAATTTGGGTTTTCAAAAATTTACATGTTTTAGCCTGGGAAAATGTTTTAGACTGGGACAAATGTGCTTTTTGTGTGCATCAAAAATTTAAAATTTAGTTTTTACAGAGTCCTTTGTATCTCAGGAAATTTTCCAAATTAGAGATTTGCTAAAAATTAATTAAAATAATTAATTTAAACATCTGGATGCTAATTGGATTTTATTTGGATTTTTAATTCAAATTATTAATTGTTTGGGTAATTTTATATCCAAATTTCATTTTAAAACCTTTCAAAAAGTCTCATCCATTAAAAATATAGTTTGGAGACAAAATAAAAGATTTGGTTTTGCTAAAACTATCTTATTTAATATAAAGAAACCTAAAGGAATTTCTGCAAAATTTCCTACATTTGTCAAATTATATATTTTCTAAAGCCTTTAAAAGCTTTAACAAAATAAAAATATATGTTGATATAAATTTAAAATATTTGGTGATACCAAAATATTTTATTTAATCTCAAAATATCCTAATTAAACTCCCTAAATTTTCTTAGAATTTTGGGGTTGTTTTAGTATTTTCCAAATTATAAAGATATCAAAAAATATAAAAGTATTTACTGTACATGAATAAAATTATTATTTTATGTAATAATATTTTATTTGTGTTACTAAGGCTGTGGGTCATGTTCCAGATTTTTTCCAAAATTTTTAACAGTTGTTTGATATTTATTTCGATTTTTCTTGAACGGTTGTTTGATTTTCAGATTAAATAAACAGTAATGCTACTGTAACTCCGTCCGTTTGCGGGAGTAGTTTTCAGTCATAACTCCGGCGAGCGTTTTCTAATGATCCGCTAGTCCGATCGCCCTATAAATTGAACCACAGATTCCTACGTGCATTCTCTTTACAAACCAATTGGAATTTTCCTCATCCAAATTCTGGATCTCCCTGTGCAAGCCATTCTTTTCAATTCCGGTGAAAATTTCAGCAAGCTCTACCGGACGCTCCCGAACTCCGTTCATTCTCAATTTTTTTGTGAAGCACCCCCATGATGGTTGCAACACCCCTGTGAAACAGTTTTGGAAGATTCCAAACAGAGCACCGCCGGCGCACCGAGTAGTCCGCGCCGCCCCCACGACGGCCGGTTTTGGCTTCGCGTTCCTTGCCGGCTCGGTGCGTTTTTTGGAGATCCACCTATGTCACGTCGAGCCCCAAGGTACCCTCTATCTCTCATCCAAATTTTGTGTAATTTCATCCACTGGATCAAAAGTTACGGCCACCCAAAGATCAAATCTTGCCGGAGCCCGTTCTCCCTCGTTTTTGCGAGTTTGGCCGTGAAATTTTTATGGTAGACTCCTATTGATATACCCTACATGGTTCTCACCCTATCCCATGGTTTTGACCTTGTGATTTTGCACAGAAAATTCTGTTCCCCGATCAGACTGCGTTGCGGACGGCAGAAAACTTCGTCGCGCGTTCCCCGTTGATCCAAAAGATAAAACTCAAATCCGTTCACGTCATATTGTGCCAAATATTCCCAGATAGCAATCTGTAAAATTTGGTTAGGTTTCATCTATTATTTTAATAGTTATGACCGTTTGATCTATTAGCTATGGGAGCCGTTCATCGACAGTTTCTGATCAATCCGTTGGGTTGCTGCCAAATCTGGCAATATCGTTGAGTTCGTGTCGCCGCGTTCTACGCGGTGCTCACTTCCCCTTTGCTGTTGCATCTACCGAAATTCTTTTTATTCGTCGGCCGCCGCTTTGTGCCGCCGCCGCGCGTCGTCTTGTGCCGCCAATCATCCTAGCCTTTTGTGATCATGTCACCATGTCCAGTAGGTGGTAATATCTCTGTTTTGTCCATCTATGAAGTTCCGTTAGCCTCTGTTCGTTGTTAAAGCCGTTACCAAAAGATTAGTCGTCGATCTCACCTTTTCTCGTGTTCTTAGTTTTAGCCGTCCCTTTTGCCATGTCGCCATGACAAGTATACCTTGCTGTCCAGAGCCATGTTATTCCGTTGTTGCCACCCAATCGTCGCCCGCATGACATGCCACCTTAACCGCTTGCCTAACCGTCACATGCGTGTATGTACAAGTGAAAGTCGTAGTATCATATAGCCATGTTGTGACCTAGCCCCATCTTATGCAATGAGATAGCCTCATCACCATATAACGCTTCTGGCCGAACCTAAACCCTAACCTAAGACCGGCTCGATGAACCAAGTTCATCGTGGGCCATGTGATCGATTGCGGTACCACTAGTTGGTCAACTACAATCAATCCTAAATCTAACCGAGTTTTGTGTCATCTCCGATGCCATGTCATCATCGCTATCATATATCGTATCCTTGTTGTATAGCTGAACCTTATATTAGTTCCCTAACCTGAAGATGTGTGTACCACATATGTCATTCCCTGCCAGACCATCTCCGAGCCAAGCTATCGCTCCTATCTATTCGTATCATCGCAGCCTCATCATCAAGTCTCTTCATTGATGTAAGACTAAACCCCAGATCGGATCGCAATGAGTGTCGATTCCATCCGTCCTTGTCTTATCCTTGAAAATCTAATCTGCCATTAACCCAAAATTCATTCGTGGACTTAGTCGCTAGACCATTGACCATGTGTCATTTCCTTGTGCCATATCTAATCCATCAGCTTATCTTTCTTTTGTTTGATTGTGTATCTACTTAGTCAACGAAAGTCAACCTCGAGCATTAGTTTAGTTCATCGTGAACTAACATATCTTTATGGACCCGGTCTATAGATCGAGAGTCCATGTGACATCGGCTATCCAATCAAGATAATAACTTCGGAAGAAATATTCTTCGGAATATCATTCCTTCCTTCCCAGTTATTAATCTTTCTCTTCGGTGTATTTTCCGAAAGCCGTTCTCTTTTGTCTAATCATCGACCTAATCCATTCAAGTTCCTAAATTCATCTAAGCCGTTGCGATCCAATATTATCCGTTCTCAATTTGGAGTTTATTCGATTTATCTTTTGAGTTGGTTTGTGTTTGCTTCTTCTTTAATCGATAGACGCGTTGTCCGGAAGTCGTTCCAAGGAGCTGAAGAGCAAGAAAGTGGAGATTGAAGATCGATGATCCAGAGTCAAAGATAAAGAGTAAAGAATAGTAAAAATCGCAAGGGCCAGGCAAGTTGTGCATTGACCATTTTGATCCTAAGTTTTGAAAATGTATTTTGATTCAAACTATGCATGCTAATTCAATTAAAAATGGATTTAAATAATTTGGGTGAATTAGTTAATCAACCTATTTGTTAATGCCACCTTGTTAATATTTGTATGCCATGATTCCTTTGATAACCTAAGTTTGGTAATACTAGTTGGTTGATAATATTGTGCCAACACGGGAGGCTAGACCGTGAATAGTTGCTTAGCTTTGCATATATCGTGAATAATCTTTTAAAATACAAAGGTCAATATTGATTAATGGAATATACAAGGTATATTGGAAATGGTGTGATGTGTTGCCACACGATGATGTTGATATATGGAGGCCTGTGTGGTTCCATATGGATGTTGAGTTGTTGTTGGCATGTGTTGCACAATAATCAACTTGGGATGGGAAATGATTTCGACCGGGGCAAGTGGACCGAGGCTTTGTGCCAGGTGGGCCTTCGTGGCATTTGGGGGGTTGAGTGTTGTGAGGGCTGTGTGCCAAATGTTGAGAGAAGGATGTCTTGCCTTGGTCAGTTAAGGACCTTACCTTGCAAGCCTTTGACCTGAGTCTCTCGTACAACCACATGTCTGAATGGGAAGACCTAGTTTAGTAGGATTCTGATATCTCGCCTTTGATACCTCGGGGTGGCAGTTACACGGGGGTAACTGTACGAGGGAGCGTGTCTGTGCTTCGGCTTGGTACCCTATCCAACGTTGTTCGTCGGCCCTATACTTCGACTCTGTGTGAGGGAAGTGATAGTGGAGGCAACACGGAGAGGTTCCTAGGTGGAGATAGAAGTTTCTGAAAGGCTTTGTTATGATCACTCATTCGCATACTCTTGTATGGCGATTCATGGCTGACGTGGTGAGTTGATTATATCTTGTGGGTAAAGTGTACAACCTCTGCAGAGTGTAAAAACTATTCGAATAGCCGAGTCCACGGTACTGGACAATGCTCGGGATTCTGATCAAGGGTAGTGTTTTGAAAATAAAATGGGGTGGAAGGTTGTGTGCCAGAGTTGATGAAAGTTGATTAAGGACTGTGTGTCCAAAATAATGTGGAAAACAATTGAGAAACTTATTATGCTATTAAAGTTTTGCTGCTTTTAATCTAAATAAATAATAATTCAAAATATTGATGCAATTCAAAATAACCAATTGAGCCATTTCTTTGTAACAAGCCATGCATGTAGTAATAGAATTGCATTCTGTGCATGACTTGTTGAGTACGGTGTGTACTCACCCTTGCGGGCAAAATTTTACTAGAAGAGGAGTCTACACCAGCGTGGGAAGAGGAGTATACTGGAGGGCCAGAGGACTAGGGAGCAAGCCTCTGTCAGAGCACCTGTGGCGAAGATGGATCACCATGACGTTTACTTTCCGCTGTTGTTTATTATTACTCTGAATAATGTAAGCCCTGCGTGGCAAAATATTGTAAGGTGACCTTAAGGTCATACAACTCGATTAAATACATGTTTGAAGTACTTTATTATTATTCCGCTGTATATGATTATGGTGCTTTAACCCTGTTAAGCCTGTGTGCACTAGCGCGATCCTGGACTAGTGCAAATTACACAGAGTGTCCAGGTTTGCAAATTCGGGGTACGACAGAGGTGGTATCAGAGCATACTGACTGTAGGTCTTGACCCTAGATAGTTTGGCCGTTTTTTAGGAGCTTCAAAATTATTTTCTAAAGAGAAAATTAACTTAAAGAATAACAATTTCTTAACTTATCTTATTCTTCCATTCTTTTCCCCTTTTACTGAAATTTCTATCTTTCCCCGCCGATTTAAGTTGAAAATCTTATCTCAGTTGTCTTGAATAGATAACGATGTATCACACTTTAGGAGAAAGCACTGGATGCCGTTGCTGAACCTGAAGATCATGAAGACAGGAATCGTCGAACTCAAGAAAAGTGGATCGATGAAGTGTTCCAGAAGCTAGAAGAACCAGTACTTTCGTAGCCAGTTGAGACTCATGTGTGAGAGTTGCGTCTATCTAAGTTAGGTGTGTTACCTTTCTAGACGTTAGACTTGTGTGTTTAGGTTAATTTGGTTTTCCTTGTTTGCTGAGTGTGCAGTATGCGTTGCAGAGCTTTTAGGCTTGGATAAGCAACCATACCAAGTTATTAATAATATTTGTATAAGTTTTTGGGTTAAACCTGTTTCCCTGCACTAGGATTCCTGAACCTCATCTATGCTATTCCCTCTTACCTAAACCCTGGAGTGGTCAACAGTTGGAAAGAATCGACCGTAGCAATGACTCTGGGGCAGTTCACGTTAGTTCAGTTGCTACTACTGGTGTGAGTGTTAAAGTAGATAGTGACCAGCAGCCATCCACTGTACCAACCGTGACAATTCAAAACTTGGATCAGTTGTTCACCGCTTAAACTCTGCTTATACAGACAATGATGCAATAGATGAATGTTATCAGTGCCAACATCAATTCCTCCCCAACTGAAGTCGCAACCTCCTGCTCACAAATCAAAGATTACCTTGTTCATGAAGACCAAACCGCCACGTTTGATGGATCACCACTCTCGAGATGCAAATTTGGCTTCGTGATCATAGAAGAGAAGCGGCTTTGGTGCAATGTGAAGATAAAGAGAAAGTTCTCACGCCACGTGCGCTTAGAAGGAAATGCATTAGTCCGGTAGAGGAGTTTTACGCCACCTCTAAGGATGAACATACCATCACTTGGTTAGAGTTTACCACCACCTTTAAATCGGCTCTTCACATCATCGTAAGATAGTGAAACCACAATAAGACAAGGAAGAATGGTATCTCCACACCCGATACCATACCTGGGACGTTGTTCTTTGAAGTGTTGTCAACCGAACCAATCAAGACCGTATATGCATCCGCTAGGCGAAATAGGACACACTGCTGATGAACATGCAATTAATTGTTCTATCTGTGAAGGAAGCCACTAACCTGGAGGATGACCAAGACATTTATGTTACAACTGTGGTGAGTTAGGTTATTTTGTTAAGGAATGCCCACAGAAAAATCAAGCAAACTCTGAAGCCATTACCATTCCCGAAATTACTTCAGTAAAGACTATAACACCAAAAGTGAGGGGTAAGACTATGGAAGCAACTTGCACCAGGAGTCAGTTGAAGCAAGAGTAATTGGTTAACAAGACCCTTGATCTGGAAGATGAGTGCAAGGAATTGGAGAACAACCGCAAGCGTTAGAAAGCTCGTCAAGAAGGACCACCGCAACAGCGAATGAGGAGTGCCCTCAACAACTCAGTTGCCGTACTGCTTAGACTTTGTTTGAGACACCTTCACCTGTGC
Organism: Guadua angustifolia; assembly: GCA_036346375.1. Taxonomy (NCBI): domain Eukaryota; kingdom Viridiplantae; phylum Streptophyta; class Magnoliopsida; order Poales; family Poaceae; genus Guadua; species Guadua angustifolia. The sequence goes on from CM070500.1 coordinate 63,157,276, forward strand.
TTCTCCCTGATGGTTAGAGTTTCCATAACACCACCCCAGTGAAAAGTCCGCAAGGAAGAGGCTTATTGTCTAGAATTTGCTTTGCTTGTCGCCAGCCAGGACATCTCGCTAATAACTACCCTCAGAAGGAAGTGATCACTGCGGATCATGTCGATCTTAGCTCTACCCCTACCAAGATTAGTGCCATGTCAAGTGGAAGCCAACAGATGTCGATCAAGCGTTGCTTCAGATGCAATGAGCCGGGATATTTCGCCAATAATTGTCCCAGGAGAAAAGGTGTTATACCTATCCACTTAAACCTTAGTCCTCCACCTACCGAGACACTTGCGCCAGAAAGTGAATTGTGAAGCAGTTTAAGATGAAGCCATGCCGCAAGTGCTAGTAACAGAATACTGATGGCTAATTTGTCCATTGTTAAGACCAAGTTTTAAATAAAGCTTATCATATTGAAAATCAATGCTTGAGATGTTTATGCCTGGAGTTAAATTAGTTACCCATGTGCAAGACAGTTTGGGTCCATGGCTGGAGATGTAATCAATTAAGAGGGCTAGAGTGTTCCTAAGATAAAGTCGTGATCAGGATTAACTTTAGTTTGTTGGAGACAGCGGAGGACTATCTATTCTGTTATGGTTGAGTCAAGAAAGTGGATGAGCCATCACATCAGAAGAAAGAGTTGTTGTGTATGTTTAACAACTACACAAGATAATTGTCCTCCTGAAGAATTACTCTAGCTACTGCAGTGTATGCTAGCAAACCAATACCATTATATCAGTAATAGTTGAAGCTTGAGTCCAATGTGAAGGATACCCAATTGAAATAGAGTTCAAGCCGATACTCGAGAGTCAAGCCGACAAAGATAGTGCAAGACAAACCGGAATGCTGTTCAAGTCTCGTTCAAGACCGCAGAATTTCAAGTAAGTTTCGTCGTCAGATGCAGCTAGTTCAGTTTTGTCGGCGTATTCCACCTAACAGGCCCGAGTCTACAGACCGGGTTTGGTTCGATAGGGGGTATGGCTTCAGCAGTTGGCAAACCCTAGCAAAGGGAAACCCCAACACCCTTCACACTAACGAGCTATGGTGTCTACAAACTAGATGAACACACTAATCTTTTTCCCAGGTTCGGGCCCCCTTTAGGAAGGGTAATAGCCTTACGTCCTGCTTGATCTTGGATTCAGCTCTTTTTCCTTGGCCTTTTCTTTTTTTTTACCGAGCTTGCCGATCCCCCCAAAGGTTCTTATATGCATGGGCTTACACGGTCGGCTAGAGGAGGGACCTCATCATGCCTATCTTACATGCATTTATTACACCTTTGTGCTGTCCTGCTCCTTGGCGCTAATCAATGCCAAGATGCCTTCGCTCGCTCTTAGGAATGTGACCTCTCTGGATGTAGGTGAGAGGCGCCGAGGAACGGGCCGGTAGCAGAATTCCTTGGGACCGCTATGCTCGGTACAAAGAGTTCGTCTCGACACAAGACTGGCGCGAATGAGACTTCGTGACGGCCACCGTGATTACCCTTTTGCATGGCAATGAATAAACGAGGTATACTCGTCAAGATGCCACGTGGGCCGGGCGCCGGGCGAGCAGGCGTGGTCGCCCACCTACTCGCTTCGCACGCCCGTGGACCCGGCACCGGAGGGCGTGACGACTCGCTTACGCGCCCGCCAAAGCCGCCACGGCTGGCGCCGGGCGCAGCGGCGTGGTCGCCCACCGCCGCCCGCGACGCCACGTGGCCGACGTCCAACAAAGCGGTGTAAACACCCACCCGCTTGCTAGACTGCCACGCGGGCCAAGCACACTTTTGTGCGGCGAAGAGGGTACCCTGGCGTATAATACGCTGACAGTAGCCCCCGGGCCCACCCAAGAACGCACATCAGAGTCCTTTCATATCTTCACATTAAATGTCGGTGCAGTCTTGGATGGGGCCATTACTCATCAGGATGCGACCGCCTCGATTCCTTCCCGCATCCATTGATTTTTCTTTGGACCCGAAACGGCGCATGATCTTGTCCCTTCGTGAACCGTCGGTGCGAGTGGGGGGATACATATAGATCCAACCGCACCAGGCAGTTCACGCCTTTAGGACCCTTTGCAAACTTCGTCTTCTTTCTTCAAGCTTTTCTTGCCTCTTGTCACTTTTGCATCCATGGCCCCTCCTGCTTCACCCTCCATTCCTCCCTCCAGCGTGGACTCTTACACGGTGGGGAGGCTCCACAGCGTTGTGCCGGAGGGCCCTCTCTTCTTTCGGGCCGGGACCCCCACGCCACAATGCCCCGCCGACGAGATCATCGTTTTCGTGTGGGGCATCATGGCGGGCCTGGTACCGCCTTTTTCTGATTTTTTTCTCACCGTCCTCCATTTCTACGAAATCAACCACCTCCATCTCACCCCCAACTCCATTGTCTTCCTCGCCATTTTCGCACACCTCTGCGAAATGTTCCTAGGGGTGATGCCAAACCTCCCACTCTTTTGCCATTTCTTCCTTTGCCGTGCCTCCTCCGACGGCGAACTGCTGGGGAGTTGCCATTTCCGTCTTCGGGATGGGATGGCAGCTCGCTATCTTCCCTTCCAACCCAGGTCTAACTGGAAGGCCTAGCGCACTGAAAGTGGTCAGACGTCAACGCATTTACGCCGCATCGATGTTTTGGGAGTGCCGCCGCCAGCGATGGTCATCGAGAATCGAACTCGCCTGGTCAAGAGACGGCGGAGCTCCGGGCAATGGCGGCCCGCATCAACAGCCTGCGGGACGCTGGTCTAACTGGGGCGCTGGTCGTTAGGGATTTTGTATCCCGAAGACTTAGCCCTCTACGCCGCCGTGCTCGTCCAGCATGGCAATACACGGGCGATGACGACATCACCCGCACCTTCCCCGGCCGTAAGTCTTTATTTTTCTTTAACTTTCTTCGCATTCAGGCTTTTTCTATGTTGCTCCCTACCAACCGGCAGTCTCTTTTTAATTTTGGCCTGTTGCGGGGAACTTGGATGAGCCACGCATCACCAGGTGGCTCTCCGGGCTTATGTCACGGTTCGGCCGGCCCGACTTCCCTCATCAAGACGCCGCCGACTGGAGTCCGCGGAGCGCTCGAGATCGCCAGTTGTTGCCGCCAATGGACTCCACCGCCTCGCTGTGGTACCGCCAAGACGCTTTGACGATCGGGATGCTCCTCCCATCGACGGGCGGCGGCAGCGCCACTCGTCCCGGACACTTCAGGTCCGGACGTAAAGAAGGCCCGCTCCGTGGGCAAAACTTCCGCCGCCACCAGCCCAAAGGTGGCGGCGACCTCGCATGGGGCGGCCGTGCCCACCGCCCCAATCGCTAGCACCATCCATACCAACGCCGCCGCCTGCGGCGCCAACACCATTCGCCTTCGGCGCCGCCGGCACCTTCGCCTCCAACGCCGCCGGCACCTTTGCCACCGGTGCCAATACAGCAGGCGCCGGTTCCGACGACCACGGCGCCAACCCCTACGGCGCCGATTTCATCGCTTCCCCTTCGACTTCTCCAGTGGCGCCGACCCCAACTCCCACGGCACCACCACCTTCTGCCGCGGGGACCCACACCACCACTCGACGAGGCGGACTTGAGGTCCCCAAGGCTAGCTTCAGCTTGAGGGCGACGCCAAGGTCGACCCCTCAAGACACCGCAGAGGAGCAGACGCCGCCTGCGCTTGCTGGAACGGCGGAAACTTCCGCCCAGACACCGCCGGCCGCCGCCATCGCGAGGACCGAGGCAGCGGCATCGCACCGTGCACTCGCCACCGCTCCCTGCACCATCGCCATCGCCGAATGCCCGAGCGCTTCATCGAGCTCGGCAATTTACTAACTTCGCTGGCACGCCTTCCTTACCTGGCATGGACATGGAGCCCGGACGGCGAGACAACTGCGGGGGGCCATCGACGAGTTGGTGCGGGAGCGGGAGAGGTCGGACACAGCGGTGGCGCAGGAGAGGACCACCGCGGCCGCCCTGGTTGCCATGCAGTAACGGGCGAAGAGGGCTGAGGCGGCGCAGAAGACCTCCGAGTACGAGGCCGCCTGCCTAAGGCGCAATCTCACCACCATGCTCAAGGGAGCTTTCCTGCGCATCAAAAGATGCCTGGAGCCTTTGGGTGTGGTGCTGGAGACGCCTCTCCAGACACCGCTCAGTACGCCTGGCGCGACCACCAGCCGCAGCGCTTCGAGTTGCCCACCGCCCTGGCCGCACGCTCCGCCAGGGAGGGGCAAGAGGTGGCGGCGATGACCGCAACCTTCGTGCTGGCATGCTGGGCCAGCCGCGACGCCTCTCTGGATCCTATGGCGATGATGGAGGCCGGCATCGTGGGAGACGCCGCCAAAGTGAGTCACGCGCGGGCGGCGCCGAAGCGCTATTTCGAGCAGCTGCAAGTGCAACAAATGGGTTATGGACGTCGCCACCGGTGGTGGCGAGCAAGAAGACGCCGGCGATATCGACGTGGGCGACGAGTGAAGGGCTGGGCCACCGCTCCACTTTTTGTGTTTATTTCCTTTTGTTGATCAGACCTTTTTTTTACCTGCATGAACACTTTAACAAGCTTTTGTTGTAATGAATGTTCTCTAATTTTACCTTCATGCCTGCCTGTTGCGTTAACTTGGTATTGTGTGCTGGAATCGCCAGATAGTTAATTTGAAACTCAGTTTCGGCGCCAATTTAGTTTTTAAGTCCCGGAAACCTTCCAGAATTCTTGTAGATGTTGCCTGCTGCTAATCACAGATGTAAGCATAATGCGCATAAGCTACGTATGACTTGGGCAAAGACGGTTTCAAGGTGCAACTGTCCGTGCTTAAGCACAGAATAGCTTTTGCCATCAAGATTTTATGCTGGGTCATCATCGGCTCAAACCCTTTCGGAACTTAAATCCTTGTGATTTCTTAGAATTGTACCTCAGTGCTGGCGCAGAAGATAATAAGTCCCCAAGAGTGCCTTTGGGCCAGCGGCGCTCAACGGTGACGACCAGCGGTGCTTCTGAGAGCCAACCCGAGGCGTACGAGCCGTGTTTGAGCACCGTGCCAAACTTACACCCTGGTTACTTATTCTTGCTAAACGCTCACACTAAAGACTTTCTTTTCATCACCAAGGAGCCGTCAGGTTTGAGACATCCGTGATAACTATGCATGATTTAATCAATTTTAACTTACGCATAAGCAAATAATCAGGAGTGTTACCCGAAACACTTATCTGGTTTGCGCGCTAGTTGGTGCCCAACCCAAGCAGTTGGGCGACCAATGGCCTTTCGAACGACCAGCCCAGAAAGAGGCACCGGTGAGTCCTCGGCGATCACCCCCAAGCAATCGGGGACCAAAGGATTCCTCGGGCGATCAAGCCCCAAAAACAGGCGATCGGCCGGATTCCTCGGGCGACCAGCCCCAAGAGCAGCGGCGATCCGGTAGAATTCCTCGGGCATCAAATTTCAAGATCAGGCACATCAAATGATTCCTGCACTATTAGATTTTTCCTTTTGAATCGGGCCAAAACTTTACAGTTTGACCCGTGCACACATGCAGCTACAGGCCAAGGTGGATGAACACTATGCAGAACACATACAATGTAGATTATGATAATTTAGGCTTGCGCCTGGGGTAATATTGGTTCACCCGTTTTGACCTCCATGTTGCCGCCGTTTTTCCCAAAATACGGCCCATGGCAATGTGTAGTAAAGCAACGAATTCCCAGGAAGGATACTAGGCCAGCGGTGTTTGCAGTAACAACCATCGGTGCTTTGGAGAGCCAACCCGAGGTGTCTGAACCGCATTTGAGCACCATGCCAAACCCACTTCCTGGTTACCCGTTTTTACTTGGCACAAATACCAGGCATAATTATGGACCAACAAGGAGTTGTCAAAACTTAGGGACCAATAGCATCCACGCGCAAACCAGTCCATAAGGCAAAAGAAACGGAGTAATAACAAAGTCGAAAATCTCCAAGATAATAGCATTATCAACAACCAGTAACCGCCGACCAGCTAAGGGGTAAACCTATCCCGGGGCTGATCAAGGCGAATCACTGGGTACTTACAGTTTTTTATGGATAAAACTTCCGCAATAGCTCCACATTGTAGGAATTCATCAATTTCCGACCGTCTTGATGGCTAGCCGGACCGCCCCGGGTCGAGATACTGAGACCACCTTAAAGGGGCCCTCCCACCGGGGAGATAGCTTATGCAACCCGGCATGCGCTGAACTTCTGCAAGAAGACCGTGTCGCCCACCGCGTTGTTCTCGAGAGATCCGGTGGCATGGTATCACGAGGTTTTGCCGATACGGGCGGCGCGAAGGGCGGCCCGGTCACGGACTTCCTCCAGGAGGTTGACGTCTTCTCGCCGAATGTCTTCATGGCCTTCTTCACTGAAAACCGAGACGCGCGGAGAGCCAAACGATAGCTCAGAGGGGAGAACAGCTTCTGCTCCATACACCAAGAAGAAAGGCGTCCAAGAGTCTGATCGGGCGTGGTACGGTTACCACAAAGACAGTACCGAAGTTCTTCAATCCAGCGCCCCCCCGCTTGTGGAGCCGATCAAATGCTCTTGTCTTGAGGCCCTTCAGCACTAATGCATTGGAATGCTCAGCTTGACCATTACTCTTGGGGTGGGCGACCGAAGCAAAACATATTTTGGTGCCCATCTCATCACAAAATTCTAGAAATGCTGCACTGGTGAATTGGGTTCCATTGTCGGTGATAATACGGTTGGCGACTCCAAAGAGGGTGAATATCCCATGCATGAATTTGACAGCAGCGGAAGCCGTGATGGCACGTACTGCTTCAGCCTCAACCCACTTAGTGAATTTGTCGATGGCTATTTAAAAGGTGGGTGAAGCCCACCGTGGTTCAATGAACGGACCTGTGATATCCAAATTCGGCATCATTGCGAACGGCCAAGAGAGTGGGATGGTTTGCAAAGCTTGGGCTGGTCGGTGGACTTGCCTGGCGAAGAATCGACAAGCCAGATGTCCTCACCTGACTTCGCAAGCATCACGGAGGCGGTGGGCCAATAAAATCCTTGGCGAACGCTTTGCGACTAACGCTCGGCCGGACATATGGCTCCTGCACATGCCTCCATGGATATCAGAGAGCAGGGCGCTCCCCTCTTCCCGAGTGATGCACTTCAGTAGAATCCCATTTTTGCTCCGGCGGTATAGGTCCCCACTCACCAGAGTATAGCACTTGGCCTTGCGTGCTATCTTCTCAGCTGACGCATCATCATCGGGGATCACTTGGTCCCGCAGGAAGGCTAGGATCGGATCCATCCACTGATCTTCCCGGCCAAGTGTGGCGAGCACTCGGTGTTCGCCCAGGTACTCTGCTGGGCCAAGCATTTCCCCTGGTGCTACATCGGTAGCACCACCGCCTTCCCTCCCGGACCTGGGGGCTGAGGAGGACGCACTGCCTTCCCTCCTGAGCTGGAGGCTGTGGCAGCAACATCGCCATCCCCACCTGAGCCGGAGGCCTCGACGGCCATACCATCGTCCCCACCTGAACCGGGGGCTGCGACAGTGACACCATCATTCCCACCTGGATCGTGGGCTGCGATGGACGGTCGCGATAGTCTTTCTTCGAAGACCCCGACCGGGACAGAAGCCTTCGAGGATGCAAGCTGCGAAAGCTCATCCGCGAGATGATTATCACGTCGGGGGATATGAGCATACCCCAATCCTTCAAAGCGCCGCTCCATTTTCCTGACTTCCGCCAAGTACGCCGCCATGGTGGGGTTAGGGCATTGGAATTCCTTCCTCACTTGATTGATGACTAGCAGGGAGTCACCCTTAACCTGGAGGCGCCGAATGCCAAGCGCCGAAGCAATACGCAACCCTGCTAGCAGGCCTTCATATTCGGCAATATTATTAGTAGCTTTAAAATCAAGAACAACAACATATTGGAGAACATCACCAGTTGGAGAGACCAGAACGACACCGGCCCCCGCGCCCTCCAATCTGAACGAGCCATCAAAAAATAGGGTCCAAGGAGGTGACGCGGGGGCTTCTTCTGCTTCAGGAGCGGCGGGAGTCCATTCGGCGACAAACTCCGCCAGCTTTTGACTTTTGATGGCTGTGCGGGGGACAAATTTAAGGTTGAATTCGCCCAATTCCACTGACCATTTGGCAATACGACCTTCTGCTTCACGGTTGAACAAGATTTCTCGTAATGGATAGGCCGTAACCACAGTAACTTCTCACCCTTGGAAATAATGCCGCAACTTCCTAGACGCCACCAGGACGGCATACAACATTTTCTGAGCTTGTGGGTATCGGGTTTCAGCTTCATGCAACACCTTGCTGATATAATAGACTGGCTTTTGGATACCTTCCCTCTCGCCACCAAAGCACAGCGCTAACCACGTCAGGAGTAGCAGCAATATACAAAAGCAGTTCACCTTGCGCAGGGGAGACCAGCACTGGAGGAGAGGTGAGGTATCGCTTCAAATCTTCAAAAGCCTTCTGCGCTTCATTAGTCCACTCAAAATAATTAGTTTTCTTCAGCAGCTTGAATAAGGGTAAGCTTCTTTCTCCCAGTCGGGCGATAAATCGCCCAAGGGAGGCTAGACGACCAGCCAAACACTGAACCTGCTTGAGCCGTGTTGGCGGCTTCATGCGCTCAATCACCTCTATCTTATCAGGATTGGCTTCGATTCCCCTGTTGGATACCAGGAACCCCAGTAATTTGCCGGAAGGAACACCGAACATGCACTTTTTCGGATTCAACTTTAGGCAATTCTTCCGAAGGTTGGAGAAGGTTTCCTCCAGATCTTGGATAAAATCTTCACCCTTCTTAACCTTCACAACCAAATCGTCAACATACACTTCAAGATTCCGCCCTATCTGCGGACGAAAGGTAATGTGCATAGCCCGCTGGTAAGTAGACCCAGCATTCTTTAAACCAAAGGGCATTCTAATATAACAATAAACACCCATTGGGGTTACAAAAGCAATTTTTCTTCATCTCCCACCGCCATGCTAATCTGATGGTACCCGGAGTACGCGTCCAGAAAGCATAGCAGCTCACAACCTGCCGTTGAGTCCACAATGAGATCAACTCGCGGCAAGGGGTAAGGATCCTTTGGGCAGGCTTTGTTGAGGTCGGTGAAATCGACACACATTCGCCACCTCCCATTGGACTTTTTGACGAGCACAGGATTGGCAAGCCACTCAGGGTGAGTGACCTCCCTAATGATCCCTGCGCCCAATAGCTTTTCTACCTCCTGCCGAATGGCATCTTGCCGCTCCGGAGCCTGCCGCCGGATCTTCTGCCGAACCGGGCGCGCTTCGGGGAACATTGCCAAGCGGTGCTCGATCACCTCCCTGGGGACCCCGGTCATATCGAACGGTTGCCAGGCAAACACGTCGGAATTACACCGGAGGAAGGTGACGAGCGCGTCTTCCTATTTGGCGCTGAGGTTGGCGCCAATATTGACAGTTTTGCTGGACTCGCCCTCGCTCAGGGCGACCACCTTAACCTCATCGGCGGAGCCAGGCAAGGCACGGGTCCAGGCCTGAGGGGCTCCCGAGCAGGCGGCATCGGCACGCCCGGGACAGGTGGCAGCACTCATATCCAGCGCAAACTTATGACAGCGCAAAGCTTCGGACTGATCCACTCGAATGGTTATGGGGCCGGCAGGCCCGGGCATCTTCACCACCATATATGCATAATGGGTCACCGCCATGAACTTGGCCAGCGCCGGTCGGCCAAGCAAAGCATTGTAGGGGAGATCAAAATCAGTGACTTCAAAGTCCACCAGCTCGGTGCGATAATTATCCTTTTCTCCGAAAGTGACGGGGAGACGCACCTGGCCCATAGGGATTGCACTAACCCCCAGGGCTATTCCAAAGAAGGGCAACAACGGATGCAAATCCTGCCGTGGAATTTGGAGAGCCAGAAATGCCGTAGAGGACAAGATGCTAAGAGAACTCCCTCCATCCACCAGCACACGACCCAGCCGGACATTCCGGACTGTGGGCGACACCACAATCGGGAGATGTCCTGGGCCGGCGGCACAATCAGGGTGGTCGGCCTGACTGAAGATGATCGTCTCCTCCGACTATTTCAGCATCCGACGCGACCCTGAGTTTGGCCCCGCTGTGCACACCTCCCTCTTCAACCGCTTGCAAGCGGTATTAGAGCGAAGGGTGGACGAGCCACCATAGATATACGCCAAAGTATGATCCGCCTGCTGGAAAGCCAGCGGGGGTCTTCACCACGATCACCATCACGAGGATGACGCTCATCATCGTGAGAGCGACGCTCCTTAATCCGACTCTCCACCATCTGGTCCACGACCTGACAGCTGTCCAGGTCATGGGTGTCAGTTCGATGAATTGGGCACCAAGGCCCTCTCTCCCTCCGCCCGCGGCGATCGTTCCTACGACCGCGGCGGTTGTCATGCCGGTCACGGCGATCATCAGCTCGCCGGTCACGGCGATTGCCGCGCTGATCCCGACGATCACGCTCCGGTGACCCGGAGCACTCGCGGTCACACTCGGTGGCCAAGACCCGTCGGGTCTCTCCTGCCTCGTGTTTCCGCGCCTTTTTGCTTGGTAGACCGGAACCCTTCGAGGTTCCGGCTTCATCTCTTCCCCGGCCACCCTGGGGACCGGATCCAGGCCCCCTCGCCTCCGCTGCCCGTGCGCACTTATGCGCAAGGGAAAACAGCTAAGAGGTAGTGCTGATAGTACGGGTGGCCATTTTCTCCTTCATCTTATAGTCGCGGACGCCTCTTCGAAAGGCGATGACGACCGATTGCTCCGAAATGTGGGGGATCGTGTTGCGGCAATGACAGAATCACGGATAAAATCATCGCAATGACTCCCTTTATCTTTGCTCGGGGCATGCAAATCATCCTCCACGCCCGGCTGCGCGAAGGAGCCCTCGAAATTGGCTACAAAAAGGCAACACAATTCCTCCCACGAGTGCACCGACCTCGGAGGTTCAACAACCAAGAACGGCAGAGTCGTTAAAGCCGCCGAAATAATTGGCCATAACTTTCCGGACCCACCGCCGCTTTCGCACCATCGTTGTATAAATTTGCAAAAACTCCTCCGGGTTGGTGGTGCCGTCGAAACTTTCTATAGACGCCGGCGAAACTTCTTGGGCCACTCCACACGGCGTAACCGCCGGGAGAATGCCTGATATCCCACGTCATAAACAAAGCCCGGCCGCCCACCGGGAACTCGGCCTGGAGAGCGAGAGATAGGATTCTCCGCTGAGTCGGAGGAACTTTCATCTTCAGAGGCCACCCGCTTGCCGCGCCCCTGCTCCTGAACCGGACGGTGCGGCACGCGAGCCGCGAAGGTCGCCGCTTCACCGGCGGGCCTCATCAAGGTGACTCCTTAGGTCCCCACGGTTCCTTTCGAAACCGGGACAGGCGCGTTGCACGCCTCTTCCACGCCCCGCCTACCGGGCCAGACGCCGCCACTGTGGCGGCCGAGCCCCGCGAGCCCCTCACCAGCGCCTTTGGGAGGCGGAGTACCATCGACGCTCTGCCGGCCAGGGGGCCCCACACGAAGCTGGGCCGCACCAACAAGGCCGGCAAGATCCCGCAGCCACGGAGTGGCCGGGGAGTCTCCTGCAAGCTCTACCGGAGGATGATCTAGAAGAAGACGAGCTGCATGAAGATTCTGAGCCGGAGTGGCCGCTTCCATGGCCAGTCGGCGCCGCACTGGATGCCCCACCGCCACCACAGGAACATCACCGGCATCCTGTGGGGGTGGAGTGAGGCGGTCTTGCGATCGACGAGATTGCCGGGACACACTCTGTACACGGCCCGACCCCTCTCCTTCCTGATGCTGCGAGCCCTCCATCTCCAGATGCACGGAACTGACAAAAGGCACCAAAACTCACGGAAGATGATCAGAAAAACCAACTACTACCCCTACCTGGCGCGCCCCCGTCGGCGTATTCCACCTGACAGGCCCGAGTCTACAGACCGGGTTTGGTTCGGTAGGGGGTATGGCTTCAGCAGTTGGCAAACCCTAGCAAAGGGAAACCCCAGCACCCTTCACACTAACGAGCTATGGTGTCTACAAACTAGATGAACACACCAATCTTTTTCCCAGGTTCGGGCCCCCTTTAGGAAGGGTAATAGCCTTACGTCCTGCTTGATCTTGGATTCAGTTTCTTTTTTCCTTGGCCTTTTCTTTTTTTTTACCGAGCTTGCCGATCCCCCCCAGTGCCCTTATATGCATGGGCTTACACGGGTCGGCTAGAGGAGGGACCTCATCATGCCTATCTTACATGCATTTATTACGCCTTTATGCGCTGTCCTGTTCCTTCGGCGCTAATCAATGCCAGCGCATGCCTTCGCTCGGATCTTCCGGAATGTGACCTCTTTGTGACAGGTAGGTGAGAGGCGTCAGAGGAACGGGCTGGTAGCAGAATTCCTTGGGACCGTCATGCTTGGTACAAAGAAAGTTGTCTCGACACAAGACTGGCGGGCGAATGAGACTTCGTGACGGCCACCGCGATACCCTTTTGCATGGCAATGAATAAACGAGGTATACTTGTTCGCATGCCACGTGGGCTGGGCGCCGGGTGAGCAGGGCGTGGTCGCGGAACCCACCGGAGGGCCACCCGCCGCCGCCGCCACGGGCCGGGCGGAGCCGTGGTCGCCACCGACGGCGGGCGAGGGCAGACGCCCACGCGCCCACCAAAGCCGCCACGTGGGATGGGCGCCGCAGCAGGCGTGGTCGCCACCGCCGCTTCGCGACGCCACGTGTACCGGCACCGGAGGCGGGGACGTATTCGCATTACGCGCTTGGCGCCAAAGCCGCCACGCTTCGCGACGGCGGACCGGCACCGGGCGGGCGTACTCACCCATGGCGCGGTCGCCCACAGTAGGGCGTGGTCGCCCACCTGCTCGCCCGCACGCCACGTGTGCTGACGTCCAACAAACGGGGTGTAAACACCCACCCGCTTGCTAGACTGCCACGCGGGCCAAGCACACTTTTGTGCGACGAAGAGGGTACCCTGGCGTATAATACGCTGACAAGTTTCTACGAGAAGCAGAAAATCAAGTGTTTAGGAACAGAAGTAAGGAAACCTGTCAATGGAGTTGCCAGAAACATCAGCATGGATGTGTGATGTGTTTCAAGAGCCTTAGCGTACAGTTCTTTCTTGTGCGTAAAAGCGAACCATTGTTGGAGTCGATTGGAGTTGCAAGGGGATCGCATCCGCAAAGAGTAGCCTACAAATTTTGGATGTTATCAAGCGTCTGTTCAGAAGCGACCCTGTCTAGTGTGCAGTTGATTGGAAGTTCGAAGAAGCCCAAGAGTTGAGTTCCCCTGACCCTATTTCTATAGTCAGCCCTAAATCTCGGGGACGAGATTCTGTTAAGGGGGGGAGGTTTGTAACATCCCAAAATTTGGGTTTTCAAAAATTTATATTAAATTAGCTTTCCAAAAATTTTACATCAATCTTATTTGATTAAAGAAGCTTAATCCAGAATTTTCTAAAACTAAACTATTTTTAATGTGCCTTTTGTGTGCATCAAAAATTTAAAATTTAGTTTTTACAGTGTCCTTTCTATCTCAGAAAATTTCCCAAATTAGAGATTTGCTTAAAATTAATTAAAATTATTAATTTAAACATCTGGATGCTAATTGGATTTTTATTTGGATTTTTAATTCGAATTATTAATAGTTTGGGTAATTTTATATCCAAATTTCATTTCAAAACCATTCCAAAAGTTTCATCCATTAAAAATATAGTTTGGAGACAAAATAAAATATTTGGTTTTGCTAAAACTATCTTATTTAATATAAAAAAAACCTAAAGGAATTTCTGCGAAATTTCCTACATTTGTCAAATTATATATTTTCTAAAGCCTTTTAAAGCTTTAACAAAATAAAAATATATGTTGATATAAATATAAAATATTTGGTGGTACTAAAATATTTTAGTTAATCTCAAAATATCCTAATTAAACTCCCTGAATTTTCTTAGAATTTTTGGGATTGTTTTAGTATTTTCCAAATTAAAAAGATATTAAAAACAATATAAAAGTATTTATTGTACACGAATAAAATTATTATTTTATGTAATAATATTTTATTTGTGTTACTAAGGCTGTGGGTCATGTTCCAGATTTTTCCCGAAATTTTTAACGGTTGTTTGATATTTATTTCGATTTGTCTTGAACGGTTGTTTGATTTTCGGATTAAATAAATAGTAATGCTACAATAACTCCGGCCGTTTCCGGGAGTAGTTTTCAGTCATAACTCTGGCGAGCGTTTTCTAACGATCCGCTGGTCCGATCGCCCTATAAATTGAACCACAGATTCCTACATGCGTTCTCTTTACAACCCAATTAGAATTTTCTCCATCCAAGTTCTGGATCTCCCTGTGATAATCCATTCGTTTCAACTCCGGTGAAAACTTCGGCGAGCTCTATCGGGCGCTCCCGAACTCCGTTCATTCTTAATTTTTTGTGAACCACCCCCATGATGGTTGCAACACCTCTGTGAAACAGTTTTGGAAGATTCCAAACAGAGCACCGCCGACGCACCGAGCAGTCCGCGCCGCCCCCACGATGGCCGGTTTTGGCTTCGCATTCCTCGCCGGCTCGGTGCATTTTTCGGAGATCCACCTATGTCACATCGAGCCCCAAGGTACCCTCTATCTCTCATCCAAATTTTGTGTAATTTCATCCACTGGATCAAAAGTTACGGTCGCCCAAAATCAAATCTTGCCGGAGCCCGTTCTCCCTCGTTTTTGCGAGTTTGGCCGTGAAATTTTTATGGTAGACTCCTCTTGATATACCCTACATGGTGCTCACCCTAACCCATGGTTTTGACCTCGTGATTTTGCACAGAAAATTCTGTTCCCCGATCAGACTGCGTTGTGGACGGCAAAAAACTTCGTCGCGCGTTCCCCGTTGATCCAAAAGGTAAAACTCAAATCCGTTTACGTCATATTGTGCCAAATATTCCCAGATAGCTCTCTGTAAAATTTGGTTAGGTTTGATCTATTATTTTAATAGTTATGACCGCTTGATCTATTAGCTTCGGAGCCGCTCATCGGCAGCTTTGTGATCAATCCGCTGGGTTGCTGCCAATCCGCAATATCGTTGAGTTCAGACGCTGCGTTCTACGTGGTGCTCACTTCCCCTTTGCTGTTGCATATACCGAAATTCTTTTTATTCGTCGGCCGCCGCCTTGTGCCGCCGCCGCGCGTCGTCTTGTGCCGCCAATCATCCTAGCCTTTTGTGACCGTGTCACCATGTTCAGTAGGTGGTAATATCTCTGTTTTGTCCATCTATGAAGTTCCGTTAGCCTCTGTTCGTTGTTAAAGCCGTTACCAAAAGATTAGTCGTCGATCTCACCTTTTCTCGTGTTCTTAGTTTTAGCCGTCCCTTTTGCCATGTCGTCGTCCAGAGCCATGTTATTCCGTTGTTGCCACCCAATCGTCGCCCGCATGACATGCCACCTTAACCGCTTGCCTAACCGTCACATGCGTGTATGTACAAGTGAAAGTCGTAGTATCATATAGCCATGTTGTGACCTAGCCCCATCTTATGCAATGAGATAGCCTCATCACCATATAACGCTTCTGGCCGAACCTAAACCCTAACCTAAGACTGGCTCGATGAACCAAGTTCATCGTGGGCCATGTGATCGATTGCGGTACCACTAGTTGGTCAACTACAATCAATCCTAAATCTAACCGAGTTTTGTGTCATCTCCGATGCCATGTCATCATCGCTATCATATATCGTATCCTTGTTGTATAGCCGAACCTTATATTAGTTCCCTAACCTGAAGATGTGTGTACCACATATGTCATTCCCTGCCAGACCATCTCCGAGCCAAGCTATCGCTCCTATCTATTCGTATCATCGCCGCCTCATCATCGTCAAGTCTCTTCATTGATGTAAGACTGAACCCCAGATCGGATCGCAATGAGTGTCGATTCCATCCGTCCTTGTCTTATCCCTGAAAATCTAATCTGCCATTAACCCAGAATTCATTCGTGGACTTGGTCGCTAGACCATTGACCATGTGTCATATCCTTGTGCCATATCTAATCCATCAGCTTATCTTTCTTTTGTTTGATTGTGTATCTACTTAGTCAACGAAAGTCAACCTCGAGCATTAGTTTAGTTCATCGTGAACTAACATATCTTTGGCTCACTAATGCAATGCACTCAATTTTTCTCTCTAAGGACTCAAGAATCAAGAATTGAATGCACTATAGTGTGGAGAGTGTTGCTAGGGCTTAAGGAGTATTCAATGGAGTCACTAACCAGCCCCTAGCACAGGTGAGGGGGTATTTATAACCCCCAATTCCTCAAACTAGCCGTTATTTGCTTTTTACCCTGAAATCGCGCCAAGGCCGGTACTACCGCCCTCTAAGGGCCGGTAGTAATGCCCCTGTGTCCCAACGGCTATACGGCGCATTAAATGCTCTGACACGTAGCCGTTACAGTGCGAAAGCTACATGGCCGGTACTACCGTAGGGGAGGTGCGGTAGTACCGCACATGCCGACTAGAAAAGAGAACGCCACTGGAATAAAGCTACCGCCATTATGCGGTACTACCGCTCAGACCCTGCGGTAGTGTCGGCCAAGGGAGATCAGACGGAGAAGCTTACTGTTATAAAGCTACCGCCATTAAAGGGCCGGTAGTACCGCACTTACGGTACTACCGCTCGACACATGCGGTAGTGCCGGCCTCAACAGGATTTTTCAGAAATGAAATGTCTCTCAAATGCACGAATGTACCACTTGACTTTTTGAGCCAATATTGATGCACTTTTAAACCTCAAGACCCAAACCAAGTCCCTCTTAATAGTACGGTGACTATCCTAACAATCCGATCTTCACTTCTAACTCCAAGATCGGTAAAATGTCTAGAAAAAATATCTCTAAAGTTTTATACCTTCATTCCTTTTGATTCCTTGATGCGTACTTCACTTTTTGCACTTGTGACACTCCGACGCACCTCGAAAAGCAGATTTTCATGTTTTTAACTTACTCATGCAAACAATGTTAGTCTTTTATCCTTGATTGTCATTAATTACCAAAACCTTAAATACATGGGGGCCTAGATGCTTTCAAGGTAGCCGTAAGGCCTTTTTGAGATAGGAGTTGTACCAGGTACAAGCTCAATAATAAACTCAATACCCTGGTCTGGTGGCATACCTGGCAAATCTTCTGGTAATACATCTGGGTATTCATTCACTATGGGCATATTTTCCAAAGATGTACCTTTTAGTCGGTTCAGGGTACTACCCCCCTTAGAGGAGAGATTAGACTGGAATTCCACTCGAATTCTCTCAGGAGTAGTAAGGGAGATAGCTCTACTAGCACAGTCTATCTGACCCTTGTACTTGGTTAACCAGTCCATTCCAAGGATTACTTTATACCCTTAGTATCCAATAATATTAAGTTTGCTAGAACTTTACCCTTTTATAATTATATCCATTTTGGGCAAATAGCGCTTGTTCTTAGTTCTTTACTGAGGATTGAACTAGTAAGGGATTTCTAAGCTGAACTGTATCCCATCCATGCTTTCTAACCAAATACTCTGATATGAAGGAATGCGTTGCACCAGAATCAAATAAAACTGAAGCAGGTACCGAGTTGACAAAGAACTTACCAAACACCACATCCGGTGCGTCTTGGACTTCTTCAGCAGTGATGTGATTAACACATCCTCTTCCAATGGTGCGAGGAGTACGCGGAGTCTGTGGCGTTCCTCTTCCCTGAGCTGGTGCTGGGGCGCGGGCTGGTGTGGTCCCCAAGTTGAATCGAACTGGGGTCACAGCTTGACGCTTCTGGGGACAGTTGCTAGCGTAATGTCCCATCTCTCTGCAGTTAAAACACTAGATGCCTGCTGTAGCTGTGTTGCTCTCCTGAATCTGACCTCCTGGATTGGTAGCAGGAGTTTGAGCAAACTGACGAGGGGTGGACATTGGGGCCCTGGAAGCATTGGGGACTGCTGGCTTGCTGGGCTGCTGCTGGAAGGTACGGGGCCTAGAACTACTAGCACCTCGTTGAGTTTGAAACATCATCTTCCTCTTCCTGGACTCAAAGAGCTGGCGCTGAGCATCTTCCTGAATCAAAGCCTTGTTAACCATGTATTGAAATGAAGGAAAATCATTCGACACCAGCTGCACTTTAATATTAGGATCAAGACCCTCCATGAAGCGCCAAATCTTTGCCTCATCGGTGGCAACATCCTCAGTAGCATATCTGGATAGTTGGGTGAACCTATTCAGATATTCTGAAACCGAGAGATTCCCCTGCTGCAGTTTATGGAACTCTCTTCTCTTCATTTCCATAATCCCCTGGGAATATGTTTAGCCTGAAAAGCTTCAACAAATTCATTCCAGGTAATGCTCTGGGCTTCCTCGTGGGTAGCAATGTAATTCTCCCACCAACTAGCAGCTGTTCCTTTCAACTAATGAGAGGCATAAAGAACACTCTTATACTCATCACACTGGGCCAGATAAAGTTTCCTCTCAACTTCCTTTAACCAGTCATCCGCTTCCAATGGATCAACAGATCCAGCAAACGTCGGGGGTCTAGTCCTCATGAACTCCCCAAACTTAGATTGGGGTGGCTAAGCTGCGGCTTGAGCTAGGGTGGCTTGGGGCTGATTGAGGGCGTTCTGCGCCAAAGCTTGAAGGATCTGCAGTTGCATGGCCATCATTTTTCCATGCTAGGTGGTTGATTCGGGGGTGGGGGTGGCACTGGTTCTTGCTGTGCTGGAGGTGGCAATACTTGGTCATTCTCATTGTACTGCTACTGTTCTAACGGCACTTCATCCTGGAATTGAACTCTACCACGTCCACGACCACGGCCTCTAACGCGGCCTCCTCTTCTTCCTCTGCCACGACCTCTGCCAGGGTTCTCCATCTGAAACCAAGGATGGGGAAAGCACAAGGAAAGAGGGAAAAGCAAAGATAAGAAAACAGGGAAACTAAATAGCATCCACCAAGACAAAAAGCACAACCAACAAAAGAAAACACCAACTGAAATCTTTATTTAAATCAAAATAGTTTTATTAAGATGGATGTATCACAAATGCTTAGAAGCACGATACAATCCATCACACATATTTATTAACGTTCTAACGTAGACAAAAAGGTGCTACTAACAAAACTAAAACTAACTACTCCCTTCACCCTCCTTAGGAACACGAGGGGAAGGATCCTCTTCACTAGGCTCCTCACTGCTGATGAGAACTACTCCTGCAGCCTGGGATGGACCTGGCTCTCCCAGAGCAGCCTGGGATAGTATTTAACTTAGGGTTCTCTTGTTAAAGTTCTATCTAAATAATTGACATTTCGATCTGATTTTCTGTTTCAGATTCAACATGGAAAGGGCATAGATGTACAATGCCCCAAGAAATAAGGATGTATTCCTCAAAGAGCTCGAAACTTTAATTAAAGCCGCTCGGAAGGACGCCTGGACTAAGAAGGAAACGGAAATACTTTGTACATGCAATGACTGTAAGAACAATGTAGGGTGGGGAGATTTAAGTGTAATCAAAACACACCTGATCATGAGAGGTTTTATAGAGGATTACACATGTTGGTCCAAACATGGCGAGCAACGTACATCGCAAACAATTGATGATGTTGATCTTGATCTTGTAGATGATCGAAGTGCCAGAGGCAACACTGATGGTTTGGGAGATGACGCTCACATGCATGCTCGTTTGCTAGATGATAGTCGCATTGCTGATGTAGAGGAAATGTTGTGCCATGCCGAACCGCGGGTTTTAAAGGAGATGACAGGTTTAGATAATGTTGATGCATTACACAAAGCAGCGAATGATCTGTTATATGAGGAATCCAAGGGTTGTCCTCCAGAGTTTACGGTGTTGCATACGGTGCTGATGCTTCTAAGGTTGAAGACTAGCAATGAATGGTCGGATAAGAGTTTCACCGATCTGTTGAGGCTCTTGGCAAATATACTTCCGAAGGCTAATGGATTGCCCACCTTGTCGACAAGCACTTATTTCGCGAAGAAGCTTATCACTCCGATGTCATTGGATGTGCAAAAGATACACGCGTGTCCGAACCACTGTATCCTCTTCCATAAAGATTACGTGGACTTGGATCAATGCCCGGTGTGCAAGGCGAGCTGGTATAAGAAGAATGATGACTCCCACGATGATGATGATTCTTCAGCCAACACTACGAAGAATAAGAAGAACAAGAATAGTACTACTAGTAATGACGAAGAAGACACTTCTTCAGGCACGGACAAGAAGAAAAGAATCCCTACGTTGGTGATGTGGTACTTGCCAGTTATTGGCCGCCTGAAACGTTTGTACTCGAATGAGAGGGACTCCGAACTAATGGGTTGGCATTCCGACAAGCGCAGAAAAGATGGAAAGATTCGACAGCCCGCCGATGGTAGACAATGAAGAAATTTTGATTGTATGTATCCAGATTTCGGCAATGAACCCAGGAATGTAAGGTTCGTGCTGAGTATCGATGGTATGAATCCTTTCGGTGAATGGAACGCCACACATAGCACTTGGCTAGTAGTCCTGTCCATCTATAGCCTTCCTCCATGGCTATGTATGAAGAGAAGGTACCTAATGTTGTCCATTCTTATCCAAGGTCCGAGACAGCCTGGAGTAGATATTGATGTGTTTTCTAACCATCGATGGAAGGTATGGCCATGTTGTGGCACGATGGGGTCCAAGTGTGGGATCAGTTCCAACGACAATACTTCACACTAAAAGCCATTATTTTTGTTACCATCAATGATTACCACGCCCTGCTTGCCCTATCGGGTCAGATTAAAGGGAAGACAGCTTGTGTAGTATGCATGGATGAAACTGTGTCGACGTTCCTTCCATGCTCACAGAAGTTAGTGTACATGCGGCACCACCATTTCTTACTAAGAACTCACAAATATCGCAAGATGGGCAAGTATTTTGATAATACGGTTGAGGAAGGTGTGGCTCCAAAGCGCTGTAGTAGGAAAAAAGTGTTTGAAATGGTCCAGAACATCAAGGTGATTTTCAGGAAGAAGCCGGTGCAAGGCCAAAAGACGGGTCGAAAGAGGAAGAATACCGATGAGGAGGTTCCTCCGCCTGTTGTCCTGTTCAAAAAGATGTCAATTTTCTACAAGTATTTGCCCTACTGGAAGGACTTGGAAATTCGCCATAGCATCGATGCCATGAATGTCATAAAGAATGTCGTGAAAGCGCATAGGTCTCTTGTTGGACATTCAAGACAAGACAAAGGATGGTCTTGAAGCTCAGAAGACTTAGTAGTATTTAAAATCAAGAAAGAACTACACCTCAAGAAAGAACACATGGAAAGTATTACCTTCCCAAACAAGCTACTCTCGATAGCCGAGGAGAAAAGATCGATGTGCAAGTGCTTACGGGGTCGAGTCCCATCCGTTATTCATCAAACATCAAAAACCTAGTATCGGCGAAAGATTTAAAGATAAGTGGTATGAAGTCTCATGACTACCACGTCATGATGACACAAATACTCCCAATTGCAATCAGGGGTATCAACTCAACATTTGTAAAGGTGGCTATCACACTACATGTTATTTCGCAAAGGCGATTTCACGAAGGTAATCGATGATGAACAATCGAGCTATCCGCAAAACTACATAGTGGAGACTATAAACCAACTTGAGATGTGCTTCCCTCCATCCTTTTTCGATATCATGCTGCACCTCTTGGTTCACCTTGTCGAGGAGGTAAAGGTACTAGGACCAGTATTTTTACACTGAATGTTTCCATTTGAGAGGTGGATGGGCTTGCTTAAGAGCTTACAACGGAATCGTGCTTACCCAGAGGGTTCCATTATTGAGGGCTACAATACTGAGGAAGTCATTAAATGTTGCACGGATTATTTCATACCCACGGAAAGGCCGATTGGTGTGCCTGTCTCTCGACATGAGGGGAGGTTGACTGGTAAAGGGACTAAGGGAAAGAAAAGATTCATCGACCATGAGTACAAGAATGTGGACCAAGCACATTTCACCGTCTTGCAACAGCTAAAGATAGTTGAGCCATACGTGGAGCAACACCTGGAAGAGCTTGAAAGAGAAAATCCAAGACGCCAAGTTGATTGGATCCTAAAAGAGAATAATCTCATGTTTACCACATGGTTCAAGAACCAAAACATACCAGATGGTGAGGACGAAGATACAGAAACATTGAAAATGTTGGCTCATGGCCCATCAAGTCTGGTAACATCATGGCTAGCGTATGACATCAATGGGTACATGTTTTATACCATTCGAAAGGACAAGAAGACGTTGGCCCAAAACAGTGGCGTTCGGGTAGAAACCATAGATGCGACAGGGGAGAAGAACACCTACTATGGAATCATTGAAGAAATTTGGGAACTCGACTATGGAAGGGATATGCAGATCCCTATATCCCAGAGCAACTGGGTCAAACATCCTAATGGTGTGGAGGTGGACAACTATGGGTTCACAACTGTTGACCTCAACAATCTAGGCCACAAAACTGACCCCTGGATACTAGCTTTTGAAGTCTCGTAAGTTTTCTACAAAGCTGACCCCAGTAATAAGAAAAGGAACATAGTTCCCAGAAAACAAAGGATCGTTGGAGTTGACAATGTGCACGATGAGGCATAATACTATTAGTTCAACGACCTGCCGCCTTTCGGAGATCCGGAGAGGATCAAACTTGTAGAAGAAACCCTCAATATTTCAATGATGCCCTATATGCGTGATGATTGCATCGAAAAAGTTGTTAAAGGCAAATAGAGACACGTTGTGTAAAAACTTAATATGTAATAGAACTTATATTTTTTATTGGACTTGAGTAAAACTATTGCGTGAAAGTGCAGGATAGTACGGTAGGTAATTCGCTAAGCACTATTCGTCCGGACAATAATCCGTACGGTCTTTTCTCAATTTAATGGAATGTCCGGTATGTGAATCTTAGCTTCGAGGCCTCCTTCGTCCGCATTCGAGAGCGTCTTTATCTTTTCCTATACGGATCGTCCGATTTTTGTATTGTTCGCGCTCACTGTTATTGCAACTCTGCTAGCACACCGCTACACAAGATGATCCGATTCTTTTTTCCTCAGGTGGCCGGACCATCCTGCCACCGAATCAAACAGAGGCATCGATCGTGTCAACCCCAATCATCCTCTAATAATCCTGTCAGGTGATGTTTCCGATAACGGATCATCTGGTATGTTGATCTTAACCTTCGCCAAAAACACGCTTCAACATTTAGAGAACCGCCTGTGGAGCTTTAATATCGACCACACCTAACTACTCCTCTCTCCACGCCTCCATGCCGCCTTGCGCCGCAGCCCGTTTTTGTGCCTTGCGACGCCGTACTCCAATCGTCCACCCGCCTCAGTGCCTTCGAAGGCTTTTTGTTGGTCCAATGGTTCGGTATACATATATTTACACAGATCGAATCATCCTGATTTGTAGTTCTATTGTAGCTCACGGCGAAAGTTCTACGTATAGAGGATGATCCGGTATGTTATCCTAACCACTGCCGGATCGTCCGGTAAATCTAATCGGCTCCCCTACCAAGGCGACCTTTCGCCTCCCGGTGGTTATATTAACCAGGTTTCTGCCGGTGGTTCATAAATTCTCCCGTTCTCTCCCTCCCCACAACCAACCATGTCGTCGTCCTCATCCTCATCCTCCACGGCAATCTCGGTGGATACTGAGCCCGCCATTAAGCTGGCTTGACTCCGGTCGCCATCGCCTTCGCTAAATGCTGCGTTCATTAACCGGGACCCCTGCCATCGGGAGCACCCGAGGAGGAGGAACTCCCGCTACCCCTGGTGGAGGAGGCCATCCGCGGCGGCAGCGGCGGCGGCGGTACCAGCAATACCAGCAGTGGCAGCAGCGACGAGGAGGAGGAGGAGAAGCCGGAGGAGCTGGGCGACGAGGAGGAGGAGGAGGGATCGATGTGGGTGGGGAGCGATGACGACGGCGTTAGCGACGAGGACGCCGGCGACTACGACCCCGTCCTCTACCGCTGGCACACCTCCTCCTCCTCCGGCTCCTCCTCCGCCAACATCTTGTTCTCGTCGAACGAAGGCGACGATGACAATGATGATTTCTGGATGTAGATAGAGTAGTTTAGCTAGGTATCTAGTTGGCACATAATTTCGATGTACTACTGGCGCCCCTTTTGGATGTACTGAACAGTGATTGAACATTTACATTTTGTGTGTTAGAATCAGTAATCTATCTATTTTGAAAATTTTAATGTTATCTGCATTGCAATGTTCCCAAGGACCGGATCAGTAATGCTTTTCGCATTGTTTGTTAGAATCAGTAATGCTTTTTGTATGTTAGAATCAGTAATGTTATCTGCATTGCATTGTGTGTTAGAATTAGTAATCTGAATCAGTAATGGTTTTCTCCGGGACAATGGTCCGGTGTACACATATTTATAAGGGCCGGATCATCCTTTATTAGTAGTTTTGTTGCGGATGACGATAGAAGTTCTACGTAGAGAGGACGGTCCGGTATTTTATCCTAAACACCTGACGAATCGTCTTGTCTGTACAATCCGAGGGTATGGATAAGTTATTTGATTGTTGCACCACTTGTGGTTGTTACTTTCGATGTGTAAGCGAATCATGTGTAAGCTAGCGACCCAAGCAAACGGCGTGAACATTTAGGACTGTGCGGGTGATTACATCAGCACTAAGCAAACAAGTGAACCATTTTATTTTGCACTCTTTCGCATGTGGAGTTCAGGCAAGCGAGATAACTTCGAGGGCTTTTTGTCGAACCAATTATCCAGTGTACAAAAATTTACACAGACTGGATAATCCGATATGTGTAGTTCTTTTGGATGACGGCAAAAGTTCGACATACCGGACAATCCCTTTATTTTGCTGGTGTTGTCAAATATAGTGCAAGCGGATCATCCTGTCGATGTACTTTTGGGAGATGCCCGCCTGGTCTCTACTGACGCCGCCTGAAGAAATCGTTGGGACTGCCTGTGGAAATCTTGTGCACCGCCTGTGGAAATCCCTAACTCCTAAAATCAATAGGCGGGGAGATCGAGTGGTCCCCACGTCCAAAGCGGCAAAGCCAAATTTCCCCCGTCGACGCCTCCTCGCCGCCGTCCTGGTGACATCCACTCGGACTCGCGCCTCCGACAACCGTTCCACCACGCTCGGTGACCTCTCCGCGGGCTCGCGCCTCCGACTACCATCCGCCGCGCCTCCGACGACCGTTCCGCCGCGCTCTGTCTCCTCTCCGCGGGCTCGTGCCTCCTACGACCATTCCGCTGCGCTGTTGGTGGCCGCAGCCTGACCCTCGTCGACGCCGATGCCTCCACGTTGCCTTGCTCGGTGACCTATCCGTGGCCTCGCTCCTGCGACGAACTTTCCGCTGGGCCGTCAACTGCCGAAGCCTCACCCTCGTCGACGCGGACGCCTCACCGACACTAAGCAAAGCCCAAGACCAAGGTAAAAATTCCCCTGCCGATGCCACCCCGCCGCCTCGCTCGGCCTAGCATGGCTAGTGCATCCAACCACCCTTATATCTTGTTGTCTTTCTGAAAAAAGTTTCGGAAGATATGTCTAAAGTAGATGGTGATTGATAGAGAAATTCTTGCTCGTAAGTTCCAGTATGAGTATTACGCCAAACATAAAGCTTGTGACTGGTAGTAAAACATCGATTTTTCTTTTGAGATAGAGTTCGATCCTCAACTATTTCTCGCGATATCTGCTTACGAAATTTTGTTAGGGCATGTATAAAAGCCTCCAGTTTAGTTGGACAACCCGGGAAGTAGACATCCACAGGAACTAACTTATCAACTCCACCAACAGTACTATAGGAATCCCTAATGAACATTCCCCTTGTAATAGTACAAGCTTCCATTAATGACGTATTTTGGTTCAGGCATTTGCTCATATAATCTCACTAAAGAGGTTTCTTGTTTCTTAATTGTTTCCTTCGAATCAACCATCGATATTTCTTATTTCCTTCGATGTAGAAAGCATTCCCTTCATCTGTAGAAATCAAATGTCAACGATTGATTCAGATAGAATTTTAACCAAAGAGTTTGACGTGCTAATAAAACCGTAATGAATTCCCACCGTAAATATTAATAGGCTTAAATTGATATCATTGCAATCTATTTTGTAGTAAGATGGGAGAAAAAGAATTGCTCGCCAAGAAGGCGCTTAAGAGGAGCCTGCTTGCAGAGCTCGGTGGTAATACGCCGCCGCGAGAGGAGGGCGATGCTGCATGCGCAAGACTTGGCCGAGAAGGATGATGTCGCCACGCCGTCGAAAGAACACCGAGCCCATCGTTGTCCTTGGGCAGCGATGGTTCCTCGTCATCGTACAATAGCCCAAGCCCAGTTCCATGCCCACGACCAGAACGGCGACGTGGGGAAATCAACTCCGACTACGATCCTAATGAAGAGGTATTAAGAAGAGTGAGCTTGTTTTATTTGTAGCTTGGTGTGGACATAATTGCATTTCCTTATGTTTGTGTATTCCTCGTGTTTATTTCTATGAATAGGCCGAAAAGGCGATCACGCCGACTAGCTGCAGTTCAAGAGGTAATTGAAGATACCTCCGAGCATGTTGCCGTGGATTCCTCTGCTGCAACAACCACGACCTTGCATAAACGAAAACGGGGGGAACGAAGTAGGAACAAGTTATCGGAAGGCACTTGGTATATCACGGAGGTCGGTCCTTTAGGAGAGCCCCTAGCACCTCGTGAGGCACTATCCAAGTTCTGAAATAGCTACGGCTATCTTGTCAGGACAATGTCTCCATCAGGATTGATAACTGGACAAAGGTGGCCAACGCGACAAAGGCGCACCTTTGGACCGAGTTGCAGAAAATCGTAAGATTCCCCCAGAGTATGAGGCCATTGCTAAGAAGAATGCCTTAGACATGATGGGGAAGAGCTTCCGGAATTGAAGGTATGAGCTGAACAAGTACTTTGTGAAGACGGAGCGGACACCATTCCAGAAATATGGAAAAATCACCGCGGGTGAATGGGCGGAGTTTGTCTGGCAGAAGACCACAAGCGAAGCCGTAGCATTGAGCGAGGTGTACAGTGCCCTCGCAAAGAAGAACAAGTACCCTCATCACTTGGGCACAGGTGGGTATGCCCCTAAGATTGTTGAGCAGAGGAGTAAAGAAGAAGAGGAAGCCCGTGCTGGGATAGAGAACCCATTGACGAGCTGTAGCGAGTGAGGTAGAAATTGGGTCCTACCTCGCCAACCCAGCAGCAAGAAGGGTCGCAAAAGCACGGTGGAGCCCGCAGTCCTGGAAGTTTCGGCCAAGCTGCAGAAGATCTCGCACGAGCAAACGGACGGATCTTTCGTACCAGACAGGGAGAACGATGACCTAACGACGGTGTTGGAAACCAACGAACACCCAGGTCGCACTCGTGGCATCGGAAGTC
This sequence comes from Guadua angustifolia, assembly GCA_036346375.1. Lineage (NCBI taxonomy): Eukaryota > Viridiplantae > Streptophyta > Magnoliopsida > Poales > Poaceae > Guadua > Guadua angustifolia. The sequence goes on from CM070500.1 coordinate 63,184,647, forward strand.
GAGTGGGCTTCAAGCATGGGTTCCCGGAATATCAAGACCAATACAAATCGCGTCAAAGATATAAGAGGACTATGGCTGATACAATAAGACAGTTGGCCCAACAAGAGTTTTTAAGACTGTGGGAAGAGAAGGAGGCGGAAAGGGTGTTACAAGTGCGGTCGGATGACAACCCGAGCCCGGCCTGCATCCGAGTAGCGTCGGGTCCGCGCCAGTCCCAATGCCTCGATATCCTATGGATGATATCACAGAGGCAACCAAGTGCAAGCTCTGTGCACATCTGGAGTAAGGGGGCTTGGTCGTCGAGCTTGCAGAGGGCGTGGCATATCCGAGCACTGTGATACACAACCAACCTATCCCGATTGGTCACGCAAATGTGCAAGTGGACATCGTGCTTGTTCCGTGCCTTGGCTTGTGGAAGCTACCATTCAACTACCATTCCGCGCTTGTGGAAGCTACCATTCACCCCTGATGACGTAGAGACCATTCAAGATGGAGTTGGGTCATTTATTGTATGGCCCAAGGAAGATATTGCATTGATACAAGACTGCATCTTCTCCGCAAACGTCCTACCTCTTCCAAAATTGCCTACACCACAAACTGCATCTTCTCCGCCAGCGGCACCTTCACCACAACGCACATCTCCGCTGCGTGGCGCTTTCACCACACATAGCAAGATCTCCGTCGCTAGCGCTTTTCACGACCGCATGCATCACCTCCGTTGCCCCAACCGTCACAACGCGCCTTATCTTCGGCGATGTTGTTGGTTGCAAAGAAAAACAAAGAAGTAGATTGCAATCAACAGAGTACCACCAAATCAAAGAGGAGTGCCAAGTCCACTCGGGTACAGACCATGCCTTCACTAGAGACTTATGAGCATGGCAAGCCATTTCTCCCCATGAAGCAAATCAACGAAGGACCATGGGAGTTGAAGAGACTCCATGACTAGTACTTGAGGGCATCTTGTCTTGGGGTGAAGGGCATTCAAGCCTCCGTCCCTCCAGATGTCTACAAACACGAGGATACTCGCTACGTCTGGATCGATTTTGGTGACTTGCAACAGATGTTCTGTTTTGGAAAACTCGACATCAACTTGATCAGCGTGTGGTGCCTGTAAGTTGGCCATTGACCTACCCCTACATTGTTCATCTTGCTCTTGCAGTAGCAAGTGCCGATATAACAAATTATGACAGCATATTGTTATATTGCATTCTGATAGCATAATAAATAAAACCCCAAATGTACAGCAGTTGAGTTCCTCTTTATTGTAAAGGCTTGTTAGATCATTCGAAAATTGGCAGAATCCATATAATTTTCACTAAATCATAAATTGAATGATTTTAGTGGTTTTTTCCTTCCATAGATGAACACTCAAGCTATGTATAGGTTAACTTTTAAATAAAGTTAACTTCTACCAAATCTGTCGAACAAGATGCATTTTTGTTTCCTAACAATGCAAATAACATTTGGAGACACTCAGCATGTCGTATTTTTTATGTATATGGTTACCTGTTATGAACTGGTGAATTATTATAGTTTTAGAGCTCAATCCCACATATTTTCCTGTGTATCATTATGTTCAAAACTTGTCTTGCTTGCGGGTGCAAAAGCAAGTGCCTATTTTTTAAAATTTTCTCTAGCAACTTCATCTCAATTAAGATTGTTGAAGTAGTAGTCACAGGATAGAGAAATTTCAGCCGACATGAAAGAATTGTATCGCAGATCATTATTGGTTACACATGCAGCATGATGATCATGAAAAAAGTTTCATTAAGTTATGAAATCACCAATCATATACTTTTTGTACGTCATCCAAGTTAACTTTATCTTTATCGACAAATAACGCCGAAGTTAACTTTATCTAAAAGTACATCTATACATAGCTTGAGTGTTCACTTATCAAAGAAAAAACCACTAACATCAGCTAACGTAGGATTTAGTGAAAATTATATGGATTCTGGCAATTTATGAATGATCTATATAACATGTCTTTACTATAAAAAGAAATTGTTTAGCCTTAAGAATGCCTCTCACCTCCCATGGCACTTGGCACTCAACTTCTATACATTTTTAGCATACAAAGTTGGAACAGCTGATATTTGCCAAAATGTCATGTTTCCCAGCATTCAGCATATAAAGTGGTGTATTGACCATTGTCTTGTGTATAGAATGCAATATAACGATGCTAAAAAGATGGGAAAACGTGTCGGATTCTTTGACCCAGCATGGATTAGCTAGCCGAACTTAAGAGCTGTAATCAATAACAAGGAGTTGAAGGATAAGGGGATGACGGAAATGGAGATAGAAGAAAGGCGACAGACCCTGACCCGGGAACGCCAAATAGATGTGGGCTATACTTATTAAATGCAATGCTTCAGATGCAAGACAAGGACGTCATAATGGCTCCCTACAATTTTAAGTAATCTTCCCATTCGTCAATCGTTGCTAAAAGTTTAGCTCGCACCATGATTACTCGTGAAATTTACATACGTTTTCGTTGCAGCGATCACTTTATTTGTTTCATGCTGTACCCGAAGCAGAGCAGATATATGGTCCTTGACTCATCTAGAACCCCACTGGAATCTTACGATGAATTCACCCGCGTCTTAAATACGTAAGAAAAATACATACGCAAACATACATAATGTAATTTGTTTTATGATATGATAGTTACTTGTTGTTGTTGACATTCGAGTAGGGCTTTCAAGCATTACGCAACCAAAAAAGGGGGCAACATGATCCTGTGAAGGGGTCAAATAAGATGCTTTGCTATGTCCACCCATGGGTAAGAAGACACTTGTAAACACTTATAATGCTTCAACATAATTGCACTAGTAAGAAAGGGTATTACCAACTGTACTAATTTCATACGTTATTATTTGATTTGAAGTGCCACAAGCAACCTCCAGGCAGTGTTCTTTGTGGATACTACGTCTGTAAGTTCCTCAGGATCAACGGGAGGTACAGAAGCAACCCCTAGGATGTAAGCCTATACAAATTGGTGATTCAAGATTATTTATTGTCTGATTCTCGATTTCACTATTGTTTAACCTCTTTATTGCCTACTTTATTATTGCAGGTGAAGATTGAAAAGACCACTTTGGCACTCACTGATGATGACCTTCGCAATGTGCAAAAGGACATGTGGCGATTCGAAAACCGCCACTGATAATCCTAGATTATGAGTGACACTAAATCTGTGACGGTTCAAACTGATGATTTTTTCAAGGTAGTGCTTTCTTCTTCCTCTACGCACTGTCATACCCGGTCTCTGTTATATATGGAAACTTTGTCGCCACAAGCCGGGTCATCATACGAATCAAATCAGGCGAGCAATCTGCTGAGAACATGCGGTTTTCCTTGGCTACTCGGGTTGGGGATACAGCCTACTAATTGACGAACTATCTGAAGGTGCATGGCTTGGTAGTCCAGGGATATGAAATGGCACTAAGCGCTTATTTTTATTAGACATGATGAAATAAGATCGCATGCATATATAATTTCGTCCGGAGCAAGTACGGGTACAAATTTATATGGAGAAAACCTGTTCATCATGAAAAAAGAACAAACTACATTTGCATCAAAATATGATGTCCAATAGAGTAGAAACAATACAAAGAGGATTTCTAAACAACTAAACAACAATGGCATATGTCAAATTGTACAAGACACTTTGGTCTTCCGACTCATTTTTTTTTTCAGCTCTCCTCCATGCATCATCTCAACGCGGCCGGATATACAAATTAACACTTTAACTGGAAGTTAACACAACATCCGCACGCACGCACCGCCGACGAAGAAATCGCAAAACCAAACACGAAGCTCTTCCCTCTTAACGCATCTCAAAACCAAAAACCACAAGAATTTTCTGCCTTCTGTAGATCGACTCAGAATATGCGAGATCCTGAAGCTCCATATATGTACTCACCGCCAAAAATCCATATATATACTAACCAAGAATCGAAGCGATGGACCCATATTTGATAGGATTCTTTTTACGCACCGATCCAACCATATAAATGGAATAAGCATTTTTCAAGCGTTATGTGGTAAATGGTTCAACCCTAGCCCTTCCTCTAGCACCATGCGAAGTTGCGAAACTGCTGATAATTATTTTTGCATCCACAAAGTCGCACTGTACAGGATGGCCTGTAGGCTTCACTCCCTTAATAGTCAAATTATCCACATAGGCGTTACCAGGATAGCTGCAAAGGAAGCACACTATTTATTAACTCTACTAAAACTGAAGTAGTGGTGAAGTTCTAATAATTTTTTAATTAATATACGTACAATATTATTATTTGAGTTCACGATGCAATGATTGTGTAGGTTTTTTCCTTTAACCCCAATTAACGTGACAGTTCTCTCTTATGTACACTGATGTGACAGCATATATATCGATCGATATGATATTGCTGTCAAAATGGTGCTCCACACCAACTGCACTTGTTTATATTAAAATTTAAGAGAGGAATCGAAGTGGGCAAATGGGAAATTAACAAAGTAACTAACAAGCCAATCGATCTTACGCGTCCATGTTTTTAAGACAAGTAGAACATGCTGGAATGCATCAGTAGAACAAGAGTAGTTAAGGAAAAAAAGTGCAGATAGCTAATTTTTGGATGGCATTCTCAGTTCGGTGTTCCTTTCCTCCTTACCTATATATGGTTGAAGTTGGCATTACGTATAACTTGTTTCTATATATATAATAAAAGATGCCAACCTCTGCTTGATATCTGGCACAGATATCTTCTTCTTTCGTAGATCTTTCTCTATTGCAGAACATAAGTCGCCCCAATACAGCAAGGCGTTGACATTTTTCTGCAATGATCAAAAACATGATAAATACTGTGTATCATAGGGTACAATTGAACTATCTAGTACTATAGTACTTGTGTGGACTGCTCGATATATGTATGCGAATAAACATACATTAATCGGCACAAAAATAGATATAGAACAGTACTAGTGAAACATAAGTTTGAAGGCGTTTCAGATTCTAAATTTGAACATTAAGTACATCAAGTAGGACATAACTTGTAATTTTCATTCTGTAAAATTAAAAAGATGGAAGTGAAATAAACCAAGGGAAATCATTGACTATACCTATATATGTTCCAATCATAAGTCATTTTAAAAATTTAACTAAAATTATTTATTACCTGTTTACGCTGATAAATACACCTTTTGATCTCATTCCAATTCACGCCACTCATCATCTTGAGCCTATCAAAATCCTTCAGGTCAATGAGAGCTGCAGAAAAAAGAAAAAGAAAACAAATGTGCGTAAGCCAATTGTTCTTGGAAATGAATCCTCCGTATTTTTGTTAACGCACATGTGCGCAACCAATGGGGATCCGAGATCATCCTTTTCCGATAGAATGGCTGCCCTGGTGATCTACAGTTGATTAATTGAAGTAATGTAGATACGAAATGGAAAGAGATAGAAGCACTACTCAAAATTCAATGTCTGTAAAACAAAAAGGAAATGGGTACCTTATGTTTTCTCTCCTCCCAAATTCATATAAGAGTTCATTCAACAAAAATTGTACAATAATTATTTTAGCCGTTTGTTTCTTCCAAATTTTATGGGAATTGTATACAAAGTAAACTCATAGAATATAGTTCCCCAAATGGTTTTCCATATTAATCTCCTAAATTAAGAAAAACCTTATACTATATTTACTTCCCTAGGAAACATCTATCAAGCGATCTCATTTTGACTTTTGGGTTAGAATCTGAGGACAGAATTTAATTTGGATTTGATTATATAAACATGTTCAGATCTGATCATGGAAAAAATTATGCACTGTAAATGAGATCAACCAGTCCACTGATCAATGATTGAAAGTCATAATAAGTTGATCGTGAAGGGACTATATATATGAATCTTCTGCTACAGGTTAAACTACCTAATTAAATAAAACTCTATTTCAAAAAGTAGTTAAACTACAAATTAACAATACGAATGAGGTAGAGAAAAGTAATACTCTGCAGCCTTAGTAAGCTAAGAGATCCCCACAGCCTGAAATAATCAGTACAAATAGAATGGATATGATGGATACACAGATCACTGGCGCATGAATTATTATATATGCTGAACAATATGCAGATTATTTATAAAGCAGAATGGACAAGAAATACTGAGATAAAGACCCATAGAATGGAGGGTGAATTTTATACAAATTTCATCAGGAAAATTGATTAAAGCATTGATGTCTTGCCCAAGAACATAATATATATTTTCTTTGGACATTATTAAAGAGAAGCAAGTGATCAACTTACAGGTATGTCTTAAATTAAAGGACGTAAAATTTGTCTTAGTTTCGTTGTCTTTTTCATCAAAACATATATTAACATAGCATGTATCTATGGCCGAGCAAGAACTGGCATATAACCGTTTCCATTTTGTCATGATCCTAATATTAACTGTAAGTATACAGAAGCACAACAAGAGCTTGATGAAAAGTGATAGAACCAGTTAATTAAGAGATTGTAGGCTCCATGCATGTCTTCTTTATCCAATAACAGTCACTGCTGGTATTATATATGGGGAATTCCACTGCAAGTCTTCCAACAAGCGCGTTAAATTATCAAGGACAAAGATGGGCGGCATTAGAGCAACAAATTCTACAGAAGAAATGTTAAGAGAAAAATAGGACGACAGATCGGATTGTAGTCCACTTACTGGCAAAGAGATGTGTTCAACCACAAATAAATTAATTTAGATACCTGCTATCAGTGTCATCCACGATCATAGTCAACCGAATGCAAGCCAGAATATTATAAAGGAAAGCTGTACCAATAATTAGAGGTGAAAACAAGTCGGATATTTTTTTTCCTAATCCAGAGCCAAATCCAGTTGATCGGATTCAGGAAGACATTTTAGTATCCGGTCGGATTTAGGACCAGATTGGATATGTCAATCCAAATTCAGGATCGGATTCAAAGGATGTGATATTTATAAGATCCGGATCGGGACCCGGATGTCAAGCCAAATTCTATCCGGATATCCATTTTGGGTTGGGCTGAGAAAGGTCAATTTTGGGCTGGGTTGCTATCTAAAAGTAGTATGAATGGCTGTGCGCTTGTAGTGTTTACGAAACAATGAATTCAAGGTAGTATTGAGCATATGCACCAAATTTGAATTGACCACTTATTTCTTTCTAATATTATAGACATGATTATCATTTGGAAATAATTAGGAAAATTATTGCCATTCCTTCACACCTTAAACTTTCTAGGTTTTATATGCATTGTCGTTCTTTTCCTAGCCCATGAAAATATAATTCGTGTAGGACTTATATCTAGTACTTGAGTTAAAGTGATGATGGTCTGTGTCTAACATATATTGTTTTTCTATATGCGCTCAGTATCCACATATTTTATCCATTTCCAATCCGAACCCATCATGTATTCGTCCCGTATCCAAATTTCATCAGGAAAATTGATTAAAGCATTGAAGTCTTGCCCAAGAACATAATATATATTTTCTTTGGACATTATTAAGGAGAAGCAAGTGATCAACTTACAGGTATGTCTTAAATTAAAGGACGTAAAATTTGTCTTAGTTTCGTTGTCTTTTTCATCAAAACATATATTAACATAGCATGTATCTATGGCCGAGCAAGAACTGGCATATAACCGTTTTCATTTTGTCATGATCCTAATATTAACTGTAAGTATACAGAAGCGCAACAAGAGCTTGATGAAAAGTGATAGAACCAGTTAATTAAGAGATTGTAGGCTCCATGCATGTCTTCTTTATCCAATAACAGTCACTGCTGGTATTATATATGGGGAATTCCACTGCAAGTCTTCCAACAAGCGCGTTAAATTATCAAGGACAAAGATGGGCGGCATTAGAGCAACAAATTCTACAGAAGAAATGTTAAGAGAAAAATAGGACGACAGATCGGATTGTAGTCCACTTACTGGCAAAGAGATGTGTTCAACCACAAATAAATTAATTTAGATACCTGCTATCAGTGTCATCCACGATCATAGTCAACCGAATGCAAGCCAGAATATTATAAAGGAAAGCTGTACCAATAATTAGAGGTGAAAACAAGTCGGATATTTTTTTTCCTAATCCAGAGCCAAATCCAGTTGATCGGATTCAGAAGACATTTTAGTATCCGGTCGGATTTAGGACCAGATTGGATATGTCAATCCAAATTCAGGATCGGATTCAAAGGATGTGATATTTATAAGATCCGGATCGGGACCCGGATGTCAAGCCAAATTCTATCCGGATATCCATTTTGGGTTGGGCTGAGAAAGGTCAATTTTGGGCTGGGTTGCTATCTAAAAGTAGTATGAATGGCTGTGCGCTTGTAGTGTTTACGAAACAATGAATTCAAGGTAGTATTGAGCATATGCACCAAATTTGAATTGACCACTTATTTCTTTCTAATATTATAGACATGATTATTATTTGGAAATAATTAGGAAAATTATTGCCATTCCTTCACACCTTAAACTTTCTAGGTTTTATATGCATTGTCGTTCTTTTCCTAGCCCATGAAAATATAATTCGTGTAGGACTTATATCTAGTACTTGAGTTAAAGTGATGATGGTCTGTGTCTAACATATATTGTTTTTCTATATGCGCTCAGTATCCACATATTTTATGAGAAAAACTAACCAACGGTATACCGTTGCAACGGTATAGGATGAAACTTACCCGTGAAACATGAAACTTTGGTTGAAACTTATCTGTGAAACTCGAAAACCTGATGAAACTTACCCGTGAAACATCATGAAACTTACCTGCGAAACCTAGCAATGAAACTTACCCGTGAAACTAATGAAACATGCTATACCGTTGCAACGGTATACCGTTGGGTAGTTGCTCTCTATTTTATCCATTTCCAATCCGAACCCATCATGTATTCGTCCCGTATCCATATCCTGAATACTTTGAATTTGTATCCTGATCCAGCTTGCCTATATCCGACTCCAAATCCAAAGAAAAAATATAGATTAATATATGGGATGAGTAATATCCGCATATATCTGACCCGTTTTCACCCTACCAATAATATACTCATGATACATTACTAAGAATATATGAAGGCAAATTATTCTACGAAGTCCTTTATGGATGTAATAAACAAAAGAGATATTTATTTCATTTTATGAAAGAAAAACACTCTGCAGTACCCTATCATGGAAGAAAAAGTAATTGATCCTTTCAAAATAAAAGCTCTATATATTTTCTAATAATTTTTCTTTCATATATGTTGATGTGGTAAATATAAGTTCAATTTGTCCACATGAATTCACATACTTAATTCCCAGATGAATTATCTTAGATATGGTCAGAAGTTGTTATTTGAGCAAGCCCTATTTTCCAATGGTTCTCTTTAGCAAAAAGATATTATATGTTATCTTTAAATATTTTTAACACAATAACGTTCAATTCGTCCACATGAATTCATATAAATGACAAAGATGCTCCTAGATATTGTCATATAAAATAGGGTGAAACGTAATGACAAAAAAATCCTCATTGCGCAATTCAAAATAGAAGAATAATAACAAAATGAATAAAATATACGGACAAATATGTAAATGAGTAATTGAGTTAATTACATGAATTTTACAATGTCTAGTGAAAATTGCAAAAGTAATCGTGGATAATACTGTGCGATCTATAATTTCAGGAACAAATATATAAGCCCAAAAATTAAGATGTAATAACAAACATAATCCTAATCAACATATCGAAATATTTCGATATATGAAGTAGAAAAGCATGCATGACAGACCTAAAATCACTACTACAGAATCGACCTTCACAAACGGTCTATTACAAACGGTTAGTTGCGCACCGTTTGTGCTCTTTGCACCACAAGCGGTTCGTGGGCAACAGACCGAAGGGGGTCTCTAGAAGCGGTTCTAGACACGAACCCCTTCTAGAGCCTCCCCAACCCCTTCTAGAGATCTACAAAGGGTTGGGGACACGAACCCTTTCTAAAGCCCTAGCTCTAGAAGTGGTTGAGGACACGAACCCCTTCTAGAGTCAGGGTTCGTGTCCCCAACCGTTTGTAGAAGCTCAGTTTTCGAAATAATAAAAGGAATGTATGCCCTACTCTATCAAAGAGCACGTGTGAGTGGGTTGGCTAGATGGGTGAGACGTGGGTCACGAGAAGGGGTGAGGAGGTCGTGGGTTCGAATCTGTTAGTTCCATTTGCGAAATTTATATTGTGATGATTAATTTGACAACAATTTAATATATGTGTGATGATTTATATGACAACAATATTTGCTATGAAACAAGGTACTGCGAGAGTTTGTTTTATTTGTGACAGGAGATGCAGCGCAGACAACAGTAAGTGCAACGCAGGGACGCGAGATGCACGTTGCAGCAGACGCAGGCAGATGTACACTGCAGGTTGAGGAGAATCAGCGCAGGTGACGCGTAGCCCGAGTGAAGCACACGCGAAGGTCGCAGAGGTGCAGGCGCAGCACGCGAGGTCGCAGAGGTGCAGGTGGCACGCGAAATCGCAGGTGCAGGAGGCGCAGGACGCGAATGACGCAGGTGCAGCGAGTTGAGATGTGTAGAGGTCTACGCAGACGGACGTACAGTGCAGACGCAGCACGTGAGATCGCAGAGGTGCAGGTAGCACGCGAGATCGGTGCAGGCGGCGCAGCACAAGACGTCGGAATTTTACGTGTTACAGTAACACACGAAGACTGTAGACGTAACCGAATCGGTGTCTGTTTCCTTGGCCGGATGGAGAGTCGAACGGACGAGTCAGAGCCAGTTGCTGTTTCCTCCGGATGAAGTCGTGTCCGAGTCGAACGGACAAGCCAGTCGCTATTTCCTTCGCCAGACGGAGTCGTGTCCGGGTCGACGAGTACGCACGCGAAGAATAAAAGAGGAGCGCATGGAGAAGAAGAGTAAGCGCCACAGAAAAAGAGAAGAATTAGCGCAGCAGGAGACGCGGAAGAAAAGAAAAAAAGGTGAGGACTTCGGCGCTCTGTCCTCGTGATGCTACAGTAGCGAAGCTACAGTACCGCGCCGCTACAGTGAATCGCGCGCACTGTAGATGCGGGTTTGAAGAGAGAGAGAGAGAGAGAGAAAAATTAGGAGATCAGAGAGAGATGAGCATCATTGTAAAAGGAACTCATGTACCCGTTTCGAACTATTGAGTAAGTATAAGTTCTGATATTTGATCTATGTTCGTTCTCTAGCAGATTAATTTATATTTATGCATGTGTACTTGTCTTAATCTACTATTCAGATTAAAACACAAAAAAATAGTTTTAGGTGTTAGTTTGCACCAATTCACCCCCCTCTTGGTGCGCCTCGATCCTACAGAATCCCAGTCCTCACAATATTATTTGTCTTTTGAAGTGACTTCTACAACCGGTTATAAAACCGCTTGTGATACTGATGGGAGTATCACTCGCGGTTACTTACAAGCGGTTCTAAAACCACTTCTGAAAACGGTTTCGAATCGCTTGTGATAGTCCCATCTGCAGTAGTGAATTCATATACTAAATGTACACCAATTTCTAATCTATATCCTGCAACTAACTGCTGTATGTAGGTTATTTTTCCTTCTGCATCGTTAGATCGATGTGGCTTTTTAACTTCTCAATGTAATATTTTGTACCGCTTGCCTCACTTATTGTCGCTGTTGTTGGGATGGTTATGGTATAAACACTGCTGCAAAAGAGTTTCTATGTTCATAAATTTCGAACTGATCCATCTCCTTCAGTTTTGGAGACGAAGTAGGAGAAAGTGGTGAGAGTGATGGTAAATTCAATGAAAATAAACGTTTTTAGTGGTCATTTATCCATTTCATAAGTACATATTATTTTACGCAGAAGTATGCATGTGATTGAAACTATCAACAGGAAGTATCATAACTTTGAATCAAGAATTGAACAAAATCTAAGGACATAGAGCTTTCACAGATAATTGCAACAAAAAAGCGAGATAAATTACAGAAAACCAACCGTAACCGTCTTCCTTCAGACGGACGTGCACACGTTGCCACACATGGTCGTCGTATCCGTCGTCAGGTGGATCTTCCGTGAGCGGGGCCTTGCAAACGACGAAGAACTGTTTCTCCTCTGCTCCCACGATCATCCACTTCTTCATCTTCTCAAATGGGGACAACCACCTGTTCATCTTCTTGGCTAGCTAGCTCCGTCGAGTAGAATGCGAATAGGAGAGTCGTATATATACAGACGCCTCTCACTCCGATACGCGGGACGGCGGGAGCCGAGAACCTTCTTGCTTTCTGCAGGAGCCGAGGGGCTTCACAATTCACAAAACGCGCACAGGACGCGAATGCAACACGACGAAGCAAACCCGACGTCTCATGTTTGGTGGTCAAAGAATCGAGAAGGTTCCACCAGATTAGTTGTAGACAAAGAGAAAGAGGGGGGAAAAAAGATCAGTTATATCCGTGACGCGCTCTTGCGAGGAGTCGCCACGTGTTGGTATGTTCGCGCTTTGTTCGGCCAATCGCGTCAGACCCATGATTGGCATGTCGGCACACCATTCCTCTTCTCTTTTATAACCCAACCGACCAACCTATTTGTTTACACCAAAATTTGAGAGTGGATGATTAAATTGTCAGACTAAAGATAAAGGTATATTGTAGCATATATTAGATAAGGAAGGATAAGCTAAAAATAGAGTTATAACCGATATTTATTCAAACTTGGAAAATTCTATTCAAAGCAAAGACCGATATGGATCATGATACACAACGTGTTGGAGAAGGATATGATCGGCCTATTGTTATAAAAGAAGATCAAGGGCAAGCGAGAAAAATAACATAACCAAATCAAACAATTCGCATTACTTTTTATTTACTTTCCTATTAACTAGAAGTAGTCTTATAACTTAGATTTTCTCTTGAATTCGATTTTGATCAATAAAGATAAACATCGCTGATTATTGATTTCCATCGATTACGCCAATCAGGTTCGATTTTCTTCGATCTTTTTATGCATCGCCTTTTCAGGAAGATCCACCTCTTACAGTCTGGTCAACCCTAATCGGCTATTTAGACTTATCATTACTTTAGATTTAATCGGCTTTTTGGCTCTTTAGATCTTTGCCAATTGTTACATTATATCGGCTTTGAGCATATTTTTCCATCTACCTTACTGATTGAAGGGTTAAATCAGTTGACACGCTCTGAACCTGGTGTTTGTCATGTGTTCGAGCCGATTAATCCTTTATCACATTTTTTGACACCAACACACTCTTAGTACGCTTGATGGGACACGATGTCTTCGTCAAAAAAATCGATTCGATCGTATGATCTGAACTCCGATTCTATAATTGTCCCTACACTGGACGATTTAACACCAGATCGATGCAAAGAGACTGAAGATTGGAAAGCCGCGCTCGAAGAGATGATACAAAGCTGTTGTCAGAAAACCTGATGCAAAGTCATTCAAAAGGCTGCATTGCAGACGGTTAATAAACTCAATGACGCAGGAATCACTAACAATTCGGTGAGTCAATACATGCCTGTACAAGCTGAATTATTTGCTATGATTAATCAATCTGTGCACCATACTTTGATTAATCAATCATCGGCTTTAGTCACAACACTTAAGCCGATAATTGCTAATAGTGTGAAGACAATAGCGCAGGAGTTTGCATCGGCTAGAAGCCTGCTCAATCCAATGCAAACGCTGTCAATTACCTTGTTTATTTGATAGCACAAAACACTCAAAGCTCTGTAGCTGATCATAAACCATCGGCTATAACTTCATCCTTAACTATGATGCCAACCTAGCCTATTGTTATATTGCCATGAGATCCTCATGCAAGTGGGGTTGCGCACTGCCAGGCGTATACTGATGCCGCTAAGTTGGACATGCCAGCCAACTTACCACCATCAGCCCCATTCTATGCTTTCCCTAACTGGTTTTACAGCCGATTGAACCTCTTAGGCATCCACAATATGCCAAGCCGATTTTACAACAGAATACTGCCACACACAAAGTTGTAACGTATTTAGAACCCTTCATTCCAATACCAGAGCCAACTACTAGGATGAATAACGGATATGAGCAATCTCCTAAGAATGCATCGGCTCAACCAACCTTTTAACCCAAGCTTACGCTCTGGGATAGAATGCCAATTATGAGCGTAATTGGCAAAAATCCCAACACTGCATTAGCTAACACAACAATTAGGCCGATCAGATATTTGCCGTGTTGCCAGACCAATTCGGCATACAGCCCAAAGGAAGGTTATCGGCTATCGCACACCATACCCTGAATATATTGACAAGATGCCTTACCCTAACAACTTCAAGGTTCCCGATTTTGTGAAATTCTTTCGGGATGACTTTAATACTACTTTGGAGTACATCGAACGTTTTATCGTGCAATGCGGTGAAGCTGCTCAGTTTGATAGGTTAAATATTAGGTTATTCCCATTATCTTTGTTAGGAGCTGCATTTACTTGGTTCACAAGCTTACCTTTGAATTTAGTTCATTTTTGGACTGATTTGGAAAGCCGATTCCATTAGTACGTTTTCTCTAGCAGTTTGGAACTTAGGATTTTTTTACTTGAGCTCTATTCACTAGAAGTTTGGACAATCGATAACAGATTATATCAAAAGATTTAGATAAGTGAGGAATTAGTATTTTAGTGTTAGTTTACTCGATAACCAATTAGCCAATTTGGCCTTCTAGGGGTTAATTCCCCAGCTGAGGGAGAAATTCAGTAGATAAGAGTTCATCGATTTAAGTCATTTGTTGTATAGGGTATTGGCTCAAGAAAACTATTTTACCTATAATAGAAGCTTTAGGGACAAGTTCAAGGCTAATAATGACAATAAAGATAAGAAGAAAAGCTAAGGTTAACCTTGTCGAGTATAGTTCATGTGAATCCTCTGAAGAGGACAAGGCTAAAATAAATATTGCGTAGTGGGTTAAAGGGTCTAAGAAATCTCTAGTTTGTTCTTGTCTTAAGCCGATTAAGAATAAGTTAGAAATAAAATACGCTTTTGATGTCTCTAAGTGTGATCATATTTTTCACTTACTTTCACAAGAAAAAAATTATACAGCTACCTGAGGGGCTTGTTATACCATCGATTGATGAAATTAAAAAACCAAAAATATTGCAAATGGCATCATTCTTTTTCTCATAATATTAATGATTGCAATATTTTTCGATAGTAAATACAATTGACTATAGAAGATGGCAAACTCAAATTTTGGAGGAGACAATGATGAAGGTCATTGCTAATCCTTTTTTGATTAATATGGTCCAATGTTCTAGAAAAGAAAAAGAGCTGATGCAGGATACATGGTCAAAAGTTTCACATCATGTTGACATTCAATTGACTTCTAGCGGCAAGAGACACTAAAAATTACAGTTGGTTCACTACAAATAGTGACCGACCGTGAAGGGGAAAGCTCAACAACTGTTAAGCCTAAGGGCAACTTGCAAATTGGCAAGTGGTATAACGCTAAAAGAGCATCGCCACCGCACAAGACGATTCACAAGCCAAGGCTAACTTTGTCCCAGTTGCTAGAAAAGTATGAAAGGAGAAATGATAGACTGTGTTATCCTGCGCGTTGGCCAGACAATTTGTATTGGCTCGATAATTTGGAAAAAGCTCACAAATGATGCCCCTTCTAGCAATTTTGTTGGGAGAGGGAGTCAGCTCTACCCTCACCATATACATGCCAGTGGAACACTATCCTCGTCAAGGTGACTGGCAGAGGTAATCGGCTAGAGATAGAATATCTAGGCTGATATAAGACCGTTTTGAAGAAAATCATAGAGCATTGGTCTATCAAAGAATCTCCGTACCAAAGCAAATGCAAGCGCAAGTGGAAAAGGGGTCAAGCTCTATGGCTTAGGACAATCTGGTTGGGAAAATACAAAAGCCAACTGAACCTAAAGCAAGATGGTGTCCTCCAGGCCTTAGCCGATCACAACAGAGATGACTTCAAAGGCTAAGGACCCAAGAGATGAGGGAGGGCGAGCAAGAAAAACAAAGAGATCAACATTTTAGCAAGCTTCAGCTGATTAAGACCACTAAAAATGAGTGGAGGAAGAAAGAACTGGTTGAAGAAGAATTTAATTCAGCCAATGATCTAGATCCACCTGTGGTTCAAGATGACACTCAACATGGTGTTCACACTGTCGGCTGAGTTCAAAATAAGGACTATATTGGCAAAGAGACATTTGCTTAGTTGTGCTTAGGGACTCAAGATGGAGTTTTTAAAAAGATTCAAGATGATCATCGGCATCTCAAGCCATTATACTTGAAAAGACACATCAATGGTAAGCCGATATTAGGAATACTTATCGATGGTGGGAGCAATTGTCAATCTAATACCATACACCACTTGCAAGAAGTTGAGTAAGTCCGATGAGAATCTTATTAAAACTAAAACTAATATGGTTTTAAATAATTTCACAGGTGATCCTGCTGAGGCAAGGGGTCATGGTGACTAAGTTGGCAGTCGGCAATAAGACATTGCTGGCCACCTTCTTCATAGCCGATGCTAAGGGTAACTACAGTGTTTAGCTTGGGCGAGATTGGATTCATGCTAATTGTTATGTGCCGTTGACTATGCACTAGATTCCCGACCAGTGGAACAGGGACTAGGTTGAAATCGTTCAAGCCGATACATCGGCTTATATTGCCATGGCGAGTTTAGATGCAAATTGGCAACATGAAGAAGTCAAGTGTATATTGGGTAAAGCTCTAGACAATTGTGATTTCATCTGCATGAATAAAACAGGGTTTATTCCAATCAACGTGAGGCCAAGCACACTCGATTGGATAGATGAGATTTTGCGTCGATGGAGTCCAAACTAGTAGTGAAGGCCTTACAACAAAAAATGAGAAGCCATCGGCAAATAACGGATAGCTATGAGGTCATTGAAGATTTCTAAGAAATTGAGAAGTTAGGCCAAGGTTTCACATCAACTGATTTACTAAAAGAAGTCGATATAGGTGATGGTGATAGGAAAAGACTAACTTTTATTAGTTCAGAATTAGCTATGGATTATAAGAAAAGGTTGGTCTAGATTTTAAGAAATTATAAAGATTGTTTTGCTTGAGAATATCATAAGGTTCCTGGTTTAAACCGACAACTTGTTGAACATCAGCTACCTATAAAGCCATGTTATCGAGTATTTAAATAGTCTACTAGATGATTTAATCCAACTCTGTAAAATATTATAAAAGAAGAGATTGAGTGATTGCTAGAGGCCAAGTTTATCAGGCCTTGCCAATATGCTGAGTGGGTTTCTAATACATTCCTGTCATGAAGAAAAATGCCAAACTCAAGGTGTGCGTTGATTTTAGGGATTTAAATAAATCTACATCGAAGGATGTGTACCCAATGCCAATAGCTGATATGCTTTTTAATGCTACATCGGGGGATAAGATCATTAGTGTTCTTGATGGTAAAGTCAGATATAATCAAATATTCATAGTAGAAGTAGATATACCTAAAATAGTTTTTAGGAGTCCTGGTGCCTTAGGCTTGTTTGAGTGAGCGGTTATGACATTTGGCTTGAAGAATGCTGGTACAATATATCAGCATGCTATGAATTTAATTTTTCATAACCTAATCGGCCATATTGTTGAAATCTACATCGACGATGTTGTTATTAAATATAAGGAAAGCTTGCAGCATCTAGCCAATTTAGAAATAGTGTTTAAGAATATAAGTGCACATGGTTTAAAGTTGAATCCATACAAATGTGTTTTTGGCATATTAGCTAGACAATTTTTGGGCTTCATGATTCATGAAAGGGGTGTTGAAGTTAATCAAGAAAGAGTGATGATCAGCAAGATTAACTAAGTTGCCACCGCAAGAAGGATTTACAGAAGTTGATCAGCAAGATTAACTATTTACGATAATTTATTTCAAACTTATTTGGCCATATTAGTTTGTTTACCACACTATTAAAATTAAAAGATAATCAAGAGTTTGTATCAAGAGCCCATCAGTAGAATGACTTTCAAAATATTAAGGAGTATTTGATCAATCCACTAGACTTGGCCACACCTCAAAAAGGTATACCATTCAAGTTATATATATATATATATCAGTTCAAAAGGTGACAATAGGAACTGTTTTGGCACAAGAGGTCGATGGAAAAGTGTGAGTTATTTTCTACTTGAGCCAATGATTAATTGACGCAGAGACCACGGATCCTTTTGTAGAAAAACTTTACTTATCATTATATTTTGCTTGCACAAAGTTAAGGCATTATATTTTGGCATTGGCTTGTAAGTGTAATACCGCAAATCGTTTTACCAGGGTTTTTGGCCGGAGTTGTTTTGCCTTCTTAAATCCAAGGATTTTCTTTTCGCCGTAAGGTTGAAGTGTCAGTTTTTTTGGAGTTGGTTGTTTTGTGGTCTCTAGAGGTGGTGTGGTTTATATTCTTTTCCCCTAACCCTAAAAGCCCACATCATCCAAGGGTATCCAGTTTTCCCCAAATTCCCCCCCAGCCGCCTCTCTCCCGACTCCAGCTCCTGGCGCCGCCCCTGCCTCCTCCTGTCGCCCCTTCCCCCCGTCGGCGCCTCCTCCTGTCGCCCCTTCCCCTGCCGACTCCCTCCTGGCTTGGCGCCCCTCCCCCTGCCCCCTGACCCGGTGCCCTTTCCTCCTTTCCTGTCAAAGCAAAGAAGAAGAATCAAACAAAGAAGAAGAGACCGGTGGGCCCTTGGCTGCTCCGGCACCTCTGGCCGGCGGCGAGCTCTTCCAGCCGGTGGCTCCCCCAACGCTGGCCGAAGTGCCCCTCCCTCTTTCCTGCATGGAATTGCTTTGAGGTAAAACCCTAGGTTTTGGGGAGGGATTTTCCTTGCTTGTAAGGTGTTTGATCAAATGCCTAGCTAGGTTTTTCATGAGAATGTATTGATAGTTGCTCGATACCAATTGTGATGCATGTGACTTGGCTTGAATCAGTGTTTGTCCCTTCTTTGATTTGCTCACAGAAGTAAACTACAATTTGCATATTAAAATGTTCTGTGTACATCTACTGATTGGCATGATTGCTTTTACAATGCACAAGATGCTTCTTCTGTATTAGATTTGCTGAGCTACTAAATAATATTTAAGCATAAAGAACATATTGATATCATTTACTAATCATTATTGGATATCTCTGCTTTGTGCTTGGTTGTTCTGAGTTTGGCAAGAAGGAAATCAATACACTACCAAATTTTGAGAGAGAAATTTATGCCTGATTGTTGTTTTATCTGTATGTTCTTGCTTATATCATAGAGTGCATTTAGGTTACTGATTTGCAAGCATTGGTCAAAAGATCTGTATTTTAAAGACATTGAGCAGTGGTTTAGTGATGCGTTGAGATTATAATTATTATGACTAAGGTATTTGTGGTTCACAGCTTTCTTGAGTGATACTTTTCCCTTTAGAGAGTAGTATGCATTTATACATGATTAGTTAGGTTTGTTTTGTATGCACTACCATTTTCAGTTTTACATTGCAAAGCATTTGACTAAAGGTAGTTAGCTAAATTATCAGATGCATACGGTATATATATATATATATATATGTAGGGGTTTGGACCACACTATGAAGGCAATGCTGATGACCTCAAAATTTCTATACCATTTTTAATCACTACACTGTCTAATTGGTATACCTGCATCTGATGAGTGCTTGCTACTGAGTTTTATACTTAAGATGACTGAGTGCATTTATGTGAAAAAAATTTATCTTTTAGCCTCTTAGTAGGTTCTCTAATTATTTTGAGATGTTATGCTTATTACCTAAACATGAATGTCTGCCATTTACTGATGTTTTGTATCCTAGAGTCTGAAAGTGGTGCTTATAACCAAAAAATTTTGTATGATTATGCTTAAAATGGTGAAGGACTTAGAGTTATTAATGCCATAATTAATCTTAAAATGTATAAAGTCCCTTATTGTCGGGCCCCGAATCTACAAATCCGGACCCTCTGTGTATTCTGCACTAGTCCAGGATCACGCTAGTGCACACAGGCTAAACATGGTTTAAAGTACCAAATCATACACAGCGGAATAATAACAAAGTACCTCAAACATGTATATAAACGAGTTGTACGACCTTATGGTCTTCCTTACAATTCTTCTAGGATGAGAGGGAGACAAGTAGTGGTTGGCAGGTGCACACATGGACCAACCATGGTAGCCCAAGGAAGGCAGGAAAGCTGGAAGGAGGCGAGTTGACCTGGGTGGTAGGCAGGTGGGCTAGCAAAAGAAGAAGGACCGAGTTAGCAGGGTGGTCCACTAAGTGGCCTAAGGAGGTGGGGACGTTGGCTGGTAGAGGATATAATGGGCTTAGCTGATTAAGGGAGGAAAAAAGAGATGGCCCAAAGAAGATTTTAGGATTTTAGAAAATAGGAAAAGAGGGTTTTCAAAAAGGGGAAAACTCAATTAACCTTTAAAATACTATTAAGACTTAGAAAAATGCAAATAACACTTCAAATGCATTCGAAGAACTTTTGTGAAGAAAACTGTTATGCAAATTTTATAAAATTTTGGGATGTCATAGACGGTCAATACTTGAATGGGCTCCATGTCCTAGTCTACACTAAGGAGCTGTTTGGTTAGATGTTTTTTACTCCGTAATGATTTCCGACGCTATTGGATGTTGTTGTATTACGTTTGGTTGGGCGAGTCCGTAATGGATCACGGTGCTATCAGATACCAGCGCTTACAATCTCGTTACCACTCGGGAGCCAGCGTCATCCGTTCCCCTCGCGAGTCGCGACCTCACTCGCTCGCGACCTCACACAGCTTCCTCTCCATCCCCTTGTCGCTCACCTTAACTCGCAGACGCGCGGCCGCCATGGAGCGGCGTCCTCCTCGCCCGCATCGTGGAGCGATCCATGGCCATGCCATCCGTGAACCCCGTCGCCGACTCTCCAAAGCTCGCTCCTCCCAATCCCTAACCCTAATCCCTTTCTCCTCTCGCGTCCGGCGAACGCGATCCGAGCAAGAGGTTCGCCATAGCTACACGCCAGAGGGGGCAGAAGCACCCTCGTCCGCATCGAGTCGGCCCTCGCTGCCGTGCAGCGGCCGACAAAGACGCGCGAATCGATCAGTCTGGCCCGGCGGCGCGCAGGCGCCCGCTGCCTCCGCTTCATCGCAAACAACAAGGCCAACAACGCTGGATGGAGGTCCAGCCAACTTTGACCGCTTTGCTCATGACGGTGTCGAGAACCAAGTTGTTCAGTTAAGAATTGCGATCACAAGGTTGAGTCTCCAGTAGTTGGACGGCAAGGATTAGCAGTGAACTCTTGAGTAAGTGAGATCTTGCGGTTGAGAAGCATCAATAAGTAAGAAGATCCAAGGAACCAGATTTGAAGATGAAGTAGGAACATGATCAAACGGCTGTGGTTGAATTTGCACTTTACTGTTTGTCTTTTACCCTTTATCAGTGTCTGTAATTTCCTTAAGCACTTGTTTTGTCGGGAAGCCTACAGTATATAAGCGGCTCTCCTTTGCTCTGGGCGATACGAAGAGATTTGGCAGAAGTTAGTTATGCTTTACTTTCCTCAATAGAATCGCATCTGCATTTCCTTCTCATTCTCGTTCTTGAGTCCGCCACGCTTTCTTTGATTTTTCTCGTCATTGCTTTGTGAATCCCATTGGGTTGTCTTCGGTTCTTACTGGAGCCTGACATTTGGTATCAAAGCCACTCAATCCTTGGCCTATTCTGTGATCTAGAAGCAAGGGTTTAGGAACGAGTTTCCTTGTAAAATTCCTGAGCAATTCTTGGAGTTTGTTCTTGAGTCGATCTGAAGTTTTTAACAGATTCGGTTTGGGTGGAATTCGTTTACCCTGTAAAATCCCGATCTGAAAGAAGTTGATTATCAAGATGCCAAAAGGAAGCAAAATACCTGAGGAAGATACTGGTTTGGTCTCTATTGAAGATCTGGAAGAAGTAAAAAAAAGATATGGCATTCTTACAACAACAAGTGACTGAAAGTTCAATTTCTGTGTAAGAACAGATGGATCAATTTCAAAGGCAGTTGTTGGGAAATACAACCAAGATTGATCAGGTGGTGGACATGCTCAAGGTTTTGATGGAAAAGAACGGTCCAAGTGAAGTTGCCAGTAACATGGCTACTATGGAGGGGGAAAAAGAGCAATCCAGTCGAGTTTGTGCAAGACCAACAAATCCAACAGCTCAGGTTTATGGGACTCCAGGAAGTGGACATTCATTTGCACCACATAATTCTATGGGTAACAATCATTCAGATATACCTCCCATTCCCTTTAGTATGAATTTTTCTCATATCAACTACTCAGTTGTGCCACAAGTACCTATGGTGAGTGTTGATAATCCTGCGGTAGGAACCTTTGGAATTAGCGTATTTCCATCGTTAATAGCTACTGGTTCTTTTGCACCACAATTTACCACATCTAGTCCACCTTATGTGCCATATTACCGACCTACTCATAGCTATTCAGGCCAACCTCCTGGATTTGCACCTTATACTAGGCAGGAGCCCTCATTGAATTACTCTCGGCCACGAGCACCTGATTGGGTAACACCTCATGCGGAGGATCGAAATCAATACAATAGCAGTTTCAGTAAAGGGCCGAAAGTGGAATTCCCTAAATTTGATGGTGATAATCCGGATGCTTGGATAAGAAAAGCTGAAAAGTGTTTTGAGTTAGGAAAAACTCCTGAAGATCAGAAAGTGGCCATTGCGGAGGTCTATTTGACAGGCAGGGCTGATCTCTGGCTGAACAGCAATAGAATAGAAACTAGATCATTGAGTTGGGCACAATTTTGCAATATGATATATCAGAGATTTGCTGCAGAAACGAGAATCGAGGTCACTGAAAATTTCAGAGAGCTTACACAAACCGGAAGTGTGGAGTCATACATTGATCAGTTTGAAAAACTAATGAACTTGGTAAAGAGAACTAATCCTAACCTCAATGAGGGATACTTCTTGGATTATTTCATATCTGGGTTGAAGAGTTACATTAAAATACCATTGAAGTCCTTGCAGCCCAGAACCTTAGTGGAAGCTTATGCGCATGCAAGAAATTATGAAGGAAGCAGTACGTATAAGAAGAACATAAAATGGAGTTATGGTGGTGCTGGAAGTGCTAGTTCTAAGGCTAGTAATACAAGAGTTAAGAAAGAAAACAATGAGAAGACCACATCTATTAATAGCAGTAACAAGTGGGCCGGTGGTAAATGTTTCAAATGCCAAGAACCTTGGTCCCCTGGCCATAACAAGGTATGCAAATTCCAGAAACAAGTTCACTTAATCACTGTGGAAGATGAAGAAGAATGTGGTGAGCAACAAGATACTGAATATAGTACACCACCAGAGAGCCCAGGTCATAAAGAAGCAACTGAGGAGGTCTTACAAATTTCAACACATGCAGTGTCGAGCACTGTCACAGAGACTGGAACATTTACCCTGAGGTTAAACATGGGAAAAACAAGTGCTATTGCTCTGGCAGATACGGGTAGCACCTCCACCTTCATAACACCGGTTTTGGCTATAAAAGCGAGTTGCACTATCAAGAATGTAATACCTGTGTCAGTAGTGGTGGCTGATGGCACAAGGTTGTGTTATGACTCTGAATGCATTGGCTGTGAATATTCCATTCAAGGAGAGTGTTTCTCTTCAAATTTTAAACTACTACAGCTTAAAGGTTATGATGCTATATTGGGGCAGATTGGATTCGGCAGCATAGCCCGGTTAGTTTGAATCTTAAAACCCAAGAATTCTGTATATGTAAAGATGGGTTGAAGGAGGTTAAATTCAAGGATGAAATACTTCCTCGAGATGATTGTGCAATCAGTGAACAGAAGTTGAACAAACTTATGAGTAAGGGAGTTGTGGGAGCAGTGTTATATGCCAAAATACTTGTGGATAATAAGATGAATGAAGAAGCAGTCTCTACTGAAATTGATGAGGTGCTGAAATCATTTGAAGATATCTTTGAAGAACCCAAGGAGTTACCTCCTGTCAGGTCTTGCGATCATAACATACCGTTGAAGCATCACTCTAAGCCTGTCAACATAAGACCTTATAGACTTCCACACCATAAGAAAGATGTTATGGAGGAATTGATCGAAGGATTGTTAAAAAATCAGACCATACGACCTAGTGTCAGTCCCTACTCATCACCGGCGATACTTGTTAAGAAAAAAGATGGGTCATGGAGATTATGCATAGACTACAGGCAATTGAATGCAAATACAATTAAAAACAAGTATCCAATACCTGTTATTGAAGATCTATTGGATGAGTTATACGGTGCAAAATATTTTTCAAAGATCGATTTGAGGTCGGGGTATCACCAAATTCGTATGAGTCCAGTTGAAGTTTATAAAACAGCTTTCAGTACTCACATGGGGCATTATGAATATGTTGTCATGCCATTTGGACTGACTAACTCAACAGCCACTTTCCAAGCTTTGATGAATCAAATTCTAGCTAAATTCTTGAGAAAGTTTGTGCTTGTCTTCTTTGACGATATACTGATTTACAGTCCAGACCTCTTGATACATAAAGCTCATTTAATCCAAGTGTTGGAAGTGTTGAGGAGTAATAAACTGTATGCAAAGAAGAGGAAGTGCACATTTGGGCAACAACAGGTTGAATACTTGGGTCATATTATTAGTGGACAGGGCGTGGCAACAAATCCGGAGAAGATAAGAGCTGTTCAAGAGTGGCCGATTCCTGAAAACATTACTCAATTAAGGGGATTTCTTGGATTAGCGGGTTATTATCGAAGGTTCATCCAAAATTTTGGGCTTATATGCAGACCCTTGTTTGACTCATTAAGGAAGAATGCATTTCAATGGGAGGAAGAACAACAGCAAGCTTTCCTCAACATTAAACAAGCCCTTACAAGAGCGCCAGTGTTAGCTCTACCCGATTTCACTCAGCCCTTCATTCTTGAGACAGATGCAAGTGGTAATGGACTTGGGGCAGTGTTGATGCAAGGTGGAAGGCCGATAGCTTACATGAGCAAAGCCATTGGCAAGAAGGCAGCTGCCATGTCTACATATGACAAGGAGGCATTAGCTATTTAGGAAGCATTAAAAAGATGGAAGCATTACTTGATTGGCTCCAGTTTGATAATTCGAACTGATCAGCAAAGCTTGCGATACATATCTGAGCAAAGATTGAGTGAAGGAATTCAGCACAAGTTGATGATCAAGCTAATAGGATATAACTATAAGGTGGAGTATAAAAAGGGCAGGGAAAACAAGGCAGCTGATGCCCTGTCAAGGTTGAAGAATCCGAATGAAGTCTGTGCAATTTCAGTGGCAATACCGAAGTGGATAACAGAAGTAATGGAAAGTTATCAGGGTGATGAAAAGTGTAAGGAGATTGAGGAAAAACTCAGAATCGATGCAAAAGGGGAGCCTCCTTATACCTTAAGTGGTGGAATCTTGAGATACAAAGGAAGAATCTACGTTGGCAAAGGTTCTCAACTCATAGAACAACTGATAAACTCCTTTCACAGTTCGGCCTTGGGAGGACATTCAGGCACCCGAGCCACATATCAAAGGATCAAGTCCTTATTCTATTGGCCAGGTATGAAGAAAATGATAATTGAATTCGTTAAAACTTGTGCAATTTGTCAGAAGAACAAATCTGAAAATATTTCATACCCTGGGCTACTTCAACCTCTGGAAACACCCAAAATGGCTTGGGCACATGTAACCATGGATTTTGTAGAAGGGTTGCCGAAATCTGATGGCAAAGATGTGGTAATGGTGGTTGTGGACAGATTCACGAAATACGCCCATTTCATATCCTTAAGTCATCCTTATTCAGTGAAGAAAGTGGCTGATCTTTTTCTGGACCATGTGTACAAACTACATGGACTACCTGTGGCTATTATTTCTGACCGAGACAGGATCTTCACAAGTGCCTTATGGCAAGAGCTATTCACAACAATGGGTGTAAAGATAAGACTTAGCAGTGCATACCATCCTCAAACTGACGGTCAAACGGAACGGGTAAATTAATGCTTGGAGAATTATTTAAGGTGTATGGCGTTTGCAAGCCCCAGAAGATGGCATCAGTGGCTTGGCCAAGCCGAATGGTGGTACAACACTTCATTTCATACTTCATTGCAAATGACTCCATTCCAAGCGCTATATGGGATGAAACCTCCACAAATTTCTGAAGGTCTTTTGCCTGGTGATGCATTAGAGGAAACCAAAAGCATTCTCCAAGACAGACAAGTAGTTTTTGAAATAATTAAAGCCAATCTAGAAAAAGCAAGCTCTCGAATGAAGCATTTTGTAGACAAACATCGAACTGAGAGGTGTTTGGAGGTGGGTGATATGGTTTATCTTAAAATTCAGCCCTATAGACACAATTCTTTGGGACTTCACAAGATATTGAAGTTACATTCTAAATTCTATGGACCCTTTAGAATTGTGGAGAAAATTGGTAAGGTGGCTTACAAACTTCTTCTGCCGGAAGGTTGTCAAATACATCCAATGTTCCATGTGAGTCAACTCAAAAAGCATGCTGGATCCAAAGCAATTCCTGAGAAGAATCTGCCATTAGTTGATCCAGATGGAAATGTCCTGACTGAACCTTTGGCTGTTGTCGAAAGGAGAATCATACCCAGATACAATGAGCCAGTGCAATGGGCTAACTTATCACCTAAGGTAACTACTTGGGAAGATGCAGATTTTATCACCAAAGTTTTTCCTCAGTTCAATCCTTGAGGACAAGGATGTTTAAGGGGAGGGTATTGTCAGGAACCAAGTTGTTCAGTTAAGAATTGCAATCAGAAGGTTGAGTCTCCAGTAGTTGGACGGCAAGGATTAGCAGTGAACTCTTAAGTAAGTGAGATCTTGCGGCTGAGAAGTCATCAATAAGTAAGAAGATCCAAGGAACCAGATTTGAAGATGAAGTAGGAACATGATCAAACGGCTGTGGTTGAATTTGCACTTTATTGTTTGTCTTTTACCCTTTATCAGTGTCTGTAATTTCCTTAAGCACTTGTTTTGTCGGGAAGCCTGCAGTATATAAGCGGCTCTCCTTTGCTCTGGGTGATACGAAGAGATTTGGCAGAAGTTTGTTATGCTTTACTTTCCTCAATAGAATCGCATCGTATTTCCTTCTCATTCTGTTATTGAGTCTACTACGTTTTCTCTTTGATTTTTCTGTTCGTTGTTTTGTGAATCCCATTGGGTTGTCTTCAGTTCTTACTGGAGCCTGACAGACGGCTACCTCTCCCGCTCGGAATTTGCGGAATGCATAGGTATTTCCCTGCCTCCTCCTCAATTTTTTTTGAATTGCTCTTGTTAGTTGAGACATTGGCGAGATGCGCCTACGTGCAGGGATGACGGAATCGAAGGAGTTCATCCTCGAGCTGTTTGACACATTGAGCTGGCGGCGGCAGATGAAGGTAAACACGATCAACAAGGAGGAGCTAGGCGAGATCTGGCAGCAGATCACGGACAACAGCTTCGATTCCCACCTCCAAATCTTCTTCGACATGTAATCAACCAGCCTCCAAATCTTCTTCGGCAATTTTCCATATCCTCCTTGTGATAGCTTTTATGAACTTCTTGAAGCTGTTGTCGACCATCCACCACCTTTCGCACCATCGCACTTTTCACCAGAACTGTTCATTCATTTCGCATGGTATATGCTAATGAATGTTTCTTGAGCGATACTAGTAATTTGTTTTAATGTTTATGAACGTAGCTATAAACACCACCTATAGAGGCTTTTTCTACCTTTTGCTTGTGAACTTGTGACTCCTAAGTCAAAATTTCGCTCAGACATTATACATGCAGAGATTATCTAACTTCTTGATAGGTTTTTTTGTGTTCTTTCACCGTGGACAGATTAATTGATTTCTTTATTTTCTTATGGAGAATCAGTGTCCAAAAGAAGGCTAATACCCAATTTATTTTGTTTTCTTTGTGAATTTTCAAGATCAAAAGAAGGCTACGGATAGGTCATCTGACAAGACCTACCAAGAAGCAAAAATCTGCTCGCTTCACAAACTTTGTGATCGCTCAAAGCATCATTTTCAAAATCATGTTGATCGAAATTTTAACGAGTCCTATAAGGTTTAAAACAAATAAAGTGTTGCCTCCAAATCTTCTTCGACATGTAATCTTGTTTGTGTCATTGAAGCTCAAAGACATGTTCTCTTGCTTGAATTTTGCCTAGGATAATAGCACCTGGATCTCTATTTGCTTGAATGCAAAGTTGTTACCATTGTCCCTAGCCAAACACAATTAAGGTAATGGAAGACGTTACATTAGTGAACCAAACAAATGGTGTTTTCTATTACACCGGAATGGATTCCCTTGTGAATTGTTTACATTAACGTTACCACCCCCTAGGCTGAACCAAACAACACCTAAGTGTGTTCTATTGCTTCCAAATGCTTCCTACTGCCTTTCCCTCAAAAATCAAAAATAGGAAATTGATTGAAGAAAGGGAAAAAAAGAAGGGATCCAGAATGGAAAACCAATGCAAAGTAAAAAGAAAACACAACAAAGTAAAGAGGACTCAGAAATCACAACCGACACAAACACAAACACAGTTTAGTTCTCGTTTGGGCGCCATGGGTGCCACGATTTATGCTGACCCCTTTTTATACCCGGTGCATTCCCCTCGGTTGATGTTTCCAAAATCCGCAATGTTCCTAGAGTTTCATTGAGAGGTCACTGAGATTTCAAATTGCAAAGCCACCATGGTCTAGTTGTTTGTGTTAAGTATGACGTCTCATATCTTGTCTTTTAGAATTTAGAAATGTATGCTATAAGGAATCCCAGATGAATCCTAATAGGATTAGGAATCCTATTTTCTTTTGAAGTAGGATAGAAGCACAACTAAGTGCTCAGAATGTTACCAAATTCATTATTGCTCTAAAGTTAAACCACCTTTAGTATCAATTTTAGCAACAGTCTCCCGAACCATTTCTTCATGAATTAACATTCAAGGATAAACGGGGATTAAATAAAATTGGGTAGAATAAATATTGCACAACATTAAGCTTGGTACCCCGCATCCAAGGATGCTCGAGACCACGTGCCCGAGAATGCCAAGAACTATGCACCCGAGAGCAATCTTACCATTAACAATGTGATAATAAATTAAAAATATCCAAAATAAAACAAAACATTCAACCTTGTTGCACATTTTCTTGAGATAACCAAATTCCATCCAGCTACTATTAAGCTCTAAAGTTTCATCAACCAAACCCCAAATTTATTAGTTAAATCTCTAAGCTAAAATGAAGATATCTAGAAGTGATTGATAAAACAATGGTGTTGCACGAGATGTATGCGTGCTGCTCCCATCCATGCATAACAACCTCAACAGTCACCTAAAACAATAAATAAAGCAAGGGTGAGTCTGACACTCAGCAAATACATAATAAAACTATAAACCTTAACACAAACATAATAATGTCATCTTCCATATATCTCATCATCATATCTTTCTGTTCATTAATCATGTCATTGTTCATGTATCACGCCATCTCTTTCTTTTCACTAATGCAATGCTTCTCTAACTATATGCTTATATGCACATCATATAGCTTATACCAGTAAAGTT
The DNA here is from genome assembly GCA_036346375.1 of Guadua angustifolia. NCBI lineage: Eukaryota > Viridiplantae > Streptophyta > Magnoliopsida > Poales > Poaceae > Guadua > Guadua angustifolia. Next base: position 63,214,208 of record CM070500.1, read on the forward strand.
GGGTTTATCAACCTAGCTCATATACACTTTTCATGATGTAAATATATGTAATGCAATTCTTTCCAATAATCATTTACCATATACCAACGTTACTAAGTAACCATCGATGTCATCCACTCCTCGTCATCATGTCTCATCATATTGAACAAGAATCAAGTAAGCATAGTATGGCAAGTAAATTTAGATAACAAGGTCAACAGTAAACAACCATCTATCATTCTACCATGCGCTTACCTTCTTAACCATATAGAGTGGATTGATGTGAAGTCGACATTGACCTAGAAGTTAGTCCTCCTCCTACAGTACATAACCAACATCAAGAAGGTGCCACAACAGTATAAATCATCAAACAATATATTATCACACCTACGCACACTCCTGGCCTAATTATCTCCCTTCATCGGAAAACCCCTTCTGCTATCCTGGTGATCAAATGACCATAACTCTTTATTTTGAAACCCAAACCACATCTCTATTGTTTAAAAATATAAGTCAGTGGTAGTTGTCCACTCTCCCTTCATCCCGTTCGGGCTACTCCTCTTCCTCGTGCGCCGACTTGTGACACCAGGTTCAAGAAAAACATGATTACAAAGATATTCTCCAGGTGTCAGGTACTCATAATGCTGTATAGTATGTGATGGACTCACCTGCCTTCTGTCCCTTTGATTTGTTCCAGGAAAGCATCAAGTTAGTTTTTTCTAATTATAGATGAAATGGTTCCTCCTACAGAACTTTGGACAAGACAATAGCAAACTTGGAGACAGAACTTTCAGCCGCATGCAAGAACCGTGCAAGAATCATATCTAAGTGGTTCTCCAGTTTCAGAAGAGCACAAGGCATCCGGGTCTATTGGAAGGAGGAAGAACTTCATGGTGATAGGCATCAGTACTGCTTTTAGCAGCCGTAAGAGAAGGGATTCTATCCCCTACACCTGGATGCCTCAAGGTTTTCCACATTGAATAATTGTTCTAACAGCTCTTCATTTGTTCTGGAGGCATTCGTATAATTTGAGATATTAATGATGAATTAATAATATGAAAAACAGGATAGAAGAGGAAAACACAGGAAGAAGAGAAGGGGATGTTAACCAGTTTTGTTAGAAATCATTACTTTTCTAGCCGAATGTACCTTTTTTTTTTTTTTTGGCAAATTTAGCCCTCTTCCGAACGCAATTGCAAATATAGCACCATCCACTACCATGAAAGTGCCGAAAGGTGACATGTGTCACCTTTTGGGTTGTCCTACCACAGAAGGTCGCCGGAGCCCCGTGACCGTGGTAGTGCCCCTTCCACGCTATTCGCTGCAGCAACACGCCTTCCACGCTACCCAGGCATGGCAGCACGTGCTCCCATGTTCGCTTGCTTGCACACCTGTGCACCCCGAGCACGGCAGCTCCTGCTTCTGTGCTTGTCCACTCCCATGCTTTCCAGGCTCGGTAGGGGACATGTGTTGTCTGTCACGCTTTCTACGGTAGGGGAGAGAGCCAAATCTGCAAATGCATTTGTGGAGGGCTATATTTGAATAAAAGAGATATGGGGGCTAGAAAAGTGACGATTTTGTTTTGTTATCAGCCATAGGTGTGCAATGTCTCCTTTTTTTACCTGTACTGCAGATAAATTCCATAAACCATTAATTTTTCTCTGTTAATTTGAATAGGCTGTTGATTGCATGCATGTCCCAAATTTGGGCCTTGGCATATGAAAATATATCCAACACATTAATCCAATAGGTTATGATAATCACTATGAGGCAAGGTAGATTCAAGGATACACTGGTCCATTATATCTTATTTATAAACACATTTTGCCTTGCAACACAAAACTAGATCTTATTTTAAATCACTTCACAAGAACACCGCCCCTACGCTTACCAGTAGCTTAGCTTTATTAAGGGCTACTAGCAATCCAACGTACCATTCATCCTTCTCAATTGCTACTTTTATTCGATATAATCTATAGCTATGTACGCACAGGGTCAATTTGGATTTTTGTAGGTTCAGCAAAGCTGTGTGAAGGGGAGGCATGGAAATAAACAGATGAAAGAGGTGAGCATGACTTTCCATGCTTTTCCATTATTAGAATCAGAATATAGTTTTCTTTCTTAAATGTTGATACAAAGTGTGCACAAGAATACCACTTCAACAACTAACAAATAATACTAAATAGGGAAGGCACGCTACTTGTGCCTGCGCAATCAGTTGTTAGATAAGTCTGGAAGGATGCTTGCTTCAAGCGATTGTTAATCAACTGAGGCATCGCTGTAAATACGACACCACGGCTCTTTTTGGGTAAAACAGGAAATATAGATGCATAATGTCGGATAATAAAAAATTATGGCCTATGTTGGTATATATGTTCTGAACTGGGTATGCTGGCTGGGGCTAGAAACCAAACCACTATTAAACAGTGTGACATAGAATTGGCCAATCTACATAACAGCTACGCTGCATTTGACAGGTACAAGGCTTAGTGAAGCAGCCACCATGTCGTTGCAGTCGACCTCACAGTGCACACTGCCGCGCGGCGCTTCGATCTTCTGTTCTTCCCTAGCCATCCTCTTTGTTCGGGCTCCACGAACTGAAGGACCAACAACGAATTAAGCGATAGCTAATCAGTTATTCGATCCCTGGTGATGGATGGGAGCAGCCCATTAATGCGGCGGTGGCAAGGTGTATATATATGAAGGCCAGCAGCTACCGGATTCGTAATTTTTCTGCACTTACTGATGGTTGAGGTTGATCAAGTTTCTTGCTGTTGAGGTGTGCATGATGGGAAGGTGTACATTAAGTTTCTTGCTGTTAAGGTTGATTCATGGTATTCTCTGAACACTCCCTTGGTCGTAAGAAGAATCACACTGGCCTCCTATACAGTAGCGTACCAAGCTGTTGCTTTTTATTAACAGAAAGGAGTGACTACTGTTCAAGGGAGAATTAGTAATGATGTCGTGTCAGACGTGTTTTCAACTGAATATCATTGTAGGTGTTGACAAGCATTAGAGTTTAGTTTGCTGCATGGTCCTTTGCTTTGTGAAGGAGGTTTTTGAAACTAATTGTGGAGACGGATTATCTCGCCTTGTGTCAAAATGTCGATTGTATCAAGCATTTGTATTTTTTCTTTGTGACTTGTGAGCTGAACCTACAGCCTTTTTTGTTAATTGCTAATTCCCACATACTGAGAATTAAGATGACACTAGTAGAGTGCCCGTACATTGTAATGGATCTCAAATAGAGGATGATATCTAAACGCTCAAAAACAATATAATGTTAATTTAAAACTTGAGCTATTGTTTATTTGAGATTTGTTGCACCGTACGAGCACTTTGCTAGTAAACCATATATTTTCTGGAAACTATACAAAATTTTCCACGCTTTTCTAGTTGGTGAAAATTCCTGATTAGCCCATTTGAGCCCTCATTCTAGCCCCGACGAACATGCAGTTGTATTACTGGACACCATGCTTAACCATTTTATACCTATTTTTATTCAACACAAAAACGTGGCAAAACATACCACTTTTGGAATCTATATAAAATTATAAAACTTTTTTAGTTAAGAGCCCAAATTAGTTCAGCCAACTTATAAGCATAATAAGCATGTCAACATAATTGCGACCACTCGCGACCAAATTCTGGACAGCAGCCTTCTTGATACTATAACTTTTATACCGCTCAACTAAATCCAATGTTTTTGCACTCTATAAAAAGCTTAAACAGATAACATGCAACTTTCATGTTATACACAAACCTTAATTCGGCCATCTTCTATTTTTAATCTATCACTTACCACAACACTGCCGGGTCGCAAGGATTCAACAGACAGGGAGCTTACAATTAAAGTAACTTTTAACGTAGAATTTAGTGATCTTGAGCTTGTTGTGAAAAATTAGACATTTATCTACGACTCTTTAGTACATCACCATCCCAGATTCCTCCCCCAAATTCCTCAAAAACTGATTAGATTTACACTGCACGAAGCTGGAAAATCTGGGAACTCTAAGCGAGATTTGGCACAATCCACAAGGCTAATTTTTCTCTAGTTACCAAATTAATCCATATAAAATGTCATCTATAGGACAGGATAAGAGTTTTAGATGGTTACATGATGAACCGACAAAGATACCAAAGTAAAACAAATATGAGAAGGGCAAATAAATCCATAAAAAACATAGAAAACCCAGGAAAAAGGAACTCAGACAAAGCAACAAAGAGGCTTTTGAAACGGTTTTTGAAAATTAGGACGATACATCGCCTCAACCTTTTCATTTGATAGAGCTGCTATCCATCTCTAAGTCTTCAAGTCTTCAAGTCCTCATGCTCAAGATTGATGTTTTCTCGATTTGCATTAAACTTTCCTTAGTTGGCCTTCTCCGGATGCTTCCAATCGTGTTCAATCCTGACTTTACGATTTTAACTTTGTCCAGATTGTTCCTACCACGCTTAATTCCAAATCAATATAGTCGACTATTTTGATTGGCATAGAGGCCATTTACCAGGAAAAGACGTTCTAGACTCAAGTTTGTGTATATGATCTTATTGACGAACAGGACACAAAGTGGAAGATGGATATTATTAAAAAAAATTCCTTTGGCCTGATGTGGAAGAAATTTCTTAGGATTAAAATTCCGGTTAGGAAAGCTGAAGATAAGAAGCCTGGCATTACGAAAGATCGGATTTTTTTCTGTTAAGAGTGCTTACAACCATGCATTTGCATTGCAGACGGATGAGTGTACAAGTACAACTTCTACTAGCTTCATTCCAGATCATATGCGTTTATGGAAGAAAATTTGGAAGGTGAATGTTCCCCAAAGGTTAAAGCTTTTCTGTGGCGCCGGCACCCAAAGGCTAAAGATTTTGTGTGGCGCCGGTGCGTAATATAACTATAAGGTGGAGTATAAAAAGGCAGGGAAAACAAGGCGGTGATGCCTGTCAAGGTTGAAGAATCCGAATGAAGTCTATGCAATTTCAGTGGCAATACCGAAGTGGATAACAGAAGTAATGGAAAGTTATCAGGGTGATGAAAAGTGTAAGGAGATTGAGGAAAAACTCAGAATCGATGCAAAAGGGGAGCCTCCTTATACCTTAAGTGGTGGAATCTTGAGATACAAAGGAAGAATCTACGTTGGCAAAGGTTCTCAACTCATAGAACAACTGATAAACTCCTTTCACAGTTCGGCCTTGGGATGACATTCAGGCACCCGAGCCACATATCAAAGGATCAAGTCCTTATTCTATTGGCCAGGTATGAAGAAAATGATAATTGAATTCGTTAAAACTTGTGCAATTTGTCGAAGAACAAATCTGAAAATATTTCATACCTGGGCTACTTCAACCTCTGGAAACACCCAAAATGGCTTGGGCACATGTAACCATGGATTTTGTAGAAGGGTTGCCGAAATCTGATGGCAAAGATGTGGTAATGGTGGTTGTGGACAGATTCACGAAATACGCCCATTTCATATCCTTAAGTCATCCTTATTCAGTGAAGAAAGTGGCTGATCTTTTTCTGGACCATGTGTACAAACTACATGGATTACCTGTGGCTATTATTTCTGACCGAGACAGGATCTTCACAAGTGCCTTATGGCAAGAGCTATTCACAGCAATGGGTGTAAAGATAAGACTTAGCAGTGCATACCATCCTCAAACCGACGGTCAAACGGAACGGGTAAATCAATGCTTGGAGAATTATTTAAGGTGTATGGCGTTTGCAAGCCCCAGAAGATGGCATCAGTGGCTTGGCCAAGCCGAATGGTGGTACAACACTTCATTTCATACTTCATTGCAAATGACTCCATTCCAAGCGCTATATGGGATGAAACCTGCACAAATTTCTGAAGGTCTTTTGCCTGGTGATGCATTAGAGGAAACTAGAAGCATTCTCCAAGACAGACAAGTAGCTTTTGAAACAATTAAAGCCAATCTAGAAAAAGCAAGCTCTCGAATGAAGCATTTTGTAGACAAACATCGAACTGAGAGGTGTTTGGAGGTGGGTGATATGGTTTATCTTAAAATTCAGCCCTATAGACACAATTCTTTGGGACTTCACAAGATATTGAAGTTACATTCTAAATTCTATGGACCCTTTAGAATTGTGGAGAAAATTGGTAAGGTGGCTTACAAACTTCTTCTGCCGGAAGGTTGTCAAATACATCCAATGTTCCATGTGAGTCAACTCAAAAAGCATGCTGGATCCAAAGCAATTCCTGAGAAGAATCTGCCATTAGTTGATCCAGATGGAAATGTCCTGACTGAACCTTTGGCTGTTGTCGAAAGGAGGATCATACCCAGATACAATGAGCCAGTGCAATGGGCTAACTTATCACCTGAGGTAACTACTTGGGAAGATGCAGATTTTATCACCAAAGTTTTTCCTCAGTTCAATCCTTGAGGACAAGGATGTTTAAGGGGAGGGTATTGTCAGGAACCAAGTTGTTCAGTTAAGAATTGCAATCAGAAGGTTGAGTCTCCAGTAGTTGGACGGCAAGGATTAGCAGTGAACTCTTAAGTAAGTGAGATCTTGCGGCTGAGAAGTCATCAATAAGTAAGAAGATCCAAGGAACCAGATTTGAAGATGAAGTAGGAACATGATCAAACGGTACGTGGTTGAATTTGCACTTTATTGTTTGTCTTTTACCCTTTATCGATGTCTCGTAATTTCCTTAAGCACTTGTTTTGTCGGGAAGCCCGCATATATAAGCGCTCTCCTTTGCTCGAGTGATCTGAAGAGATTTGGCGAAGTTTGTTATGCTTTACTTTCCTCAATAGAATCGCATCGTATTTCCTTCTCATTCTCATTATTGAGTCTACTACGTTTTCTCTTTGATTTTTCTGCTCGTTGTTTTGTGAATCCCATTGGGTTGTCTTGATTCTTCTTTGGCCCGACAGACGGCTACCTCTCCCGCCGAATTTGCGGAATGCATAGGTATTTCCTGCCTCCTCCTCAATTTTTTTGAATTGCTCTTGTTAGTTGAGACATTGGCGAGATGCGCCTACGCTTGAGGATGACGGAATCGAAGGAGTTCATCCTCGAGCTGTTTGACACATTGAGCTGGCGGCGGCAGATGAAGGTAAACACGATCAACAAGGAGGAGCTAGGCGAGATCTGGCAGCAGATCACGGACAACAGCTTCGATTCCCACCTCCAAATCTTCTTCGACATGTAATCAACCAGCCTCCAAATCTTCTTCGGCAATTTTCCATATCCTCCTTGTGATAGCTTTTATGAACTTCTTGAAGCTGTTGTCGACCATCCACCACCTTCTGCACCATCAGACCAGTTTTCACCAGAATTCTGTTCATTCATTTCTGCATGGTATATGCTAATGAATGTTTCTTGAGCGATACTAGTAATTTGTTTTAATGTTTATGAACGTAGCTATAAACACCACCTATAGAGGCTTTTCTACCTTTTGCTTGTGAACTTGTGACTCCCAAGTCAAAATTCCTGCTCTGTACATTATACATGCAGAGATTATCTAACTTCTTGATAGGTTTTTTTTGTGTTCTTTCACCTGTGGACAGATTAATTGATTTCTTTATTTTCTTATGGAGAATCAGTGTCCAAAAGAAGGCTAATACCCAATTTATTTTGTTTTCTTTGTGAATTTTCAGTATCCAAAAGAAGGCTACGGATAGGTCATCTGCACAAGACCTACCAGTAAGCAAAAAATCTGCTCTGCTTCACAGCTTTGTGATCGTTCTGAAAGCATCATTTTCAAAATCATGTTGATCGAAATTTTAACGAGTCCTATAAGGTTTAAAACAAATAAAGTGTTGCCTCCAAATCTTCTTCGACATGTAATCTTGTTTGTGTCATTGAAGCTCAAAGACATGTTCTCTTGCTTGAATTTTGCCTAGGATAATAGCACCTGGATCTCTATTTGCTTGAATGGAAAGTTGTTACCATTGTCCCTAGCCAAACACAATTAAGGTAATGGAAGACGTTACATTAGTGAACCAAACAAATGGTGTTTTCTATTACACCGGAATGGATTCCCTTGTGAATTGTTTACATTAACGTTACCACCCCCTAGGCTGAACCAAACAACACCTAAGTGTGTTCTATTGCTTCCAAATGCTTCCCTCGCGCTTTTCCTCAAAAATCAAAAATAGGAAATTGATTGAAGAAAGGGAAAAAAAGAAGGGATTCAGAATGGAAAACCAATGCAAAGTAAAAAGAAAACACAACAAAGTAAAGAGGACTCAGAAATCACAACCGACACAAACACAAACACAGTTAGGGCCTGTTTGGTAGAGCTCCAGATTCCAGCTTCACCTGAAATCTGAAACTTGTAGGCTAAAATAAAGTGAATTAAGTTTATATTTTTGGTCTAAAATGTAAACAAGATGATCTATCTAAACACTCTTAATGTACTCACGACTTGACTTCACAAATCTGGTGAAGCTAAATTTTCACTTCACAGATTCACAACCGAGAAGTGAATCACCGCCAAACACACCCTTAGTTCTCGTTTGGGCGCCATGGGTGCCACGATTTATCTTGACCCTTTTTATACCCTGCATTCCCTCGGTTGATGTTTCCAAAATCCATAATGTTCCTAGAGTTTCATTGAGAGGTCCTTGAGATTTCAAATTGCAAAGCCACCATGGTCTAGTTGTTTGTGTTAAGTATGACGTCTCATATCTTGTCTTTTAGAATTTAGAAATGTATGCTATAAGGAATCCCAGATGAATCCTAATAGGATTAGGAATCCTATTTTCTTTTGAAGTAGGATAGAAGCACAACTAAGTGCTCGAGAATGTTACCAAATTCATTATTGCTCTAAAGTTAAACCACCTTTAGTATCAATTTTAGCAACATCTCCGAACCATTTCTTCATGAATTAACATTCAAGGATAAACGGGATTAAATAAAATTGGGTAGAATAAATATTGCACAACATTAAGCTTGGTACCCGATCCAAGGATGCTCGAGACCACGTGCGAGAATGCCAAGAACTATGCACCCGAGAGCAATCTTACCATTAACAATGTGATAATAAATTAAAAATATCCAAAATAAAACAAAACATTCAACCTTGTTGCACATTTTCTTGAGATAACCAAATTCCATCCAGCTACTATTAAGCTCTAAAGTTTCATCAACCAAACCCCAAATTTATTAGTTAAATCTCTAAGCTAAAATGAAGATATCTAGAAGTGATTGATAAAACAATGGTGTTGCACGAGATGTATGCGTGCTGCTCCCATCCATGCATAACAACCTCAACAGTCACCTAAAACAATAAATAAAGCAAGGGTGAGTCTGACACTCAGCAAATACATAATAAAACTATAAACCTTAACACAAACATAATAATGTCATCTTCCATATATCTCATCATCATATCTTTCTGTTCATTAATCATGTCATTGTTCATGTATCACGTCATCTCTTTCTTTTCACTAATGCAATGCTTCTCTAACTATATGCTTATATGCACATCATATAGCTTATACCAGTAAAGTTGGGTTTATCAACCTAGCTCATATACACTTTTCATGATGTAAATATATGTAATGCAATTCTTTCCAATAATCATTTACCATATACCAACGTTACCAAGTAACCATCGATGTCATCCACTCCTCGTCATCATGTCTCATCATATTGAACAAGAATCAAGTAAGCATAGTATGGCAAGTAAATTTAGATAACAAGGTCAACAGTAAACAACCATCTATCATTCTACCATGCGCTTACCTTCTTAACCATATAGAGTGGATTGATGTGAAGTCGACATTGACCTAGAAGTTAGTCCTCCTCCTACAGTACATAACCAACATCAAGAAGGTGCCACAACAGTATAAATCATCAAACAATATATTATCACACCCACGCACACCCTGGCCTAATTATCTCCCTTCATCGGAAAACCCTTCGCTATCCTGGTGATCAAATGACCATAACTCTTTATTTTGAAACCCAAACCACATCTCTATTGTTTAAAAATATAAGTCAGTGGTAGTTGTCCACTCTCCTTCATCCCGCTCGGCTACTCCTCTTCCTCGTCGCCGACTTGTGACACCAGGTTCAAGAAAAACATGATTACAAAGATATTCTCCAGGTGTCAGGTACTCATAATGCTGTATAGTATGTGATGGACTCACCTGCCTTCTGTCCCTTTGATTTGTTCCAGGAAAGCATCAAGTTAGTTTTTTCTAATTATAGATGAAATGGTTCCTCCTACAGAACTTTGGACAAGACAATAGCAAACTTGGAGACAGAACTTTCAGCCGCATGCAAGAACCGTGCAAGAATCATATCTAAGTGGTTCTCCAGTTTCAGAAGAGCACAAGGCATCCGGGTCTATTGGAAGGAGGAAGAACTTCATGGTGATAGGCATCAGTACTGCTTTTAGCAGCCGTAAGAGAAGGGATTCTATCCCCTACACCTGGATGCCTCAAGGTTTTCCACATTGAATAATTGTTCTAACAGCTCTTCATTTGTTCTGGAGGCATTCGTATAATATGAGATATTAATGATGAATTAATAATATGAAAAACAGGATAGAAGAGGAAAACACAGGAAGAAGAGAAGGGGATGTTAACCAGTTTTGTTAGAAATCATTACTTTTCTAGCCGAATGTACCTTTTTTTTTTTGGCAAATTTAGCCCTCTTCGAACATAATTGCAAATATAGCACCATCCACTACCATGAAAGTGCGAAAGGTGACATGTGTCACCTTTTGGGTTGTCCTACCACGAAGGTCGCCGGAGCCCGTGACCGTGGTAGTGCCCTTCCACGCTATTCGCTGCAGCAACACGCCTTCCACGCTACCCAGGCATGGCAGCACGTGCTCCCATGTTCGCTTGCTTGCACACCTGTGCACCCGAGCACGGTAGCTCCTGTTCATGCTTGTCCACTCCCATGCTTTCCGAGGCTCGGTAGGGGACATGTGTTGTCTGTCACGCTTTCTCACGGTAGGGGAGAGAGCCAAATCTGCAAATGCATTTGTGGAGGGCTATATTTGAATAAAAGAGATATGGGGCTAGAAAAGTGACGATTTTGTTTTGTTATCAGCCATAGGTGTGCAATGTCTCCTTTTTTTACCTGTACTGCAGATAAATTCCATAAACCATTAATTTTTCTCTGTTAATTTGAATAGGCTGTTGATTGCATGCATGTCCCAAATTTGGGCCTTGGCATATGAAAATATATCCAACACATTAATCCAATAGGTTATGATAATCACTATGAGGCAAGGCAGATTCAAGGATACACTGGTCCATTATATCTTATTTATAAACACATTTTGCCTTGCAACACAAAACTAGATCTTATTTTAAATCACTTCACAAGAACACCGCCCCTACGCTTACCAGTAGCTTAGCTTTATTAAGGGCTACTAGCAATCCAACGTACCATTCATCCTTCTCAATTGCTACTTTTATTCGATATAATCTATAGCTATGTACGCACAGGGTCAATTTGGATTTTTGTAGGTTCAGCAAAGCTGTGTGAAGGGGAGGCATGGAAATAAACAGATGAAAGAGGTGAGCATGACTTTCCATGCTTTTCCATTATTAGAATCAGAATATAGTTTTCTTTCTTAAATGTTGATACAAAGTGTGCACAAGAATACCACTTCAACAACTAACAAATAATACTAGATAGGGAAGGCACGCTACTTGTGCCTGCGCAATCAGTTGTTAGATAAGTCTGGAAGGATGCTTGCTTCAAGCGATTGTTAATCAACTGAGGCATCGCTGTAAATACGACACCACGGCTCTTTTGGGTAAAACAGGAAATATAGATGCATAATGTCGGATAATAAAAATTATGGCCTATGTTGGTATATATGTTCTGAACTGGGTATGCTGGCTGGGGCTAGAAACCAAACCACTATTAAACAGTGTGACATAGAATTGGCCAATCTACATAACAGCTACGCTGCATTTGACAGGTACAAGGCTTAGTGAAGCAGCCACCATGTCGTTGCAGTCGACCTCACAGTGCACACTGCCGCGCGGCGCTTCGATCTTCTGTTCTTCCCTAGCCATCCTCTTTGTTCGGGCTCCACGAACTGAAGGACCAACAACGAATTAAGCGATAGCTAATCAGTTATTCGATCCCTGGTGATGGATGGGAGCAGCGCATTAATGCGGCGGTGGCAAGGTGTATATATATGAAGGCCAGCAGCTACCGGATTCGTAATTTTTCTGCACTTACTGATGGTTGAGGTTGATCAAGTTTCTTGCTGTTGAGGTGTGCATGATGGGAAGGTGTACATTAAGTTTCTTGCTGTTAAGGTTGATTCATGGTATTCTCTGAACACTCCCTTGGTCGTAAGAAGAATCACACTGGCCTCCTATACAGTAGCGTACCAAGCTGTTGCTTTTTATTAACAGAAAGGAGTGACTACTGTTCAAGGGAGAATTAGTAATGATGTCGTGTCAGACGTGTTTTCAACTGAATATCATTGTAGGTGTTGACAAGCATTAGAGTTTAGTTTGCTGCATGGTCCTTTGCTTTGTGAAGGAGGTTTTTGAAACTAACTGTGGAGACGGATTATCTCGCCTTGTGTCAAAATGTCGATTGTATCAAGCATTTGTATTTTTTCTTTGTGACTTGTGAGCTGAACCTACAGCCTTTTTTGTTAATTGCTAATTCCCACATACTGAGAATTAAGATGACACTAGTAGAGTGCCCGTACGTTGTAATGGATCTCAAATAGAGGATGATATCTAAACGCTCAAAAACAATATAATGTTAATTTAAAACTTGAGCTATTGTTTATTTGAGATCCGTTGCACCGTACGAGTACTTTGCTAGCTAGTAAACCATATATTTTCTGGAAACTATACAAAATTTTCCACGCTTTTCTAGTCGGTGAAAATTCCTGATTAGCCCATTTGAGCCCTCATTCTAGCCCCGATGAACATGCAGTTGTATTACTGGACACCATGCTTAACCATTTTATATCTATTTTTATTCAACACAAAAACGTGGCAAAACATAACACTTTTGGAATCTATATAAAATTATCTAACTTTTTGTAGTTAAGAGCCTAAATTAGTTCAGCCAACTTCTAAGCGTAATAAGCATGTCAACAAAATTGCAACCACTCGCAACCAAATTGTGGACAGCAGCCTTCTTTATACTATAACTTTTAAACCACTCAACTAAATCCAATGTTTTTGCACTCTATAAAAAGCTTAAACAGATATCGTGCAACTTTCATGTTATACACAAACCTTAATTCGTCCATCTTCTATTTTTAATCTATCACTTACCACAACACTGCCAGGTCGCAAGGATTCAACAGACAGGGAACTTACAATTAAAGTAACTATTAACGTAGAATTTAGTGATCTTGAGCTTGTTGTAAAAAATTAAACATTTATCTACGACTCTTTAGTACATCACCATCCCAGATTCCTCCCCAAATTCCTCAAAACTGATTAGATTTACACTGCACGAAGCTGGAAAATCTGGGAACTCTAAAGCGAGATTTGGCACAATCCACAAGGCTAATTTTTGTCTAGCTACCAAATTAATCCATATAAAATGTCATCTATAGGACAGGATAAGAGTTTTAGGTGGTTACATGATGAACCGACGAAGATACCAAAGTAAAACAAATATGAGAAGGGCAAATAAATCCATAAAAAACATAGAAAACCCAGGGAAAAGGAACTCAGACAAAGCAACAAAGAGGCTTTTTGAAACGGTTTTTGAAAATTAGGACGTTACATCGCCTCAACCTTTTCATTTGATAGAGCTCCTATCCCTCCTCTAAGTATTCAAGTCTTCATGCTCAAGATTGATGTTTTCTCGATTTGCATTAAACTTTCCTTAGTTGGCCTTCTCCAGATGCTTCCAATCGTGTTCAATCCTGACTTTATGATTTTAACTTTGTCCAGATTGTTCCTACCACTCTTAATTCCAAATCAATATAGTCGACTATTTTGATTGGCAAAGAGGCCAATTACCAGGAAAAGACGTTGTAGACTCAAGTTTGTGTATGATCTTATTGGCGAACAGAATACAAAGTGGAAGATGGATATTATTAAAAAAAATTCCTTCGGCCTGATGTGGAAGAAATTTCTTAGGATTAAAATTCCGGTTAGGAAAGCTGAACATAAGAAGCCTGGCATTATGAAAGATCGGATTTTTTTTTTCTGTTAAGAGTGCTTACAACCATGCATTTGCGTTGCAGACGGATGAGTGTACAACTTCTACTAGCTTCATTCCAGATCATAGGTGTTTATGGAAGAAAATTTGGAAGGTGAATGTTTCCCCAAAGGTTAAAGCTTTTCTGTGGCGACGGTGCCCAAGGGCTAAAGATTTTGTGTGGCGCCGGGTGCGTAACATACTTCCAACAAATGCTAATAAGGTGAGGCACTTCTTGATTTTTTTTAAATAATAATATTTTTAAAATTAATTGCAGAAATATTATGCCAAAACAAAAAATGATAGGAACACTCATCTATCGACATTTGAAATGATGACAGTGTCTACAGAAGGGAGAACTTAAAGCCTCACATGGCGGGTCAGGGGGGGACTAGATCGACCAGTGGCCAAAAAAATAGAAAAAAGAAAGAGAAGAGGGGAAAGAGGAGGGGTAGAGAAGAGGAAGGGGAAGGGATGGGGATGGGAAGAAATTGCCGCAATTTTAGATGTACAATTTGTTATCATTTTAATTATGTTTTGAAGATATGGTAGGTTAGTAACCGAAGTAATTAGATTTGTAGCTATTTAGTGGTATAGTAATAATTGTGTAGATATATATGTATTTTTAGATATGTAGTGGTGTTTGTATGGTTTAGAATGGATCGGATTTGATATGAAAAATTGTGAAAATTATGTTAGGTAGTGTGTAGTTGAAAAATAAAATTTATGGATATTTGCAACTAACCTTATCTTGTATATGTCCACCATACCTTCAGAGTTTGTTGCACCGTAAAGACACATTTGCAATACATTGCTTTCTTTCCTGCCACAAGTGGAACAAGATCCTATGTTTTGTTCTTCTAAAGTGCACTAAGCTCTTCTTTCATAGTATCATTCTATTTAGGATTCTGCTTAGCAACCCGCCAATCCTTCGAAACAGGCACTGTCATGAGAGATGCAATAAGTGCTTTGTATGCAGGAGACATATGAGTATGAGATGAAATTTGCAATGTCATGCTCAATGCCGTACCACAACGGTGGCTTTCCAGTAATGGATCTAACTATCCTACATTGTGTAAAAGGTAATTATAAATGAGAAGAGTCAGATTGAACATTATTACATCTTGCCCCAAGGGGAGGCAAGGAACTTAATGGAGAGAGACTTGAGGAGAGATTTGGGACTGGGATTTAATCAACTAGACTGGTTGGTTATTCAGGTTGTTATTATTCTGATAGATCTACGCACAGCTGCTGTTTCTCCCCTTGTCTCCCTAGTTCCTCAACAATCTCTGGTAGAACTTGTTCAAGTGCCAGCAGCTATTTCTCCCCCTATTTTCGGAAGCATTTTCTCTGATATACCTTTATTTCTTCTAGGACTGTCACATCACTTGCACATTTTTTGTCCCAACTAGGAGAGGGACATGGAATTGTCGGGAGATTGGCGCCACTGACACCCTTTAAAATTCATGATTCACTTTATGATACCCTGGCCCATTGTCATAGACTCAGATGGACCCACATGTCATAGACACATCACTAAATACTACCGAATTGAGTGTCGCTGGACTAATTTTTCCTAGAATTGTCCCCACAACAACTTCTTTTTCTCGATTATCACTCTCACTATCTTTGTTCTCCCCCTCTCAACTATTACCCTTGGTGATAGAAGAGAATTCATCTAAGAATTGACTAAGATCACCACTACTCATGTAATATTACTCGAACTCCAGAAAAGTTATATCGATACTCACGAAAAAAAATTTCTATTGGGTTCCAACACTTATATCCTTCTGACTAGATGAATATCCAATGAAGACATACTTCACAGCCTAGGGATCCAGTTTGCTAACCATTGGTCAATGATCCATGCAAAGCACACACAACCGAATACCATAGGAGGAACGTTGAACTCGTGTTGACCCTAAAGAAGTTCAGCGGGAGATTTTGTCCCAAGTATTTTAGACGGTATGCGATTGATAAGATATGCAACCATCATCACTGCCTCACTCCAGATCTCTTTGGCACATTTATCTAAAACATGAGTGAACGACCTTCAACAAATGTTGATTCTTCCTCTCAACCACTCTATTATAGGGTGGGATTTCTGGAAAAGTAGTTTGATGAAGTATCCCACTCTTCGAGAGATATGCTGTTTGAAGAATTTGAATCTTTGCATCAAATTGAGTAGCCACCAACCAATAGAAGTCCTGAAAACATCGAATGATCTCACTCTTGTGCTTTATCATATAGATCCAAGTCATACGAGTATAATAATTAATGAATATCACAAACCACTCACAGAGGTAACTGAGCATGAACCCCAAACATTAGAATGTATTAATATACAAGGTTCATAACTCCAAAGACCAATACTACTATAAGTAGATCATATGTGCTTTCCAAACTCACGAGCATCATATACAAGTTTACCCTTATCAACTTTATTAAACAACTCATGATATATCAGACTAAAACTATCAAACAAAGAATATCCTAAATGACAATGATGCAGCAAAAATTGATATGGCCCCACTTGTCAACACCGCATTGAATCATTTTCCTAGCATACAAATCAAGATCAAATAACACAATGGTACTGTTTTGAGCAAGAAAGAACAAATCAAACATGTGGCTGAGAGGGAGGTGAGGGAGGAAGGACAAGGGACAATGGTTGCAACCCAAAAACATGGTAAATATATTATGCCAGCAATGCGTAAATCATATTGAGGTAACACATGTACTACTTATGGATGCATAGGCCAGCCAAGGACATCACCGCATCGGCTAAGGTGCTATGGCCACATGGGCCAATGCCATATGAACGACATATATGGAGGGTATATGGGCTTGCACAATATTTTGGAGGATAAAAGGATAGCCCAAGTCATGAGAGAGAAGAAAGGAAAGAGTTCAACTCGGTTTGGAAAAAAGGAAAGAAATCAGCTCGGATTGATAGCACATGTCGAATTTAAAAGGCCATAACTTTCATATCCAAGCTCATATTTTGATGTTCTTGTACTTTCCTAAAATCTTACGAGATTATATTCATATCTTTCTATAGTGAGACTTTCTAATTTTGCTTCCTTCTATTTTTAATCTGGCCGACAATTTTCAGCCTACTGGTTGGCCGAATTTGAGTTTCTAAATTTGTAATCTCTTTCTATCTCTTAGAGTCCAAGTTGTATACATTTAGAATGTAAATTTCAGTCCATTTAGATGTGTTTTAATCATGCATTGTGCACCAATATAAGGCCAAGGGATTTACCCTATTGTACAGATTAGTTTATGCATAAGAAATAAAGAAAAGCCATGGTTGGTTTGTGGTGCCATTGAGCGTGTGAGTGAATGAGAGTTTCCTATCTAGGGTTTGCTATTGTGGTGCAAGGTAAGGACACACTATCCTTAGGATTACACCATTGAATCTACATGGTTCTACTTCTTAAATTCGTGACAATCTTGTTCATGGTTTTGCGAAGGCCTCACCGATTGCTTCTTGTTGGCATTGCTAGCTTGGTGTTGATCAACCAATTGTTTTTCATTCACTTGGCATAAGAAGAAGAAGTTGCTACTGAAATTGAGTACCATAAAGATTGGGCCACCCCTTAGTTGGCCCGTATCAAAACTTCTTCATCAACTCTTCTTGTAGCCAAGGCCAATGCTATATCCACCTGATCAACATACCATAGTCCATTACATCTGATTCCAGTCCCAATTTTATTCCCAGTTCTCTTCTCATGAAACACATAAGAATCCTTATCAAATACAACAGTGCATTTGAATTGGTCGATGATGAAACTTACTGAAAGGAGATTAACCAGAAAAGATGGGACATGTAAGATAGAGCATAAAGCAATGAATGGTGTGTACTCTACAGATCTTACTCCTTGAATAAGCTAAGAGGTTCAATTAGCTATCTGAATAGTTTCAAGGTGTGTACATAGAATGTAGGATGCAAATCCCTTAGAGAACCTATGACATGCTTAGATGCTCCTGAATCTATGATGCAATCATAATGACGATGCTTATATGTGGATGCAAGTGTTTGTGCTTGAGTACCTTCACCCATATGGGCGTAGTTGGCAATCTTACCAAAGGAGATGGTAGGCACTATCGTAGAATCGTGAGAAGACTCTAATGCTTTGCTCTTCTGCCATTATTCCCACTTCATAGCATTCTCGCCTTTTAAAGTAATAGATGTACTTTCTTCTGCCATTGCCATATTGGCTCTGGGGCCACCCCTGCCCTTGCCTTGACCTTCACAATCGCCACCTAGATTTCTACAACCCCGATCTCCTCCTCATCCTCCACAATCACCATGACCGCACAATCTCCAACTCGACTTCCACCATACTGTGGAAGATGATAGACATGACTTAGATATCCCCTTACCCCACAGATGTAACACTCCCTATCATTAGGTACGGTGTAGGCAGATTTGACTCGCTTGTTGCCACCCATTACTCACAATCGAACTTCCTCTTGCACCATAGCGTAAATCGCCACCTCTATAGTAGATAAGTTTGCCGAGTGAAACTTGGTAGCTCTCCTACTTTCAAATTCTGGGTTCAACCCTTTCAAGAAGTGTGTGACTCGCCTACATTGCAACCACAATATACCTACCTCAACATCACTAGCACATGTTAATTGTAGTGGATCATACTGATCCAAGTCTACCTATAGCTGTTGCAACTCACTAGCATACTCCTAGACAGTCTTGTCTTCCTATTTTAGAACCTCCACCTTGCCTTGAACTTCCACCATCATCATCACTTTACCCGTTGTAGAGTACATGTTGCTCAGCGTCTTCCATATCTCCATTTCATTCTGTATCGTCTCCACCATACAAATGATTGATAGAGACATCGAAGTCAACAACAAAGCCATCACCATGGAGTTGGTTGTGTTCCACATCCTCCAATCCATATTCGCCTTGTCTACAGACTCAACACAAGTCTCTTGCAAGTAATGCTCCACCCCCTTCGTCCTTGGAATTAGTTAAGCCTTTTGAGATCAACTCAAGTAATTCTTATTCCCATCTAACTTAACATCATTTGACATTAGCTCCAGCTTTAGTTCGGATGATCCTATACTAGCCCTCGAACTAATCATACATGTCGCTAAAAAGTCCTGTAATATGCTTCTCATATCACCTTGTGTGACTAGTGAGGAAATTGACTCAACAATCGCCCTCTTCTTTTCTTCAGTCACCTTTATTACGACTTCCTCTTCATGCTTCCTCACAATCTCATTCTCCTCTAGAGTCATCTCGTCTGAACAACTAGAGTAATGCCAATCACCAACCTATGCCGCGCGTATCTTCACGATCATGACAATCCTTCAAGTATCAGTGTCAACACAAAACACAGACGCAGTATCAATGATACACATAAAAAACAACCAATCCTTTTTTTCCTGTAATCTCTTTTTTTTATTTCTGCTAGTCAATCCTCCTCCTTTTCCCTTTGATTGGTCGACTCCCTTCTAGCCTCCTCTTCTCCTCCTTGAAGCGAGCAACAGTCATCCACCCGAGCAGCCCAAGCAACTATTGTGGCTCGTCTTCTCCCTAAGCTTGCTGGAGATCCAAAGCTTCCCCTTCCTCTCCAGGCTCGCCACTGTTCGTTGTCGTCGGGAGTCTTCCTCGTTGGATCTGGAGCTCCTTCCTTTGACAGGTGGTCCTATTAGGTGCGGGATGGCGGATCCAGGAGGCGAAGACCTGGTGGTGACGCCCCTGAATAACCCGAGCGGTGTCATCGAGCAGTGATGGTGGCGGCGCAGATTGAGGTCAACTCAATGGTATGGCTCTGATATCATCTAGGGTTTTGAAAGAAAATTGTGTGTCTTCTACCGGATCTCACACCTTTATTTATAGCGAGGATTACAAACGTAATGTAATAGGACTCTATCTCCAACTTTCTAATATATCTCTAATTGAATCGGATTAGATTTCGAATTCTTATCCCAACAATCTCCAACAACTTCCATACTAAAAACACAAAGCTAAGCCCAATCTAAACTATCTCTCCTAACCCTAAAATCTCTCTCTCTCTCTCTCTGTCTATCTCACTCACTCACTCATTCCATCCAGCTATCTCTCCTACCGCGAACTCGTCTAAAATCCCTAGACTTGATAGCCACTACCCTCTACCTAGCCGACCGACGACTGCTACTAGCTGCCATCTCCCCTCCAGCCTCCACCGAGCCTATGAGCCACCACTGCCGCCTCATCTGCCTTCTTCCTCTGCAGTCTCGCTACCACCACCTCTCTATCCAGCCCAGCGGCTGTCGCCGCCTTCTCCCTCTACAATCTCGCCGCCATCACCTTCTCTCTCTACAAGCTGCCGTTGCCTCCCCTTCCTTCTCCTTCTACTGCTAGCCCACCACCCAGCCTGCTAATTGCGTACCGCCGCCGCCATCTTCCCCCTCTACAATCTCGTCACCGCATTCACACCTTGCAAGCCGCCTCACCTTCTCTTTCTACTATTGCCTTCTCACTCTTATATTTTTTTTATTTTTTAAACACATGTATACTCGTTGTATCGCCGAATTCTTGTCTTTTAAGAAATTGTGTATCATCGTACCGATATCGCCGTACCAATACCGTGTATGAGTGATACATAGTCCACTGGTGACAGGAGCTCAACGGCCCCGTACGTCCGTCCGTCCTCCAACAGTGCTCGAGAAGCAGCGTGTTTCTGATGTTTCTGCGTGCCACAGCAGCGTGTCGACGAATAACGCTCTGATCGAGTAATACTGAAACCCAAGTCCTACCTGAATCCAGAACATCGATCGATGCTGAAAGCTGCTTGTTTCAGCCAGCGTCCAACGACGAAGTAAACTCGTTTGAACCGCATGTCTGTATCCATTGGAAACATCATCTTTTGCACCGGTACGTCTCGAGAAAAATGACCTCTCGTTTGCATATGCTTTTTGCCCATGCAAGACAGGACTGCTCTGAAATAGTTGTCATAACGAAGAATTGTTCGAGAGTTGTGTTCGAACAGCTATACAAAATGAAGGTAGATAAGACATTGAAATACAGCGTTATCGGGCCATGGACAAAAGCAATGGCCACGTAAATGGAAGACTTTTGGGCGCTTTTGCCAAGGTCATTCATGACGCTGAGCTCAGGGAGTTGCCTCTTTTTGGCAGGAGATTCACCTGGTCAAATGGCAGGGAAAATCCAACACACTCGAGGATTGATCGCATGTTCGCCTCAAGTGACTGGGACATGCTATTTCCGCAGTGCAGGTTGCAGGTTTTGTCCTCCTTGGTTTCGGATCACTGTCCCTTGCTCCTCCTGGGACAGATGTCAGCCGCCAAATCATCTGCTTTTAGGTTTGAAAGTTTCTGGACTACAATGCCTAGTTTCCAGCATATTGTCAGCCAGGCGTGGAATAGGGCGACGAGCACTCACGATGCTTTGCGAAGACTTCACATAAAACTCACAAGAACGGCTCGGGCCCTTAGGGGGTGGAGTCGCCAAATCATTGGAGATCTCCGGCTGCAATTCTCAATCGCAGGAGAGGTTATTCTGCAGCTTGATAAGGCGCAAGAGGTGAGGCAGTTGGCTGCTGATGAAAGAGAACTTCGGGCAAAGCTCCGGCTCAGGTTGCTAGGTATAGCGGCCATTCAAAGAGCTAGGATTAGGCAGCGCTCAAGAATATCCTTCATTCGCGAGGGGGATGCAAACACAAAATTCTTCCATCTCAAAGCAAATGCGCGTAGATGGAAGAACCACATCCAGGTCCTTCAAACCCCCGCAGGCATGGTTCAAGACCATCAAAGCAAGCAGGAAGAGATTCATAGATTCTTCCTCAACCTTCTGGGCACCAAAAGGAGCAGGACTCACTCTCTTAATTGGGAGGCACTAGGCATTCCTCGACACGATTTGAGCAGCTTAGACCAGCCTTTTCAGTTGTCTGAGGTGAAGGAGGCAGTGTTTTCAATGCCACCTGAAAAGGCCCCAGGACCGGACGGCTTCTCAGGCCTTTTCTATAGGAGTTGCTGGGAGACGGTCAAGAACGATCTCGTGGAGGCCATGACTCAGATTTACTATCTTAATGCTCGGAATCTACGCCTTCTCAATTCCGCCAATATTGTCCTATTGCCAAAGAAGCAGGATGCGGTGTCTACGACAGATTACAGGCCTATCAGCCTCATCCATAGCGTGGGGAAGATTTTCTCCAAGATTTTGGCGGCTAGGCTTTGCGCCAAGCTTCTCACCAATTTCGTGGTTCCGCCAACCATCCAACTTTCATAAAAACAGATCTATCCATGACAATTTCTTATTTGTAAAGAATCTTGTCTCTCATCTGCACAAGAAAGGGATTCCGTCCCTTCTGATTAAGTTGGACATAGCTAAGGCTTTCGAGTCTGTCAGCTGGGAGTTCCTGCTGGAGTTGTTGCATCATCTAGGTTTCACTCATTTGGCGAGATGGATTTCGCAATTCTAGCTTCCTCTTCCTCCGAGTTCTTCTTAACGGTGTACAGGCCACCGATTCAAGATGAAGAGGGCCGAGGCAGGAGACCCTCTCTCACCCATGCTATTCATTCTTGCCATGGAGCCTTTGCGGGGTCTCTTCTCCAAGGCGGCGGCGGAAAATTTTTTCTCACAGTTGCCCGCCGCGCCCCCCAGGATGAGGACTTCCCTCTACGCCGACGATGTTGTCGCCTTTGTCAGGCCAATCCGGGAGGAGCTAACTTTAATGCAGGAGCTGCTAAGCTTATTCGGAGGGGCGACAGGGCTTCACACCAACATCCACAAGAGCGAGGTCTATGCCATCAGATGTGGCTCAATAGACATGGCGGCTATCTTACAGGATTTCCCAGCGTTATCCAAACCTTTCCCTTGCAGGTATCTAGGTTTACCTCTTCGCCCTACCAGACTGAGGCGCTCCGACCTTCAACCTCTCATTGACAAAGTGAGAAAACGGCTTGCAGGATGGAAAGGAAAGCTCCTCTCTAGGGCGGGCAGATTGGTGCTTGCAAACTCCGTGCTCACGTCTCTCGCGGTATACCACTTGACTGTGTTCTCGCTCCCCGCATGGGCAGCAAAGAAAATTGACAGGATTCGCAGAAGTTTCATTTGGAAAGGCGAACAGGAATGCGCTGGAGGGCACTGTCTTGTCAATTGGAAGTCGGTTTGCAGACCTAAGTTTTTGAGAGGGCTCGGAGTTAAGGATCTCACCTCCTTCGGCCGAGTGCTCCGTCTCCGATGGCTGTGGTATACATGGACAGACCGAAATAGGCCATGGGTTGGGATGTCGGTCCCTTGCGATGAATCTGATCGCAGCTTTTTCCGTGCTAGCACAAAGATCTCCCTAGGGAATGGTGAAACTGCGAATTTTTGGGAATCTAATTGGCTTCATGGGATATCACCGCGGGATATAGCGCCAAATTGCTATCGTCTTGTCCGGAGAAAAGGCGTCGGTCAAGGATGAGCTACTCTCCAGAATTGGTTTGCTACATTGCTGGCGGATATCCTCACCAGCAGATCCAAGAGTTTGTGCAGCTTTGGCAGCGCTTTCACGAGTTCACCTTTCACGGACACACATGACAAAGATATCTTGGAATTGACGCAAGATGGCATTTACACAAAGCAAGGACAGCTTACAGTCGCGATTCATCGGCGCCATTCCAGACCCCAACTTCAAGATAATTTGGCAAGCAGACGCCGAACCGAAATGCAGATTCTTCACTTGGCTATTCATGCAGGATAGGATCCTCACGGCTGATAGACTGGCTCTCCGAGGATGGCCGCATAGCACGCTTTGTGCGATGTGCGGACTAGAGCCAGAGTCAGCTAGACACCTCATCTTGTTGTGCTCGTTCGCAACACAGGTCTGGAGAAAGGTCTTCTTAGGCATGAACATAAGCTTCGACGCCAACCGACCAACCATGGTACAATCTGACATAGCAGCCTGGTGGAGATCAATCCGTGCCACGATCTGCCACCAATATCGCAGGCAGGCGGACGGCGCCTTTATGTATGTAGCGTGGAACCTCTGGAAGGAGAGGAATGGCAGGATTTTTAATAATCACTACAGATCTGTGGACGCCGTCGCCGACACCGCGGTTGACGATATCCGTAGTCGAAGGGCGGCTGTTAGTATCCGGGATTCATAGATGGGGCCTGCTCCTTCGCCTTTCGGGTGATTAGATAAAAGTTTCGGCGGATTAGGAGTTTTGCCCTTTCCCTCTCTTTTTTGTTGTTTCATCTACCCCCCAGAGGATGTTATCCGATCTATAAATTAACTTCTGCTGTACTCATGTCTATCTTTAATGCAAGGCAGAGCTCCTGCCATTCCTTTCAAAAAGAAATGATCCGGTGATTTCTCTTGTCCCTCTGTTGTACATGTGTACTGCTCAGCACGACAATTCCGATCACACCATCTCACCCATCAGATGAATTGTTTTCGGAGAAACGAGGATAGCCAACGCTAAAGATGAAAAGGGCCTGCTGCTGCTATAATGCTTAATCTAATTCAGGTAAACATGGCATTTGTGAACCTGACTAGGAGAGTTCAACCTCCGATGACAATTAATTAGTCTTCCTTCTTTTTTATGATTGAAAACATGCTAGCTAGTACATAGCTGGAGACGAAACAAAGGATTGCATCTTGCAAACTAAGCCAACTACGTCACTTGTATTAGTTGGACATTTTGCTTCGGTTTGTGTTACCCAATCAATAGCAGATTGGCAGAGGTGGCATTAGTCTACTTGTGACCATTTTTAAGGCCTGTGGCATAGCTAGAGGTAGGTTTAGACAGCAATTTCCCTATTTTGTGTGCCTATTTCTTATGCTCTGTGGTAGGTCCTGCAAAAGGAAGGAAAGAAAGAAAAAGAACGAGAATCCCTGCAGTTTACCTTCAGCAGGGCCTGCCCTGAAACGAGAAAAGAAAAAACTTTCGAGCTGAGTCTAGTTTGGTCGTTTAATAGCTGATCTACATATATTTGGTTTTGGTGAATGATCATTCTCCCCCAGGAGAACGACCTTATTGCTATGCACAAAGTAACACACATTACACCCCTACATTTTTCTTGTTTCTGCAACAAGTAGATCGGTCTAAAGTTATTCAAACTAGGTGAAACGAAACAAATAAATCCTGTATTATTTTCACCTTTATTTTTCAGAATGAGGAGGGATGACGTCTCCTTTTGATCACCAATCTGTCATAAGGGGCAACATCGATGTACATATACAAAGGACAAAGGTCACAAAGAACAAGCGAAGGAAAAAGAAAAAGAAAATAAAAATAAGTGTGGGGAGCGAGATCAACGGACCTCTGATCATATGGAGCCTACCACAATCACAAACAGGTAAGTTCGACATGATCAAGATCTACGGTACCGCGGCACAGAAGAGAAAGGGGCCGATGGAGTGAGTCATCAGGTGGGCACCAATCCACCCCCTCACAATATCACATCATCTAGAGATAGGTCCCTTCCTCCCTTTCTCATCCTGACAAACCAAGAAACTTATATGATTGGAGTGGAATCATTGTGTGGTGAGTGCGCACGCGTGTGTTTGTACGTACATTTGGAGATTTGGTGTGGGCAGGGTTCTCAGCCATGTAGCAATGTGGATGCAGTTGGGGAAGACAAGGTCATGAGCAACAATGCAGCCTCCTCCACTCCCATTAGGAGCCTCCTTTCCTGAACCACCTGCAGGTTGCTGCTACTGCTGCTGCTGTTGCTATTACTGTCTTTTACTTCAGTTGCTGCCTCACCATGGTGCTGCTGCTTCCGGTCTAGGCCTAGCTCTTGCCTCCTCTTCTTCCGGTACCGGATCCCACAAGCGTTGCACAGAGACTACGATCAGAATTGAGAGTTAAAAGGCTAGATTCAGTTTGTCGTCAGACTATAGTTAAATTAAGCATCAACATTTTAGTTTTGTTTGGTTATCTTATACTCATAGTGCTAGTGTGTAACACATTTCTTTGGTGATAATTGTGCTACCAGAAACACATTTGAGGAAAACATGGAAGACGAAAATGAAAATAGTCAAATTAGAAGAATCGAAATGGATAAAGTATGTCCCTCCCTGCACACAATTTTTGCTTGGTGGTTAGCACTGCTGGAAGGAACATCTCACCTAACCACCAAGTTGCAATCAAATTGAATAGATAGAAAGGTCATCAAGACTAATCATATTAGGATTCGACCAAAACCAAAACCTACCTACAGACTGTCAAAGGGAAATTCCATATTTCTCAATCCCAATTCATGCGAGTCAGTTATCAGTTAGAGGAAACTTCAGATAACTTCGGAAAGCAGTTTTCGACGATCGTATTGACAACCCACTGCGTAAGAAATTAAAAACCAAAGGACTCGAGCGCACAGGTTAGATATGGTGGGATGTGCTTCGATATTTAGCCGGCTACGATAAAAAAGATGTTAAATGCACGCCAATTTGACTCGGTCTTGCAGCTGTTTCTTCCATTTTATCATAAACGCTTTAGATTTCACTCTATTATTTAAATGGCTATACTTCAATTTAACATTGAACCCCACAACAAAATCATCCATCCATGTACCGAGAATCCGAGATGCTTGAGAAAACTAGAACTTTCCTATGGATTAGATCACATTAAGAACAAAAAAAACCTTGCCCACAACCCAAAAAGAAGGATCACGTGTATTCCTAAATGGTAGTAAACGCTCTAATTTCGTCTGATCAGGATGATCATATGAAACAAGCAACAACAACTATTTTGCAAAAGAAGGAGAGGGGTGTATTTAACTATGTTCTTCAAGATGATCAAATCAACTCTGTAGCCTAGAATCTCCAATCTGCTTGACCCTGATCCCGCTGAACAGTACTGAATAGCAAGCAAGGAGACGATCAAGAAGAACTCACCCTGGGCCCGGTCGGCCCGCCGCGCCACATGGGCGTGGTGGTGGTGCGGCATTCGACGCAGCTCCTCCTCCCTTCCTCCACCACCCCGATCCCATCGACCTGCAAGAACAGCGAACGAAAGGGGAGCAGAATTGAGACGAAAGAGGTCAGCCAAAGATCATAAGAAAGGAAGAGGCGAGCCAGATGTACCTTCCGAACTGAGGAACCCATCGCCGCGACGGATTACGGCCTCGATCTTCCGTGGCCGGATTGGTTGGAGATTTTTTTTTTCTTTGTGTGGTTGCTCTGTTTCTTGCAGCGTGGAGAGAAGAGTAGTCGTGGCCGTGGGGGAAGCTGGGAAGGCTTTAGGCGGTCGGGGGTTAGAGCGTGGAAGGGAGGGAGCCTACGTATGTATGCGAGAGATAGGTGAGAAGGTGACGTGGCATTTGAGATTTGACATGGAAAGATACAGTGGTTTGTAATCTTGGATTGGATTTATAAAGTAAGAGGAAAGATACAGTGGTTTGTAATATTGGATTGGATTTATAACGTAAGATCGCCTGTAAGGTCCTTGGCAAATTTGGTAGCATTTTCGTGCGGGGAAAGACTGATCAAGATAAGCCAGAGATCTTGGTCATTATGGATTTATGGTCTGTTTGTTAGCGCTTAGATTTTCTGGTTTATAGTTTAAAGCTAGTTTATTTGACTTAGGCTTTGTTTGGGGGAGCTGTGGTGGTGAAAAATTGCTTTTTGGTTTGTTGGGTGGCATTGCATTTGGCGGTATGGCTTTTCTTATTATCTTTGTTTGGTAAATTGTTTATTGCATTTGTAGCTTTTGAGGAGCCAACCGAGCGGGGAGGTAACAACATGGCGAAGTACAGCGGTGTCCGAGTGGAGAGGTGACGTGGAGGCGACGAGGCGGGGTGGCGGAGGTTGAAAAGGCAGAGCGGCAAGGTAGGAGATGGTCAGCGAAACCACGGTGAAAAGCTCCTCCTCGGCAGCCATTTTTAAGAATCTCTGTTGTGCTTAACTAACCAAATTGCTTTGAAGCCATGCTATTTTGGGAGCTTTTGGGCCAAAGCTAAAGCAAAGCTGAAGCACGGAGGCCCTTAAGCAGTTTATAAGCGTATTAGCTGTTAAGTTACCCATGCTATTTAGTAGTCAGCTTTTTTTTTATTGGTTGGTTTACGGAGACGTGGCTGAAGGATGAAATGGCAAAAAGACCTTTGATGATTGTGTACGAATTTGGGGCATGAATTGACAGCTCTATCCATTCTGCATCAAACCACATGTACACTCAAGTAAGAGAAATAAGAAATGAAACGACGTGATGAACTACTCCTTCATGTACGCTCAATTCAGAGAAAGAAGAAATGAACTTATCCTCCGTAAGAGTCATACGTCACTGAATGCCAATGTTACAAACTACAAACGATTAATTCAGCTCTTGTTAACACGAAACATTGATGAAACAAGAATCTTGCTTCAAGAACCAAAGAAACCTTCAGACTGTCTAAAACTTACTGAATTATTTGATAGAGCAGCTGAGAACATGATGAATAATGCAAGTATATTGACATAATACAAGAACACACATAAACAGAACAAGCATTTCAATCGCTTCCATACAAATGTAGTTCGATGCTCAGTTGCTAATTAGCAATTGCAGCAGGATTATGGTTTCCAACAATTATTTTCAAGAAAAAACCCTCGTCCAAATCAAGGGAGAAGAACTCAAGAAGAATGAACTCTAGAACCTAGAACTACCTGGGCGCTGCGGTCCCATGGCCTCCTGTCCTTGCCCATGGACCTTGTCAGGGTCGCCACCTGATAAAAAGATAAGCACGCCTGGGGAGGAGTCTAGGATGGTGGTGTTGGTGTCCTGAACGAGTTGACGGCGGCAGCTTGAGGCATGGACGACGAAGGCACGAGTGCAGCAAACGGCATCGCCAGACGTGGGGGAGAAGGACTACGGTGTCAGTGGCCTGTAGGAGTTGACTACAATGGCCAAGGGGCGTGGGTGATTGAAAGACTACGTGGAGATCTACACATATTTGTGATGAGTAATTGACTATATTTGAGTTTGTGGTGCATAAGCTTGAGTTTAATTTGAACAGTTTATAAACTAGTCATGACAGTTTGTAAACTAGTTGTAAATTGGTCGGGACAGTTTATAAACTGGTTGGGATTAGTTGTGAACTGGTTGGAAAAGATTCTAAACCAGTCAGGACAAATTGTATATCATTCTGGCTATATGTTAATTTGATTACATATGTTGTTGGACATTACTATGTGATGTGTTTGCTTGTTAGTGATGGTTGTAGGATTTCGGAGTTAGGTCATGGTGAGGCGAATGAGATCGGGACTAGACTAGGAGAGCTAAGGTCCAGACAGTCAAGGTGGCTCTGAAGATGACTGAGGTCAGGGAGTAGCTGCAAGCCGAGAAGACAAGTGGATGGTGCAGATGCTAACTTAGAGGCTATTTGGGTTGGGGGAGCTGTGCTTCAGCTTTGAGCCAAACACCCCCAAACAGCACGACTGCAAAGCAGCTGAGTATGGACGGTTCCCATTGCCAGCAGCTTGGTTTAAGTTATTGGCCACTGCTTGGCCAGCAAAGTGCTGCATTTATTGCATTATAGTCTGCATAAGCTGAGTCTGTGTGGCAAAAAAAGCTCCAAAATTACTCATGTCAACCAAGAGCGCTACTTGAGGAGTTGGCGATCCATTCTGATTCTCATTCTGGCAGCTTCCACTTCCGTTGGCTCCATTATTTCCGCGAGTTTGAATCATCTATTGATCACTCCAAGGTTTAGAGAAAAGAGGAAAAATAGCATATACAAATAATATAAAGACTATGCAGGGGAAAAGGTTCTTAAACTCAAACTCCAAATTTATTAACTTTATTCAATACTTAGTATGGCTGCTCACAAGTGCATAAGGGCAATATAGCACATACTGCACACTCAAAAGACCACAAAAACTCTCATCAATTTACGCAAGCATTACTAATCGACTAAGGGCAAGACGCTAACTTAGACTCATACGACTCATACTCGAGTCACAACTACTACTACCAGAGAGTCTATCTAGTCGCTAAGCCATCTTAGATGCGGACCTCCTGACAGACACTGCGACGGATGACACGGCATCAGGGCGAACTTGTTCTGATGCCGGGAGTCTCATTAGATGACGCTGATTATTAACTCTTAGGCTCCGGCACAAGCTCCTCTGGATCCTCCTCGGACACCTCCAGCTCAGCTGCCTCCTCCCTGAGGTAGAGAGCCTCCTTCAGCTTAGCGATCCTCTTAGAAGCCATCCTCCTAACCTCTCAAAGGTCCTTCTCGGCCTTCTCCAATGCCTCGTACATCTCAGAAACCTCTTAGTTGGTCGTCTTGGTGAGGGTCACCTGTGCTGAAGCAAGACGCGCCAAGTGGACGATGGTGGCATCCTCCTCACTCTTGACCCTATCTTCAGTGACGGTGCTTCCACTAGGATGGTACTTGAATACGGTGGAATCCAACTCAGAAGCGTAGTCACGAGCGAAGCGACGAAGCGCAAGATGAGCGGCCTCCTGAATCCTAGCTTAAAATGTCGATCTTCTCACGGAGATGTTGACGGTGCGGCTCCTGATGGTGTTCTCTCTCGCATAGACCGTGACCTTGCAAATGGTCCTCTTATCTTTCCGTTCTTGATCCATTTAGTACCATGATAAATAAGACGATCAAAGCCTCCCAACAGCTGTAGCATCCTCCAGAGTTCTGCGGCAAATCCTCCCATACGTTCTCCTTAAAGGCACTCCAACACAACCTGTAGAAAGCGACTCTCGTAAAATCCTTAACTCAAAAACAAGAGAAAAGATGGAAAAATTCAACAAAAGTGGGAAGCAAGAAAGAAGGGACAAGTCAAGATTCTTTTTATCTTTCAAGTTAATTTTGTCTTTAGAAAATAGTTTTGGACACTCCTAAGACTCCAAACTAGTTAGGGCTTGACCTACAGTCAGTATAGCTCTGATACTAGCTCTGTCAGGACCCGAATATGCAAATTTCAGACCCTTTGTATATTTCGTACTAGTCTAGGATCATGCTAGTACACATAGGCTTAATATAGATAAATATCATAATCATACTTAGTGATAACATAATAAAGACTTTATCAAGTTAAGTATAACTGTTTAACAATCTTATGGCCAAACTTACATGAGTTCGCCACACAGGGCTAAAACTGAAAAGCAAATGAATAGCAGCAGAAATAAATACAAGTGTCGAAATCCTTCAACTGCCACAGGCAACTGACAAGGTTCGCACCCTAGTTGTTCACCTCCTCTTGGTATTCCTCCTCAAAAGAAGGTGTTACTTCTTCTCCAATTAATGATGTTTTGTTGCAAAGAGTGAGTACATGAAGCACTCAACAAGTCATGCACAGAACTCAATAACCAATTCATAACTTTATTCCACATTTCAACATCCATTCCTATATTTGTTTTTGATAAAATCAAACCCTTGATTGTAATCACCGAGCAATGTTCAATACTACGAGCACGGTTATTCGAATAGGTTTAACACTCTGCAGAGGTTGTACACTTTACCCACAAGATACAATTATACACCCCAAAGGCGAGTGATCGTAACAAAACCTTTCCAATACCTATCTAAACCCGGTACTATCCGCTAAGATTTCAACATTGGTGGGACTGGTTACCACATCCAGGGCTCCCTTCTTGCGCCATGTGAGCCAACTCGTGCGAGGACTGGTTACTACTACCCGGGGCTTACACCACCACTAATAGTACCAAAGTTTAGACTCAACAAATTAATCAGCTAGGTCTGTTCTATACTCAGTTCAAATTCTTGCAAGGTTACATCCTTAATTGACTAAGGCAAGACTAACAAAAAATCATCATAACTATGAATCATCAATTATCATAAAAAGCAATGCGACCGCCCACGTGCCACATTGGCCCACCACAAATACATGCCACTTGTCTCGGTGTAAATCATTTTACCATCCCAGTTGATTTACCATGCACTACGTGCCATCAACAACACCAACATTATGTGACAACACCCGACACACAAGTTAACAACATGTTCCATAGTCATTAAGCAAGATTATCCATTTGCATGTGAAATGATGAATCGTGGCATGACTAAGCATACTACTTGCGTTCTAACTACCCAAATTGGTAATTATAGCTACCAATTATCGTTAAATCATTCTAGGATGACAGATGAGATATGACATACGACATAGCAAGACGGATGTAATTCAAGTGGACAATTAACTATTCCTAACATATTTAAAACAAGCTAGAATTGAATTAACATGCAATACTTTGAAATAACATAATATTTAAAGCATAGGTTCAACATGATCAAAGCACGACTTGCCAACGAAAAGCTTCAACTCCTATTCCGAACCTTGATCAAGCGCTGGCTCCTCAACCACGAACTCACCAGGCAACTCGACATCTACGCGTGTCAAGAGAGAAAGCAATAAATATCAAAAATAGAGAGCAAAATCAACTCTAAAAATTAAATAAAATTCACCATTAAAAACTAGAATCACCTCAATTGGAGCTCGGATGCAAAAGATATAGCTATTCAAAATTTGGAATAAATGAAAAATCAGAAATTCTGAATTAACCGAATTATTTTTATACGGGAAATAGGATCTATGACGTCAGCATGACCTTATGATGACGCCAGCACAGAAATGAATTTTGTTTGAATTATTTTTCTAAAGAAAAAAATTATGATGTTTGCATGACGTTAGCGGACACATGGCAGCTCCACGGCTCGACATGTGTTGCAGGTGTACAGACCCGGTCCACGGCAAGGAGCAACGCACGGTGAACTCGGTCCACAATGCCTCGGACAACATGCTTGCCATGCGACGGGATGCGATTGGACGCGGGTGTTGGTGCGATTTGATATGCACGGATCCAATCACATGGCCACAAATCAGAACCACACGGGGCAATTGCAGCTGCATGATCACGATCTAATGGTGGGCGATGGCGAAGTGGTGGTGCACACGTGACGGAATCAGGACCACACATGAGCAATCAGATGGCGGAGGGAGTTCGCGAGGGCGGTAATGGCACGACGATACAGAGCGGTGGGGTTCTCACCGAAGGGCTGGACGACAACAATGGCGATGGCATTCTAGGGCTTCTCTAGTAACACGAGATGGCACGTTCGCTGCGTCTTGACACGGGTGTTCCAGATCAATCCTTAGGTGTGGTGGAGCAGCGGCGGTTCACGGCTGAGCTACAGAAAACCACTGCGGCTTACCTTTTGGACTTCTGCGAGCAAACGCGGCAGCTAGGGCATGTCTCGGTGGGCGCGCATTGGCCAGAAGATGCGGCGGGTTGCGGAGACTTCAATGCGAGCAATGGTGCATTAAATAGCGCCCTCGACGTCCGTAAATCTAGCGTGAAACGAGGTTCGCTCGGATACGGCGGCAGAATCTGGTGGGGATACGGAAGAGCGGTGTGGCACAATCTCAACCATCCATGAGGCAGGCCATCGACGGCACGGAAAGCACGGGCGACGCAGAGGAACGACAGGCGTTGGATCGAATCCAACGGCTGTCCTTTTAGGGTTTCGACAGAGCAGGCAAGATGAGCCAACATGGCTTGGCTGCGACACGAGGAAGCGGACCGGACCAAATAGGATTCGGCCCAAACACTATTTGGGAATTTTTGAATCATTTTCGAATAAAAACAAATCAGCAAAATAGATTAAGCCAAATAAAATAGTAAAAATATTAGGAAAAATCCAGAAAAATTTCAAAAATACTTTAAGACCTTTAGAATCCAAATAAAATATTTTCAACAAAAGATCACTAACACTTTTCACTAAACAAATTAAAGATAGAATAAGGCTTAATTCAATAAATACAAATTAAACTTAATAAAATCCCAGAAAATCCATATAAAAGGAAAAAGCACAATAAATCTAGAATAAGCAAAATTTGGGATGTTACATCACACCTCCAAGCTATCTGCTAGGAGACGCTGATCTCCAAAGGTAACAAGTCTAAACCACCACTTGAACCTAGAGAGGTCAAACAACTAGAGTGATGCACATTAAAGACCTACGCTACCTCTTAAATATCTCAAAATATGCTCTTGGATGCTCTTAAGTGCTCTTGATCTTCCCTTGGCATGATATGAACTTGGAGAGTAGCCGAGTCATCTCACAAAGACATCCATACGAAGTATTTATAGCCTCCTTGAAGAAACTAGCCATTGCACTCACTTTCTTGAGAAATCAACATATTCCGGATCATCTGGACCCCTTCCAGATCATCCTAAAGCTTGAAGTTCTCTTCATTTGGATCATCTAGAATGTACAAAAATTTCATCCCATCCTCAAAATCAATTCTTTCTCTCAAAAATCTGTATCATCTGATAGCTTTTGGATCATCCTTACATCTGGATAATCTTCTCCATCTGGATCATCCGGAATGTACAAAACTTTCAGCCCATCCCAAAAGCTAACTCTCTATCTCAATGGTAAACTTGCTTGCCCGGTAGTTATAGGATCATTTGGAATGTGTAACCTTTTAACACATTGAAAAATACTACCTTTAGCTCCAATGATCCGCTTCGTTGTCCGCTAACTATAGGAGCATTCGGAATGTATTGCCAAATTTCAAACTTAGTCAATATAACTCTAATGTTGATTCCATAGCAACTTTAACTTTTCAAGGGCTTCCTTTGGCTATAGATGAGCTAGACAAGTTTAGTGTGCATCACCACTAACTACTCAACCTAACCAAGCTTAAGCTACTAGCCTAAACCCCCTTTAATAGTAAAGCCAAAGCAAAATAAAGACCTAACACTACAATGATGTATTCTTAATACCTTGGATTATTTCTAAACACAATGTCCTTGATCTTCATACTTCGCCATTAATTATACCTTTTCGAAGATCCATGAACATCAAGAAGTCCCATTATGCCAAAGTCAAGCATTAAATTAGCTTGTGATGAGGACATCACCAACATGGATACGACCAGCGTGACCGCTGCCCCTCCTTCCTCTCCGGCTTCTCCAATGACTACCGACGCTGCTCCATCTTCGTCACAAATGATCGACGCTGCAGCAACATCGTCGCCGAGAGGCCTTAATCCAAAAGCTCAGCTATTCAAGCCCACATCAACAGACAAGGGCCTCAAGCACACACCCCGAGAACAGCCCACGCGTCAAGGAAGGCCCATATGGAAGCCCAAGATGCCAAAAAGCCCGGTTCGGCTATCCAGCAGCGTGCCAACTTCAAACGGGCATAACTTGGGCTCCCGGACTCCGTTTTCAGCGTGCGACCACCCGTTTGAAAGCTTAGGAGATAAGCTTTCCAATGGATCCAGCCCCACTTCCAAATTCACTCCAGAACGACGGGAAAATGTGGAACAATGTCACGGGCCAGAAATTCAGGGTGCTGCATCACCCCACTTTTGGGCCTATGGCCCATGTATCTTAGGGTTTTGGTGGCCACCGCTGTTTTGGCTGCCCTACAACTCTTGGCCGCCGCTATATATGTGGCCGCCGTCGTTCTTTTACGCTTAGGTTTTGTTGTGTTTTGGTAGACCCCTTGTGCGTCCCTCCTCGTGTTCGCGTGTGTCGACTAGACCACCCGTGACGAGAAACAGAACCTCACCCTTGTATCTTTGAGATTATTGGATTGGAATTGCTCTCACCTTGTTCTTGTATGTTCTCGGTTGCAGCAGGTGCAAGGATCGATCGGGTCTTTGATTCGGTTGATCGCCTCGTGTGGTGACGTTGCGATTGCTTGGTTGCTGATCTCGTGGTTAGTAGCCGATCCATCTACTTCGTGCACCATCAAACCGACGTATCGTTCTCATCAGAAGATCGGACCGACCCCCGTGCGCATCAAGTGGTATCAGAGCGACGGTTGTCTGGTGAGAACACCCTTATCTTTGTTTAGTTCATCTTGTTCGTCCTAGAGTCCAGAAAATAGCCACAAAAAAATTCTGTTTGTCGTGTGTTTGATCTAATCCGAGCCCCTTTTGGCCTTTACTATTACTACCTAGTTTAATTCTTGTTGAATTTGCATTGCATCGTCGTGTCGTTGCTGGTCTTAGTGTTTTGATCCTTAGAGTTTCGAGCTCTTGTCACGTTCTTGTCACCGAGTTGAACTCCATCACGTCGTCGCGTCTAATTCGGATCCTCCTCTGTCCAGTTCGGTATTTTGGTCATAACTCCCTCATACGAACTCAGATTTTGCTGTTCTTGTACTTTCCTGAAAGCTTGAGAAATTATCTACAACTTTGTCCATTGTGAAACTTTCCAAAAACGCCGTATTCTTGCCCAAAATCCGGTCGGATTGGAATCTGTCTTCATCCTTGATTTTCTGAGCAGTCTGTATTTCGGGGTCAATATCTCTTGCTTCCCTTATCCAAAATAGACGTTCCATATATGCAAATTAATCAGCTCGAAAGGATCTACAACTTTCCAGTTATACGTTTTTGCATTGGAAGCCAATAAAAACCCGAAAACAGCATTTGAAGTTTCAGCATAGTAGATCTGTTTTGCAGCAGGAAATTTTTTGAGTTGTAATTCATCATATGTGCCACTTTGATATAAAAGGAAGAAAAAAAATAAGAAAAGGCAAGTGCATATAAAAGAGCCGCACTAAAAGGAGGAAAAAAAGCCCTAGCTATTTGCTTGTGTGTTGTGGTCATTCAGTTCTTTGTTTCGTGACTTCATTGGTGTCGAGGATCGCGTCTCTAATACGGTCTAGCCTAGGACCAAAGATAGTACCGTCATTGAACGTTCTTTCAACTTGTTTTGGCTAGTGTGGTTCTAGTATATCCTTTGCTACATATTATACCTATCCAAGCTCCACCTACTATTAACCACAGGAGAAACACCTTGCAATCGCTTTGTCACCCCCGTGCAGATTACCATCATCTCGATTGAACCTTGAAAAGCTGCAGGTAAGAACTGTAAGAACTTGGTGTGAGCTTGAGCGTGTGAGATCCTCCACTTGTCCACATATTAGTAGATAGGAATATACATTTTTGCGTGTATTTTTCTTGTCAACCACTAATAATGGCAGTCCACGAAAGAACGATGATCTATACTTGAGGATGATCCAAGCATTCCGCCAGAACAAAGAAATATATCTGAAACTTAATCATGAGTTTGAGAAAAGAGAAGAAATTGAAAGAAAAAAGCACAGTGAGTTCATGGAGAAATGGCGAAATGGAGAATTAAAAAATGAAAAGGTCGAGCATGGAACTATCCCTTCGACCAAGAATGAGAAGGAGCTACTGAAGAACAAGCCTACACAATCTAAGAAGAAGGATAGTAAGTGTATTTCAATATGTAACGATAAGAATGTGCTTGCTATTCCTACGACTAACCCTGTAGGTAAGAATGATCAAGATGGTGTGCACCTGAATGCTACAATGACGGACAACTACATGAGCCTCATGTCTCATCGCCTACTTAGTGCACCAGTGGAACATGCCAATGAAACTCAACGCAACAACTTATTCCAAACTAAGTTTGTTGTGCAAGAACGCGCGGTACATGTCATCATTGATGGAGGAAACTGTAGCAACCTTGCAAGTCTACACATGGTCGAGAAACTTGGCTTGACCACGACTCCACTTCAGCAACCTTACTCAATGGAATGGTTCAACTCAATTGGTAAGGTTCAGGTAACACAAACTGTGCAAGTTTCTATCTCCATTGGTTCATACCATGATCATGTTTGTTGTGATGTCATACCTATGGAATCATGTTCACTTTTATTAGGTAGACCTTGGTTATATGATGTTGATGCTATTCACTATGGTAGAATCAATCAATATACTTTCAAGTTTAATGGAAAGAAATTGGTTTTGAATCCAATGACT
The DNA here is from genome assembly GCA_036346375.1 of Guadua angustifolia. Lineage (NCBI taxonomy): Eukaryota > Viridiplantae > Streptophyta > Magnoliopsida > Poales > Poaceae > Guadua > Guadua angustifolia. The sequence continues at coordinate 63,252,050 of CM070500.1, forward strand.
CCTGCTGAGCTAGCCAAAATTAATGCAAAAAGAACTAATGGTAAAGAACATGAGGATGACAAACTTGTTAGTGGTGTACAACAATCTAAACCAATGTTCAAGAAAGAAATTCTTTTAAATAAGATTGTTTCCTCACATGATATTGCTTTGCAGACATCTGTTTCCTTGCCTCCTGTTGCCACTAACCTTTTGCAGGATCATGAGAAGGAGTCGAGGACGACTCCAATTCAAGAAGGGGAGGATGATGAGGACATCACCAACATGGATACGACCAGCGTGACCGCTGCCCCTCCTTCCTCTCCGGCTTCTCCAATGACTACCGACGCTGCTCCATCTTCGTCACAAATGATCGACGCTGCAGCAACATCGTCGCCGAGAGGCCTTAATCCAAAAGCTCAGCTATTCAAGCCCACATCAACAGACAAGGGCCTCAAGCACACACCCCGAGAACAGTCCACGCGTCAAGGAAGGCCCATATGGAAGCCCAAGATGCCAAAAAGCCCGGTTCGGCCATCCAGCAACGTGCCAACTTCAAACGGGCATAACTTGGGCTCTCGGACTCCGTTTTCAGCGTGCGACCACCCGTTTGAAAGCTTAGGAGATAAGCTTTCCAATGGATCCAGCCCCACTTCCAAATTCACTCCAGAACGACGGAAAAATACGGAACAATGTCACGGGCCAGAAATTCAGGGTGCTGCATCACCCCACTTTTGGGCCTATGGCCCATGTATCTTAGGGTTTTGGTGGCCACCGCTGTTTTGGCTGCCCTACAACTCTTGGCCGCCGCCGTTCTTTTACGCTTAGGTTTTGTTGTGTTTTGGTAGACCCCTTGTGCGTCCCTCCTCGTGTTCGCGTGTGTCGACTAGACCACCCGTGACGAGAAACAGAACCTCACCCTTGTATCTTTGAGATTATTGGATTGGAATTGCTCTCACCTTGTTCTTGTATGTTCTCGGTTGCAGCAGGTGCAAGGATCGATCGGGTCTTTGATTCGGTTGATCGCCTCGTGTGGTGACGTTGCGATTGCTTGGTTGCTGATCTCGTGGTTAGTAGCCGATCCATCTACTTTGTGCACCATCAAACCGACGATCGTTCTCATCAGAAGATCGGACCGACCCGTCATGCGCATCACTTGAAACCTTTTAACATTGTTGATCTTGACAATCAAATGCCATTAATCACCCAAACACATACATCACTAAAATTAGGGCCTAGATGCTTACAGACGGCACTAAACAAATTTACTCTTAAAGTTTTTTGTGGCATCCACTACTTCTGTTCACAAAAAAATGTTGTTTTAGACATTGACAACATCTTTAAAATACAACTTTAAATTGGCCAGCAATTTCTGTTGTATTTGTAGAACCTAATAAAATTTAAATATTATAAAACTGTTTTTGAAAAAAAATCTACTCATATTGTTGTTACGTGTCTGGACTAAATATTCATAAAAATATTTATCATTTAAAGTTAAACTAATTTGACTGCAGGCATTAATTCTAGGATGGCACCTTTTACTTTACCAGATGGGTAATTAAATTGGTAAATTAAGTTGGTTGTTAGTATTATTCATGGCTACAAGTTACTCCTCTGTTTTTATAAGGTGTATCTTCGTTAGGGACGAGGATTACAGAGGTCGCAAAACTAAGAGAAAGACAAGAGGAAATAACTACCATGTAAATGTGAAAGAGAATAGTTTGTGGAAGTATTACTTGTAAATGCAGAAGAGTTTTATGTCTTGTAATTTGAAACAACTTGCAAAAACTATATTCCTTTTATATTGAAACGGAGGGAGTAAGCTGCGTATGCAAAAGAAGAAAAAAAAGATGGCGGTAGTTCGTCAGAATACTTCATGCCTATAACAAATATTGTTTCGTTAGAGGATTAGATAGGGTGTCAACAATAAAGTTCTTAAAGAAGTACTAACTGGTCGATGAACTCCCTTAGCTAGAGTCCTCGCGTCAACGAGCCATACATCAGAGCATCAGAGCTCTTAAGGCTACCTCATAACAAAATCTGTAGAACTCTCTGAATAACCTTTTTAACTAATTTCTTCCGTTAACGTGAAGAGGCACACCACAGAAGTTGATGTGTTCCACAAGTATTTGTACGTGTAAATCTTAAAACGACAGTAGAATTCGATATCAACATCTAAACAGTGCTTTGGTTTTCATAACACAGAGTTTAGACAAACCAATTTTTGTGGAATCACCAGCTAAACACCACATGATCCTAGCTCTGCCATTTCTTGTTGCAATCATCAGAGCTAGCTGTGCCTTCTTCTCCATTAATCTAATAACACATCTTGATAATAAAACTGAAGCAACTAGAAAAGTGTAGAACCAAACAAAGCAGTCAGCCAGTCATGGCTCATAAGCCACCGAAAAGGTCAGCCAAAAATGACGTCATAGCTGATCGGCTTGGGGCTCACGCTACCACGAGCTACTAGTTTTTCTACCATATAGACGGTCACAACCTACTTTTTTAAAAATAAAAAGATACTAAGCGAAACTTTTTATGTCTCAGGATGGTTCGGTGCTCTAAGAAAGAATTTGTAAAGCATGCTTAAAAGCTTGCATAAGTTCTTCAACCATGCAGATCTAACTTGGGTTAAAATGCTCTGGGAATCTCACCATAACAATAATTGTCCTCCTGATAAAGCTAACGGATAGTTCATTCTTGTGGAGAGATAAGTTGAAACTGCTTGATATTTACAAAGGGATTGCAAGTTCTAGTGTGCAAACAGGTACCGCAGCTTTCTTCTGGACAGATCTCTGGAATGGCCGTCTCCCGCATCTTCAGCAACCTCAGTTGTTCTTTTTTAAGTCTAATAAACTTGAGCACTTTTACAATACACAATATTGAATATTAGCTGTCCATTCTATTTGATCTGACGGATCAGATTATTTAGGATTTAGTTATACTTCCGTTGGTAGTATTGGTACTAGAAATCATATGGTGGTAGCATAGTAATTAGCTATTTTTAATTTTAAATGTATGTGTATTTCTTTGATGCTTTTGTACAAAATTCGGAACTGCTTCATAGGCCGTGTAGGACAGAGCGCTCAATATGTTAGTGTGAGGCCACAACGTCATCACGAATCAGGCGGGAGGGCGCCAGCGCGGCGTGGTCACAATCCGGGAAGGCACCGACAGAAAGGCAGAGGCTGCGGCGTCAATAGGACTGGATTGGCGATGGCGGTGCAACAAGGAGTGCAACGAAAACAAGTAACACAACAAAGGGCGGTGGCGGCGACTGAAAATGAAGGTCAACAATAACAATTAATGAGTAACATAGTAAAGGATTAAGAGTCCATAATACTTCTGAGAAATATACAGCTAGATCTAATTTCTACTACCACTATTTACTACCCATGTTATTCACCGTAGAATTGCTCAATAAACTTATGGTTGCTCAAGTAAGAGACACGATTGATATCCAAGAGCTCTTTCATCTTCCTCTTTAAGTCACAGCTTACCAGCAATTCTTCATGGATATGGTTGCTTAGTTCAGGCACTTGAGCAATCTTCAGAAGAGGACATATGGGCATACGTTTGGAATACTGGGCTCTACTCTTCAGTTAAAGCCTATAAAATCCTCACTGGCCAAGCTCCTGTTTTAACTTCTTTTAAGTGGATGTGGACAAGCTCTTGTCGAGCATGGCACGAAGTGTGTTTCCGGTTGCTGCAACAAGACAAGATTTAATTCAAGGAATTTGCTCAGAAGAATTAAAGAATTCTCACTTGCATGATTATACACGTGTTGTGCCCAAATTTTAGAGAACAAACCTTGTTTCATCTCCCTTTTTATTGCCCCTTCAGTAGGGATTGTTGGGATTCTATCCGTCCAACAAGAAGTTACTACTCTATGATCTCAATGATATTGGCGTTGACTTGGTAAGTGCATTGGAGACCTCTTCTGAATATCAATCACATGGTATCACAACGGAGACTTCCTAGTTCCTATCGCATCTCTTCTTCCGTTATGAGCACTCACCACTGGAGAACGCAGCGTCCAATCCAAAAACCAAGAGCTAAATTGCCAAATACAATTAAGTGTACAATAGGTTAGTACGTACTTAGGAAGGGGCGCAATTAGAGTGAAAAACAGAAAAGTACTCCAGCAATGAACAGGGCCAAAAATGGACATAAACCTTACACCTCTATCGTTTGTAACGCGAGATTCCCTCCCTTTTTCTTCCCAATTCTTCTTTGCTAAGTCGAGGTATTAGTCAACTCCAACAACTATTTGTTTCATTGTTGCATGAAAAACACAAGATGTTTGTGTTAATACAACCTTTCCAGTTTCCACTACGGCATGTTTTTTCGCTTTTTCAGCATTGCATGCTCTTTAGTCAACTCCTTTCCACTACGGCATGTAAGCATCTCTTCTGACTTCTTCCACCGAGGGTTTTTCTTCGTTTTTCGGTACGTACTAGACATGTTCGCGAGGCGCATGTCGCGTCACACCGCGCCGACCGTTACAAGTCAAGAAAAAAAATCACATGAGTTTTGGGAGACTAATAGGGGAAAAATAGATAAATATATAATTTCAAAAAGTTTCGAGCAAATGTCTGGAAAAACGATGCGGTAAAAAATAAATTCCGGAAGTTCCGAAGGGTCTGCAAAAATTGGAGTGCCTCTCTATAACGACGTGCATGCTAAAAATAAATTCCGGAAGCTTTGAAGAGTCCATGCAAAAATCGTAGTGCCTCTCTACACGAAACGATATACTAAAAATAATCTTCGGAAGCTTCGGAGGATTTACGCAAATATTTGAGTGCCTTTCCGTAAAAAATGGGGCGTAAAAAAACAAATGAAAGAAACCTCGGGGGATTTCTAGGGAAAAATAGCCGGAATAATCCAAACGTCACTACGTTTTTTTTTGTATCTATTTAGAGCCCTTTCTCTAAAGATCTGTGATTTTTCTGAACTAGAAGGTCCTCTTCGTAAAAAGCCTCGAGAAGGACCTATACGTAACTACAGATTTTTCGAGGGATCTAATGCAATCTTTAATATAGGTATTATTCCAAGATTGGGCCTAATTGCAAACTGTACTTTGTTAGTACATTTAGTCACAGATAAGTGACGTTTACGATATTAATATAGTCTTCCAAATATAACTTTGACCACCTAAACCCAACTAATCTATTTTGTAAATAGCTATCTATAACAAAACTTACATATACGTATCTTCAGATGCAAAATTCACCAAGGAAACAAAAAACGCTAATCATAGTATATATATATTGCTATACCAGCAAAACATCGAAGCTATCTAACCATGTCTGTTAGGCAAATCTACCGATTGGACACTCACCCAATCCCCGCCAAGAGCCGAGATTTCTGATAGGAGCCACACCCAAAGGATAAGAGGATAGTTAGCCATCTCATTACAACGAAGCTTAACCAATAGGCTAAACAAAGGCTAAAAACTATACGCTCTATGCATAGGATCACCACCGGGTCCACCACGTACACTCAGCTGATCTCAAGGTGTAAAATATGACAAGTTGAGAGCCTCCTCTCCCAGGCTTGTTCATGAGCCTTTTGGCGCAAAGCCATTGCAATCCAAGGCTCTCGCTCCCAGCTGTCAGCCGCCCAGATGTGCGCCAATCATCCAAACAGGGGTATAAGCTTTCTAAATTCTAAGATGAGTGGATGGTAGAAAGGAGACGAGATGCAGGCCCCAATAATGGGCTCTGTACCGAACGCAGTGGGGCACATACCCTCCCGGAGTGCGTCATTAGTGGTACTTTGCGCAGAAGAATCTTCAGCTAAGGAGCAGCGCATGATTGGATGACCAAACTGGAAAGATAGTGACATCATAAGATGGCAACTAACTCTGCCCGGCGAAGAACGGCCAGCTAGCATACAGTGGTATATATGGCAGCTGTCTATAATATATCTTCATATCATCTATAAGCAGCATTAAAAATAACTCATACAATGGATCGTCTATATAGTTGTCTATAATAATTTCTCATGCAATTAACAGACAGCCTATACAATGGTACATACAATAGAAAGCTGTCTATAAGACCATCAGTTAAATAGTAGACATCAGCTTTCTCTCTTCTCCTCCTCTCTCCTTCACATCACTTAAAATCCTACGTGGTATATCTTACAGATAACTGATATATACCATTGTATATGCCCTAACTGCGCAAAAGACTGTAGAGGAAACGATCACAACAAGAGCTAACACAGAATGATCACAAACAGAAATTACTTTTCTAGTCCATTAACAAACCTATTTTGCAGGTTTGGCCCCTTCTAAACATAATTACAAAAATAGTTCTATTCCTAACCGCGAAAACACCGACAGACGATATGTATCACCTGCCGCACACACTCATACCATAGAAAGAGATACCATGCTACAAGTCCTCAGGAGAAACACCTAATGAGCTATGGGACCTCCGTAGCAAGGTAGCTTGCTGAGCTATGGTAGCTTAGTACCTCCTTCCGTAGCTCAACAACACAATAGATAACACGTGTCATCTGTCGACACTTCTACGGTTGGAGAAGGTTATTTTTGTAATTGTGTTCGAAAAAAGCCAGATTTGAAAAAAGTTTGTACGAGGACTAGAAAAGTAATAATTTCCACAAACATGCACCAAGAAGTTTGTACGATGACTTTGTTCTTTCTTTTTGTTTGAGAGCATAATGAACATTATTCTTGTTTCAAGACATGAATGATATAGCCAGCCAACATACATTTGTTGCGCAATTCCAGCACTCAGAACTAGGTGACCCGCTTTGCAATAAGAATCCATTGCTCAACTATTCCAAAAAAAAAAAAAAAAAATCATAGCTCAAACCTGTAAATAACATGTAGATCACACCACAGTACCAACAGAAACGTTAAGAAACGCAAATAAAAAGGTGTAATGACCAAATTATAATAAACATTAAGAAAGCCAACGGATAGAGTCACATAGCAATCCCAAAACCCACTGATTTTCCTTCTGATTAGTTGACTTTTGCTAGGAACAGAGTTTTACAGCATAGAAATGCTTTGGCAACAACTAGGAGAAAAAACCTCTCTATATCGAAGTTCTTTTTTGCTGCCACAGGCATAACAAACGTTCATGATACAGGCAGGTAAAAACAACAGCCAACTCGGACAACACAAGCAACAAGTTGCTCTGGAAGCCCGATCCAGTGCCAGTCTCCATTTTCTCATGGAGAAGAGCCATAACCAAGTGGCACAATAGCTGTGCAGCTAATTGACCGACCTTGACACTGCTTTTATTGGGGCCAACCATGACGACCGCCTGAGATGAAGCCGACAGGACCCAACCATGGCTTGAATAAAATGGCTCCCAACGTGACTTAGCCCTGAAACAAGCAGTTAGGGCACACTTTCACGGTTTCACCTTCCAAATGGGCATCCACACAAACAGAGAGTCCAAAAACACCACTTCAATAAGAACATACCAGACAGGCAGACAGTCCTCCAATTCAAATCACCAGCGAAAAAAGCATACCTTCAGCCAAAGTTGAATCCACACGACAAAACGAAGACCTGCTCATTTCCAAAGTGGAAACCAGTCTTGAGTGGCATCCTCTGAGGGAATGGCAACATCTTCCTCCTCTTCCCAGTATGACTCAAGCAACTTAATTGCCTTCTCATAAATCTCATTGTTGTCATAGTTCTGGAGATTTTCAATCTTGTCCAAGCCCTCAGCATCATCAATCATATGCGCATACGTGTTGACATAACAAGCCCCCAAGTTCTTTTCAGCCTGACCAACCTTCAAGATATTCGTAAGGCCCTCCAAACAAACCATCACTATTCTAGGGTCAAAGTGAACTAGTAAATCACAAAGCGGCTTAATGCAACCCTGGCTAACAAGATACCTGGCAAACAAATGATGTATCCGTTAAAAAAAAAGTTGCTAACTACTCATATAAAAGCGAACAGAAGGATAGAAAATAATGGACAGCAAATATCATACTTTATCTGATCACGTGTCCCACCAGATGTGGCATTAGAGATTGCCCAAGCAGCTTCCTTCTCCTTCCTGATATCAAACTCAGAAGCTTGCAGCCGATGCACTAGAGGGCCAATCATGTTTGTATTGATCACAGCCTACAAGCAAATGAAAATAAGTTGCTGAGGGTATACACTTTTACTTAATATTTTAGCAAAATATGAACATCAAACAGAGGACCACTTGAAATTTAAGATGGCATGCCCATCACTAAAATAAAGCAATAATTTAGTGTTATAGGTATGCTTGTGAGAACTAAGGTCTTGTTTGGTAGAGCTCCAGATTCAGCTCCACCTGAGATTTAAAACTTGTAAGGTAAAATAAAGTGAATTAAGTTTATATTTTAGTCTAAAATGTAAACAAGATCACCAATCTAAACACTCTTAATGTACCAACAGCTCTAACTCCAAAGATCTGGTGGAGCTAGGAATACCTAGCTCTACCAGATCCACAGATCTGGTGGAGATGGAGCTGTACCAAATACACTCTAAATGGTGGCTTCCTGACAAAAGGATAAATTCTAGGATTGTAAAGGATACAATTATGTTAAGCATATGCTCTCACTTTCCTTTTCAACTTGCAGGGAAGCACTATGGTTGTGAAGTTTACAAACCTGAATCTGCTCCTTTTAAGTTTACAATTATGTTAAGGGCCTAGTGGTCTCAGCAGTCGAGGATAGCCTTAAGGGCAGTGTAGGGCGTCCTAGCTTCACCTTGCACTCCTCCAGCGTTTGGGCAAACCTAGTGTCGTCTCCTTCCTTCCATGTGCTAGAGCCATCCCCGTGAATCATCATAGACCCCCATTATCCAAAGCAAAACCAGTAAAAACATGCAAGCAAAAATGTGGCAAATAAAAATGATGGGTAATTGGAAAAAATTTGCAGGCCAAAGACGCTAGGAGGTTTAGGGTAAAAGACTTGGACAGATTTGGTCGAGCGCTTTGAGTTCGGTGGTTGTGGTTCGCTTGGAAGGACCGAAATAAGCCTTGGTATGGCTCGTCACTTCCTTGTTCTCGCCTCGATCGCTGGTCGTTCACCGCCAAAGATCACATCACTATAGTAACTGGCGAAAATAAATTCGGGAGTCAAGGTGGCTACAAGGAAAATCTCCACAGAGTTGGCTTCTCTGCTACAAGTCGGTTCAAGAAGAACAGCAAGGTTAAGGATATGCTAGCTTCGGAATTGGATAAAACCATTGCGCCGGATTACAAATGAAGTGCAACTACAGGAGTTCTTTCATCTTTGGCACGCCACGCAACAAAGTTCAACTGCAAGAAATCAAGCGGAGGATCGATCAAGTGGAGGTGGATGTCTTCTAGGGAGTATTCAAGAAACTGTGATACAGACCTGGGCTCATAGGGGCCACCCAGATCACAATTACAAGATGATCTCGGTTTGCACCCACGAGGGAAATGTAGGTTCTTCGCTGGCTCTTCATCCAGATAGGATTCTACGGCGATGTGTTAGCGATCGGGGTGGACTCATTCCACCACATGCGCCGTGGATCGGAACGAGAAACCGCATCCCACCCGCCGCTATTGTGCCCTTTGCAAGGCAAGTCCGACGAGGGTTCGCCCATTATACAAGCAAACATAGATGCCCCGTGATCCCGCCATGGCTCATCCGGGAATTCCGCCAGGAGGAACGCCGCTCATGCAGTAAACACGGCCAAGCAAAAGGAGTTTGATGGTTTGGTTATTTATAGCCTGTGGAACTTGTGGAAGGAAAGGAATTACAGGATCTTTCAAGATAAATATAGCACGGTGCAGCAGGTGGCTCATGCAATCAGCACGGACGTCCGAAACTGATTGACGGCCCTCAAGATGCTTTGATATTTAGCCGCCAGATATTTTTTCGTCGCTAAGCTCCAAGTTGTCGTACACAAACGCTGTAAATTTTCCTATGGTGGTGGTTTTTCTTGCCATCGCGGTCATATCCCTATGTGAACTTTATGTCTATCCTCTATTTTAATGCATTTGGCGTAGCCCCGCCTATTCCTTCAAAAAAATGATGGGTAGCAAACTCATAGAGTCAGTGGAAGGGGAGATAGCTATGGGCTGAGACCAGCTAGCATGCGAATTATTTTTTATTTAATATTTATTTTAAATCTTTTTTTCAAAACTAATCAACGGAATTTTTTTTTGCAAAAATAGGCACCCGCCGTCCGGATATAGGCGATCGCCTATATTCAGCGATAGGGACCTAAATGTAAAATTTTTTACCCATATTCAAGATTAGGGACCTGAATGTAAAAAATACTGCAAAAAATTTTACTCCGGTACCTATCGCCCGAGTATGGGGCGATAGTACCGAATCTACTAAGTGTTTTTATATTCAGGTCCCTAACCCCGAATATGGGTAAAAAATTTTACATTCAGGTCCCTATCGCTTGAATATAGGGCGATCGCCCCATATCCGGACGACGGGTGTCTATTTTTGCAGATTTTTTTTCCATTGATTAGTTTTGAAAAAAAAATTAAAATAAATATTAAATTAAAAAAAAATCCGCTAGCATGCAGCCACAGAAAGGTTCAACCAAAGCCCAGCCGAGGCCGACACCTACGCGGCTACTACGCAGGGAGGAGTCACGAGACAGGCCAACTATCGGGCCCGAGAGGAGGTGGTAGGGTGTAGGCGTGTAGCCAACGCCTGTGCACAACAGCAGTGTGGGCCAGAGCCATGTGGGAAAAGTAGTGCCGCGGGGAAGAGCTTGAAGCAGAGCTCAGTCTAGATCGGAGGCTGCCAGGTAGGAGAGGAGGCGCAAGAGAGGAAACAAGTGGAGGAGAGGTGGCGCTAAGGAGGTTGTGCGGGCTGGAGCCGGCGCCAAGCCGCAGTAGGGGAGTGGCCGGCCGAGGAGAGAAAATAGAGAGAGGAGATGAGGTCGGTCCAGGGCAAGAAAAGTGGAGGGTGGTAGAACCTGTTGGAATTCTCAAGATTAAACACACGCGAACACGTAGATAGATAACACGAAAGCTATACACGAAGAACAAACACACTTGTATATTCTTGCATTTAGCTCTCCGAGAATACAAGGAACGCACACTTGGAGACGCCTACCGACTCAAGATTACAACGAACTTGAGTTAGCGTCGTTCTTGAAGGCGCCGGACTTGAGATTACAACGGACTCCAGTATTGCACCGTTCTTCTACCCCTAGCTATTCTTTTACTTAAGCATCCCATGTATAAGATTATATAGACACAACATATGTAGGTTGCATGGCACCTAATGCACCTACCATTAATGACTCGCATGCACCCAATTAACACTAGATAACCGAAGACACTAATACACCTGCATGCAACTCACTCATGCATGCACCCACTACCTACTACTAATGACCAAGAACTCCCTAGCCTAATGCAACGCATACACATGCATGACTTAATGGATAGTAAAACAAGAAACCGAAAAACACCAGATTAGCTAACAATCTCCCCTAATATCGCATCGTTTCATCCGAGCTCACTCACGTAATCCGAGCTCACTCACGTAAGCGCTTGTTCATCGTCAAGACGGTGAAATTTAGCTCCTCGCTTCTTCTTCCTAGGCTTGGTACATTTCGATTTGAAATGTCCCAACTCATTGCAGCTTGAAACACCTCACCTTTACCTTGTCGAACTTCTTCTTGCCATCCTTGTTCTTCTCGCCGAGCCTCCCACTCGGCCGCAGTGAGCAAGAGTTGGCTATCACCAATTTCGCTAGCCTCGAAAGCGCGCCGAGAATGCTCGTCAAGGCCTTTAGCCTCCCAAGCGCCTCAAACGGCATCGTCTCAACATCACAGAATCGCCGATCCCCGCAACAACAGGTAGAGCCGATCCGGGGACAAGTTGTCGGAAGCTTTTTGACCATAGCGGCATCGCCGAAAGTGTCGCGCCAAGGTTGGCATACCGCCGCCATGCCATCGATTTTTCCAACAGAAGTCGCCCAACACCTCGCCATCCTTCATGCGGAGAGCATCGAATCTCCCTTCAAGGTTGCAGCGCCGCCTTGACACGATCCACCCCGACAAATCTTGTCTTGAGGCTGTCCCAAACCTTTCGATGTTTTTCAGGAAACCCGCAAGAGGATGTCTTCCGGCAGTTGCTTGGAGAAGTTGCGCTCGCCGCTTTGTCCTTCCGCAGGCCCACGCCGCGCCTTCCGCCGGGTTCACGGCATCCCAAAGGCCCGGCATCAAGAATGGCCTCCACCTTGATAGCCCACGCGTGTAGTTCGCCGGGAGAGGAGCGGTATGCGAAGCGAGACGCCGCCGCTTCCTCCCACAACTATGAACCAAAAACATGGAGTCGAGGTAGTAGCGTGAGATCTTGGGCATACACCTCACAACCTCGCTCGATACCAATTGTTGGAATTTCAAGATTAAACACACGCTAACACGTAGATAGATAACACGAGAGCTATACACGAAGAACAAACACACCTGGTATATTCTTACACTTAGCTCTCCGAGAATACAAGGAACGACACTTGGAGACGCCATCGACTCAAGATTACAACGGACTTGAGTTAGCGTGCGTTTGGAGGCGCCGGACTTGAGATTACAATGGACTCAAGTATTGCACCGTTCTTCTACCCCTAGCTATTCTCTTACTTAAGCATCCCATGTACAAGATTATATAGACACAACATGTGTAGGCCGCATGGCACCTAATGCACCTACCACTAATGACTCAGATGCACCCAATTAACACTAGATAACCAAGACACTAATACACCTGCATGCAACTCACTCATGCATGCACCCACTACCTACTACTAATGACCAAGAACTCCTAGCCTAATGCAACGTACACACATGCATGACTTAATGGATAGTAAAAACAAGAAACCTAAAAACGCCAGGATTAGCTAACAGAACCAAGAGAAGAAGAATGCTTCGGCCAAAGCTAAGGAAAAGAAAGGCAGAGATGGAAATAGAAAAGAAGAAGAGAGGAAATAAAAGAGAAAGGGAAGGGAAGAAAAGGAAAAGTAGAAAATGGGAAGAGAGATAAGAAAAGAAAAAAGTGAGGAAGTAGAAAAATAAATCTGTGCCACGAACCGCATTGATTTTGCTGATCAATTGTAGATCACGTAAAAATCAAAAACTTGTATTAATTAAATTGTGCAAAATAAAAATTGTCCGACAGATCAAAAATTTGGTCGGATGACAAAATAAATTGTTCATATTAATTGTCCTAGTTAATTCATGATGTTTTCGGGGCTCAACCTAAACCTTCCCGCCGACCAGATCTAGATTTTGGGAGAGGCCGAACTTTCAGATTTTATACTAGGCAAGATTCTATTGACCATCTTTATAAATGCTTTTCAAATGCTTTTGAGATACATACATATCATCAATGCATTGAAAATCTTATATTGGAGTCGTGGATATTATATTAGCATTTATTATGGTGAGTAGAGGATGCCAGGGGAAGACGGCGTGTTGATGCCAGGGCGAGTTGATGCCTACACCAGCGGGGCTCTCTACATGGGTTATAAAATAAGGTCAAACACCTACACTCGGGCAATGAGCTGTAATTACAGTATCAACCATAGTGCGACGAATCGCTGCTAGAAAAGGTTGTCCTATAAAGGTATTATGATCTCTACATTGGATAAAAGTAGTTATTAGAAGCAAAAGTCTAGATATGCCGAAAGGCCTAGATGAGAATGCGAATGATATATATATATATATATATATATATATATATATATATATATATATATATATATATATATATATATATATATATATATGTATATGTATATATATATGTGTGTGTGTGTGTGTGTGTATAATTACCACGATGGAGTTACGCTCGATCAAGGTTGGGGTACAATCTGATTCAAGGTGGTGGGATGGCCTTGGATAGGATCCCCCTCGAGTATAGGATTGGAGATTTAATGCTGGATTAGTGATAAACGTTTTAGAGCCTCACGAGATGAGGTCGCTATGGGTAAAGTGGTACAAACCTACGCAAGGTCAAATCTTGAATTCAAGTTTGTCTCCTGAATTGGAAGCTACAGAAGCTAAGTCTACCTCATATACGAGTGCTAGTAGCTAATTTAAAAGTTTAAAAATAACCAACCTTTAAAGAAAACCAAAAACCTAATTTCAGTAAAAATGGATTTTGAGGGAAAGTAAGAAATGGCTGAATTGGAGAGAAAAACTCATTAATGCACATGTCATCTAATGCTTGCTGAGTACTCTATACTCACTCTTGTTAAATCCCTCTTTTCTAGAAGGTGAGTCTGATGTACGGATGTATGAGGCATGGGATGAGGCCTACTCTCAGGGAGCTACTACTACGACTACTACCAGGAGGGCTAGGGGATGATATAGGCCATATTGGCAATATAGGAGATATTTACGGTAATGTAGCTAGATATGTAATCTTTTGTTGTATAGGCACCAGATGGTATAATTATGTATTGGACATATAGCCCTTCATGATCTGGTATGAATATATTTTTATTCCGTCTCTAATTATTGTTCTGTTGTAACACTCTGAACATGGTAGAGTAACTAATAAAGTATCGGACCTCCTGATGTTTTGTTAGCTACTATGCTAAGATTCATGTAATTATCTCCAAGTAATGACAGTGCTACTGTCACTACACTAGGCTAACTAAATGGGTCGCCACATTTAATATATACAACAATGCTTAATATATAGTAGGGGTTTTCTCCTAAAAACAAACTGGTATTATCTACCATAAAAGTGCGGAAGTATGACTTGCACTACTACATAGAAGAAAATCATAGATGGTTAAAAACAATCAACATAGGTAGTTTTGGAACCATTTGTGAAAAGTCAGTGATTATCAGTGGAACCATCAAATGATGAGGCCATGTTCGGCATGGATATGACCAAGGCTATTCCTACTACACTGCTTTCATCTACATGGTTTCATCGACCTCCACCTTGGCCAGGACGATCACGCAGTTCGCATTCTTGGCCTTTGGATTTGACGTCATCATCTACATCAGTTCGGCTACCACCTTGACCGTCACCTAGGCTTCTAGGCATGGCACCGTCACCTCCAGTAGTTAGGCCGCCACCTTGGCCGCCTCCTAATGAGGACATCACCTCTCTTGATACAATCATGCCTACTACAACTCACCAACAAGCCGATCCTACAAGAGTCCAAGGACCAATGACTCGAACTCGCGCACGACAGCTTAATCATCAGGTGAATGCATTCCTAAGCCTCCCTATTAGTGATAATATGAATGGGATGCTATTTAATACTTGTAATGATTTGATTGTACTTAGGAACCATGGAGAAGGACCCTCGTAGACCAAAGTTGGGCCAAAGATCAAGTTCAAGTCGGATTGGAAAGAGAAGTTTAAGTTCGAGTCCAGTTCGTTCTCACCAACAGTGCTGATTTTAAAAGGCCATAACTTTTGATTCCGAAGGTTTCTGGAGGCCCATAAGTACACGTTTGAAAGATCTTGGAGTCTACTTTCTAAAGGATCTAGCGTCGCCTCAAAACTCCTTCAAATGCGTCTGCAAACTACCAAAAACCACACATTGCTTTTTCAGTCCGAGTCAAACTCTAGTCAAAGTAGATTTGTGCTTTGAATTTGAGTTGTATTAGATCTCCTATGCTATGGCTGACCCCCTCCTGCTCCCATAGTATAAATAACCACCCAAACCCTCATCTAGGACTTGGGTTTTATTAGATTGAAAGTTAGCTTTGCTACTTCATGTGGTAATCGCGTCTGTTGGCTAAACCGCCTGAATTACTATCTACGGAACCCCACCCATCTCTAGTTTTCAGATTGAACACTTCAATTTATATTCACAATTTCAGATTGCTTTTACCATTGTTCTTGCTTATTTTTCGCTTGCTTGTCGAATTGAACCTCGTGTTCAGTTAATCGTGCAACAACGCAAGATCAATAACACTGAGTTGGTTTAGCGATTGCTAAGGCGATCATCGCCGTGACATTGTAGTCGAATCGTCAAAGTCGGTTCCTCCAAATCGGGTTATCACTCTCATCGAAAGATCGGGACCCAAAGTTACATCAAGTGGTATCGTGAGCGCTAAGTTGCTCTAAGGAGAGATTCAAAGGTTTTGGATTAGTTTTTTGTTTTCATTCAAAATTGAAAATCCTCCACAAAATTCAACCTTTAGATTCAATCTGGTATTTTAGTGTGTTTTGTTAGGTTTTGATCCATTAGAGTCCTTGTTTTAGCCGCCGATCGCTTTTCCTTCATGTAGTCGTTATTTCAATATGTCCAGCTTTTTTGTTTTGTTCATAACTTTCATATACGAGCTCGTATTCTAGTGTTTTTACACTTTCCTAAAACCTTGGGACATGCTCCACAAAAAACCTAATTGGGCACGAATTCTAATTCCATCTGAAAGGTTGTTTAATCTGGACATCAAATTTGGGAAGGTAGTGGCAATTGCAATCCAAGTTGGTCCGGTATTTTGATCATAACTCTCACATCTGAACTCCGATTAAGAAGTTTTTGTACTTTCCTGAATCCTTGAAGAGTCCTCTACAAAAACATTTTTGGGTGTCCTTCGTGATTCGGACTCCTTCAAACCGAATTTGACTCGGATTCGGATTTGGTCAGATCGGCTGAATTTTGTTAAATCTGTGCATCTTAGTGTTTTGGCCATAACTTCTACATACGAGCTCCAAATTGTGTGTTCGTATACTTGTTTTAAAGTCTAGGACAACACCTTGAATTTTTTACATTGTGAGCAAGCTTGATTCCGCTATTCTCATGCCTTAATTGCAGCAACAACTTTGCTGCACTATTCTCGCCGAATTTGCATTTTCTTTCTTCAATTTGTGTTCTAGCTTTGTTCCTTTGAGTTGGTTAAGTCCAGAGCATCCACAACCATAAAATTCCAAAATATCAGTGCACATACCTTTGGGAACCATCCTTTGTGAATACTTTGATCCCAATTGAGACTAGCTATTTGAAATTGCTTGGGATCGCTTCCTCTTGATACGCTGCACTATCATATATCTTGTGATATCAAGTTAGGGATTCCAAAACTTTGCTCATACTAGTGTTGGCCGAAAGTCACCAAAAAAATAAAAAGAAAGAGCCAAAAGGCCAAAAAAAAGAAAAAAAGAGAGAGAGAGAAAAATAGAATAGTGGTCGGCATCACTACATTGATCAAAACCCTAATTTGTGTTCATTATTTTCAGATTGTGCAATTGTATTAAGTAGTGAGCAATCTTGTGCTCTTTTACCTTTTCTAAAGCAATTAGCTAGCGTCTCTCCATAACTTATGCAATATGAGTGTTGGTGCTGAAATTATTCTTATTTAGCTCATTCCATTGGTTGCACTAAGTTTCATTATCTTTGCGTGTGTGTTGCCTTGAAATTCACTTATATCTTTGAGATCGGCAACTAGGACTTGTGAATTCTAGTTTGGATCATTACTTATCATTACAATAACTAGAATTATCAGATTGCATAGGAAATTAACATAGCCTACCAAACTCCACATATTCTACCACGTACGTTTGTTCAGTCCCTTAGCAATCGCTTTATCCAAGCTTGGGAGAACTTTTGACACCGCCAACGGATGACAACCCCTGCTGCATGGTAAGAACTTGTAAGAGCTTTGGTTAAAGTTTGAGAGTTGAGCGACTTGTTTAGCCACATCTAGTAGTTGCTAGGAGATTACATATGGCCTGTGTTTTTCCTTGTTGTCTACTAATCATGACAGTCCACATGAAACGAAGTTCACTTCGATTCAACCAAAGGATTTGCGACATGAACAACATGACGGCTTCGTTTCCTACTCCTGAACACGATAACCTCAAATTAACATTGCCTCCATATGCTGTAAACTTTCACCCTGAAGCATATATTGATTGGGAAATAGCGGTAGACAAACAATTTGGCATGTATAATTTGTCTGAAAATGAAAAAATTTGTTTTGCCACTAATGTGCTTTCTGGGTATGTGTTAACATTGTAGAAGCATGTTTGTAGAAAAGGGAGAAAACTTGAGAATTGGATTGACATGAAAAATTTATGAGACTTGAATTTGTTCCTAATATTATGCCGAAAGTGTTTGCTTACTAAACTTCAATGCTTAAAACAAGGGAGTAATATCGTTAAAGAATACTATCGTGAAATTGCTAACTTGTTTGTTACGCTATGGTTTAGAAGAACTGATGAAGCTATCCATTTAGGTTCATACATGGGCTTAATAAGGGTATTCTGTGATATTCTTATTGATCTAACATATCATTCTCTTTCACAATTGTTGGAATGTGCTTGTAGTATTGAATGTTTAAATGCACTATTAGCTTCACTTGAGGCTACTCTGTTGCACCTCCTCTTGTGGCTAACATTTTGCGCATAAAATGAGCACAAGCAAAAAGATATTAAGAACATGGAAGATAAGAAAGTTGAGCATGGGACATTTCGTTTCGACTATGGAACGAGATATGGATACCCCGACACCTACAACAACGGATGAAAATTTAGGAGGTAATGTAAAAGGTATTGATTTTACACATGGTGAAAATAATTTTGATATGCTGAAATTGTCCACTACTCATGCTGTCATAGAGCAACCTTTAGTGGAACCCGTGGCTGAAATTTCGTTGTTACAAGATGATGTGCATGCTATCTCTTGTGATGAAGAAGAGTTGTGTGAGAATGCTTCACTTATATCTATGTCACAACTAGTGAATGAACATGTTTCTTTTCTTACAAAAACAAACACTTGTGCTGATAATAAACGTGTTATTCACATTGCTAGTGAAGAAGATGAGTTTAGATTGATATCTTCATTAAATACTTTAAGTTACATTGAATTTGATATTCTATGTGATCTAAATAGTTTAAAGGAGAAACTTTTTGTGCATGCTGATTTGCCATGGTTATTACGAAACACTTTTCATAATATCGGCAAACATAATGAAAATAGAGAGTATATGGTACATCGTGTTTATATTTGTTCAAATCCAAATCCATCATTTTATATGCAACAATGTGATCGATCCATAACAAGTACTTCTAGTTTCGTTCTCAATCTACATCATAGTTTTCAAGAAAGGGAGTACATAGATGTTGATGGTTTTAGTTCCAATAATTTAATTGCAAAAGATGTACATATTGCTTTGTTCCCTGTTGGTACTAACATTTTGCAGAAGACTATGATGGAGTCGAGAACGACTCCAATTCAAGAAAGGGAGAATGATGAGGCCATGTTCGGCATGGATATGACCAAGGCTATTCCTACTACGCCGCTTTCATCTACATGGCTTCATTGACATCCACCTTGGCCAGACGATCACACAGCTCGCATTCTTGGCCTTTTGATTTGGCGCCATCATCTACATCGGCCTGCTACCATCTTGGCCGCCACCTAGGCTTCGGGCATGGCACCGACACCTCCAAAGAATTAGGCCGCCACCTTGGTCAGCCTCCTAATGAGGACATCACCTCTCTTGATACAACCATGCCTACTACAACTCACCAACAAGCCGATCCTACAAGAGTCCAAGGACCAATGACTCGAACTCGCGCACGACAGCTTAGTCATCAGGTGAATGCGTTCCTAAGCCTCCCTATTAGTGATAATATGAATGGAATGCTATCTAATACTTGTTATAATTTGATTGTACTTATAAACCATGGAGAAAGACCTTCGTGGACCAAAGTTGGGCCAAAGATCAAATTCAAGTCGGATTGGAAAGAGAAGTTTAAGTTCGAGTCCAGTTCGGCCTCACCAATAGCGCTGACTTTAAAAGGCCATAACTTTTGATTCCGGAGGTTTCTGGAGGCCAATGAGTATACGTTTGAAAGATCTCAGAGTTTACTTTCCAAAGGATCTAGCCTCACCTCAAAATTCCTTCAGATGCGTCTGAAAACTGCCAAAAACCACACGTTACTTTTTCAGTCCTAGTCAAACTCTAGTCAAAGTAGATTTGTGCTTTGAATTGAGTTGTATTAGATCTCCTATGCTATGGCTGACCCCGTCCTGCTCCCATAGTATAAATAACCACCCAAACCCTCATCTAGGACTTGGGTTTTGTTAGATTGAAAGTTAGCTTTGCTACTTCATGTGGTAATCGCGCGTGTTGGCTAAACCGCCCGAATTACTATCTACGGAACCCCACCTATCTCTAGTTTTCAGATTGAACACTTTAATTCATATTCGCATTTCAGATTGCTTTTACCATTGTTCTTGCTTGTTTTTCGTTGCTTGTCGAATTGAACCTAGTGTTCAAAGTTGATCGTGCCAACAAAGAAGATCAATAACACTGAGTTGGTTTAGCGATTGCTAAGGCGCATCGTCGTTGTACGTTGTAGTCGGATCGTCAAAGTCGGTTCCTCCAAATCGAAGTTATCACTCTCATCGAAAGATCGGGACCCAAAGTCACATCAGATAGTTACACACCATGGACAATTATCTACAAAAAACCGTCTATGACAGTAACACATTACGTGCATTTAGTACATAAGAAACTATACATAATAATGATAAATAATAGATGGTTCAAATTACGAACCATCTGCGATAAGAATAAATAACCAATAGTTTATAGTTAGAAATATTTGTGATATGCATTTTTTATACATAATTTTAGTTTTATGGTTAGCCTCAAGAATCACTCTAGCCATACTTTCTACACATATACACAACACATATTGAAACAGATATAATGATACGCAATTCATAGTTGAGATAAATACATATAGCACACATTCAAACAGACAGAAGACACATGCACAATTCATAGTTGAAATATATACACATTCAAAAATAATAAATTACTTAAAATTCAGAATTCAAATATATCTGCACGCTTTGCATAATTCATAGTTAAATAATACATACAATTGTCTATACAACTTACAGACCATCCGAGGCACTGAACTCACCTCCAACTCAAATTACATTAGCTAGGAAGAAGAGAGAGAGCTCTCCTCAAACCTTCGCAAGATTCTCAAGGAAAAAATAAGTATATAATTTCTCTATTTGGTTGATACTAAATGCACATAAGATGCTTGGGCCACTAGACTACTCCTAGTTCTTGGTATCACAACCACCAAATTTCTACTACTAGTATTGTACTCCTACCATATCTTCACTCTTATAAGAAGCAATAAAGTTTTAGGCTAATGGCAGCACCTAAAAGGTGGTAGAGGAGGGCAACAAGACGTAAGAGTAAGTCGGGACCCGGATTTACCAAACCCACCCTCTCGAGTATAACTGCATAGTCCAGAACGAACTAGCACACTCAAATAACACAAAGGATGATAACATAGACATATCACAAAGTAAACAACAAGAAATTAAGCAAAAGGAAATAGCATCGTAAACACATTATTACAAGTATCAAGCCTTATGGCTTAAGTTGGTAAGTAGCAAGCCGAAATAAATGTAAACAATAAAGAGAGCTAATCCATTTGCCCATAGGCAATCGACCGAAGCGCTACTTAGAAGTCCGGACGCTTTCATCGAATCAGCAGCAAAGAAATCATAATCACCTTCACTTCGTGATACCTCCGAGAAAATTTGATGTTGCAAGGGTGAGTACACACCGCATTCGCAAGTCTTGGAAACTTAATGCATGATAACTATATGCAAGGCTTAACAATGGCAGTATAATATGGCTCATTTGCATAAAGCGTAATTTAACTTGAAATATCAAGAGTAATTTCATAACTAAAGATTTGACAAAAAGTAAATAACATAATAATTGACTTTGATGTATAACAATTTAATGGGTTCCAACCAATTCGATTGGCTCCCACCGCCAAACCAAAACCCGCGAAGTTACATCCACTCACGGTTTTCCAAAAACTATTTTCATTTAAAACCAAAACCGTAAAATCTACAATGTGTTAGCTGCACTCGCCCGCCCATGACCGTAAGGCACGGCCACTCAAGTAGTTTTAACTCGCAGAGATTGTACACTTTACCCACAAGACATGATCTTCCCTTATTGCCAAGCTATTAACACACTTTTGGTGTGTCGCCAAGAGATCATGACAAGGTTTTACAATGTACAACGCCGCTACTAACTTCGCCTCGCTAAGGTTTCACTGCTGTTAGGGCTAACCTACCAAGACAGCAGCCCTCTTGCGCTTTGCAAGTGTCTACCCGACACCCCATTCAACCCAATGGCGGCTTAATAACGACACGCACAAATTACTTAGCCGTGTCGCACTCCATATAGACTTGTGATTGTACCAGAAAGCTCGGTCCAAGGTAACACACGCCGGTCCTTAATTGACTAGGGCGGAACAAACACTAAACCGATCTTTGCATCCCGCACCCACCAAACAACCATCCGCCTCCGCCTCAAAACCATTTTCATTTTATTTCAATTTAATAATACCAGCAATACCAATTGCCATAATTTCACAATTAATTTTGAACAATGATTGAAAGAATTTCCATAATGGTAAGGTACGAAGTGTTTAAGCAAGACTAAGCAATTCTACCGTCCCATACCAAATCATTAATTATCATTAATTACAGTACTTAATAATTTCCTAAGGTGTCAAGGTTGTCACAATTAATGTTAATGAGGGCATAACAAAATTGGAATTTAGCTAACATTCAAATTGCATTTAAAGTACTTTACTCAAAATGATAGCATGCATAATTTAAAACAAAATATATTTTCATGAAATTTAGGATCAATATGTTCAAGGAAGACTTGCCTTCAACTCCTCCTCACCGGTGCTACCTCTCACGGATGCTCATTATGCTTCAACTGGCTGCCTACACGTAAAACGAGAATAAAATAAATTCAAATAAAATCCAAAAACAAATTAAGGGTACTGGCAGATAGAGCATGATTTTAGATGAATTTAGAATTTGAATCGCTCAATCGGAGTTCGAACGAGGAGAACGGACCTTCGAAGTTTTCGAGAGGAAAAATCAGAAAAACCCTAAGGTGACACGTGGCGGCTTCTGATTGGTTGGATTCGGATTTTCGGGAAAATCACAGAAAAAGGAACAATTCATGCGGCTGACAAACGGGCCCCACGAGTCATAGACTCGGCTCATGGTGAACTGAGTTCACTGAGGAGCGCACGGGCGACGTGGCATCGACGTGGCGCACACGTGGCTAGCTCGCAGGTTTTCGCCGACATGGCGATGCGACGACGGCGCGACACGCGGGTCGGCACGAGGCGCCACGCAGCGGCTAACTCGACGCGGCTCTGACGACGAGGACGGCCACCCGGATCTAGGGCCGAGGTGGCGCTTACGCGCGACACGGGAGGCTACACGGTGGTCGGCGACGACGTGGCGCGACACGCGGTCGGGCACGCGGGCCACGCGGCGGCTAACTCAACGCTGCTCGACGACGAGGACGCCACCGGATCAGGGCTGAGGTGGCGCCTCACGCTGGGCGACACGGGGCAGCTACACGGGCGGCTGGCGACGACGCGGGCGCACACGCGGCCGCACGTGGCACCACGCGAGAGGGTCGGGTTTTGCGCGCGAGACAACCATCGATATGTGGCGAGATCCGAGCGCCCAGAGACGATCCGACGGCGATGGAGTGACGGCGCGGGCGGAGTGACGTGGCTGAGATCCGAACCATTGAAGATCGATCGGACGGCCACCAGCGAGTGGAGGAGGTCGACGGCGAGGAAAAAGGTTCGATCACGGAGACGCCGATCGCCGGAGACGAAGAAGAAGACCTCGCAAACGGCTGAATACGGCCGGATCGACACAAGCCAGCGGATTAGAAAGAAGAACACTAGGCGAACTCAACGGTACCAAAAAGGGTGACGGAGGCTCACCGGAGAGGAAGGAATACGGCGGAGAAGGCTCGGGCATGGTTGGCAACTTCGGCGAGGGCGTGGGAGCACACGGCGGTGTCCCAGCCGGTGAAATGAGGGGGGAAACGTGCGGCGCGGAGTGGCGAACCTATGGACGGCGGCTACAGGGCATTAAATACCCTTGGGATGCGAGAAAAAGCGTGGAAGCCGAGGTTGGTCGCGCGGCTAGGGTTACGAGCCGCGGCGCAGCTCGAGGCAACGTGGACGCATCGTGTCCGTGCGGTGAAGATCTCGCGGAAACACGAACGAGGCGCAGCTCCTTGGATCGATCCATCTACGGGAAAGGATGCTAATAGGGTTAGGGTTTTGCCGAGGAACGGGCGAGCATGGAACGCCTGACGAAATCTAACTACCGAGCTTGAAGCGAATTAGGTTTGGACGGCGTGAACGCGGCTGGGCCGACGTAAGGAATAGAGCGGGCCGGCATGGATGAACAACGATTTCGGCCCATACGAAGGAAAAGGAATTTAAATTCATTTCTGAATTTAGGAAATTGCCAGCAAATTCGAATAAACTCCAATAAATCCAAATAAATAGCAAATAAACTCAAAAAAATCTCCAAAAATACAGAAAAATTCAATGAAGCACAAGGAACCCAATAAAAATAGAAAAATTTTAATTTGAGGTTTAGGTTATTCAAATTAAATCCTTTTTGTTTTTTGAAAATTCAAATTAAGCTGGGATTAATTCGAATAAATTGCAACTGGTTCGGGTTTTGAAATTCAGATGTTGAGAACTCAAAAACTGGAATGTTACAAAGAGGATGGCGACGACAACGCATAGTGCCGATGGTGATGGAGTGGTGCAAAGAGGACGGGAACGGGGATGGTGCGGTGACGAGGGCAATGGCACAAGTGATGAGGGCGATAGTAACACAAAGAGGATGGTGACAACGTGGAGAGGAAACCCTAGATTTTTATGGAGAGATGCTAAGTGCGAGTATCTGAATCGACTAAGTGGGAAGTTGAATAGACATAGTCATCTACTTATCGCTACAGATGATTAGAAGATGTCGATCGTCTGTGATGCAAAACAGATGGTTGGAGAAATATAACCTCCGTGATAAGTTGACCAATTACAGATAGCTATGAAATATAAATCATATATGTCATATCACAGACGGTTGCTAAAAAGACCCCATTTATGATGAATTTGTTCATCACAGACGGCTTTGTAACTTGAACCATCTGTATTGTATCATAGATGATTATTTTCTAGAAACAATATGTGAAAATGATCTAGACTCAGACAATATGCGATTAACATAGTTTCTTCAAACTAACCATCTATAATATTTGTGGTGAATTTTTTCTGACCTTTGTGGATGGTTTTTCATACGAATGTCACAACCATCTGAGATCACTACTACAGGAATGTACATCAGAATCGGTTTTTTTTGTCATTAGAGTCGGTTCTGGTGGCGATACAAAGTCATTCGATAGTGATAAGAAGAAGTTATCACAAATGGTTTTGACCCGACAGATAGAGACATCATCACAATCGGCTCACAAAGAACCGACAGATGATGATGTCATCACAATCGGTTTTTACCTAGAACCAATTGTGATGTGGGGTAACCACAATCGGTTCTTAAAAGGAACAAATTGTAAGAACCGATTTAGATGATTTCATCACAATCGGTTTTGAAAACCGACAGATGACTCCATCATCACAATCGGTTCCTTCCAAGAACCGATTGTGATGACTCCATTATCACAAATATTCTTATAAGGAACGGTTCTTATGTAGAACTGATTGTGATAATGGAGTCATCACAATCGGTTCCTTCCTAGAACCGAATATATGTGTGTGTACATGCAAGGCTGCAAGCGCAAGTAAAGCGTGTGTGTCACTACAGGAAAAGAACTTATTGTTCACGGCCAAATATATGGTAGACGGCTAAAATAACCCATCGACCAAAATTATATTAAGGTTGACGGCCAAAAGAATAGCCCTCTACCCTAAACGTGAAAAAAGTGCGCCATACGTCCCGCCCTGGAATTGGTGTACTATTTGGAATTAGGGTCGACAGCCTACATATAAGCCGTCCACCATACTTTAGGGTCGACCGCCAAATCTGGCCGTCCACCCAATGGGCTCCATTAGGGTCGACGGCCCACATGGTCGCCGACCATAATCGCCACCCGCCCAATTGGCAAGCGGCAAACTAAATTAGGGTCGACGAGATTTCTTTGGCCATAGGCCTTAAGAAATTAGGGGTGGACGGCCACGCGGGTCGCTTAATCATAAGTAGCATTACCGCCCATACCAATCAAGCCCTATTCTCCGCTCCGAGACTCAATCGATCGACCCAACAATGCTGCCTCCCGATTGCCTGCTGCCCCGGCCGGTGGCCCGCCGCCTCCGCCGGTAAGGTCCCGCGCCGCCTCGACGGGCCGCCCCAAAGAATCGCTCTCTCGGGCGCCGCTGCTGCTGGCTGCCTGTGGGCGTCTGTTGTCGAGCCGCCTCGCTCTGGCCGGTTGCTCCAGACGCCTCCGCCTGCTGGTGGTCGGGCGACCCTCCAGCCTTCAGAGCCTTGCCGACATCCCAACTGCTAGGGTTGACAGCTTTTGGAAACCTAAAGGTATAAGTTCCATGTAGTATGTCTATACACTAGTAGCTCTTGCTTTATATCGTTTCATGAGGTAATACTGAGTGAAGTCATGATTCTTGAAAGCATGATAGCTCAATAGATAGAGATACAGCCTGGGCTCAGTTGTGAATTGTGATAAATTAGTTCATATGTTCAGTTGTGTTAGTGACAATATTCTAGTTTATCTAGCGCTTGGACCATCCATATGCATCAAAGCCACCAACATAGTTTAGTTCGCCACCATTCATTGTACTCACATCAAATATTGCCACATGCCTACACAAAGATCGTAAATCAATAAATCAAGATGTTTTGTCCAAATTTTTGTCTTTTCGTAACCTCATGTTTTATTACACAGAGGCTTTCAATATAAAGAGCACAAATTGTTAATAACAATGTGCCGAAAATTCACCAAACAAATTCTCGAAAAATACCATATGTGGTGTACACCAACAATTGTTAATGAGGCCACAAAAGTGACGTAAGAATGTCAAACAAGAATATACGCCTCAAATATTATGGCTATGGGTTGCTCAACTACAACAATATGTTAAAGAAAGATAGTTGCGAAGAGGCTCATCATTCTCGATCAAAATACAAATGGGTTCTCAATACTGAACTTGCAAGCAGAGTTCTCCAGAACAAAGCAAAGATAAGTGCCATTTCGATGCATAAAATAAAAATATTGAAGCCCTTTGAAAAAGCATGTGAGATGTGACAATGACATCCTATCCTAAAATCTTGTCCATATAACATGCCATGGCAATACAATAAAACAAGTTCAGAGATTGGCCAAAGTGAAATAAGAGCTTATGCACTAAAGTAAGACAACTATAAAAGTTTAGGACAGTCTGATGAAAAAAAAAATCGTTTAAATTGGTATTTAATTCATTCATGTTCAGATCTGGCATGATTGGAAAGAGACATGTTTATTTTGGTAACTTGCTACATATGGATAAATTCTTGTCATCAAAAGTTTGTTCTAGTCAAATAACAAGAATCAAGGTGGCATATCAAGTATTCAAGTTACTCAAAATAATCATGTTTAGCAAAACATCTTATTACCAATTTAAGGTAAGAGTAAATTGTATCTACATACTTTAAGTACCCTTGTACAATTATACATTTCTTTATGCTCAATTTATCTTGGTAGGCTTTACTACCTTTATTGGGTAAATGAATCCGAAAATACAAAGTGATTATGTTTATTGCTTCAATTTGTAAAATCATATCTCGACTATCTCGAGTGAGCATTATTATGTTGTCGCCTAGTTCATGTATGATATAGAAGCAACATTTCTCAAACCTGTTGAGATTAACTCCGCCTCTTCTTTAATAAAACAAAGATATGTATTTCTCTTATGTATTATATCTTTTGTTATATACCGATCGAGTAGTTATTCACTGTTCGTGGAAGGACATTTTACAATCAAGAAGACAATCCTATTAGGCTATCATCTCCTTGTTTCTCGAAGAATAAGCAATGCGCTTGATATACATATCCGATTTCACATCGAAACCTACATGCTTGTGCATATTTAATCCTTTTTCTCGCATCTTCCAATCAAATCCAAGCACGGATAGTGCATGGTCTAAACAAATCTGAATTGGTGGTTCATGTTACATTCATAACCCTTTGCATACGCTCATGGTTCTTGTTACATTCTTTTCAAATTTCATTATGGAAAATTCTGAGGTAGATGTATGATGGTTGGAATAAGAATGGACGGCACTGTCGAGTGGAAGGAGGACACGAAATATTTTATCCGTCTGCTTTTGGGTCGACATCAGGTCGGACATGCGGCGAAGTGAGATGCCCGCGGCGCTCTCGTGGTAATAGCTCAAGAGATGCTCTGCGAAATGGAGATGCATCTTTGTAAGAACGGCTTCAAAGCAAATTATTATAGATGGGTTGATCATGGCGAGAGCATGCGAGGTGGACCATCTAGTTCTGTCATAGAGTACAACCCTCCAATATTGTCGGAGGTTACGGCGAAATTGACAGAATGGAAGAGATGGTGGACAACATTGGTCGTGGGTTAGATCTCCCACAAGAGGAAGTGCCTACCCCACTTGCAACAGATTTTAAAGCTTCAAGGCCGCCGTGAGCCATTGCATGAGAAAACAAACGTGACGCCTCCTTGCGATCGCCGCGACGCCTTATCGCAATTAAGTCAAAGGATAATTTCTCACCAAATGCTACAATGACTTAGTGAAGCTTATTTGCAATTTCTCCTCAAGACCACAAAATGCCACTTAAACTTGTATGATTCAAGAAAATTTAAGTGGTTTAGGAATGTCGTGATTTGAGAAAATAAATTATTGTCCTCAATATTGCCTAACATTCGAAGGAGCACGCAAAAAAGACCCATCGCAATTGCCAGGAGAGTCTAGGTATGTTGAAGTTAATGACAAAGATGGTAACACAAAATGCACGAAGGTGACCAAGAAAACGCTGTATTACTTTCCAATTACTCAACGCTTGCGCAGCTTG
Organism: Guadua angustifolia; assembly: GCA_036346375.1. Classification (NCBI taxonomy): domain Eukaryota; kingdom Viridiplantae; phylum Streptophyta; class Magnoliopsida; order Poales; family Poaceae; genus Guadua; species Guadua angustifolia. The sequence continues at coordinate 63,280,917 of CM070500.1, forward strand.
TTTATGTCGGAAGAGATAGCTAATCATATGAGGTGGCACAAAGAAGGAAAACGGTGAAAGAAGGTGTCATGGTTCATCCATCCGATGGTGAAGCTTGAAGTACTTTGATGAAATGAATCCCGATTTTGCAAGAGATCCAAGAAATGTGCGTGATTGGTCTCGCGATGTATGGGTTCACACCTTCAAAGATGAGCGCACAATCATATTCATGTTGGCCTATATTCACCATTCCGTATAACCTCCCTCCGAACGCTGTATGAAAGAGGAATATATGTTCCTTTCTCTCGATCATACCGTGCCTAGCCATCCCGGGAAGCACTTGGATTTGTTGATGCAACCACTCATGGCCGAGCTAAGAGAGTTGTGGACAAACGGTGTCTTGACATATGATAGCTCAACGAAGAAGAATTTCAGGATGCGCGCTTCTTACCCGTGGGTCCATTCATGATTTCCCAAGATATGGTATGTTTTCAGATGGAGCACTCATGGAGATTGTCTTGCCCCATATGCATGGATGACACAGTGCTTTTCAATTGCGTAATGGTGGCAAAACATGTTTCTTCGATTGTCACCGACGGTTCTTATCTTCAAGCCACCCATCTAGGAGATAGACAAATGCATTCCGAAAGGAAAGGTGATAAAGAAGGTCCACCAAAACGCTCATGAAGTCGTTGACATCATTGCTAGGCGTATTAATCTCAAAGACACTCCTAACGGTTATGAAGGTTACGGTGAGCAACACCATTGACTCACAAGTGTAGTATTTATAGTCTCCCCACGCAAAGGACTTGAAACCGCCTCATAACCTTGATCCGATGCATCGAGAGAAATGTGAGCGAGTCCATCTTCAAAGACGAACTTCGACATAGCCGATAGAACCAAAGATAATGTCAAAGCCCTGCTAGATTGTGCCTTGATATGCATGCACTGCTTTTGAATATGAGCGATACATCCACACAAAAAACTAAAGCTAAATATTGTTTAACACCCTCACATAGAAAGGAGGTTCTTCTTGGATCCAAAAAGAGGTGAAGTTTCCGATGGTTATGCCGCCAACATTAAGCGCGTGTGAGTCTTGCTCAAGGGAAGATAAATGGAATGAAAAGTCATGACTACCACATATTTATTGAGCGGTTAGTTCCTCGTGGGCTTATCGTGGATATGTAGATAAGGATATATGGAGAGCATTGGTCGAGCTTAGCTTCTTCTATAGACAACTTTGTGCTAAAGAGATCACGAGTCCGTAATGGCAGAGTTGGAGAAGGAAATAGTGTTGCTAATTACCAAGCTTGAGAAGATATATGTTCCTCGGTTCTTTAACGGATGCAACATCTTTTGGTACATCTACCTTATGAAGCAAAGGTTGGAGGCCCCAAGCAAGACAGATGGATGTATCCCGTGGAACGATGTTAAAGAGCATCGAGCAAAGGTTAAAAATAAGGCACGGTCGGGATCCATTGCGGCAAAGATGCCTACTTCAAGAGGTTTCATACTTCACGAGTAAGTACTTCGCCCAACCAACAATGTCAATGCTTACGAGCCCTGTATAAGAAAGTGTATAAAAGAAAAGTGTCAAGCATAAAAGTGTTTTGGATACAAGACAAATCTATAGGAGAAGTACATTACGTGAATTAGAACCGGATGAGAGGGTTCGTACAATTATATATCTACAACAATATGGAGGAAATGGATGGGTACATCGAGTAAGTTTATTTGTCAAACACGTTATGCTTGTATAGCATTGTATACTATATATGTCAAACTTAAATCATTCTCTTTGTAGGCAATTTATCCAACAGAATGGAAAAGGCAAGGCTAACCTACTCAAAACAAATCGATAACTCGAAGAAAGGGTCATGGACCGTGCCATCCGAATTTCTTAACTTGGTTCTTCTATCACGAAATATCCAATCTATCATAATTTTTATTGATTAACGACGCATGATAATATGTTATTCTTAACTTGGGTTAAACCAATTCGCAGTGTCACAAGCATGCTAGTGTGCACAATGATCTTCAATAGATGTCAAAAGCATGCAACCGCACGGTCAAAGTGCACGGTGTTATGATGTGCATGGGTATCGCCGCTTCTAGAGCGGCGGAGTTGGCACGCCCAAATTTGACGACAAGAATAGTGGGGTCGTGAGTTATGTTCGAGACAAAGAATGGCAACGATATAGAATATTATGGGATTATTGAAGAGATAATAGAGGTTGTCTTTGATGGAAGTAACGATCTCTCGCTGGTTCTTTTTCGCTGCAAATGGTTTCATCCTACCTATGGGGTGCGACGGACTCGTAACTTGGCCTAGTCGAAATTAACCATATGAAACTGTATACGTGAGTGAAGAGTTTATTCTCCCTAACCGTGTCGAGCAAGTGTACTACTTATCTTATGCGTGCCCTAAGTACAAGTCTTGGTGGGTTGTTTACAAAGTAAGACCTCCCTAAGACATTACCATTCTCCTCAGATGATGATAACGAGGATGTACTTGAACAAACCATTGATGTGCCATTTCAAGAAGAAGGTTTGCCAGACAACTTTCCATAGATATCGGATAGACTTGACAATCTTTTTTGTCCAAGTCGACAACGATGCATAAAATGATATGAACCAGGTGATTAGTTGAAAAATGTATGTAACAAATAGTAAGCAAGTTTTGTTATCGCTTTTGTTATGTAAATTGTAATTATATTTTACTACCGCCAAACTAACTTTTGGTACAATGTCAATGTAGGATGGTCGCAAGGAGGGCCGGGACACAACGGTTCGTTGTTGATAACAAGAGCGATGAGGACGAGCCCGAGACAGAGGCGAGGGCATGCCAGAGGGCACAGATCCCGTGAGCTGCAGCAGCTCCGAGACAGGACTGAGGGCATGCCAGAGGGCACGGATCCTGTGAGCAGGCAAGCAGCCCGAGACAGGGACGGAGGGCACATCTTCCTCTCAGAGGCAGAACAAGCCAGTGAGCACGAGCTCGAAGAAGAGGGGCACTAATAAGCTTCTCACAGGCTCCCACAGATCCAAATGAGAAGATTGTATTTGCATACTTTGGGGATTGGTACATATGTTCTAAAAGTTGAATTTGTGTAGCAATCAATTGTTGTTCTAACTCGATGCATTGTTGTTGTGTAGTAACTTGGTGGCAATCCGTAACAATGTGAAGGAGCCAGTCCAATTTAGAGACCATTCTCGAGGATGAACTACCCAGAATGGTGGACATTGGTGATGTGCATAGGGCAAAGACTCCTTTGGGATGACTACAAGGTCATGAGATGGTGACGGATCGGTTGTCGATCGTGCCTCGATGAGTTTTGGGTAAGTAATACATTATTTGGGTAATTAGTCAGACCGCATAGAGAATTGCCTACGGTTCACCAAAGTGTTCATCGTAGCTATTGCATTTTGCTATGAAAATTGCTAATATCGTCATCAAAATCACTGCCACTAAACTCTAGTATATCGATTTGCATTTGACACATGACCATTAAGTATTTATGGGAGCAAACTACCTGACTTGTATATCATTGAAAAATACTAGATAGACTAATATCGTGCTGCAGGAATCTGTCAGACAAAACTAATATGTTAGAACCATCACCCATATGTTAGAACCATCTATACGTATGGTTGGTGATGATGATAGCCATAGCATGACTCTTAAAAACTAGATAGGACAGCTATAAATGTTAATGTTGGAACACCATGCAACAAACACAATAAGTCGGAATCACAATTCACAAATCTACCTTTCCTCTCTCAAGACTAACTAGTCGCGCTTGAGCCGCTCAACTTCATCCATAAGAAGGTTGACTTCAGTTATTTTTCATTTATGCTCATATTTTTGTTTGTGGTCTATTTTAGGCTAGGTATGCTCTGCCTTCTGATTTCGAAGAGCGACAGCGTCTTGTGGCCCACGAGGTTATTGATAGAAAAGCAAGACACATTGTGAACGAGATGATCTCACTTTCTCATGTCAAGGCTGTTGAGGAGTATTATGGAAGGCGAGGGCAGAATCTTAGAAGGGACGGAGGTGCTCAAGACATATACCTTACTCCTGATGAGTACAATTCATGTCAATCGTCATGGTATGACAAGTGCCCGGATGCTTGGAGATGGATGTGTGACATGTATGACACAGAAAAATGGAGGCAGAGATCGACAAGAAACAAGAACAATCGCGAATGCATCTATCGACGAAAGGCCACACACCTTGGCACCATTCGATGGCACAACGGAAAAGTTTATGGTAAGGTTTGTTTAAAGTAATTCCAGCTTCTTCATTCGCTGTAACTACATTTTCATTTCGTAATGAATTGCGTGAGGCCTGCATGGGGGAAGTCGATCGATTGATGTGTACACAAACGCATTATCTGTGGTGGAACCCAGATGGTACTCTTGCCGCTTTGGATCCAAATTGCCCAAGAAAAATTAGTAAGCAATATCGCTTAGATACATTGTTTTGTGCGGTGTTAACTTATTTGTAACGCATGAATACGTGGATGCAATGACTACGTGCACGGGCCCGAGTGTGTTCCACAAAGACAACCTTTGGATCATGTAGTCATCCATAGCCAAATGGGTGGGAGGAGGGGGAGATTGGCGTCGGGAACGCCTACTTGTGTTCTTCTTCTCGAGTACATGCTCGAGGTGAGGGCAGCCGACGCCAAGGGCTTCCTCTACGCCCAAAGAGGGTGCGCCATGGAAGAGAACCACGCTTTGAGAGAACAGTCAGAAGCTTCACAAACGGCAAGAAGAGGGAGAAAAGAGCGTGAGGCTATTCTTAGAAGATCGAATCCATGGAGCAAAATATGCACCAAGTAAGTTCAATTTTGTATCACTTTCAATTAATTCAATCTATTAATGCTATGTGAGCTATATGTAGACTCATATTCCACCACAAGGATTTCTGTGCTTTTTCGATCCTCACTACCGCCGATGATGCACTTCCAAGGAGTATTGTCTATTACTAGCAATTTCTAATTTCTTATTAATGTCTATCCATCGATGATATGCTATGTGAATTTGTAGGCTTTCTGCCGGTTGGTCCAACTCCTGACGGGTAATGCTCCAATCCATATATTGATAATAATGGTCTTTTTTTCTACAAGTCACAAATGTAATGCTCCAATCCATATGTTTGAATTGGTAGGCTTCGATCGGGTGCTCCACTCACCCACCCCTTTGCGCCTGCCTCAGATATGTTCCAGCTTCTCCTCGTAACGCTTCCGATTGGTGCTCCACCACCAAAGACCTTTGCGCTTTGCCCAGCCTCTGCCATTTCCACATAGTGTGCCGATAGTAATATATGTTAATTCGTGAAGAATTGTTGTTTTCAACTCACAAGATAAATGTTCTAATTCATTTTCTTTAATTGGTAGGCTTCGATCAGGGTTCCATCAAGTGTGTCCAACATCCATTCCAAGATTCGATCCGTTTCAACTCAAAACACCCGACACAGTATTTCTATCGCCAAAAATTATAATATGGAAGTCATTTAAATAATGTTCTAAGTTATACATTATTTTCTTGCTTTGTAGGAGGCTTCAAGATCAGCTAGTGCAGCTCAACATGGAAGTGGCGCCAACCCACTACCGCTAAGCTTCAAGGACTTTGTCGATGAGATGCTTCAGATGCCTCCGGTTTTTCCTCCACCTAGGTAGAATCTTCAGATCATACTTTTGTTGATCGAACATTGTCGATTTGTGGACATGTGATATACGATGAACTTTAGTTGGAATTAAACCTCTATATCAAACTTTTGTTGAATGTAAACCTTTGATGATATGCACTGCTAAATTGTGTCTATTTTCTAAAGGAGGCAGGAGAAGCTCTAAGCTCTGAGTTCTGGGTTAACTATATAGCCCCACCTGTAGTAGTTTTTCTAGTTGATCCAGCCGTAGTTTTTTTTCGGAACCACATTGCTTTATGGGGCTAAAGTACTGTTTCGGTTGCGTAAAGATATTCATCCACCGTGAAAAAAGTGATTTATATTCATATATAGCAATAGGAGGCTGGAAAAGTTATTCTATATCTAATGGTCGATTAACATGGAAATGCATTGCTGCTGCGTAACAGAAGATGTTTATGTAATCATAAAAGGTAAACGTATTTGGTTAATGTATAGGGCTTGTCGTAATCAAGGAAAACAACTATCTAAATAAGCTAACGAGCGGTAAAATATTGTTTGAAACTGTGTTGGGTGTGACTAATAAGCAAACTGAAAGAACACTTGGTGTGAAGAGCAAATTTTGATAATAGCTAACTATGTTTAGCTAAGTTTATATGAGCAGTGTGGTTTAGCGGTGAGTCGCGTATTGGATAGTTAGATTTTGTCATTTGTACGAATAGCAATGGGCAAACTGTATATGAAACAGAATAACTTAGGTGTGTGACATAGCAAAATTGAGTAGGGTAGAGCATAAAAAGAGCTGTAGGAGCAATCGGGTAGAATAGTAAGTAGGATCGGGAAAATAGATAGGTACGGAAACATGTAAGAGAAGCGAATCGCTAAAGAATCTATATACAATAGAAAAACATAGAAAGGAATAATTTATATTTACAAATAAGCAAGAGCGGAGTGACTGATAATAGGATCAATAAAAGATCTCACTAATAAATGTGGAATTGTGAATGCATTTCGTAGCTGGAAATAAAGAAAGTAGTATCAGGACTACGAAGTAATCGTACTGCACATACTGTAGTAATATCTTTTATCTCATTTGATAAATTCAATATGCTGTAATAAGATGTGATCATTTTTTTATGGGCAGAGGATATGAGTTAATCGTAATGATGTAAAGAAATGGCTGGGAGAAACTTTAGCCTAAGTGAGATAATGTAGTAATTCTGTAGGCGTTGTTCTTAGTCCAGGAAGCAGTTAGGTTTCATATTATACTTAAGCTTCACTATTATCTTGGAATTATATTATTTGGACTATATGCTAGGTTAAGATTGTAGTGACACGACGGTAAGTTGTACAAAAAAGTTTTTGTAATGCTTGACCTTTGCGCTCTGTTATCTTTTTTTTCAGCAGTAAGAAAACGGTACTACTTTTTCTTAAAGGCATTTATCTTGGTAAAACCAGCAGCAAAGAGCTGGTTGAATAAGATACTTTTTTATCAAAACGGAAAGCATGTTATAAATAAATATGGGCTGAAGCATATGTTATGCACTGTCTAGTATCAAGAGAAGATAGTGTATATCTGAACATTAGCAAAACAAATAGGTAACCTCTAAGAAAAGAGAATATGCAATATAGCTGTTATCATTCATTATTGCAGAGCTTTTCTGTGTAATTTGCAAGGATGAAATGCTATGAGAGCATATTGTTACTTATTTGGTTAAGATGTATTTATAAGAGCAAAGCTATAAGTTTCAACTGAAAGAACAACGATGCTGTAGTGTGAACAGATGTAATAAATAATTGTATTCATGTGTGTTTTCTTACTATGTATCAACGGTAGTGGCGCTGAGGTAAAAAAATGTGGCTTGAATTTTGGTACAGCTGCTTCTACATATAAATTTGTGATATGAATCAGTTAAAAATGTGATTTTTGTGAATGCTCCCGGCCACTGCCAATCGGGCGACGGTTTTTTTTTAATGGTGATTAATTAGGTCGACAATTTTTGGTCAGTCCACCGATAACTTAGGGTCGACACCTTTCCACGCGGGCCGTCGACCTAAGAGCTTATGGTGGACTGCCACGTCGAAAGGGCCGCCGACCCTAATCTTATTATGGTCGACAAACCATAAAAGGTCGCCCACCCTAGTCTAGATCGACAAATGCTTTTGCCCATCGACCTTATATTTATTATGGTGGACTTGTTCACATTTGGTCGTTAACCTAATACGGTGGGACAGCCCGCCCGTCAATTTAATATTATGGTCGCACCACTTACTGACGGTTTAAGGTGGACGCCACCGTCGAATTCTACGATGGTGGACGGCTTTGTCTCTAGGGTGGACGGTTTTGGTCGTTTAAATTATCTGTTTTTCCCTCAGAGTGTGCGGTGTCATATTCGCTCATAATATACAGCACAAACATGCTTAACAATAATGCATGAAGGGGAAAACACTTGCCCACTTAAACACGCTTCTAATGGAAAATCGTCAGAGATGCAGGGAAAGTTTTATTAAACTCATACCGATACTATGAATATTACAATCATTTATGTGAGAACCGATATCGGTTCTCACATAAGAACTGATTGTAATATTCATAGTATCGGTATGAGTTTAATAGAAACCTTGTTCAGTTAGTACTTAGTAGTAATTATATTCTTGGGTTCTACAGCTTAACTCTGAGTCCCCTTCGTTTGATGAGCGTGCATATCACTATCGGTTCTCATATAAGAATCGCTTGTGATATGTCAGTGCTACATCACAATCATTTCTAACCTGAGAACCGATAATGATTATTATTAACATCCCTCCTAAATCATCTATCATAATCGTTTTTTATCTAAAAACTTAAAAACCGATCCAGATGTATCAGTCTATAGTAGTGGATGAGGCGCCAGTGATGCATCACGTCTCTAACCGAAGCTAGTGTTGTGGCCATCCAAGCAGATAGTTTAAGTAATTTGCATATCTAGGGCTAGGCCTCGGCCCTGGAGGAACGGAGTCTAGCTTAGTCAGTGATCAGAGGTGCAGGTGTATATCTCCACCACTCAGGTTTGAGTTCTGTCCTACTCGAATTTAGGTGTATATTCTTCTTAATGAAAAACTACTCTCGGAGCTTTTCTTGTTTTTGTTTTCTACGGCTATGTCTCTGCTCATCTTCCTGAGGTGTTTAACCATCTCCCTGGGCAGACGACGGTAAAAGCCTAAATAGAATCGACCATCTTACAGACGTGAACTGAAAAGAACAACCGGAACTCTGAGGTGCTCGCACAGTTGATCCACAAAATATCAAGCTCGTATCTTTCTTTCACCACTACTCCTCTAGTCTGCAAATTCCCTATGGCAAAGCCACGTAGCAATCTACCTTTCCCTTCTGAACCCTTTGCCCATAGCCACAGAGCAGCTTTTGAATATTCTTGGACATCCTACTCCACAGCAAGCCCTGAGCCGCTTTTCATCATTGAGGCCTTTTCTCTAGCTAGCTGCCTATCGAGGCAAAGGAATGATCCCACCCATCATAGGGCAAGAAAGTAGAGAAACTTCACAAAAGAGAGCCCCTGATTCCTTTCCTTGTGCGCCGACCCTGGCCGCCCTTTCTTATCCACCGAGATCTCCAAAGAATAAACCTTGGAGTGACGATGAGAAGATAAAAAGATCTGCTCTGGGGAAGGCTAGCTCGTGCTGCTAGCTGCTCCATCCACTGCTACCTGATAAGCCCGCCTAAAGAAGAACTGAAGAAGCAACCTTCGGTCAAATCGGGACCTTACGGAATGACTGTAACGCCTCTCGGTTCAAATCGGCTCAGCCCTCTTCCATACAAATGGACACATGCACACATTATGGAAAAAGTTCATATAACACTTTAAATTTTGCTTAAAAATCCGTTTGACATTCTAAACTATGAAACCAGACATTTGACCTGAACTTTGCAATACGGTTCAAATAACACGCTAACCCGGTTTTGCATAGTATTATTGTCTGTGTGACATGCTAAATGAGTGGTTTTGCCATGTAGGATAACACGTTGAACAACTTTAGAAAACTGATAGGTGGGGCTTACAAGGGTTTACGAGAGCTTCTCTTCCAAACTAATAGGTGGGGCTCACAAGAGCTTCTCTTCCAAATAAAGCGGGAGAGAACTACAGGGGAGAGAACTATAGGGGTGACAATCATAGAAACATGATTAGGAGCTCAATGGGGGTGAAGTCTGTGTGGCCGCACCTGTCATTTATCTAACTTGGCTATCACATTATCTTACATGGTAAAACTGGTCACTCATTATATCATACGGACAATACCACCATGTGAAACCAGTTCAGAGAGTTATTTGGACCTGATTGCAAAGTTTAGAAAATCAAATGTTTTGTATCATAGTTTGGGGTGGTGGATGGACTTTTCGACCAAAGTTTAGGATATTATATGGACTTCTTTTTTATAATTTACTCTCAACTTTTGCAAAATGGTTAACCAAGGGTTGTTGTCTTTGCATCCTAAGGGTTTATATTTCCTAGTCATGCCCAACCTTGATAAGGAAAGGTGTGACTAAACTCGTTTGCACTCATGCACACACATGGGTCACATAGGCTTAATTCATCCTGGGCTAGCTAGTATATCACATTCTGTGAGGAAAGGTGTGACTAAACTCGTTTGCCACTCATGCACACACACATGGGTCACACAGGCTTAATTCATCCTGGGCTAGCTAGCATATATCACATACTGTGAGGAAAGGTGTGAGTAAACTCGTTTACCACTCATGCACACACACATGGGTCACACAGGCTTAATTCACCCTGGGCTGGCTAGTATATCACATACTGTGAGGAAAGGTGTGACTAAACTCGTTTGCACTCCTGCACACACACATGGGTCACACAGGCTTAATTCACCCTGGGCTGGCTAGTATATCACATACTGTGAGGAAAGGTGTGACTAAACTCGTTTGCACTCCTGCACACACACATGGGTCACACAGGCTTAATTCATCCTGGGCTAGCTAGTATATCACATACTGTGCGTACAAATAACATCTTTGTAAAACATTTGTATCGACACCTACTTATAGATGAACAAAATCATTGTAAAACATTTTCAACAATTACTGGCAGATGGACCCCTTAAATTCCATGATGTAAGCCAGCCAGACCTACGTGTCACCGAGGGTTAGTCAGAATTCCACATAACATGAGTATCATGAACTAAGAAGCTAGTATTAATTGTGCACGTCAACACCATGGGAATATCTTAGGCTTAAATTGAAAGTGGTGTTTAGCTTACCTTTCTCCGAAGCGACTAAGACACGAAAAAGAAGAAGAAAAAAACGCAAAAAAAAAAAAGTCGGTACCTTAGTGCTTTCTTACCAAGCAAACAACACGTGCCAGATTCCTTTCCCCTGGGGAAGCTTCAAACCCCAGCCACTATAAATACGAGCCGCACACATCGTCGTGGTGCACTATCACTCTCTTGATCACCTGCACACTTCCTACTCTCAGTAGTTACTACAGTAATTAGGCTTCCTAAGGAATAGGAAGACATCCCATCTGAAAATTTAGCGAAGACATGGAGGCTTCCGCTGATCACGGCCACCAGAAGGGCCAGGCCGCCGGCGCGTACCACGGCTCCGACAGCAACGGCAAGTCGAGGGCGGATTTCTACGCCGGCGCGGTGGCGCAGCGGGCGCTGTACGGGCCGAGCCCGAGCCGGTGCCGCGGCGGGCCGAGGAGGGCGGCCGGCAAGGACTCCAAGCAGCCGATCGAGTAGGCTCAGCAAGATGTCCGTCGCGGAGGGCACCTGAAGTATATATATATACGCAGTGTGCAAACGTTCTAGCTAAGCTAGCTATAGTAATAGCCAGTGACTTTGCTTGTCTTTTCGTGGGGTTGGGAGCCTAGCTTGGTGTAGTTGTGCTTCGTGTGGATATGTCTTACCTATGTTCATCGTGTTGGAACAAATAAATAAGCTAGTTTGATTGGATTCTCACGTAGTACGTACAATTTCTTAACCACGCACATATAATTTGTTTTTTTTAAGTACAAGACAAGCACACGCTTAAAACATCACTCACGCGCGCGTACACATTCCCTACGTATGTTTGGAGTTTTTCGGAGGCAGTCAAAGCCTCATGGGAGTACCAGCCATCAAGCGCTTTCCAACTGACATGTTCACGACGGAGTTTTATGTTCACGTGTAGATCTGACAAAGCAAGTCTCTAGCCTGACATACATGTTACTTGCAAGTTGCATTCCATAAGTCCCCACGTCGTGTTCGCACGATCGCACCCTTCCAAAAAACAAGAAAAAAGGAAAAAAAAAAAAAAGCATTCGCGTAGTGTTCTTCTCCGACGTTTTATATGTCCTACTTACTCCTGCTGCCGCTGTTTGGGACGGTGGTGGTTTCGTTGCCATCAGCTAGATTCTTGAGGAAGGCTTCAGTTCGCCGTCCATGCTGTGTCCGTGTGGGAGAAATATTGGGCTGCAGCGAGGAGGTTTTGCTGGGTCGCATCCTAATTGACGGCCTCGATCACATGGTCACTGGCCTTATTGTGAGTTCGCAGGTTTTTGGGGTCTATAAAGAACCTACGGGTTTCTTGTATTCACATTTCACACTATAGAGACTTGTTAATTTAGGGACTGATACGGAACGGAGGTGTCGTGGAACGTCCCACTTATTCAGGTTTAAATCCGGACAACCACCTTCTTTTTAAGTGTGAATGTTAGACCCCATGACAAAATTTTAAAAAGTTCAAAGATTGACCTGTTTTTCACCCCTACCTGGAGACTGGAGTAGGGGTGCAAACGGATCGGATACGAACGGATTTCACTCATTTTGTATCATATTCCAAATTTTTTCTCGGATATAGAGTCGGATATGGATAGTGCCGGATTCGAATACGAATATGGATTACTTCGGTCGTGAATACGGAGCGAATACAGATCGTTCCGGATACGGTTAGTCTCGATCACGAATAGTTAATCGGATATATATATCATGCATATTAGGATCGATCAATCATACACAAAATTTTACTAGAACCTTCAAGATATATAAGTGTTTCAAATTCAATAATACGTATCTTCCCTATATAAGAATAATATGCAGTTAAGTATAATTTCAATCAACATATGAACTTATATGATGTATAATGTTTATATTTATCGGATCTGTTATCGAATATCTATTTCACTAATTTACACTGATATTTTTCGGATATCTCGGATATGCGGGTACAGATCGGATACGAATCGGATACTTCTCTTCCCATATCTTAACCCATATTTTTTTCGGATAGGTGGATTCGAATCCGGGTCAAATATGAATATAACCGGATATCATTTTTTCAGATTCGAATCGGGTTTTAAACGAAGCCGGGCTCGGATCGGTCGAAAATTATCCGCTCCGTTTACACCCCTAACTGGAGGCTATTTTGGGCCACTTGTTGGCGTCCCAAGTTGCTTAATGATAGCCCACTTAGGTGGCAATGCCGAGGGGCATTTTGGTATTTTTATCATGAAGATGGGGAGGGCCTGTTTGGCCATCAAAACAATAGTCCCTGCTGCTGTTGTAATTTGGGAGTTTCTCCATTTGAGGTGAGTAATTCTTCACCTTGAGAGTGAGGAGAGTTGATTCCCTAATAGATATCTACACTTTTTGAGTGATTTAGAGTGTGGTTTGTGAGGAGATTTCGAGCCTCCCCTCAATTTATTGGCCCTCACAGTGTTGCTTCTTCCTATGGTAGATGATTACTTATGCCGCCTCATGTGATTTTCCCACAAGAGTTTTCATCTGTCAACCTCTCTCTGGTACTGTCTTTCTATTTTTGCTCATGATCACTGCGCAAGTTTTTCAGAACCTGACACTGCAAAGGATTGACGCAGCAGCCAGCACATAGCAGCCGTGCAGCAGCAACCTAATACTGTTCATTTTCTTATCATACAACCAAATGGCACTAGCAAATTATTATGTTTCAGAATGATGAGTGCGTGCATGCAGAAGCACAAGAATTGTGTGTTCATGTTTGGGCATGCAGCATCCTCACCAAAAAAAAAAAAGACAACTCTCACTAACAAAAAACAAATGAAAAACACAAGCGTTTTGAGTCCAGTAGACGATGTTGTCGCACTAACAAAAAATAAATGAAAAGCACAACCTTGATTTACTAGCTCTTTTCACTGAAATCTAATTGACAAACAGTAGACGATGTTGTAGCATCCCCATGAGCTTGAATTAGTATTCTTGTAAATTCTGCTTCTATAGCTGACCAAACATTGTAGGGTAATCACCCAATATCATGGCTATTGTTGAGAATGGAATTATATTATCAACATACCAAACATTGCAGGGTATGAGCAGGCATGACGACCAAAAAAATGCTTATATTTGCCACATGTATATTATAATCCTACTTTAGGGCATCCAATCCTTGTTCTCACTTTATATCCTCCTTGCTATCTCAGTCATAATGCCAAAAAACAAGAATGTCCCTCCTCTTCATGGCGGTGGAGCAATTCGCAAGTCAACTCGAGGAAGACATGTTCCTTTGCCTCATGAGAGTGACAGTGAAGACTCTCAAACTCGATCTGCAAGGGACAAGGAGATTCGGTTGAAAATTCAAGAACTTGGTGGGAGTTCTCGAGGAATAGGGCATCCAATCCTTGTTCTTACTTTATATCCTCCTTGCTATCTCAGTCATAATGCCAAAAACCAAGATTGTTCCTCGCGGCAGCGGAGCAATTCGCAAGTCAACTCGAAGATGGGGTGTTCCTTTGTCGCATGAGAGTGACAATGAAGACTCTCAAACTCGAGCTGCAAGGGACAAGGAGATTCAGTTCAAAATTCAAAAAGAACTTGGTGGGAGTTCTCGAGGAAGAAAAGGAAAGAAAGCAGTTTCAGAATAAAGTGAAGAAGATGATGACATGGATGTGGACTTTGAGGGAGAAAATGATAGTAGAATAAAGTGAAGAAGATGATGACATGGATGTGGACTTTGAGGGAGAAAATGATAGTAAAACTAAAGAATCTGAAGAAGAGGAAAACTTTGATGATTTCTAGCCTACTATGGATTTGAGGAAGATAAAGGGGGAAAAATACTTCTCACATCGTTATGCACCCTTGCAGTGCTACTTTGGATAAGTTCAAGACCATTTTTCAATAGGTCTATCATGAGATTTACTTAAACAAGGAATTCGCAGATCATAAGTAGTTAGGGAGCACATCAGAAAAATTCCTTTGTTTGTTGGAGTGCCTAAACTCTTCCATGGCGCTGGTTTGGCAGAATTCATCAATATGAGGTATGACTATAATGACGACACGATTCATCAGTTTTATGCTACACTTCATGTTTCAGATTCCCTTGATGAGATCACATGGATGACGGACTCTACAGTTTACTCAACCTCCAAAGAAGAGATTGAGCAGGCTTGGGGCATTTTTCATAGCAGGCAACCTAAGATTCATAGTGAAAGCACTCTTCCTCTCGCCAATCAATACAACTTCTATGGTTTCACTACTAGTGTTAGAAGGCCAAGTAAAATGGCACATCTCCTTCCCACATCTAGCATCATAAACAGGATTGTGCAAGTTACTGTTCATCCCAAGAACGGTAACTTCGATGAGATTAGAGGTTACGCCTGGAACATAATGAGCAAAATAATGAAGAGGCAAAAATTTGATGTGGTTGACTTCATTCCTCGTGAGATGCACTCCTCTAGCCGGTGATCGAGGAAAAAGGATCTACTTTGCCCCTTACATCATGATGATTATCAAAAAGGTGATGAGGTTTCATGGTGGATATGGGGGGTTCACAAGCCCTACAATCCACGAGAGGTAGGTCCTCAAGCCATTAGACAAAGAGGTAGTCTTTGCAGCAGCCGCCATAGGAGGATCTTAGGGAGCAGCCATAGACTCAGTCTACACCGCAGCTCTATTCTGGCTTGGCACATGAGAACTTTAATCTTCTGCATAGTGTCATGATGAGCAGCTTCACGAGTCTCAGGACTGACATGATGAGCAATTTTGCTCATGTCGATGAGTATCAAACTCAGAATCGCCACATTGTTGAGGCGGTAAGAGGGCAGATGGACTCTATTAACTCTTCTATCACCGATCTTCGTACTTCCTTTGAGGAGTACCTCTCCCAAGCTAGGCTCTTGTTTCTTTCCGTCGCTACGGGGCTCGTTGTACTACACCTCCTCCACCACCGCCTTCATCTTGGTCTTGAGCTTGTGCGGTAGTTCCCTTTTTGATCTTTGATGACAAAGGGGAGAAGTGAAGAAGTGAGGATTAGAAAGAGGATTAGCTTAAGTTATTTCTTTATTTTCTTATTGTAAAGCTAACGAACCTCGTTAGTCTTTTGGTTGTGGATTGAGCTATTGTCTTACGTTGCTTTTGGATGACTATGGATATTTTAGATGTTTAATATTTAATTATGGTATCATGTTACTCATGTTCATTTTATGCTTGATGTATTCATTGCTTACATATTATTATCCTCGGTTTCAATATTTAAGGGGAAACTCCGTCAAAATTCTCAAAAATCTCAAATGTGCAAATGACAAATTTCCAATCTTACGCACATATTTAGGGAGAGTTTTCAATTAAAATTGTTGTTTTATCGATATTTTGTGCCTAACACATTCTTTATCCCTAAAGGTAAAATATTGTTAAAACAAAGCTTTTGAGTATACAACTTGTTTTCCTAGTTACATACTCAAAGTTCAAAATAAATTCAATTCTTACATAAGGATTATCATCAATTACCAAAAGTGGAGATTGAAAGCATCTAGGCCCCTAATGCGATTTAGTTTTAGCAATTAATGACAATTGCGGTTAAAGGACTAATATTTTCAATTTGGATATTTTGATAATAGGATGGTCCAAATCTTAACGAATATGGAAGCATGAAATTGTTGTAAAAGAAAAGCAAACGTCGAAGACAAGATGGTCAAGGTATAAAATTTAAGGACTTTTCACAGCCTTTTGTCGATCTCGGAGTTTAGAGGAAAAGATCAGGTTGTTAGAATATATGTCGTACTATTAAGAGGGGTCACCACTTGTTCAATGACGGAAAAGGTTTAGAGCCTCAATGCTCGTGCATTTAAACATTTATGTGGCCTTGCATAAAAAGAAAAATCTTTTGCGAAGAAAAACATTTTTTCGGTGTAGTGGGGCCGGTATGATCGGGCCCCCTCCGGTCATATCGACCATCGGTGTGACCACGCCACCCGGTCAGTTTTTTCTAGAGAAGGGTGCATTCGGCCCTGAGGTGAGCGGTATGACCAGGGACCCTCCGGTCATACCAGCCAACGGTATGACTAAACCCCCTCTGGTCATATCGACCATGTGACCAACGGTCACTGACAGCGCTTCAAATGCACTGTAGTGACTGTTAGCCCCTAAGGGGCAGTCATACTGACCCAAGGGTGGTATGACCGGCCTCTCAAGAGGGTTTTAGCCTACTTTTGGCCAACGGCTAGATTAGGTAGGTGAGGGTTATAAATACCCCCCACCTGCATTTTAAAGAGTTTCTTAGACTTCATTGATGATACTTGAGCTCTAGCTAATCTCCAATACTCTTTGTGCATTCAATTCACACTTTGAGAGAGTTAAGAGCAAAATTGAGTGGTGTATTTAGTATTGAGCATCTAAACACTCAATTTGACCTCGAGCAAGCATCAAGGCTTATTACTCTTGGAGATTGCCAACTCCTAAACGGCTCAAGATTTTCGTGCGTGGTGAGCTTCTCAACGGAGTTTGTGAGAAACCCTAGCAAGTTGTGAAAGCTGGAGTTCGCCTACCCGGAGCGGGGAAGAACTACTATAGTGATCGAGGAAGGCTCAAACGGGTGGAGCCAGCTTGAAGTTGTTCAAGTTATCTCAACGTGGATTAGAAGAAACCGGCAAGTCTCTGAGTCTACGGGATAATTCTGGTCTCTTATTCTCTTGTGATTTGCTTTTACAATTCTTGTGCTAAATTCTTATATCTATCAATTTGAGTATATTATTTGTCATTAGAACTCTTTATTGCTCATACTTAACTTGCTAGAGTACTTGGTGATCACTAGAAATCATAGTTGTAAATTATCATTATTGCAATTCTTGCTTAGTGATTTAATTAATTGCAATTAGGGTCGAAAAATTTAGAAACCTCCTATTGACCCCCTCTAATCGGTTATCCTTTATCCTACAGCAAGATTTATTATTGGCGGATTCTTGGCAATTTATTCGACGCTTCATCGTCTATTTTGGAGAAGAAAAAATTATGCCAGTTGAGAAAACTAAATTTGATGTTTCATCACCGTTAATTGAAATTTTGTGTTTTATCACTATTATTTCGGTGTTTTATTCACCATGTGAATGCATTGCATTTTGAATCGCTTACGCAACCATATGGAGGTTTTAATAATGTTAATTTGGAATTTGATTGCACCCTGCTGGTAGCATTATACTCTTTGGAGTTTTATTAGTGAAGTTTTGCTCCAATGTCGGTTTGAGATGAAGGTTTAAAATGCAAGGAGTTTATTTTTGCGTGAATACTACATTGTTTTATTGTCTTTACTCGATATAAGGGGTCTACTGTAATTTATACTCAATTAGTAGTATGAGAATTTTTCTTTATATTGACATTTTTTGAGGAACAGTTTCAACCATGTTATAGATTTTAGTAGATAATTTGTCGAATTTTATGTTCCATATGGAGCATGTTAAAAATCCATGTTTTGTGTTCTTCGCTATCTATCAAGTACACTATAGGTGATGTCTTTTTATGCAGTTTGATGATTGAGTGTTTGTTTCAGGAGTTTAGTTGCACAGACTCAGACTTTACTGGGGTTATGAAATCTTGAAGACCCAAGTTTCTTCATATGCTTTGTTGACAGCTGTGTGTTTGGATTGACTGTTCCAATCTTTCTCACTATCTTTTAGCGGCTTGCTCAATCTTGCTTCATGAGAGGTGTATATATAAGACTGTTTCAACCTTTCATGCCCTTTGTGGCTTTTCGCACCACAAGTGTTTGAATTAACTATTCTAGTCTTCTTTTGTTCAGTAGTCCTTTAGACTTTTAACACACTTGTGTTCATGGTGCTTTATTACTCTTCAGGATTTTCTAGAAACAATTTCGTTATAAATTGAGTAAAAGGAAAGTTTGTTAGAGATAACTTAAATATCTCAACTTACTATATCTTTTGATTTTATCCAAATAGGTTATTAGTCTAAGTCTTCTACAACTAAGACTCTTTCACTACTGCACAAACCCTCACCAGAGACAATTCACAAACCTCATAACAGACGATTTTGTGAACCATCTGTAACAAAGTGTCAGTGATGTAAGGACACATCACTGACGGTTTTCAAACTGTCTGTGAAAAGAGACATCACAGATGGTTCTTATTTAAAACCGTCTGTGGTGTGTAGTCATCACAGACTTTTCTTAACAAAAATAGTCTGCGATGAGTTGTCATCACAGGTCATCACACACTTCTGCATCATCTTTATCTTTACATATCTGACATTATTGAATAACACATATTTCCATGTAAACAAGGCACTTCAGTAAAAACAAAAGCAAATAAGTTTACACCAAAATTAGCAAGAGAACCAATAAAGATAAACATGAAGTATGAACAGTGAAGAACTTACAATGTCCAGTGACCTATCATGCGAATTTAGAGAAAATGACTGGTATTCCTTCTCAGGTCGTGGATACCACTGAAAAATTGGCTAGATTGCCCCAAACAGGAAAAAAGAAATGAAGGTCCAGTTAGTAAAGTTATACACCAACTTCCTTAATCATTACAATGGAAATGACCAAAATCTGAGTATTCCATTACAAACGCGAGGACAATCATAGCATGACATGAGAGTTCACCTGATGCTAGGTAACTTCCTCAGTAGAATGGTTGATTAGTGACAGACAGTTTTATATTCATACAAAGTTTTCAATATCAAGCCAAGTTATTCAAATGCAATATTGAGCCAATTTATAGTTTGATAAATTTAGAAGTCTAGAGCCTGAATCTTCTAGTCCTCTGCATGCCACAAGGTTCTGTATTAATATCACATTATAGAAACTTAACAAATAAGAACTTTCAGAGACTCCATTCGACTTGCATAAATCAGTTTACCATAGAGCAAACAAAAGATGATGCAACTATTTGCACCCAGTAATGATTGCATTCAAGTGCCAGAAGGTTCTCTAGGACAATAGAACATCACGGGTCCCTACTATTACAATATCATCCGCTGTTCATAAATGACCAAGCGTTGATGTTTCACTATCACCGCCGGTCTATAATAAGCCGGCAGAGATAATATATCATCGCCGCTCATATCTTTGAACCGCATTAATAATCCCATATATACATTTCACTCCGACTTAGCCATTTCCGCACTTAGCCATTTCGCAATTTGTTTGAGTTCTTCTTCGCGCTCTAGCCGCTGGCCGACTCTCCCCACGCGCCTCTCAGGCGGCGACGCCCTCCGTGCCTTCCTCCGGCGGTGGCGCTTCTCCGCGGGCGACGCCTGCGTGCCTCCTCCAGGCGGGCGACGCCTCAGGCTGCCCTCCTCCTGCGCGTGCCTCCTCCGGCGGCGACGCCTCCCAAGGCTGCCTCAAGGGTGCGCCTCCTCCGGCGGGCGACGCCTCCGCCGCTGCCCTCCCGCGGTGCCTCCTCCGCGGGCGACTTCTCCCCGCCACGCGAAGCCGGTGATGATGCTAGGTTCTCGATGTTAGTGCTCGTGATGTTGTTCTCGTGATGTTGCCTCCCGTGATGATTTTAGGTTGGCCGATGCTACCGCCTCCGTGATGATTCTAGGTTCTCGGCGTTATTGCTCGTGATGTTGCTCGTGATGTTGCTCGTGATGATTCTAGGCTGGCCGATGCTATTGCTCTGTGATGATTCTAGGTTCTCGGCGATATTGACAATTGTTCTGTAAATAAGGCCTTAAGTTGGTAGACTAACATGCATTGACAATCGATGATTCTTGGGTTCTCGGCGTTATTGCTCGTGATGTTGCTCGTGATGATTCTAGGGTTGGCCGATGCTATTGCTATGTGATGATTTAAGGCCTTATTTACTCAATTAATTGTTTTGCACATCCTCCGGATGAGATGAAGGTTCTAATCTTCATTCAAACCCAATAATCTGAGAGCAATCGCATATAATTACCTCCATATGAATGACATAATGTTGTGAATTTGTGAGGAAGATATGTGTTTCAGAGTAAAAGCTCCAATATGCATTCATAAAAAGTTGACAGACAAAGACCAACAGCAAGCCAGATAATTTAAAAACTTTCTTTTCTTGATCAAAACAATATATCATAATGGGCACAAATTGTTAGACAGGATTGCTTTCTGGAAATTCTGACTTTTAGAAGTGTTAACTTACAGTCCGTTGCCCAGGAATGATCCTGGATACATGGCTCAGTCTTAGATGCTTCTCCTCTTTCCCTGAGAACCATATCAATACAGATTCGTCCTGAAGGAACCAAAATACACCTTACAAGTGAGAAAATCACGCAGGACTTCAGAAATACAAGGCTAGAGTGTGGAAATAAATCTCACATTAGATAACCTAAATGGACAAAATTTTGGTTTCCCTCTGCGTCCATATTTCAACAAGTAAGCTCCTTTCTTGAGAGCAGTGATAGCCTGCCGAAAGCCAGAATCAACCAAAAGAAAGATGGTAACAGGTCTCCACTAGCATCTCAATATTATACAAGCATAAACAAGGAGCATACAATTTTCAGATGCCAAATGGGAAAGTAAAATAGCATGACATAATCATCGAGTGTCTCGATTTTCGAAGTCACAGAAGTATTTTTCATAATAAATGTGACTTTTCCAAATAATTCAATCACATCAGAAGCAACAAAAAGGAACATCTGCCCTCTTGTATGCGTAAGCGTAACGCTGCGAAGTGGATTATTAAAAGTATATGTACGTAAGGGGAGCTCTCAAGCTACTCATGGAGAAGTAAATTGATGGAATAAAAATTTCCAAGCATAACATAATAAAATACTAAGCATGTAAAAAAGGCACACGGCATCTGATAACTGATGTTTGAAATAGTGAAAATAACTAATGCTCCTTACTGCCTATTCTTTATATTGAGGTCAACAAAAGGAGTATTTGTTTGACAACTACCAATATATGTTAGTGAGTTACAGTCTAGAAATAAGTGCTCCACAAATGCTTGCCAGGCAATTCTACTAGTTATTCTAGTAACCAAGAGTCTATATTGTCGAAAAAAAGAGTAACTTAGGATATGTCAATGTAGTGCATTACTAGTTTCTCAGTGGCCCAAGGTTGATGTAGGGTTTTACTTGCTACCACCCCTTGAAAAAAGATCTACTGCTAGACCTAGAAAATTGAGGATTATGAACTAGTTTGAGAAGGCATCCACCATTAAAAGGCAAATAAATCACAATCCGACCTAAAATCGCACATAACACATATATGATAGATCTGACCTCAAATTTCATCATTTAATAATTTTGATAACCTGAACTTTCAGTGGCTATTTGAATTCGCACAGAGAAACCTGAATCTAGCATTAACTGAACGTTATAGTAGCAATATGAGTTTCACATGCATAGATCTCCTTCAGCTATAAATATATACAATTGGCAAAGAAGTCATCAGAAATGCCAAATGTTCAGCACGGAATAGCTTATTTCACTTTGCATGACTAAAAACATATTTCATTTAGGTAAAAAATAATGTCCAATCATAAGTGCAGATTCAAAACTTCAGTTCAGAAAGATTCTGTCTTGTTCAAAGTACAGATATGTTGTCGAAGTGTAACTTCTTTCTGAATGGCAGAACCATAGATGATTTGCTGTATAGATGTGATGCAGTATAGATAGGTTGTCGAAGTGTAACTTCTTTCTGAATGGCAGAACCACAGATGATTTGTTGTATAGATGTGATGCTACTTAGCATAAATATCCACTTCAAAAAGCTAGGAAGCCTGAAACCCATAAGGGTGAAATCATAACTTGCATTTTCCCCTTAATAAGTAAATCAGTGAGCCATTTCTACTTTGAAACTAGACACCCTTTTCTAAAAATTCAACCAATAATCATGAGTGCTGAAACCCACGACTGTTCATCAATCATAAACAGAGCACATGAAAATTCATCCAATCCCTACAGTTTCTAGAATGTTTCTATTTGAAACCTGCAAAATCTTAAAATCAATTGTAGGCAAGGAACATGTTTTATGAGCACAAGTCACAAGTGGTGACCGCAAGTCCTTCATGTTTTAGAAACTAAATATCCTGGGCATATCAAATGTAACCCCTGCAACCATATCAAATGTCAACAAGCATACTTCAAGCATTGACTAGATTTTGTTTTAAAAACTGGTGTGACAAGACCATTAAAAAAAACACTCACCATGCTCATGAGCAAAGTGCCAGATCTCAATTATGATAAGAACAAATATTAGACGGTAGAAGCGTATTTGCATGCAGAACTGGATACCTCCAATAGAAGGAGAAAGTTGTCGTGCGTAATCGCGAAACTCGTGGAAGGCTCAAACAGATGCCGCAGGACTTGTACGGCTGCCTCCAGGTTGCAGCTGATCTGCACATACCCTCTACCCGATTCACTGCAGCCAGAGAAATTTAGAACAGTTGCTTGGGATTAAGAAGTAGAGAGGGCTTGGGTTTTTGCTGACCTGAAGCTGCCGCCGAGGAGAGCGTGGAAGTAGGAGGAGCTCTCGATTAGCCTGGATATAATTAGGCTTGCCTGTTCCGGTCGGCGCGAACCGCGACGGTTGGGGACGGAGGAGGTGCAGGCTAGCGAGCTCGTAGACGGAGATCGGCCACGGCCGAGGCAAGGAGAGAGAGCCTGCGGTGGAGAAGAATGCGTCGGTGATCTCCAAGACCACCTCGTCGGTGGCGGCGTTTTCTCTGTCTGCTTCGGGACGCATTGGACTATCCATCTCCATCGTGCGGAGGGAGGCCCCGGGGAGGTGCGGACCGACGCAGAGGGAGGCCCGGGGAAGGACGCCGCGCCGAGGGGAGGAGTCGATGAGGGCGGCGGAGGGCGAGGTGTCAGGAAGCTGGTGAAGACGTTCCGAAGTTGGCGGGAAGCGATGATTCAACTTGCGATGCCCTCAGGTTAATTGATCGGGCGGTCAAGATGCATTATGTAAATCCTAGGGTGGTGTTTAGTTAATGAAGTCTTTTGGGGATCTGATGGCTGTAATCGACTTTAGTAATTACGATCTACAGTGCTCGTGAATTTTCGTTTTACTGCTCAGTTACTTCAATCGGCTATAAAAGCCTGCTTTGTAACAGAATTCTGTTATGAAAAGAGATAGCCATCTGCAGATTTGCCTCCTTTTACGTCTTCTACTTTCCTTTGTTCTTCAATTCTGCTGTTCTTCCGATTATTTGCTAGTTCTTCATTGCTGTGATTGTGATTTTCTTGTTCGGATTCCTTCCGGAGTCTGACACGAGGTCGTCGGGAGAGGTTGCCGGCTCTAACCTAGGGCGAGGGCAGCACAGGAGGATGGCGTGGGCGTCGGGAGCTCAACTCAACCTAGGGAGGCGCCGCAAGAATATATATCTGGATTCTTTTGGCCCTACATCTACAAACCATTTTAACTAAAAACCGTTTATGATTCTTTTGGTCAATTATCTTGTCGTGCTTAAAGCCCTAATGATATGATACATGCAAGCCCTAATGATATGATACATGCAAACAGAAATGGAGAAGTCGCAATGAATGTGATTATAGATGCAACAGTGCGTTGGTACATCACCTCTTCATGATTAATTCTACTGCATTGAATTCTCTTCATCTCAAAGTACCAAACCACAAAGAGAAATGCTTAACGTAAAATGGAGGATCAATAAGGCGACATGCTGATCGATCATTCGGCACGGTTGTTGAACGACTCGGACTTCTGCAGCCTGAACTGCGCATAGAACTTTGCAATGAACTCCTCGGCCTGCATGTCGATCGCATGGGGGCAGCCATCACCACCACCCTCCGTTCGAGCGCTCTCCTCTTTCTCCTCCTCATCCTCATGGCCGTTGTCCAGCTGGTGCAGGTCCTGAGCGGACGCGTAGCGGCTGGTCATGCCCTCGGACCGCGCCGGCGATGGCGGCGGGAGTAGGACGTCGTGGTACACGTCATGCCCCAGGGGCGGCGGCGGCGGGTAGTACTCCAGCTGGCCGTGGAGGCGGAGCGGGCGCATGCCGTCGACGAGGTTCTTCCACGTGGCTTCGTTGGACGCCGCGACGGCTGCCGGCTTGTTGCCGACCTTCTTCTCGTCACCCATGGCATCCCTCTTCTTCATGCTTTTGTTACCGCTGAAGGACATGAACATGGCCCTGAAAAGGCTGAAGGCGCCGCGCTTCTTGGCTTGCCGGCGGTCATGAGAGGAAGCGCTCCTGGAGATGGGCTCCATCTTGCCGTCGCCATTGGCAGACTCCATGCTCATCTCCTCTTCGTTTAGGACAGTGGTGATCGTGGTAGCCTCGTTTGTCGCTGCAGCTCCATTGTTCTGTTGCTCCTCCACCTCTATGCTTATGCTAGGGATCACATTGCCGGAGATGCCGGTGGCGACGGCGCTGTCGACATTGGTGCCGGCCACCTTTGTGGTGATAGGGAAAACCTGTTCTACCTCCATGAGGAGGAGGAGAACCGTGATAGGGGGAAGGCTCGCGGCCTTCGAGGGCTAAGGCTCTTCTCCAAAGCAAGGAGAGGCTAGGCTTCAGAAAACGAGCTTTATAGGCGGCATTGGTAAGCAAGTGAGTGTAGTTTGCAAAGGCTATTTTTAGCCATTTTGTGGTCAGTGACATCTGTGTGGGAGGGAGAATTTTGCGGTGCGTTTTGTGGTCAGTGACATCTCTGCGTTGGACGTCTGGTATGTGCTTCACCGAAATCCGAAATGCAAGATCTCTTCTATTTGCAGGACAGCAAGAGCGTCTTTGGGACAAGAAGCCACCCGACAATGGCATAAAAGTTACAGAATTGCTAAAAATTAAGTCAGTTCCCATGCGTTGCCGTGGGAATTCCTCATGCGAATTCTTACGGCTTCTGAAGTCGACTGAAAAAGGAAAATAATCGATGGCACTAACATCAATGTTTGATTTCATTTGTGGTTTAGAGCCGTCATATTGGTATGCAAGTGCAAACCAAACATCAATGTGAACAACTACAAGGCAATGGTCCACAAACTTCTAGCTGATAGTCCTAATCAATTAAATGCCGAAATATCATTTCGTGTAATCCCCTATCAATTAAATTGGCATCACAATGTACAGGAAAGATCTCTGCATGACTGATGCGTCCCAAACTCCAGGTAACCATGGGGTTACAATTGTTGTAAAACGTAGTCGTTCGGCCGCGTTCGATCAATCAACACAGCGACACAAGCACAATAATAATAGAAGGAGCACACAGAATATAGGGGTGAAACTCTCTCGCTTTATTAGATTGATTCATGTATAAGGGGAATGCCTAATATATAGCGAAAAGCGTAAGAGATGAGTTCGGATTCGCCCACACATAAGAGATAGATTCTAACCGAAATGGTTACGAAAATCTTATCTCATAACACTCCCCCTTGGGCGAATACCGTTGTCGGCGTATTTCGCCAGACAGGACCCGTCAACGAACAGGGTTGACCGCTCCCAGGTTGGGGGTATGGTTCGGTAGAGAGCGTCTTCGTGATTGGAAACCTTAATGGCTCTCGCGCGGGAGATTCCAGGGATCAACAGATCAAATGGACACGGTGATGTACCCAGGTTTAGGCCCCCAGCGCGGGTAATAGCCCTACGTCCTGCTAGATCTTTGTTGAGGAAATATGAAGATGATTACACTGGTTCTTTTGGTCTCGGATCCTTCGAGGAGAGCTCGCTTGCCTTCCCCATGCACCCGAGCTCTCTTATATAGACGGGGTTGGCTCGGGCAGGTAAGAAGGCGACGCTACGCTGATTTACAACTCATTAATTACACCCATCAATCCAACCTTACACCGGCCCATGACTCATTTATTACACCCGTCACTGTAGCCTTGTCCTTCAGACTCCATTTAATGCCGTTGCGTGACTTCACCCGGTTCGCCCGAGATATGACGCTCCTGCGACGGGTTTGGTGAGAGGCGTCAGAGGGATGGGCCGTCGTCGTGTCGATAGCAGAATTCCTCGCAATCAATGGCCCTGACACAGGGTGTCAGGGGAAGGAGGCTTTGAGACGAAGCCTTCTCCTTATTCCTTTGGTTGCCTTCGTGGCCTGACAAGGGGGGCCCGAACGCCCACCCGCTTGCCAGGCCGCCACCTTAGCCGACGCCCGTGGCGTGGTCGATCGCCCACCTGCCGAGCCGCCACGTGGGCTTACCGCCCGTGAAAGCGAGCACTGTCGCCCACCGCTCGCTAGACCGCCACACGGGCCGCTCGCGCCGTGGCGAAGCGTGGCGTGACCGCCTGCTCGCTAGGGGGCCATGTGGGACCACGCTGGCCGCTCGCTCGGCGAGTAGGGTTTGATCGCCCGCCTGCTCGCCAGAGGGCCACGGACTATCTTGGCCGCTTCGCCAATGACGGCGTGACCGCCCTTTGCTCGCCGAGGCCACGTGGGCTTCACCCCCGTGGCGAGGCTTGATCACCCACCTGCTCGCGCGGGCCGCCACGTGGGCTAGGCCGCTTTTTGGGCCCACTGATCTGCGGTGGAGAGGGTACTCCGGTGCATAGTACACCGACAACCGCGTAATGCACATGTCTCATTAAAAATTCCACTCAAAAACCAGTGGAAAAAAGGAGACGGAGAAAAGAGTACATTGCACTCACACTCCATGTTGCACTAGTTGCCTCATTAAAAACCTTCATGTGAGAAAATTTCAGGAAAACTCGCTAAGAGAAAAAGAGTGCAACTTATAATCTTCTAGATTTATATTAGAATCTTCAGGATCACAATAAGGGTTAGGGGTGAAAACGGGTCAGATATGGTCGGGTAGTAGGTCATCCTGTATCCTACCCTAATTATTCTTTTCGGATACGGGTGCGGGTAGTGGAAAATCAGGTAGGATACGGATATGGATACCGGGTATTTACAAACAGGTAGAAAACGGATACCAGATATTACATAGACGGATACAATACGGATAACGGGTACTTAGTCGAATGGTACACAAACTATCTAGGATCAAAGTATGTGATAAAAATAATTAAACTAATATACATGGTCTAATTATCACACATAATTCAACATATAGAGCCAAATTAAGATATAAGACAACACATAGAGTTGAATAAATACATGTACTCCAATATAGAGTCTAATTAATATATAATCTAACACATAGAGTTCAATAAACACACATAGTCCAACATAAAGTCTAATTAATACATAATTCAACACATAAAGGCCAATAAATATGCATAGTTCAACATAAAGTTCAATTAACATACATAGTCCAATACAGGGAGTGCAATTCACATATAGACTTCGGCACACATAGAGTTCAATTCAAACACATAGTTCAACACATAGAGTACAATTAACAAACAAAATAAAGTTTATTTGCAAAGTGTCAGGATCATGTGTTGATCCTTACATAGCTAGAGGATTGATCTCATAGCTTCTCGGTTTATATGCAAATGTGTTTTGCAAAATTGTGTTGATCATGACTTGATCATCACATGGCTCAATATTAGATCTTATTGACTCTTGCTAGCTTGTAGTCACGCTTTTGATTAAGTCTTTGTTAAGGATTTCGAAAATCAGATTTCAGGCTTGAGTGACTACATTCGAGTCTATATTTTTATGATATTTAAAAATATCTATAGTTACTTAAATCTTAAAAATAGATGAAGATTGTAGCCCTCTTGATAAGTTTTGCATAGAGTCCAAGATTATCTAAATCGGAGATCGGAGTAAAAAGTTATGATCGTTTGAAATTTGGGGCCGGAGTGTGATTTCATCGGTACTGTGGAAATTACCATTGTGTGCCCGATGTCGATCCGTTTTCGTCAGGTATATTCTATCCTATATCCAATCCGTATTTGAACAAAAATTATCCGGGTAGTACCCGAACCCATACCCGAACCAAAAGTACCCGAACTCGTACCCGCAATTTCAGATAAATTTATCCCGGATATAGATACGAGTCAGGTATTACCCGACCCATTTTCACCCCTAATAAATAGTTATAAACCGTCAACGAACCTGTAATTTTTAAAAATAAAACCACTGATAGATCTAAACTTAATTTCATTTTGTTAGTCCAATCTACTATAAACCGATTTTTTGGATCGGATTGTACCAGTCCAACCCGCTGTGCCTCCGACCAGTAAAAAAAAAAAGGCCCGGCCCAACTGCCTACTGCTACCGCTTTTCCTTCCGCTTTAACTCTACCCCGGGAATCCATCGCTCACTCGAGCTGCAGCGCGAATGGTCGGCGGCGGCGAGGCGGTAATGTCCCCAGCCAGCGGCGGGAAGCGGGGGAGGGACCCCGAGGAGGACGTGTACGTCGACAACCTCCACTCCCACAAGCGCTACCTCAGCGAGGTATCTCTCTCTCTCTCTGCGTTTGTTCTGTTTGTGGGAGAGGGATCTTGGTTGGTATGCTTGGTGTTATTGGATCCGAATTGTGTGGAAAGATGGCTCATTTGTTCGTAATGCGCTGGGGACTTGCTGTACGGCTAGGTGCTATATGGAGTTGTTCGGAGCTGAAATTTGATGCATAATTAAGCAAATTGCTTCTCCTTGTTCCCGCTTGCGCTTCTGCGGTCTGAAATGTGATTACGGTGGCTTCTTGTCTGGGATTCTTGTGTTGTTTCCTTGGAGCTGAATTATTTTCTCGTTTGGTACCCCCGCGGGCGCTGACTTGTGACAGTTTGATCTCAGCTCGATTCCCCGCCCCCCGGCGCGCCCAATTTAATGCCAATTGCTTAGCTCAATTATTGTTCCAGATATATGTATAATCAGAATTGGCGGAAGAGTGGCAAAGGTGTATCTCTTTGATTTGTCTGAAGGTGATCGGTATATTCCTGGATCAGCGGGGAAAGGAAATTTTTTTGGGGTTATCGGAAGAGAAATTGTTAATATCCTGAGCTGAATAGTTGGAAATAGTTAAAAAAAAAGTTTCTGTATCTAATATTTGGCCTGACATTGTGTGGATTCTTGAGACTTCGAAAACCGTTAAAGCTTGTTGAGGTGGCCATTGCTGCAAATTTGTATAATTATTGTTGGTTTCTCCCTACTCCATATACTAGATGTTATATAGGTTGAACAAAGATATGAAAAACTTCACTTGCTTCGTTGCTTGAATTTGTCAAAACAGCATAATGGTGTATACAACAGAATTGACGTGTTTCTAAATAACCTTTGCTTATGTACATAGATATGTTGCAATGTTTCTAAAATTAACAACAGAGGTCAAATTAGGAAGCAACATATGTCCTTATCTGCAAGATGCTAACGTGGTGTTCCTAAATCTAAATTTTGAGAGCTAATAGATGCTGGCTGCTACTTGCCTACCTTGTATTTACTTGCAATGGACATGGAGTTGCTTTCCCATTTCTATATGTCAATTTTTGGTTCCTCATCAGGAGTTGACTGTTGAATGTTTCTTGCAGATAATGGCATCCAGCTTGAATGGATTGTCTTTTGGAGATTCAATTGCTGACAATATCGTGGTGTCTCCAGTGAGGCCAGAGAGTACCTCTTGCTTCAGGTTTGTGTACATTTAATCTTGTGCGCATCCTATCACACACTTCGTCCACATAAGTTAATATGTGACAATATACAGTTTCATACTTGTCAACTATGACGTTGTGAAAAGCCAAGATAACCATTGTAAAAATACTCAAGATGGAAACATAGAACATCACAGTATCTTACTTGGCCTGCCTTATCAACTCCTCGTGAAAACTAATCAAACCAGTGTTCTAAATAGTTAGCTATAGTTTTTTTGGATCCCAAACACTAAGCTACATGCCAATGTTCTGCTATATTAGCTACAAGCACTATAGCTAGCAATAGCTTCACTATTTGACATAGCTTGTTGCTAGTGATAGCTCCGCTATTCTACAAAGATACCCATGGGCCAAAATATTGGGCTTATTTTGAAATCAAACATTACTAAAACGCTCAAATGCATATCTCTTATAAGCTTGAACTATGAGAAAACTTAGTAAAAAGCTCATCTCGCCCTTTTCAATAATCTAACGTTCATATTTCTTAGTGATTAAATACTTATCGCTAAGAATATTACGATACAGTTATCATTTATTGTGTTTTGGACGTATTAGTATGTTTGTTGATTCCGGAACTAACTCGTATTCTTATTATAAAAATATTAGTACCTTTGAAAGTACCATGTTTTTATGATTTTTTTTGGACGTGACTTATATTATATACATATTTATTTTTAATTTTTTTAATACTGAAAACACGAAGAATGATAGCTTCCGCAATAGCTGCTGTAGCATTTTTTAGATCTTGTCGTGAAGCTGCAAAAATCGTGATTCAAAACCTTGTATCAAACTCATAATTAATTTCATTTGCAACAGGATGTGATTCAGGTCTGTATGTCAGGTCATCCATGTTATCTTAAAAATTAGCATCCGTGAATTTCACGAGAAACTTATATAACTAATAGTGATCTACATGTCAATGGAAGATGATATGTCTTCTTCAGTTTTCTTACAGCAGTTTTCATGGGTTTGGAATGGTGGGTTTCCATCCAATCCATGTGAATTTGTTCAACTAAAATCCATGTTGATTGGATCAAAATCCCACTATTCTGAACCCATTCAAACAAAGGCTAAATGCTTTTTTCAGTAATGGGACATACACCTGAGATAACAAGCTCCCAAGACAAAGCCTGCGCAGGTAATAATAGTTTATCAGATCATGTTCAGTTTTTAGTCATATGTATCTTATATTTGCATAATTGTTATTGGTTTCTACTCCTTTCATTAGCTCAAGCAAAACATTATTATGCATTCGTTACAATTGAGTGCAAAAAGAGCCTCTCTCTCTCTCTCTCTCACACACACACACACACACACACACTAAAGCTGAGAAGCTGAGTGCTAGAAAACTAGCTTCATTATTCTGCCACATCACTCAATTAGTGCTTCCTCCGTTGTTTCTTAAGTTACATCCTAGAAGTACTTCCTCCGTTCTTTTTTAATTTACACCCTAGAATCTGTGCCATCAAACTTTCTAAAGTATGACCACCAATATGTATAAAACTATCTACATTGGCTAAGTGAAAACTATATCATTAGATTTATCATTAAAAATTATTTCATAATATTATAATTTTATTAGTATGTAACAAGATGATGTTACAAAAAGTAACGGTTAAAGTCACATCTCATAGGCTGTGAATTTTTTTTTAAAAAAAACAAACATCACTTAAGAAAGAACATAGGGGGTAATAGCCATCCAATTCATTGATGACTTAATTGACCCAAGCCAAAGTTGGTACTGAATGACCCCAAGTCTAACTTTGGGTTGAGCTCGGGTAGGACTTGAGATGGGCTGGGCAAGTCTATGATGAAAGGTGAAGTTGCTCTATTGGTCACTAAGTGATACTATAAACATTCGTATTTAGAGAATAATCCCACATTACATTTTTTTTAAAGGATCTACTTTTGGAGCCAACCTTCCATGTTGTCACATATAAATATTTGTAGATGCTGCAATTGAATTTCATTCACTTTAATAACAGCTAGGGGTGCAATCGGCTCGGATTCGGTCGGATATCGCTCTTTTTATATCCTAAACCATATTTTTTGTTGGATTCGGAATCGGATTTGGATAGTACCGATACGAATACGGCGTGGATAATATCGGTCGCGGATTCAAATCGAATACGGAGCGGAATCGATATGGTATCGAATAATTTTTGTCGGATAACGCGCGAAAACAGATACCACAAAAAACACAAATATAGTACTAATTAACCAAACATATGATTTCAACATGCAACAAGATTATCGTAGTCTAATAAGTTATTTTATCGGGCAATTCAACAATGTTGCAAATGTACACTAAATTTGAATGGTGCATGTATGACAAATTTCGAAACATAGAATGATACGTATAGACCATAGGAACAACTCTACACAACATAGGTCGTTATAATTAAGAAATTAACAATAAGGGTGTAAAACATTCAAGTGTAAAGCATGGTTTTGCACATTGTTTACTACCATCTGTTGCACAATTCATCCAATGTAGACATAAGTAAGATACCGAATATAATCTGACAACAATATTTTAGTCCAGGAAAAAGTACAGGGCCAAGGCTATTTTCATACTCTGATGGATAAAACCAAGGTACTAGATTAGGTGGTAGGGGAAAGATGGGTATGCCTAGATAAACACAAACTAGCAGTGTTAACAAAAACACAACACTTTAAGTTCCAACAAATGACAAAATCATGCATGGCTTAGGATGTGTTCCCACGTTACCATTTGGCAAACAGTTGTTTTTCCTCAGCTCTTCACTCAGAATTCAGAAAGCTAATGTCCACAACCAGAAGTTGCAAAGATAAGGGGAAAAGGCTTCTATATCCAAGCAGGCAAGCAACATGATTATTTGGCCCTCGAGAGAAATGTGTTCTACTCTTGCTATCAGAATGTGAAGTTATACCAAATTCCCACTAGATCTCACTAATCGCATGCGCCTGAGTACTATGCACCTCGATGCTACCGGAGCACAGAACACTTGAATGCACTAGAGGCGGCAATCCAACATTCCTAAGCATTAGGAGTGAGATGGGAGGCGTCACCTTCTTCAGCGAGGTCGGCAGCGACGCTGTGGGGCGAGTGGAGAGGTCAAGCCTAGAGGACTAGATGGCGGCGGCGGTGGAGGAAGAGGCGGAGGAGGCGGCCCAGAGGAAGTCGGCGACGAGGATGAGGCCGAGGATGGCGACAGCGGCGAGCGCCACCAGGTGCTTCGGCGGGGGCGCCTTGGCTGTCGGCGCCGCTCTCGCCATCACGGGTGGTTAGAGGAGGCGGTGAGGGGCGGAGTGTGTGCGTGTCGGTGGCATTAACGGCGAACTTATGAAGAAGATTCGGATATCCGAGTAAAAATTTTCGGATTTATCTGAAAATCATCTCGGAATATACCGATCCGACGGATAATAATCTCCCGAATCCGAATCCGAAAAAAATATCTGAAACGGAATCTGAAAATGTCGGTCAGACGGAAACTATCCAAACCGATTGCATCCCTAATAACAGCCAAATTTCATACCCAAAGAATAAAAAAAAATTACTTTATGTACTGAAACCATACATGATTGCACCAAAACATTTATCTATATTAAGCCTTTTACAAGGCTCATTCTAGCTATTATTAGTTTCCACTCCTTCCATTAACTCAAGTAAAAGTTACATTTAACTTATAGAGTACCTGTGCAGAATAAAATTGTGCAGTATATAGCCAAGTTCATTTTTTTCAATTCTACAAATATTGCAATCCAACTGGATGTTGATTACCATTCAAAGTAGTCTGTGACTGTACCTCTTATCATGTTGATACCATTGATTGAAGCATGCATGATATAATTTTCATGTGAATTGTTGTGATGGTTTGCAATGAATGTTGTTGCATGCTCGCAGACCAACCTGGACACGGTCTGTCATCAAGAATTGAATTTATTGAAACCATACCTCAGGCATGTTCAATCATATACAAGTCCGATTGCTTTTGAAGTAGGTTTCTTGTGTACTCTATGATGAGCATTTGGTGTAGCAATGTTGGGAGCACAACCTGTGATTCTTCCATCATTTTTTTATTATTATTCACCATTTAAAATTTTGCGATTACTTCATATCTGATAGGCCTATTTACTGAGATGATTAAAATTGACCCAAATGTCTTTTTATATATTACTTTGTATCATTTGTTATCACATTTCTATTTTTATGTCGACAATGTTGTGTCATGCTGTTTTATTCGCCTCCTTTCAGGGATGAAATAATCTTGCAGTACTCACCGATGTTAGAAGACTCCGATGGTTACCGTTATCATGACACACATGTAAACACCAACGAGAGTAAAACAGACGTGATGAGCAGTCCATCAACTAGTCCAATTTCGTCTCCCCATCGATTCCAGAAGCCACATGCTGGGTTCTCTTCTACAAACCAGTACCCTCTCCCAAGCTGCTCCCTCTCAGCAGAGTTCTGCTCGAATGCTCGGCGTGGCGTGGAATCTGAAGGATGGTTCCCATCTTCACCAAATGACATGTGTCATGGTGATCTGAGGCGAACTGCGCTTATGAGGTCAGTACAGATGAGGGTGCACGGCGCCCGTGCATACGAGTTTTCATTCAACAGTGGACATGAACAAGAACAAGAACGTGCTCATGAACACACGAGGTTGAACATGAGCACAAACATGTAGGGGGTGTCGAAGTGGAGGGAAGATCTTTATCTTGCACAAAGTCGACCCAGGATGATGCTGAATTCCAAGGCACGAAAAACTGTTACCAATATCCGGATCATGGTGTGGATTTTGTCGAGGAATGCTCGTTACATTACGGTATGACCGATCCCAAGCTTAACCATGACAAGATCTCTGGTAAACTTTGTGTCAATGTGGATGAGCATAGCTAATATGAAGCAGGTATTATGCTAATTAAGGAACTTCTAACAGTCTTATGATAGGATGTAACCTTTCCCGCTGTGCGTTGTAATTTCTGACCCCTCGCAACGCATTGTGATGTGGGCCATCTGGTTTATGTATCTGCCATGGAGGCAATGTATCAGTGTGGAACCACCCCTAAATTAGTAGACTGAGAACTAGCAATCTCCAAAGAATTATCTTTGTGTGTATTTTTTTGTGAGGGAAAATCTTAGTTTAGCATAAGCTCTCTCTCTCTCTCTCTCTCTCTCTCTCTCTCTCTCTCTCTATATATATATATATATATATATATATATCATACCTCTATTAATTCTTGCCAAGTTCCTGTGCTCTTCTTGCTTTGAGCTGCGCCATCGGCTCGGCTCGGCTTAAATTTTTTTTACGTTTAAGCCCTTTGAAAAATCCGTAATTATGTATAGGTTGTTTTCGCATTTTTTTTACGCAGGGCCTTCAAAAAATCGTGAATCTTTCGTGAGAGGATCCTAAATAGATAAAAAAAACGTAGTGCCGTTTGGATCATTCTGGCTATTTTTTACCAAAAGGATCTTTTCAATTTAACACGATCGTAGATCCTTCGTGAGAGAACCTTAGATAGATGCGAAAAAAAACGTGCTTTCGTTTATATCCTTCCAACTATTTCACTCATTTTCTCGACGATTTTTTTTAAAAAAAACCGCCGAACAAAAAGAAATTGTTTCTACAAAAAAACAACACGCGCGGCGTGTTACTCCGCGAAAAGTATCCTAGTAATCTTACGCATGGGAGATTTGGAGTGCTCCCAGGCCTCCAAATATATTTTTTTGCGAAAGAGTCCTTTGGGTATTTCGAAATCATGAACAAGTCTTTCCACTTGTTATTTTGCAAAAAAAAAACTCGTGGTTCGACAAATTCAACCTGGATGTTGGTTTTTTAAACTCGAAGAATTTAAAATTACGTTTAGGTTCGGTTATTTTGCAAAAAAAATCTCGTGATTGTGCAAAATCGGCACGGGCGTCGGTCCTTTAAATCTGGAAGATTTAAAATTACGTTTAGGTCCTCTCAAGCGCCGGTTCTTTAAACCCAAAAGATTTAAAATTATATTTAGATCTGGGTTTTTTTGCCAAAAAAACCAGTGGTTTCACAAATTTGACACAGGCGACAGTTCTTTAAGCCCAAAATATTTAAAATTACATTTAGGTCCTTCTACCGTTTTTGTAATAAAAAACTCTAGAGTGAGATTTGCACAGCGCGGCGTAGCGTGCTATTCGATATAGTATATGTTTAGCTGGGAAGATTTGGAGTGCAGGGGAGGCCTTCGATACAATTTTTTGCGAAAAAGCCCTCCAAGAATTTCGAAATCACCGATAGGTCCTTCCACTAGTTATTTTGCAAAAAGAACTCTGAAAATTCTAAAATTGCGAACAGGTCCTTTCACTAGCTATTTTGCAAAAAAGACCATGTAATTCCGCAAAATCGACCCGAACGCCAGTTCTTTTGACTCGGAAGATTATGAAATCGCGAACAGGTACTTTCAGCAGTTATTTTGCAAAAAAAAAGACCCTGTAGTTCTTCGACACGAGCGCCGGTTCTTTCAACCCGAAAGATTTAGAATTACGTTTAGCTCTAGTTATTTTGTAAAAAACGTTCTTCCATAAATTCAACACGAACGTCGCTTCTTTAGACCTAGACTATCCAACCAATTTTTAACCCGATTATTTGAATCCGGGAAATTTCGGGTGGGTCCTTATAGAAAAAATCATGGCTGTGCTCGTCGGCTTGTCCGGGAACACGGATCTGGCGAGGGAGCTGAAGTGTGCTGACTGGCGAAGAAGAGTTGAAGAGATCGCTAGTTGGCTATTTCGGTTTTGTTCGGGTTTTCGGATTTTGGGAGGCAAAAACTGAACCGAACCCCGAACACCGAACAGTGTTAAAACAAAAACCAAAAAACTAAAAAAAATCGGTTAATTCGGTTCGGTTCGGATTTATTTATGCCCACCTCTAAGCAGAACTAGGGCTAGAAACGAGCCGAGCCAGGCTCGGCTCGGCTCGGTGCGACTCGGTGTAGTGGCGAGCCGAGCCAGGCTCGCTCCTGAGGTGAGCCCAAAAAACCGGCTCGGCTTGGCTCGAGGTTGGCTTGCGAGCCAGCTTGTTGACTTGCCAAGCCAGGGCATTATTTTGCAAGTTGCAACTGGCACTGATTTGTCCTAAATCATACAATTGTTTAGTCATCTCAAGCATTGCTTTTCCTTTTGAAACAATGGAACAAGTAATATAAAGCAAAACAAGTTTATCAAAGTGTATGAAAGTATGCAGCAAATGCACAGCAAATATCAGAGGTATCTAAAAATGCCTTGCTAGTTGGAACTTGGAGGGATTGTCGAGTGACTTCAGACTTTCAATGAATGGTCCATGTGGTTTATCCAAACAATCATTATTTTCCAAAAAACATCAAGTGACAAGTTGTGATACACTTTCTAACCTGTAGAGAGAAACATGAATTGTGCTGACATTTAGACATCAAGTGACAAGTTGTGATACACTTTCTAACCTGTAGAGAGAAACTTGAATTGTGCTGACATTTAGGCAAAGCAAACAGAGAACTCACATAACCCAAATGCGCGCTGGAGCCGAGCCGGCTCGGTGTTTTCGCGAGCCTGAAAAACAGGCTCAGCTCGGGCTCGATCTGAGCCACGAGCCTGTGCGAGCCGAGCCAGGCTTGAGCGAGCCCGAGCCGAGCCATGAG
Organism: Guadua angustifolia; assembly: GCA_036346375.1. Taxonomy (NCBI): domain Eukaryota; kingdom Viridiplantae; phylum Streptophyta; class Magnoliopsida; order Poales; family Poaceae; genus Guadua; species Guadua angustifolia. The sequence goes on from CM070500.1 coordinate 63,318,885, forward strand.
TCACAAGCTGATTTTCCAGCCCTAGGCAGAACTCCCTAGAGCCTCGTAGTGGACACTTAAAAGCCACAATATCTTTGAAAAGAAACTTTGAATTGTTCAATTTTTAAATTAATGTCCTTCCGTTTTCTTGAGAGTTGAGTAATCTGAGTTGATTTGCACCACCCAAATACATAATTTTCTTAGCTACGGGCATGTTCCAATGATGGATTTAAATGCTAAACAGAGGATTAACTTCTTGTTAGGATGCAACAACCTCCATTGAAGTGAAACACATTCTATTATTAGTACATGGTATAGTTGTGCCTATATTCTGTATTTTACAAAATTGCCAGGATAATCTCCAGGCAGAGGTAAAATGATGGATCATCCAAGCAGAGTTACAAAATTGCTGAATCTTCTCCAGGCTAACAAATTTGCTGGATTATTCAGGGTAGGCTCAATCGACAATGAGGGTGGAATAGCTATTGGAGTAATGATTTTAAGGCAAAACTAGGGGTGGGCATTCGGTTAGTTCGGTTTAATCGGTTCGATTTTTTCGGTTTTTAAAAAAAATCAATTTTTAGAAACTACCAAACGAAATTCTAGGTTCAAAAAAGAAAATCGAACCGAATTAACAGAATTTTTTTGGTTCGGTTCTTCGTTTTTTCAGTGAACCGAACTACGGCACAAGATCACTCAGGCGCTCAGCTGAAGCTCTCTAAGCCATGTCGTGCCTGCCCGACGCTCGCCCACGTGGACCCCACCTCGACTGTTACCTCTCACCTGCGTGCTCGCCGTTGCCCCGTCCGCACACACTATCGTTGTGCTCGCTTTGATGCCCACGACGGAGAGGGAATGGGATGCGGGGCGCCGTGCAGCCTTCATGTTGGAGGGAAGGGAGGGGAGGCAGGGCTCAGGAGGGAGGTGATGGGCTGGCGGGCATGCGGGGAGAGGCAAGGAGGCGGTGAGGCCACAGCCTGTGGGCGTGTGGGACGGCGGGAGGCTAGGAAGGAGGAGAGGGGGTGGGAGCCGAGAGGAGCTGCGACTCGAGCGGGGAGGGGGAGGGGGCGGCGACGAGGGAGGGAGAGACTAAGAGGGAGACGCAGGGTGGGATGGAGCCATGGAGGCGAGGCTGTGCTCATCGGTTTGTCCGGGAACACGGATCTGGAGAGGGAGCTGAAGTGCTGAAGTGTGGTGACTGGCGAAGAAGAGTTGAAGAGATCGCTAGTTGGCTATTTCAGTTTTGTTCGGGTTTTCGGTTTTTGGGAGCCGAAAACTGAACCGAACCCCGAACACCGAACAGTGTTAAAACAAAAACCAAAAAAACTAAAAAAATCGGTTAATTCGGTTCGGTTCGGATTTATTTATGCCCACCCCTAGGCAGAACTAGGGCTGGAAACGAGCCGAGCCAGGCTCGGCTCGGCTCGATGTGGCTCGGTGTAGTGGCGAGCCGAGCCAGGCTCGCTCCTGAGGCGAGCCCAAAAAACCGGCTCGGCTCGGGTCGAGGTCGGCTCGCGAGCCGGCTCGTTGGCTCGCCAAGCCAGAGCATTATTTTGCAAGTTGCAACTGGCACTGATTTGTCCTAAATCATACAATTGTTTAGTCATCTCAAGCATTACTTTTCCTTTTGAAACAATGGAACAAGTAATATAAAGCAAAACAAGTTTATCAAAGTGTATGAAAGTATGCAGCAAATGTACAGTAAATATCAGAGGTATCTAAAAATGCCTTGCTAGTTAGAACTTGTAGGGATTGTCGAGTGACTTCAGACTTTCAATGAATGGTCCATATGGTTTATCCAAACAATCATTGTTTTCCAAAAAGCATCAAGTGACAAGTTGTGATACACTTTCTAACCTGTAGAGAGAAACATGAATTGTGTTGACATTTAGGCATCAAGTGACAAGTTGTGATACACTTTCTAACCTGTAGAGAGAAACATGAATTATGCTGACATTTAGGCAAAGCAAACAGAGAACTCACATAGCCCAAATGCGCGCTGAAGCCGAGCCGGCTCGGTGTTTTCGCGAGCCTGAAAAACAGGCTCGGCTCGGCCTCGATCCGAGCCACGAGCCTGTACGAGCCGAGCCAGGCTTGAGCGAGCCCGAGCTGAGCCACGAGTCATAAGCTGATTTTCCAACCCTAGTCAGAACTCCCTAGAGCCTCGTACTGGACACTTAAAAGCCACAATATCTTTCAAGGGTTTTGATAAACATCATCCGGATGTTTACACGGTATAGTTGTGCCTATATTCTGTATTTTACAAAATTGCCAGGATAATCTCCAGGCAGAGGTAAAATGATGGATCATCCAAGCACAGTTACAAAATTGCTGGATCTTCTCCAGGCTAACAAATTTGCTGGATCATCCGAGAAGAGGTATACATCCAAGACAACCTATATAGGTAGCCCATGTCCCTTGCTGGCCGGCCGGGAAAACTGCTAGGGCACTGTGGGCGGCGGTGGCGATGTCGGCTGAATCCGGCGGCCGTTCATCACCCAAAATTGCCGGACTCGCGATGTCGAACATCTGACTCGGACTGACTGGCTGACGCTAGAACGTGCTGGGAGAATGACAGGTGGCTGGAAGCAAGATTTAGTAGTTACCCCATTGCCGCAGCTGCGTGTCCCCGGATCCGAGGCGCATGCCGTCGGCCAGATAGCTGAGGTAATGCAGCTGGTCGAGGCTGGTGTCGGAGTGCTGGAACTCCTCTGCCGAGCTCTGCGTCTCGTAGCCGTTCACGTTCGTGAAGTTGTTGCCGATGATGCCCGTGGGTGCAGCGAGGAAGCCTACCGGTGCGTTGCGGAAGTCGCCGCCGGTGCCCGCGGCGGGGTGCTGGGCCGGTGTGTCGTCGATGAAGTTGCTGCCGATGTCTAGGGAGACAGGGTACCCAACTGGCACGATGGCATTGTTCGGCTCGTCGTCGAGCCACATGGCCAGATTGAGCCAGCCGTCATGGAAGTTGCCGTTGCCCGGCGCATGCATCTGGTGCCCGTGCGTGCCCACGTAGCGGCCGTCGGTGCATTGGAAGCCGTACCCACGTCGCATCATGCCGGCATTGCGTGGCTGGAGCTGAAAGCCATCGTCACACGCGAACGCGAGGGGCGCCGCGTACGGGTCGCTGTTGCCTTCTCCCGGCATCATCTGCAGATGGTGGCCGCCGTCCACGTTTCGGCTGTTGCTGCCAATGTACTGGACGCCATGCCCAAACGACCCGACGGCGTTGGAAGCATCCAGCTCGGGCTGCTCGGCACGGCCGCCCCCGCCGTCGCCGTCGGCCGGGAGACCCAGCGCCTTTCGCCTCTCGCTCGTGGCCCACAGAGCCGCATCGACGGTCTCGAGCAGGTCCCACGCCTCGCCCAGCGTCATCTCGTTCAGCGCCGCGTCCCAGGGCGTGAGCGCGCCGGGCCCGTCTTGCCGCCGGCGGGTGAGCTTGGCCTCCACCTTGCCCAGCTCGTCCTCGAGATACCTCCCGTGCGTGTGCCCCGCGCGCCTCTCCGCCGGGAGGGCACGGTACCTCTCGAGGATGCCCTCCTCCGACTCCCAAACCTCTGCCGCGCCACTGCCCGGGCCGCCGGCACAGACGAGAGCGACCGGGACCCCGCAGAGCGTGGCGAGCTCCCGCGCCTTCTTCCTGAGCCCTTCCTTCCTCTTCGCGAAGGTCGCGGCGCGCGTCCGCGGGTTGCCGATTAGGCTCATTGGTATCTTGCGGCGCGGCATGGCTGGCGGTGCTTCTTCCTGCTCCCCCGATCCCCTGGTCGCAACTCCGGCGGCGCTGTATATATAGAGATGGCGTGAGCCTCATTGCGCTGGACACGGAGACGTCCCCACCCCCTCTCTTCCCCACGCTGCAGGCACTAGCTAGCTAGCTGGGTGGTAGGCGTAGACACGTAGGCGTAGGTGAAAGTATACCATGAAAGTAGATGAATTGGGTGCAATCACGTGAATACTTTCCATTAACAAGTATGGCACATATATAGATTACATCAGGCTGTTTGTCGTAACAAACTACAGGATAGACATGCACTAATAAAGGAAACTTATCCTGGATATTATCTCTGAGATTGCGCCAGATGCGGCCTCCGTAGCGTACGCGCTTACGTGAATAGTTAGCGCAGTAGCGAGTCCGCCGTATACGCACATACGTGCGTATATATATCTAGCAGTAGGCACTAGCTAGCTGGGTGGTAGGCGCTAGGCGTCTTACGCGTCCGTAATTTCGTATTAGCCGGAACAAACGATGCTTTGCTGCTAGACGAGTACGTGCAAAATCAAATTTAAACATCAGTTTCATGTTCATGTGTGGATCAAAAACATAGGACCGTGACATCGCACGGATAGGTCTAGTGATAATATACGAAAAGTGTATTACAAACTTCGAGAGCAATTCGAACCGTGTGCGGCGAATCCGACTTAATTGCCATCGCCATTAATGCGAGATCATCGAGTTAGGGCAGTCCCAATGGGCCACATCAGCTGGTTTCTATAGCATTTAATAGGTTGCCATATCAGCAATTTGATGATGTGGCAAAGGAATTAAAGATGAAAGAGAAGGAAACGGTTTCGCATGCAGGAAACAGAGTCGACTCGTAGACCGAAGCGCGTAGAAACGACCGAGTTCGCGTTGGGGGCATCGTCTTCGTTTCTTTCCCCTCCCTCCAGATCCGCTGCGGCGCGCTCCCCCACCGCGGGCTCCCGCGCTCCCTCGAGTTCGAGTTCTCCTGCCAGTTCGAGTTCTCCGTCTCTTGGTGCCTCCTTCGCTTATGATTCATCTCCTACAAGCTCTGAATGGTATGCTTATGGAAGCATCTTTTACTTACTTTGTTTCTTTAAGTTCTTGATCAGTATATGATGTATGACATAGGTATTTAGTGTCGGATGTAATCCTTATCAGAAGAGTCCAGTTGTGTTCCGCGACAGTTCTTTGAAAGTTAGTTTTGACTTTCAGATAACGTAGCTGGTTATTGAGTTATCGTCGGACAGAGAATAGTCCTTAGCGATAAGAAGTTGAGTCTGTTTCAGTTTAAGAGTCCAGTTTGGTTCAGAGTTTAGCTTTCGGTTTGTAATCCAAGTCAATCTGTAAAACACTATAAAAAGGTGAATATACTCAGAAAAGCTGCGAGGTGGTGGCAGCACCAAAAGGCTCTGTATTCTGGTTTTCTCTGGTTTTTTCATGTCCATAAATCATTACCTGTCATTTTAGTCCATTTAAACCCTTCATTGTTCTTATTTCCATAAGACGCCAGCAGGAGTTTTATACTTTCACATGTAAGCAGAAGAACAAACTAGTGTTATAGAATTACTGTATTAATGTTGATCCGAAGCTGTGTAAGTGGCGAGAACTAGTATAGGCAGAAAAAGAAGGGTGTTGTGGACATGGGTTCTCAGACCTGTAATAAAACAAGTCCACAACAAAGGCATATAGAGAAACGGTAGTGATACAGAATGACAATTGACAAATATGGATAAGTACCTGTATTTCATCATGGGCCCTTGATGATCTGCCAAGTAACTTCTTTTAATTCTTCCTGTAAGGATTAGTAAAAAGGTTGCTGTCAAGACTTTTACTGTTTCTGAAGGCAAAACACCATCTCTCACTTCAGGGGGGAAGTTAGCACCGACTCAAACAGTAATCTCATGCCTCAACATTATCTCTACAATCAGCCATGTCAGTGATGATGGCTAATATGCAAAAACTCCAGAAGTTAGTCCAGAGAGAGACTTTTCTTCATTGTCTCATAAACTAGATAGGTTATCATTTGTCTGAATGCTTACTAGAAACATTTAGTTTCTTATTGTAAATAATTTGAACTCAATCAGATGATTTGATATTAGATCATTCTTGTGACAGGTGAACCCCCATACTCATCAGCTGAAATTGTGTGACTTCGGCAGCGCGAAAGTTTTGGTATGATTCATAAATTCTAGATATTAGTGAACTTCACACGAAAAGTCTTGTATATGCCATCTAAAATTCTAAATTACATTTCTCCATGTTCTTAGGATTGTGACTTGTGAGCATGCAGTTCAGAGATTACTTGGGTCTTGCATCAAGCTACCGTGGAAACCGTAGAACAGCATCGCCAGTATTATTGGATATGCAATGCATACTTTTTTCTTTTTTTGTGATTGCCACATAACCGAGTTTTGTTCTACCACTGCCGTGACCACGCCTTCTACCACGTTCTGTGAAGCTGATGAAGACACCTATCCTTGACAACTCAATTCTTTGCGAAATTTTTATCACCAAGCAAGAAAGAACGCACACATGTATGTTTGATCCATATTTCATTCCTGAGCCGTATCAGTTTTCACCAACTGTGAGAATTGATTCTTCCAATCTATAGTACTGAGCAAGAAAAGGTCACCTATGTACGACGAGTTATTTCTGTTTCGATGGAAGCTATTTAATTGTATTTGTATCATCATTCTTTTGTCTTCACCCTCAGATTTAATAAAGTGATTCAAATTCGTTGGCGTTTTCTGTGATATGCTTGAGTAATCAGTTGCCAAACCTGAATGTGTCACAGAACAAGATAGAACAAGATGCACCTCGATCACTCAAGACTTGTTTGAGTAAAAGTTTTGAGGCTGAACTGGAGAAGCGTGCAAATGGACGTGGAGTTGATCCATGCTAGTTCCAGATGCCTGCTTATTGCCAGATGAATCCGGATGCTGGTGGCTGCAGTGTCAGGTGCAGTGTCTGGAATCTGGATCATCTTGCCGACAACAGTTTCAATCATGAATAACTGAACTCCTTAACAAAAAACTGAACGTTTTATGTTTACTAGATTGCGCTTGTTAATTTCTTCAACCTTGGTAGGGACTAGAAACTTGCCACAGCTAATCAAGAGTGGGTTGTGGTGCATGCATGAAGTCATTAAATTTTTCTTTACATAGAAACTACTATGGAAACTATGCATTGGAGAGACTAGGTCTAAGTGAATGTTTATTGTACTCTCTCTCCTCTAGAAACTATCTATAGAAACTATGGGTTGGGATTGCCCTTATATGTATGGAAGTCCTACCACCTTTCGATTTGGAAGGTGGAAGCGTACTTAAATGGGATATGGAAAGCTTCCTATCAGCTATCTCTTTATTGTCTGCCTCCCGTGATGGTTTTTGGGTTCACCGGATCACTAATATTAAACTAGTATAATGCCCGTGCTAACGCTACGGCAATATATTTAGTAATACAATTCAACATACTCCTGCAGCATGAAAAAACTAACTACATGGGCAGCACTGCAGTAAGCAGTAAGAACATCAACTCCAGAGATAGGAAAGGAGATTGCGACCAAGGCATAGTAAAAAAAATCTGCAGAGGTTGTGTGCATTGTAATTCCTGTTCCAACTCATCTTTTGTGCGGTGAAGCTGTGTGCATTGTCTGTATTCTGTAAGCTATTCACATTGCTTGCTGTGTTTGCAGCCAAAAGGAATTGATGCTCAAACAAACAACAACATATATTCCAACCATTTGTCTATCAGTTTTATTCCTAGTACGGTGCCTGTTGTAACCTGTAACACTGCCAGACCGCCACCTTGATGTCTCACTGCAAGAAAGGCAACATGAAAAGGCAGCTTCCATTCAAATTTTCAAGATAAAAAATGAGAGAAAAATAAAACAGATATTTATCCGAAATATTCCAGGCCTAATCCACAAGAAAGGTTACTAATTATGGTTGTTGTAGGTACCAGAGGACTGTAGGAAACTGGTTGTAACTTAATTAGATGACGAAATTTTTATCAAGATCGATTGAATTTGACAACTTTTTAGCTTACAACTGCAGTAAGGAAATCGACAGGTTTTGATCACTTAGAAAATTGATAAAAGTTTCAATCATAAATAGTTTGTGCGAGCTTATCACCTAATCTGTGAGGAGAATGGTGTCCAGAACAGCAAATCCTGCAGCAACTCCACCTTCATTTGACGAAGAAACTTTGGTTCGCATCAAGTACCCACACTGATTATTCATGACTACCTTATCTTTATTCCTGTTATTGACAAATGAAAATAATATGATTTGAAATTAGAAAAAAGAAAGGAACATGGCACATATGTAGAGCACAGGAGTTCTGAGCTTCCAAAGGATTAATTACATGAGTAGGCTCCATATATCCCAAGCTCAGAGATTGTAAGGTCCTCAAGGCAAACACCTCCTGGACCAGATGGCTCAGAGAAGCTCTTGGGAAAATCCTCTGCATCGAATGTAGGCTGCAAGTGCCTCTCCTATTCCTTCGAGTCGACCGGTGTTTCTCGCAAATCATGACCATACATGTTGTTCCCTAAAAGCGGATATCAGGATCAGGAGATTTTACGAGAATTTGTTGTGAAGAAAATGTTTTCTTAAGTGCCATTTAAACTGACCTCCACCTTCCCGCTGAGGTTTCAAGACAAACAAGTTAGGTTTCTCTATTGCTGATTTCACCATTTCTTCATTATCCAAGCTCCATAACCCTGCAAAGCATTTACGTAGCTTGGCAATGTCCTCCTTGTTGTCAAGGAATCTCAGATAAATAAAATCAGATAGTGGTTAGGAATGTGCAACTGGAAATTAGAAGTATAGCGGTAGGAATTTAAATATGACATACTACCAGCAAGTCTGTTATGAATTCAATATATCTATAATGTATTATTCACATCACAGAATATTCAAATACATAACCACCCATAGGTAGCAAAAAAACACTCGATCACCTTTCAAGAACATTAGGTTTTGCTAGTTCTTCTTTGGATCTTTTTGTTCCCACTAAATGGTAGGATCTTGAAGGGCACTTAATAGCAGATGACTGCTCCATCAAAAGCCTCACTCTCCATTCTGAAATACAAGAAGAACATTCCATGGTGAAAGCCTTGTCACAACAAAACTAAATAGTATGCACACACACCATGTGCAATCTGCATCACTTGACATGTTTGACTTAAGCTTTACAACACAGATAATGAAATTCACAAACAAAAAGTTTTCTTTTCCATGGCGAAATGGAAAGCAAAGAAGCATCACACCAAAACAAAACAAAAATATGATTCTTATAGAAAAGGTATCACAGAAAACTTGTTTTCAGTCAAGTTATGAGATAGAAATTTACTCTCTAATGAGAAAGGGTGTTGGCTAAACAAATGTAGTAGCACATACCTTTTACGAAGGGTAATCATTTGGCGCATACCCAGCTCTGAAATATACAACAAACAATCTGTCAAGCCATCTTTGCATTTTTATAAATTTAATTATTAGAGTGCTATAGCAAATAGTAAACCTTCCTTCATGTGCAGACAGGATACATACACCACAAGCGTTCAATCCAGGAAGCACGTGTCCTTGACCTCCACCTGTTCCAAAGTTTTCCTAATAGTTGTCACACCATGCGTAATAGATAGTTAAGGAAAGGCCCATTTCCATGATGTTAATTGTGACCACCACATAAGTGTAAAACAAATGCTCACAGAACCCAACAATAGTTTGCCAAAGTAATATTAAATGAAATGTTGATAATTAATGTTTACAAACAATAAATCAAAACAATAGAAAGTCCGTATTGTATAGGAAAAACTGAACCACATACATTAGAAAGTTTTTGTCATAGAGGATGACATTAGGAGGAAAAAGACAGAAAATAGTAAAAGGATATGATTCCTTCAAATGATTGATGAGCCAATATTGGTCATACATATTTCTTTCTTCAAAGTTGAACAACCATCATAAGTACAACCTTCGGGCAACAAAGAGGAAAAAATCTATGTTAGTTGGTCTTGCCAATTCCAAATGATCTGAATAACATAAACTCAAACTACATAGGTAAAGTGTAGACTGTCATTATTATACTCAGACCATGCTCTGCCCGATTAGCTTGACAAATTGATTTGGCTGCCAGCCGAGGAATCCTTTTAGAATCAAGACCTAATAATTTCCCATATTGATTAAGTAAGGTCCTGTAGTTAGCAAACAAATAGCACTTATCGGGTTAACTATAGGAGATGAAAACAAGGAAATCTGTAGACATTCCAAGATAAGAAATAAATGCTATTATAGATTAAGAATGTCATCTTTGCCTAATTTTATGTGATGATTAAGATTATAGATTAAGAAATGAGTGAAAATGCAGATTTTCTTCAAACAAATAAAAAGTTGATCAAGAAATGAGTGAAAATGCAGATTTTCTTCAAACAAATAAATGCTATTATAGATTAAGAAATGAGTGAAAATGCAGATTTTCTTCAAACAAATAAAAAGTTGATCAACTTTCGCAAAGTCAAAAAAAGCAGTGAAAATGTACTTGTGGAAATGAGCAACATTAGGTGAAATGAAAAACCTACAATTCCTTCATGCCCCCACACTTGATAAGGTCTCGGACAAGATCCCTAACATTACACCTCGCAGAAAAGTTAACCACCGCCCATTTCTCGATAACGCTGGCTTTGATGAGCCTCTGGAAAAGCAGAACTAACGGTTCTGAGATGACAACATGCGAGATTGAGCAAACAGGGAATACAGAGACACACAGACCTTATTGTTAAAGTTCCAACGCCCATTACGTGTAAAAATATCTTCACCATTTCCACTTTTAGCTGCACAACATGATTCAATTAGATCTATACAATAACAGTTTTCATAAGCACAAAGTGGTAATTAAAAAAATACAGTGAGCGATTCGACCAACCTTAGGGGCCTGCAATACCCTACCACCAATTTGAGTAAAACTTTGAGCTATTGAAATGCCACATGCCTTAAGCATAGGTTACGAATCATAGTTATTGCGTCATGATAGACCGCCAATATGCCATTGATGATTAAATAGTTAAGAAAGCACACCTCTGACTATTGAGCTGCAATAAAGGAGCCACTCACATCGACAAAACCGACATCCTTTCTTGAGGTTTCGCTGGACTTTTCAACAAGCGAAGACCTTTGTAGTGTACTCAAAGCCTTGGTATATCTTTGCAAAGGCACCCTAGAACATAGCTGGTAAACAAGTAAACATTAACCAACACATATTTCAACCAACTAACCAACACACAACAACCAAGCTCCAGACATTACCTCTTTCCCCCAATCTGTCTTGTCTTCATAGCCACAACTGATGACATGTATAGCTTCCTTCAACAGAGAAGCTGGACTTGCACTTTTCAGGGTTCCACCATTGTCAAGAAGTGTAGATGCAAACAAGCAATTAGTCTCAAAAGTTTAGAAAGAAGAGAAGGTAAGTACTGTTAGGTAGCAACAGTAGCAACCAACCTCAATGTCAACCTGTCAAGGTAAGTCTCCCTCTCAATAGGAAACCACTTTGGGAACTGATCAAGAATCCAAGACATGGCGAACCAGATTTCACCAGCCGAATTATGATAACCATTCTGTAGGGGTTAATCTGGCTTGAAGGAATCGGAATCTTTCTGGACAATGGCTTTCTAGCTTCATCCATTCTGGTAAAAAAATTCAATAACAGTTGGTAATTGAGTCTAGTAACAGATTGTGACAAGGAAAGGGCAAAAGATGCGATTAAGCAAATACCATGTGATAAGTTATGTACAGATGATAAATTCTTACAGTCAAAGATACAAATGAACAAATAGATTACAATTTTTCTTAGAACATAAAATAAAATGCCGAACTATGCAATGGCATCCTTCATCCAGCCAAAAAAAAAGCAACGACTTTAAGGAAAACCTGCTAAGTATGATACGCCAAAGCTTGCGTCTGTGGGTGGGCATCATGCAAGTGAAAATACCCTTACCTGGAACTGAAATTCACGTATGCAATCCTTGTACAACACAACAAAACAACATTGACTCGTAAACCTATAATGTGGATGGCAGTCGTAAGAATAGATCAGCAAGACTCTTACTTGCCATGCTGTGTGTTATTTGATAATGCTAAACAGCTAGGACGCAGGGACAGGTTCTGCTCCTTCCTTTTATCATCCCGACGTTCTCAATCTGAACATAAGCAGAAAGTACATATGCAAAACGCAAATGCTCAAAAAGGCATTCCAGTATCTGCGAACACAGCAAAAATATCCAGGGAAATTTTGCACATGAAAGATAGCTCTCATTTTGCTATATGACGGAAACATAGGTCAAAGCTCAAGATGATAGATGGCTTCAGAAGCAAAAACTCCATAAGATATGGCGGAATTTGCATACTCATAGCGAAACCAAGGACCGGTATCTCCCCCTTAATTTGTTTCCGACAGATCTACCACGAGCAAAAATTGTCATGATTCCACACTGAAGTCAGACATTAGCCCAAAAAAAAAGAAGGGCTGAAGCCACAGAACAAAACTTACATTGGTTGCTTAAGCAGGCAATAGCTAATCGGGGAGACCATCTGCATTCACTCCGGCAGTAGGCGAACTCACTTATGGCCGATGTCGAGCAGCCTCTAGGTTGTGTCGGCGAAGAGTGAGATCTGCGCATCAGGGTCGCTGCTGGGCAACTCTGGCTTCGGGCGGTAAGGTTGACGAACTCCGCCACGAGAGACGTGCTGTTGAGGCGGAGGTGCGCATGGATCCTGGTTGGGATTGCGTGGGGGCGAAGGGAATAGAGGAAGAAGCGCCACTGGTGACAGGGTGGAGGAGAAGCGGAAGGATAAGGGGATAGGGTAGGGGACGGCGGCTGCATCAGCGAGGGAGGGGCGAAAGCGTCGGAGTGGTGGGCGAACGGGTCGGCACCTGCGGCCGCAGGGAGGGAGAGGGATGGAGGGACCGAGGGAGCGAGGAGAGGTACGGGAAGGCGCCGGGCGACGGGCAAGGCAGGACCGGCCAGGCTGAGGCGACGAGGCGGCAGCCTTGGCGAGGACGGGCAGGGCAGGACTGACGGGCGACGGGAGGGATTATCATGGGAGGGAGGGGAGGCGGAGCGGGCGGCACGATTAGGCGGGAGGAGGGGAGGCGGCGATTAGGCGGGAGGGAGGAGGCGGGGGCTTTGCAAGGTTGCGGGCGGGGAGGAAGAGTTCTGCGACGGGGAGGGGAAGGGAGCGGGGGTTCGGCGCGATTTGTGCGGGGCGGGGGAGGGGAACAGTTGCACGATTTGTCATCACAGATTAGAAGATTAGAAGATGAATCAAATGATTAGGACCATCAGATTTGATGAAGTGCTCTGAGAAAACATCTTAGCGCTTGATTTTGAGGAAGGGGGTTTTTTGGGTGCACATATTAGGGTGGATACAGGAAAAGTATTCTCTGTAGAGGTAAAAGACTGTGTGGATGTAGAAAAGAATCAACTGGTGTATTATAAAGGGGTATAGATTATGATAAACCGGTGGTGGGCGCCGGTGGCTTCGCTGACGGTAGGATCATAAGAGGGCGCTAGGCAAGGGTCAGTGTAAACCAAGTATAAGTTTTGGAGCGGCAAGGAAGATTGCCGATACTGGAATTGCTTGTGATGGGGAAGAAGGGCCACGGAGCCGTACTGGTGCTAGGGCAACGGTAGTTCACCGGTGGAGGTTGCATGGCGGCTCGAGTGGGGCTATCGGGGGTAGGTATGGTTTACATATGGATGTATGAGGCATTTAGATTAAATTTGATTAATCTTTTGCCAAAAAGAAATCGACTACGTAATTAATACTCCCTTTGATTCCAACCGTAAGCCGGTTTGGACATTGGTATAGTCTCTAATGTGACCCCATAACCACCCATTTCTATAAAAATATATTGTTTCAAATAAAAAAATTATACATTACGAAAGTATGTTGCACGATAGATCTTCTAATACCGATTTCATTTTATCAATCTTGGTGGTTCTTTATACATTGATAGACAAACTTAAAAATGTTTGACTGGTACGGGTTTTAAAACGACATTTAGAATTGGAGGAAGAACAAAGTAGATGATGTCAACGGGAAATATGTGACATTTGTAACAGGAGTATAGGACAGAGGAATGCTACGATCCTTAAGGATCGGGAACATTTGTGACAACTGAAAAGGTTGAACTCCTTCGTGCCTTAATCCTTTTGCATGTATTGATCCGACAAGATCGAACTTGCTTTAAAATTAAGCATATATTTCCATCCATGTTAGAAGAACAAAATTTACCACCAATTTTTTCATTCCATCTTTAAAGACAAGTATGCACGTATTGTTTCCAGCACACTACTGAATGGGCAATAGTCGGTCACAGCAACAAGGACAGTACCCTATTTTTTTGAAACGAACAAGCACGCTACTTAATGGTCAATAGTCCTTGAGAGTTGTTAAAAAAAGGTAAAATATTGTTTACCTAATCCATAAGGCAAAAATTTTCGAAGGAAGCTGCATATTCGATATGCAAAATAAAATTACTTGAGCATCCAACTCTCACCTAGTTCAGATATAAACCCCATGAGCCACGCAATAAGTAGGATACAAGTATGCTCAAGGGAAAACCCCCAAAGTTAGTTCTGCTACCGACGAACTCGTAACATCACATTCCTAAACTCTCCCTTTCTTTTCGCCTATATCCCAACTGTGAGAATGGAGCACACCATCGCCTTAGGAAGAGAAGGTTGAAAGAACATTCTTCTTGATGATAAATTCATCTTGCTTTGACGGGCTGATGGACTGCAACAAGGAAAAAACATAAACATAAGTCATTCATTGTTTAGGATGATGAATATGCTTAATAAAGTTTGGCATGGATATTGCTGTTTCTCACCTTCTCCAACATCCGTTGAAGCCTCTCGGTTTCCTTCTTAGCATAGTCATTACCTTTCTCCAGGATCTTCTTTGCGATGGTTACATAGACCTTTCCGTGCCTGATTGTTTTTTAAAAGGAAAGTTAAAATTACAGTACCTACAATATCATTACAAACTGATGAAATAAGCTTACACAAATAGCTGAGGCTAGAGTTTACTTTGAAGCAGAACCACTGAGCTTTGCAACATCCTCTTCCATACTGGAGAGGACTTCCTTCCGCTTGTCAATGGCAGCACCAAGGAACTCCTTTGCCAGGGCATCCAAACTTGCTACACGTCCAGCCTAGAAGAATAATGAACATAGTGTAGTCAGGATAAGTAGCATTTTTGCGTGAGTTCAGATGTGTAGTCATGCAGTACTGAATGTATGTAACCAACCTCTGAAGTGAGTTCACCCTTCGTATCACGGCTGGTACCACACTTGTCAGCGTATTATACGCTAAGGTACCCTCTCCACCGCATAAAGTGCGGTCCACGTGGCGGCGGGCGTCGGGCGGCGATCACGCCCGCCGGCAGCGTCGGTCCACGTGGCGTCCGGCGAGCAGGTGGGCGAAACACGCCGCTTTCGCCGGCGCTTCGGCCGTGGCGGCTTTCGGGCGATCGGCGGCGATCACGCCCGCCTGCCGGCGTCGGTCCACGTGGCGCCCGGCGGTAGGTGGGCGAAACACGCCACTTTCGTCCGGCGCCAGCCACGTGGCGGCTTTGGCGATCGGGCGGCGATCACGCGCCCGCCGGCGGCGTCGGTCCACGTGGCGGCTCGGGCGATCGGCGGCGATCACGGCCCGCCGGCGAGCCTCGGTCCACGTGGCGCCCGGCGGCGGTGGCGAAGCACGCCGCCGCTGGCGCCCGATCGCGTGGCGGCTCGGGCGTCGGGCGGCGATCACGGCCCCGCGGCAGCGCCGGTCCACGTGGCGCCCGGCGGCGGTGGGCGAAACACGCTCGCCGCGGCGCCCGATCCGTGGCGGGTGGCGGCGATTGGCGAGGCACGACGCTCGCCGCCGCAAAGGCAAAAAGTGGCGCGACGGTGGCCGCCTCGAAGGCTCCTTCCGCCGCCGTCTGCGTGTCGAAGCAGCAGCTCGCCATAGCGAGCTTATCGATTCAAGGGTTTACGCAACAAGCCCATTCCTCGGCGCCTCTCACCTACTGTCACAAGGGGTCCCATCCGTGAACCGGGCAAAACGCAGCGTAGGCATTTAATGAAATTTGGAGGCAGGACAACACGAGAGGAAGCATTAAATGTATTTAGATCGGCATGATGACCCTCCTTGTACCTACCCCGTTAGCCTGGCCTATATAAGGGCCCTCGGGTGCATGGGGAAGGGGGATCGGAGCTTGGATCAATCGGCCAAGCAATACTAGAAAGAGCTAGTAGGAGAACTTGTAACTCACGAACTCTGTACTGGCTCAAAATATCATATACGAAATCTAGCAGGACGTAAGGTTGTTACCCTTCTCACAAGGGGCTCGAACACAGGTAAAAATCACTTGTTCTTCCTAGTTCATAGGCGCCGAAACCCTCCGCGTGGGAGTCCTCTAGGGTTTTCGCCCCCTCGATTAGCCAGCCACGAAGACGCCCTCCTACCGAACAAAACCCGGTCTGTAGATCACGGGCCTGTTCGGTGGAATCGCCGGCAGGCGCGCGGAGTAGGGGCTAGTGGTTGGCTTTTCCGCCAACTCCGGTGAAGTTTAGGTGTTCTTTTGCTTAGTCGTGAGTCCGCGCATCTCGGGATGGCGGGCTCTCATCGCCAAGATCAAGCGGGGGTGAGTGGTGTTCAGGGCGCCTCCCGGCAGTCTCGCCGGTCGGAGGGTCACCACGACCCGCCCTCGCAGGTGGCGGCCTTGCTCTGTGGATCCGTGAGGGCCTCTGTGCGGCCGGCTTGCCATGGAGGCGCCACCCAGCTCAAAACCTCCATCTTGTCTGTCTCCTCTTGGACCACCCTCGGTGGAACTTGCAGAGACTCTCCGACCACTCGTGGCTCGAGCATCGCCGGTCTCGTGGGACGCGGCCCGGCTCGAGTAGGGCCCCCGACCGCGGGCACCGTTAGTGCGATGGTGCTGGCGCATCTTGGCGCACCAGGCGTCCAGCCGCCCGACAAAGGTGGTCGTGGCAGCGGGCGGAAGCAAGAATGGGCGTCATTTTGAAGGTGCAGGGTATGTTCATATCCTCGACGCGACAACCACCTTGCGGACGGTGTCCCGGTGGCATCCTCAAGGGCTCCGATTCGGTCGGGGTCTTGAAGAAAGACTATCGCGACCGTCCATTGCGACCACGATTCGGTGGGGATGATGGTGTCGCCGTCGTAGCCCACGATTCAGTGGGGACAACGGCAAAGGCTGTCGCGACCTCCGGCTCGGTGGGGAAGGCGATGCATTGTCGCGACCTCAATTCGGGGAGGAAGGCAACGTGCCGCCTCGCCCCCAGTCGGGAGGGAAGGCGGCGATCTTCGCCGAGGCAACACCAGGGAAAAGCTCGGCCCGGTAGTGCCGGCGAGCACCGAGTGGTCGCCACCCTTGGGCAGGGAGATCGATGGATGGATCCTATCACGCCTTCTGCGTGACCAAGTGATCCCCGACGATGATGCCTCAGCTGAGAAGATTGCACGAAAGGCCAAGTGCTATACTTTGGTAGGTGGGGACCTATATCGCCAGAGCAGAAACGGAGTTCTACTGAAGTGCATCACTCGGGAAGAGGGGCACCGCTCTCGATATCCATGGGCGTGTCACGGGAGCCATATGTCCCGAACTCTAGTCGGCAAGACGCGTTTCGCCAAGGGTTTTATTGGCCTACCGCCCTCGGGGCGCTTGCGGTGGTGAGACATCTGGCTTGCGATTCTTCGCCGAGCAAACCCACCGACCCAAGCTCGCAAACCATCCCGCTCTCTGGCGTTCGCGATGCAGGGTCGATATCTGAGCCCGTTCGCAGCCACGAAACTTCACCCACCTCTTCGCCGCCATCGACAAGTTCACCAAGTGGGTCGGCGAAGCGATCTTGAGCCATCACGGCGCCGCATTGTTAAGTTCATGCGCGGGATTTTCACGCTTTGGAGTCGCCAACCGCATCATCACCGACAACGGCACCCGGTTCACCGTAGCGGCTTTTACGGAGTTACGTGAAGAAATGGGCACCAAGGTATGTTTAACCGGTGGCCCATCCATGAGCAATGGTCGGTAGAACGCGCCAATCTTATTTGATCTTTGAAGGGCCTCAAGACAAGGCGTTTGATCGACTCCACAAGCGGGGTGCAAGATGGACGGAAGAACTCCGGTATCTTTGTGGTAAGCCGTACCACGCCCGGTAGTACAACCGAGACACCCTTCTTCTTGGTGTATGGCGCCGAAACATTCTCCCCTCCATTTGTCGCTTTCGCTCGCATGTCTCCGCCTTCAATGAAGAAGACCAAGAAGGTCTCTGGCGAGAAGAGTAAACCTCTGGAGGAGGTCTTGGGATCGAGCCGCCTTGCGTGCCGCCGATTATCAACAAAACCTCGGCGGTACCACGCCACCCGGTCTCTGAGAACTCTTGGCGGTGGGTGACTGGTTTCTTGCAGAATTGAGGCATATCTTGGGTTACATAAGCTGTCTCCCGGTGGGAGGGCCCCTTCAAGGTGGTCTCAGTATCTCGGCCCGGGGCGGTACGGTTAGCCACTGAGGACGGCGAGGAGCTGGCGAACTCCTACAACATCGAGCTGCTCCGGAAGTTCTACCCTTAAAGGAATTTAAGTACCAGCGATTTGCTCGGCCGACCTCGAGTCGTCCCTCTCTGGTAGTGGTCGCGTTCTTTGGCGATCGAGAAGGTTGTTGTCGAAAAACTCTTTGCTTCGCCATTATTATTCCTCTTCGATTGTGCCTTGAGTGGCGAATATGCGCATGAATATCGCTGGTTCCGTGCGTTTGCTAATTCCTTTATGGAGTCCATAGCGATCCTCGGCCTTTGTGTATACTTAGCTCGGCGAAGAAGCGGCTAGGTGCAGTGCTCGACGCGGCTCGCACACCTCGGGTTGGCTCCCTGAAGCACCGTTGGTCGTCACCGCGAGTGCCGTCGGCCTAATGCCACCCCCAGAAACTTCGCCGCTGAGCACATGGCGCCACGGATCGAATTCTTGGTATTTCACAAGGACTTAGAATCCAAGCAGGCGAGCCAGGACACTTCATCTTTGGGGCTTAGAATGTTTTAAAGCTTACCTTGCGTATACCTCTCCGGATGCCTACTCACCTTCTCGAGTGGCCGTCATGCTGCAGGTAAGCATAACGATCTTGGCTTACTTCCTCGAAGGCCTGCGTCTTATTTGAGTCGCCTGATGGCAGAAATTTGCTCGTCCGGTGCCCTGCTCGCCCGAGTCTCTCCGTCGTGCTTTCGCCGGCGCCCGGTTTCTTCAATCGCCGGCCTTCGAAAAGGTCTGATCGCTTGATGGCTCGGGTCGCTTCGCCTTGATGCCATAGCTCGCCAGCCTTCCGTCGTCTTTCGCCGGCGCCGATTTCTTCAATCGCGGCGGCTTCGAAGGCTGATCGCCCGATGGCTCGAAATTTGCTTTCGTCCGATGCCATTTGCTTTCGCCAGCCTTCCGTCGTCTTTCGCCGGCGCCGATTTCTTCAATCGCCCGCCTTCGCCGTAATCGCCAGATGGCTCGAAATTGCGCCTTGATGCCCCAAAGTTGCTTTCGCCAGCCCTCCGTCGTGCTTTCGCCCGGCGCCCGATTTCTTGGTCGCCGGCGCTCGAAGGCTGGTCGCCTGATGGCTCGGGGTCTCGCTTGATGCCATTGCTCGCCAGCCTTTCCGTCGTGCTTTCGCCAGTAGCGTCAAGTCGCTCATCCCATGACATCTGAAATAAGATAAGCGCTTTATACCGCGTTCTTTGGCCATTTCCTTGCGATCATATCCTAAGATAGGTCAAGATGCGCGTGGTTATCGCAAATGTTGGAAACCAACGGCTCCTCATGATAAGAGAAGATGTGCTAAGTGTTAACGTCCGTGAGACCAAGTCATCGAGTGTCGATTAGACACAAGACTCTACACGGCTCGTCGCCTCGGGTTGGCTCCTGAAGCACCACCGGTCGTCTCCGTTGAGTGTTTACGGCCTAGAGCGCTTCCGAGAACTTGTTGTTTCGCCGCGTTCTGTAGTAGCATATTTTAGCGATCATCGGGGTATAAGTTCGGAAGGTTGAAACTGCGATAATCTCGTAGCGGAAACTTCGGCGCTAAGGCCTTCTTTGTGTCTTGCGTTCCTTGTTCGATTTAAGGACATTTTTCACCTACATTTTATGTGGTCCGCATAATCTATGCTCGCGATCACAGCGGGCACATGAAATCACTTGGCAGGACTTAGAAACGCTACCCTAAATTAGGTGTTTCTAAAAAGCGTCTTGGCTAAGTCGAATGACGGCCGTCTAACAAGCAAATGTGGTGAATTCAAGCATGCAAAAATGAGCAAACGCATGAATAACGATTAAACATCTAACATTCATCCAAAAGTTGTCCAAGGTTTTTCTGGACGCAGGTTCATCAACAAAAGCAGCAAAAAAAAGAAGAGAAACAGAAGAAGGCTGCCCGCCTTCACTCCTCGTCCTCGCCGAAATCAAGCTCATCATCGGCGCCGCCGACGGCGGAGGAGTGGAAGCGTCCATGGCCATTGCTCCTGTAACATCCGCCACGTGTTATTGCTCGCCAAGCGCACCAGCGCCTCACTTTGAGCCGCGCCTGCGTCTCCTTCGACGCCGGCCGTCACCACCGCCATGGGATCAAAAGCGGCGTCGCGGTGGCGCAGACGAGCGGCGTGTAGGTCGCGCCATGATCGCGACTGGCGTCCTTCCGTGGCGGAAGCGGCGGCTAAGGCGGCGAGAGTCTCGTAAGCGCCTCCGCGGCTGGTTGGTCGCATGGGCAAATTGAAGCGCCGAGTCCTCCAGGCGCGTTGGCGTCACCCAAGGGTTCGAGCACCTCTTGGTGCGCTGAACGCCTTCTTCAATATGATCGCAAGGTTGCGCCGCGGCGGAAGATTCAAGTTCGAGGTCTTGGCGCCGCCTCGGCCTCTCTGCCGTGTCTCGGCCGTTCCGCCCTTCATTTGCATTGCGGTCGTGTTGGCCCTTTCTGCGCCCGCTCGCCGCGCCCTCTCCGCTCCGCTCGGCTCGCCCGCTCATCGAGGCAAAATTTGTTGGGCGTCTGAGCACCGTGCTTAGAGGCGGCGGAAGAACGGCGCCAGTGCAGCAGCGCATGTCGTTCACAGGTGAAGAGTTCGACAGCCTGCCGGTAAAGCGGCGATGGCGCGCGGCGAGACCTCGGCGGCTGGTGCGGAATATCTTCGGCCGTTGCGGCGGCGGCGAGGCGCTGGCGAAGGCCTCCGCCGTCTCGGTGGCGCCGGTGTTAGCACCCTGGCGCGTTCGAGGCCGCCCTTGATGGCGCCCTCGAGCTCAAGCGACCATCGAGTGTGAGACTACCTTGTTGGCGGTGGCACAGGCTCCGTGGCGAGGTTGTCGGCGCCACGCTTGTCGGCCGGAAGAAGTATGGTTAGTGAAGGCTCGGGGCGGTCTTTGCGGCGGCGGCCGGAGGTGAAGTCGTAGTGGGCGTCCTATGCCCCGTTCCTTGAGGGTACCGCCTCATTGGGTGGCGGTGGCGGTGTTTGATCCGTGGCGGGCCCTCTTAGGGTCCGAGCACTGGTGTGTCGGCGGCAGTGGCGCTGCCGCGGCTTGATTGCTTGCGGCAGCACGTCCCCGATCACCGGCCGAAGTGGCATGGGCGAAGTCACGCTTCGGCCGTGGAGTCCATTGGCGGGAACAACTTTGACGATCCGCAGCGCCCGCGTGCTCCAGTCGGTGGCCAGGCGTCCGACGGAAAAAGCGTGTCGGTTGGGCAAGCGACATCGGTATGACAAGCCACGCCCAGTTTGGCTCCTCAAAGTTGCCATCGCTGTCGCAAGAAAGGGAAAAAAGATGGCGGTCGGTTGGTAGGAAGCCGCAGAAAAACATGTGCTTAAAAAACTAGAAGGAGACAAGGGCTTACGCCCAAGACCCACGTCGCGTCAGTCATTATCGCTGTGTATCGCCATGAAGGCCGAACGCAGCGGCGAAGAGGCCGATCCTCCGTGCCGTGTAGTCCGGGCCACCACCCTCCGTTCGATCCGGCCCCGCAATCTACCGGCGCTGGCCGCCATTGCGCTGAACTCTGCCGTCTCTTCGGCCGTGAGCTCCGATTTTTGGCGTCGCGCGCTCGTGGCACCCCTGAGCGTCGATCATTGTCATCTGGATGTCTGACCAATCGCCGCGCCATGTCCTCGATTGGACTGTCTTTGAAGGAATGTAGCGGGAGGCCATCCGTCCGGCGGAAGTAGCAACTCCCGCTATTTAAATCGTCATTGGTGGAAGCGCGAGAATGAAGAAATGGCGGAAGAGAGGAAGGTTGACATCACCCCATGAACATTTCCGCAGAGGTGTGCGAAGATGGCGAGGAAGATGATAGAGTTGGGGTGAGATGAAGATGGTGGATTTCGTAGAAGTGGAGGACGGTGAAAAAAATTCGGAAAAAGGGTGGAAGAAGGCCGCCATCATGGCCCGGTGTGCGGGGCGATCTCGTCCCGAGAGGCACACGGGCGTGGCGATCCCCGGTCGGTAGCGGAAGGTGCCTTCCGGCGCGATAATCCCCATCCGCTTCACGGCGGTGGCGTCAACAGTGGAGGCTGGGATGGGATTCACCATGGCGAGTCGAAGAAGGCGAAGAGCTTTGGGAAAAAGAGGCGAAGGAACAAGAAAGCAAAGTCGCGAAGAAAAGTATAAGCGTGAACCGCTCAATACTGAGATGCATCTATATATCGTACCCTACATCGACGGTTCGCGAAGGACAAAGTTATCGCCGTTTGGTCCCAAGGAAAACCGCAGATACGTGCGGGACCAAAGCGGTCGTATCCTCATAGTGGTGGCCGCCCAAGAGCGCACTAAGCATTGAAGTGCATTAAATGAAGGTTCTAAAGGAGTCTTAGGCTGCGCTCTAGGGCGGGCAGGGCTCTTGTCGGCGTATTATACGCTAAGGTACCCTCTCCACCGCATAAAGTGCGGTCCACGTGTGGCCGGGCCATCGGGCGGCGATCACGCCGCCGGCCGGCGTCGGCCCACGTGGCGCCCGGCGGCGGTGGCGAAGCACGCCTTTCGCCGGCGCCAGCCCACGTGGCGGCTTTCGGCGATCGGCGGCGATCACGCCGCCGGCGGCGTCGGTCCCGTGGCGCCGGCG
The DNA here is from genome assembly GCA_036346375.1 of Guadua angustifolia. Lineage (NCBI taxonomy): Eukaryota > Viridiplantae > Streptophyta > Magnoliopsida > Poales > Poaceae > Guadua > Guadua angustifolia. Next base: position 63,341,745 of record CM070500.1, read on the forward strand.
AGCAGTGGCGAAAGCACGCCGCTCGTCCGGCGCCCAGCCACGTGGCGGCTTTGGCGTCGGCGCGGCGATCACGGCCCGCCGGCGGCGTCGGTCCCGTGGCGGCTTCGGCGATCGGGCGGCGATCACGCCCGCCGGCGAGCCTCGGTCCACGTGGCGCCCGGCGAGCGGTGGCGAAGCACGCCTGCCGCCCGGCGCCCGATCCCGTGGCGAGTGGCGGCGATTGGCGAGGCGCCCGCCTTTCGCCCGCCGCAAGGCAAAAAGGTGGGCGCACGGTGGCTTCGCCTCGAAGGCTCCTTCCGCCGCCGTCTGCGTGTCGAAGCAGCGAGTTCGCCATAGCGAGCTTATCGATTCAAGGGTTTACGCAACAAGCCCATTCCTCGGCGCCTCACCTACTGTCACAAGGGGTCCCATCCGTGGACCGGGCAAAAGGCAGCGTAGGCATTTAATGAATTTGGAGGAGCAGGACAACACGAGAGGAAGCATTAAATGTATTTAGATCGGCATGATGACCCTCCTTGTACCTACCCCGTTAGCCTGGCCTATATAAGGGCCCTCGGGTGCATGGGGAAGGGGGATCGGAGCTTGGATCAATCGGCCAAGCAATACTAGAAAGAGCTAGCAGGAGAACTTGTAACTCACGAACTCTGTACTGGCTCAAAATATCATATACGAAATCTAGCAGGACGTAAGGTTGTTACCCTTCTCACAAGGGGGCCTGAACCTGGGTAAAAATCACTTGTTCTTCCTAGTTCATAGGCGCCGAAACCCTCCGCGTGGGAGTCCTCTAGGGTTTTCGCCCCCTCGATTAGCCAGCCACGAAGACGCCCTCCTACCGAACAAAACCCGGTCTGTAGATCACGGGCCTGTCTGGTGGAATACGCCGACAACACTTCTCGTTAATGAATTTGACAAAGTCACCCAAGTCCCTGCCACCATCATAATCTTCACCAGCTTTGTTTCCCTTCGGGAAGAACTTCAATGTAGGATAGCCAGTAACTCCATACCTAAAGGTGGCGTAGCAAGTCAAAAACTATTTTGTACATCAATATATAACACATTAAGTCATTAAAGAAATGAAGGAGTTTTAAGTGTTGTGTGCCATACAAATACCAGTTGGTTGTATTGATCATAATTACCGGATTCCCCACAAATAGCGAACCGGATTCTTCGATCCCGAACCGGTTTATAGTACAGGATTCATGTTTGCAGTGGAAATTGAAAGAAAAAATGGCGAACCGCGAACCCGAATCCCGTACAACGACTCGGACGAACCACGTTTCTGGTAACTACGGCATTGATGCATTCACAGCAAAACAACAGCATGTCCCGGTGCAATATAATATAAATAGGGTAAAGAAAATGCAGATGACTTATGAGATTACTTTTCAGCCAAATCTTTGTGTTTGTCAGCATCAAGGTTAGCAATCACAACTCCCTCGTCCAACTTGAAAACAGAAGCCAGCTTCTCATATATCTAAAACAAATACATGAAAATGGTAAGACATGTCGGAAATATACTTGCTGAAACAAATACATGAAAATGGTAAACTAAAATATGTATGAAAAATTCAAGTTAGAGCCATCTACTAACCGGAGCAAGATGCTTGCAGTGTCCACACCTGCAGAACAAATAATCACCCAGTCTTACATTCATTTGGGAAGGATCATGGACATCATTCATGGTGCAAAACATATTGGAGGAGAAGTAAATCAACCAACAAAACCTACCATGGAGCATAGAACTCAACAAGAACATCTTTTGTTTCATCAAGGACAATTGAGTCAAAGATCTCAGGGGTGAGCACTACAACGCTTGAAGGAACGGTTGCCAGCTTTACGTTGGTGCCTGAAAGAAATAATGCACATGGTTCTAGACACTGCTGTAATCGTGAAAGGAAATTGCTTTGACAACACATCAATTAAACTAGCTATTTGTGGGAACTCTTAAATGAGTAACACTAAACAGAATTTACAAGAAAACAAAGGAGATGGTAAAACTTCCTCACATGGTAGCATACAGAGAATTGTAGGGTCTCCTATAATTCTGAAAGGTGCATCAAAGTTTAAAGGATACAAATATGAAATATCACAAGTTGTTTATGAACAATACTAACACCATCCACAATTTTGGAGTCAACATACCATACATGGATATAAAAAGATACATGAAGTCACACTACATCGATAATTTCAGTTGGTCTTGATTTTTCGCCTACTAACAAAAATTCCAATATAATCTAGTATATGATCAGTGTCATAGAGATAGGAAAGTGAATCTGCTTGGTAAAACAACGTAAAAGATAGCATAATTTACAAGCTATTCTTCTAGTAATACAAGTTTAAATTGCTACCTCCTTCAGTATTAACATATTCAGCAAGGGCTTCTGCGGTGCGCTGTCCTTCATACCTACATGGTCATAGTAATATATATCATGAAATTTCTGTAATAGAGATGGTCATGTGCAAGTTGAAACAACAGTCACATAGCCACACTTTTTGGGCTCCAAGGATCCTTTGGGGAACCATTGGATTGTTGGGTACCCAGAAACTCCATACTTGCTGCACACACTCTTGTGCTCATCACAATCAACCTATAACGAGAAATGAAGTTGTATATGAGTAAATCCTATGTTGCATAAAAAAAATGGAGAAAGCTAATTCTCATAAATATCCATTTGCCAATCATTCTCATCCTTCCATTGTGGCATGGGAATGACAAAAGATACCAAAGCAATGTCCAAAACTCCAAATTTTAGCAGGGACAAAACAAAGTTAACATTTGAAGAATGCAAACCTTCGCAATCAAGACAGATTTAGCTTTCTTGAAACTTGCACCAAGCCTTTCATACTCAGGGGCAAGCTTCTTGCAGTGACCACACCTAAACAAACAAAATACGAAGAATATTAATACCAGATATGTTTTTCTTGACAAAAAGGAAGATATATGCTTTGAAATGCTGAACTGGAAAGACACTGAAATTTAAACACAGCTTTATGTCACCAAACCACAGAAGATACTACACAAACCGTATAAACTCTTTCTTTTTCTTCTCTCTTTTTTTTTTAAAGTTGTATTGATATATAACAGTCCACCAGAACCTATCAAGTAGGAAAAAGCTACAACTTTCCCACTTCCAGAATCCAACAAGCCTTAAAATTTCAAAATCTCACCACAATGCCAAGATTAAGCATACATAAGATAATTTTGTTGCTAAAACAATACAATCTAACAAATCACTTGCTACAAATCATCAAAATTGACGGAAAGATTTTGCCCTTTTTTCTTTCTTGCCAGCCCATCCATTAGTTAGTAAAACACTACAATGTTATGGGCTCTAATGCTCGAATACTCAGAAGGAGACGCTGGAATTGTTTATTCCCATCCCACAGCCCCTTCTTGCTCCCCACACACCAACCCTGCTCCTCTCTTTCCCCAGGCTCACACCAACATTCCTCTCCCCCTATAGACGGTGGCGCATGACACTCCTCTCCTTGCCAACACGACGGCACCACTAGTCCTCACACTCGGTGAGTTCTCCTACTGGTCATCTTCTCCCCTCTTGATTGTGGTAGTGTGGTATACTCTCAGGTAGCCAGCGGCAATCAAGAGCTGGTGAGGGTAGCAATAGCTAGGAGGCAAGTCATACAGCTGTGGCTGGCAGGAACAAAAGAGCACAATTGTGGGGACGTTTGGAGTAGCAATATACTAGATGTCCTATGTTGCTTGTTATGGGCTGATGGGCCTGCGAGATGGTCTGGCCTATTTGCTTCATCATTTCCTTTGTTACAGTATCTCTTTTATGTCTACTAGCCATGTGTCAGTGCGTTGCAACATAAACTCAATTTGCGATAAAAAGTTTATTTGCAAAGAGCACTAACAGTGGCAAAGGTGGGTAATTAAAGAGTAGTAGCAAAGGTGGGTAATTTTGATGAAGTGACGCGGGAATAAACTCTTGCTTTATATAGTAGAGATTTTGTGACATATCCATAGTTATCACGGCATCGCCTAGTCGCCACCTAGTCATCGCAGTGGCCGAAGGGGGATGCCAGGACATGTCGTCTCGATTGGAGTCACGCGATGAAGGGAAGGAAAGGGAAACCCTAGCACATCGAGATATAGGATTTGTGGAAAGTACTGTCGAACCCCGATCCCAATCGCATGGATCAGATTTGGGTTCGAACATGAACTGAGTCGCATTGATTCGTGCTCTGGCTCGTGACATGATTGCAAACCCAAGAAAGAGGGACATCATGATGATCCATTGATGACCGAATGCTAACCTGTTGGCACAAGCACGAGTGGGAGAGCTTCCGAGGGACCGGATTCAATAAGCAAGGGGGGGGGGGGATTTTGGGCCATCGCATGGGCATTCATTCAGATCTGAGCGGGCTAGGTCGAGCTCTGGGATCAATGGCTTTGAGGCTGCCAATGGGACCAATGGCTCACATATCCATGTGCCACTCACCTAATCATAATTCATGTGTCATTGAGTAATCATCGCCTAGGTGTCCAGGCGCTTCAGGCTTGCCACACCTAGCCAAATCATCGTGACAACCATGGATATATCATATCTCATATATGTTTCTCTATATTATTATTATTATTATATGTTAATCTACACATGCGAGCAGATTAGTTATTCTACGCTTTGTCTAAGAAGTGCATGCAAACCATCCCATGTACACCCGTGTGTTAAGCCAATTAGTTGCGTAGCCAAACCAACTACTAAATGCGTTTTCTAGTTTGTACATAAATCTTTTTTTCTTTGTTTTAGCCCTAACTTTTTATTAGCAGCCCTGACTCATGAACGGTTTTCACCAATTACTTACTGATGACGAGAGGAATAGAATGATATAAGTCTCGCTAATAAACGCCACATGAATAAAATTTTACTGCCAAAATTAACTTCAATTTACTAATGTGTGATAGTAAAAGCTATACATAAGGATAGTAAAATCTACACCGGACTAGTAAGAGGGTTCAACAACCTGTGTAGTTTGTGCAGTAGTTAATTGATGTTCATTTGTGCAGTAGTAAATTGATGTCATTTTACTATCATTTGGCAGTTCATCATGTGTCATCGCAGAGGCCACATACCTACAGGATAGGCTCATGAGTGCGCACGGCCTTGGTTCTCCAGGCCGGCTAGACAATGTTGTCGACCAACCCTAAATTGCGAGGAAGACAACAATGAGCGTATAGTTGCAGCCAACAAGGCACAATGATGCAAACGTTTGTGCTACTACTGTCAAGAGGAATGCCATTTTATTAAGCAATGCCCACAGAGAGAACAACTATTTCCTACAGCCGTGGTTATACCAGAAGTTACCTCAGTTAAGTACATAATGCCAAAAGTGAGCAGTAAAGTTGCAAGAGAAGTTTGTCCAAAGAACCAGTTGAAGAAAAGATGCCTAAGCAAAGATACTATCCCAGTCAACGAATGCTCAAGAAAGAAAGTTTGCTTTAAACTCTGCTATATCTGACACAAGCCTGAGCATTTTGCCAACAAGTGCCCACAAAAGAAGACAACCACATTGGTTCAAGTCAATTCCAACTCCGACCCTGTCGAAGCCCCAGCTCCAATGCTAAATCAAGGAAGTCGGGAACTATGATTTTACTTAGTGCAATGTTGTAACCCTACTTATAAAGTAAAAAGATTAGTGATGAATTCCATGTAAAGGTTTCCCTGTTGAAAGAAATAAAGTAATAATGATCGATATACTGGTATGTGGAGGTTTAGAATGAAAGCAATAATGTAAAATGATGGGTCCGATATTTCCCTGAGTATTTGCTTGTGTTGATGGTCCGTATGAAAATATTGCATGCGCGATGGTGGCTAGTTCAGTAGTATTCAGCATGAAGCTTGTCAGCTAGAAGATTTGTCATTATCAGAAGGTACCCAGTTGTGCTAGATTTAACCCAAGATGTTTATTGGCGATACTTATATTATTTTGTTTCTCTCATCGTCAGTAAGCTACTAGTGAAAACTTTTTGTGAATTGAAGCTGCCATTAAAAAGTTATGGCTAAAACAAAGAAAAAATATTCATGTACAAATAAGGAAACACATTTACTAGCTGGTTTGCCACGTAATCGATAGTCATCTGGGACAATTCCATCGCATTTAGTACTAGGATTCGTGGCTCGGTCGGTATGCATTAACTGGCTAAGGAGTAGAATAGACTATTCTACACGTGCGCATATCATTGTATCGGTGTTTTGGGGAAAATGGCGTATCGCGTATCCGTGTCAATATCAGTGTATCCGAGCATCCTAGCCCTTTTCTTTCCACAAAGAAGGAATGCAAATAAGGCTGAACCAATTGGTCCAGTTACCCCAGCCAAAATTATGAACCCCATAAACAGCATCACATAAAGGAAACCAATCAATATGCCCCATTACATACCTATCAGGCTATCACCACTAGAACACGACAAGTAATTAAGCTACAAAACGTAATTCCACCTACAGCTTAAACCCTAAGCACAAATACCTATCGAATGCTCGCTTGAAAGAAAGATTACACCTTTATTTATTTTTGGTGACCAACCCCGCCCTCGAGTACACGAACAAGCATACAGGATTAACAAGACGTTCACCTCGACTCAAGTGCATCTAGTCTACACTAGCCAAAACGGATCGAATTTTACGAAAAGGCCGCAAGTTGGTAGCAATCTTATCAATTTCATAAGAAAGAACAAGCTGTGTGACAACAGCTTCTAGTGAATTCGAATAGCAGTTGGGCAAATTCCATATAAAAATTCGCAAAATCGAAACTTCACGATCGCAAATTAAAACAATTCGAGAACTACAGCCGCAGCCGCATGCACCAAAATCTCAGTAGCAACCCAATCGATGAAACCAAGCACTTGGAAGGACCAAGTCAACACGGACGTGTAATGGACGTGGGCCTTGGGCCTTGGAAGCCCACTCTCGGTGAGGCGAGGCGATACAAAAAGAACGGCGGCGGAACAGGGGCATCGAAGAAAATAGACATTGGCCTCGGCTCTCCCTTCACCGCTTTGTTCTTCCCCGACTCTGGTTCTCTTCTTCCCCACGTATCTTTCTCTTTTCCTGAATCCTCTTCTTCCTAGTCTCAGTTCTACCAATTGTATCCCCAAATACCGTGTATTTTGTGAGTGGTGTGATAATCCAGTTCTTGAGTTGGGTTATCTGTGATAATCAAGAGAGGAACGTGACATTTGGTATCAGAGCTGGTTCATTTTCACCTCCGCCGCCGCTCGTCGCGCTTCGTCATCTTCATCGAGCCGCCTGACGAGACGAGAAGGGCGCATCTAGTGCTCTCGTTGAGAACTCCACCTTCGGCGTGATCCACCGCACCGACACCTCCGTCCTCGTCTTCTTCGACGCCACCTCGCTCCACTCCAAGCCGATCTCCACCTTCCCCAGCTCCGCAGCGACACTCCTTCTCCCAGTTCGGTGTCAGTTCCCTCACCATGTCCGCCTCGTCCACCCCAAGCACTCCCGACTCGCTGGCTCCGAACAGTTGGACCAATCCCACTTCTCCCGCCTCGCCGACTCCATGGCTGAGTTCGTCGAGTCCTGCACCCACACTTGTTCCAGTGCCTGCCTTACCCTCTCCGACACCCATGCTGATGACAACTGCCACCACTGGCGCAGCAGTGTCCACCCCTGTCAGTGCCAGCCAAGTGTTTGACGAAATGTCAGGCCACCAGGAGGCGAACACCGGTCATGTTCTTCATATCACGGTGAGCCATGTGCTCTATCCGGTGACTGAGGAGGTGCTTCACCAAGTCGTTGACGCATTTGGCGCTGAAAAGGTGTATGTGCTCGGGAGGACAGGTAGCGTGGAGGTGCTCGTCCTATTCCGGTCATGCCATGATGCGACGCGAGCTCGAGAGGCCCTTCATGGCCGTTGCATCTACGACAACTGTTGTTGGCTGGATGTCAGGTACGAGATGTCGCTCCCCACCACTATCACCCCGGTGACACCCACCAGGTGTTCGACAACATGCCCCATCCAGGACGCCAACAAACCAACAGTTTCGTCCATCCCAGTTATTGCGGCGGTCACGTCCTTCAGTAACTCTTCAAGCAAAGGCACACAGCAGAGAAGAGTTAAGTGGGTGTCACAAGTGCACATCACTCGTCGCCCTGTGCGCTGGGTCATGAGGAGCAAGAGCACTATTGCGAGTGTTGCTGACAGCACGATGTGTACCAAGTGGGCGACAAGCCCCTATGCGCCGATGCATTTGACTGGGCCACTTGCGTATTCTGGTGGTTCTATGATGGGCACAGGTGGAATGTACGGCATGCCCATGGATAGATACGGCTTGAGCTTACCTGCTGGTCCTGGGGCAATGGGCACAAGGGCTGGTTCCTATTCTGATGAAGGCTCTCAGAAGAAACCTGCAGGTGCTGGGCGTGATAATGATTGGAAGTGCCCTAATTGCAACAACATCAACTTTGCCTTTCGGACAGTCTGTAACATGAGAAAATGCAACACACCAAAACCTGAAAACCAGGGGTCCAAGCCTGATGGTTCAAGAGGTTCAAAACCAAAGATGCCTGATAGTAGTTGGAAGTGTTCAAAGTGCAACAAGTCCTTCACCAGCAAAGATATCTTCTTGGACCTCACTGTTACTTCAGGAACAAAAGACTATAGCGAATTGAAGCCTGCTAGAACTGAGCTGTTCAGGAGCCCATTTGTCTCATGTCTTTACGAGAGAGGGTGGCGTCAGAATTTCAATCGAAGTGGCTTCCCTGGTCTTGATGAACAGTTTCGAATGGCTCAAGATTATTTCCAACCAGTTGCTGGTGGTATACTTTTCGATGTCAGCTGTGGCAGTGGCTTGTTTACAAGGATATTCACAAAATCTGGGGCATACTCAGCTGTGATTGCTTTGGACTTTTCTGAGAATATGCTTCGCCAGTGCTATGAGTTCATTAAACAAGATGACACTAAGCTTTCCAGCATCTGGGAATGTGTTGGACAAATCAAGGAAACTGAAGCTACTGATTTATGCAGGAAATTGGATGGGTTAGAGCTTGAAAGCTCATATCTGGAAGGTTTTCTATCACACCTGCAAAATGAATCTTGTGCTGATCATATAGATAACAATGAATATTGGTATCCAAGAGTTGTTCAAGACTCTCCAGAATGCGTGGTGTCTTTGGAAGAGTCTTCCCCTATTGATGACTTCAATACAGAGATGGGGTCTCCAGTGGTGGCCATGCAATCTGAAGTATGTGGAAGCGCAGAGAGGACTTGCACTTCATTTAAGGAGGTTGTGCAGATGCAGGCAGAGGATCAATTTGATGCACTAGTCTGCCATGCTGTTAGACCAAAGGATATATTACTGCATATGGACGTTGAACAAGCAGCCACTGACTATAATTTTTCTTTTGACAAGACTCTTCACTTGGTTCAGGCTATCAATTTTGTTATGCAAGATGGGCGGCTAGAAAGTATAGTATATGATGCTCTGAATAATCATCATCAGAGGAAGAATTTTGAAAATGAAACTTTTGTTGGAGTTCCAGATATTGCTGTGATTCCGAACCCACCGGTAGATGGGTTCGCTACTGATGTGTCCATGATTAGTCAGTTTGGTGTTGGGTTCTACTCTGCCCATCTTGTTGCTGAGAGAGCCGTTGTGACGACTAAGCACAACGATGACGAGCAGTATGTGTGTGAGTCTCAAGCTGGTGGGTCCTTCACCGTCACACGTGCTACCTCTGGAGAGCCCCTTGGGAGGGGTACCAACATCACCCTCTACCTCAAGGATGATCAGTTGGAGTACCTTGCGGAGCGTCGCCTCAAGGGTCTGGTCAAGAAACACTCTGAGTTTATCAGCTACTCCATCTCTCTAGGGACAGAGAAGACCACTGAGAAGGAAATTCCTGCTGATGAAGTTGATGAAGAAATGAGCGGAAATGAGATGACCAGTCTCAAGGACTATGTGACAAGAATGAAGGAGGGCCAGAGCGTCATCTATATGGTTTATCAATGTGTTGATCAAGTTGGGAGTAGAAGTCTATACTTACAGTTGCCATGCGTGGGCCTTGGGCCTTGGAAGCCCACTCGGCTGAGGGCAGGGCAGTACAAAAAGAACGAAACAGCAGACACGGGAGCATCGAAGAAAATAGACATTGGCCTCAGCTCTCCCTTCACCTGCTGTTCTTCCCCGACTCTGGTTCTCTCTTCTTCCCCACGTATCTTTCTCTTTTCCTGAATCCTCTTCTTCCTAGTCTCAGTTCTACCAATTGTATCCCCAAATACCGTGTATTTTGTGAGTGGTGTGATAATCCAGTTCTTGAGTTGGGTTATCTGTGATAATCAAGAGAGGAACGTGACACGATCCGATCCAACTAAACTACAAAAGGATCTGGAGAGGCGGGGGGCGAGGAAGGCGAACCAGGGGGCGTAGAACTCGACGAGGGCGCCGCGGTCTTGGCCAACTTCCTTCTCGAAGGTGGACTCGGTGAGGGCCACCACGTCCTCTCCGTCGGCGAACGCCGGGGCAGCAAAGGCGGCGGCCACGGCGAGGAGGAAGAGGAGGACCAGGGTTTTGCGGGAGATCTGAGAGATCACCATGACTGGGAGCTCCCCGAGGTTTGGGCGAAGCAGGCGAACAAGCGAAGCGAAGCGAAGTCGTTTATTTATAATGGGACTGGTCACCGTGCGTGCTATAACGAAAACACAATTTATAACAAAAATTTATTTATAAAAAATAGTAATCTTACCTGAATAGTACTGTTTAATCCGAATGTACAATTGTTAAAACTTAATTTATAATAAAAAAATTATTTATAAAGAGTACTAATAGTAGTAAAGATAGGTAATTAAAGAGTAGTAGCAAAAGTGGGTAATTAAAGATCAGTGATAAAAATAAATAATTTTAATAAAGTGACGTGAGAAGAAACTCTCATTTTATATAGAAGAGATAAATGAGTTTATAATTTTGAAAAAGTAGTACGGCCAACTTGAGCGGAAGGAGATCCGCAGTGCTAACAAACTCGAGGTTACACATGCTCCATTGGATTAAACAAAAAAATAGCACGACGGTTCGGGGTTTATAAGAATATTATATAATAGTATACTCTTGTATTAAACTTGAAATTTTTTCCGATCGCTCGGCGCGCCACGTGGAATTTAGGGCGGCAAGGTCTCTACATGTGTAACCGCGTCGCACGCACCGGAGCACCATGCATACGGGGCCTCGCTCGTGAGCCACGTCACCTGTGTGGCTAATTTGGTTGTACGGCTTAAGTAATTTTTCTGTTGGCTTATACATGAAGGATTGCGAACGCAATGCAGAGCGTGGTCGCTGCTACCGCCAGTCGAGTCCGAGCCCCGTCCAAGACGCCTCCTCTGCGAGCAAATTTTCTTAGGAATGACATGTGGCGAGCACGCGCAGTGAGAGCCCGAGCAACGCGTGGCTGTGTTTTTTTTTTGAAAAAGACATTGGTCATTTCCTTTTTTACAAAAAGACCCTGAGTCTTTCCAAAATTATGTATTAGCCTATTTTTTAATGGAGTCCTCTGAAACTGTCGAAATTATTTTTCTTTTATGTACAGAACCCAAAAAATATGATGGGCTTTCCAAAAATACGTTTTAATCCGTATTTTTTCCCGGTCACCAGAACTTTCGAAATTTCCTTTTTTCATCGTGATATCCCGTAAAAATTACAAAAGAAAACTCATATTTGTTTATTTTTTTTACAAAGGCCCCCAAAAATATGAGACACTTTCCAAAATTACGTATTAGCCTATTTTTTACAGAAAGACCCCTGAGCGGATCTTTTTTGCAAAAAACCCCTAAAAAACCCGAAAACATGTGAAATTTTCCCGTTAGCCACGTGGCAGCTGCTGCAACGTGTGCCGCACCCACACATCTAGTTGCACTGATTTTAGTAGTATAGGGAATATTGTGTCATCTTCTCTATTTATAAATATCCTTCCGTCTTCTCTACTCACTTCCTCATCCTCTTCCTTCCTCTCTAATAAAAAAAATCAAACTAGAAAATTTTAAACTTGAAAATTTGGAAGAGAAAGTTTTAAGTCGAAGCAAAATTCAACTAAAAAAATCTAACTCTAGAAATTTTAACTCAAAAAACTATTAACTAGGCAAAATTCAACTCTGAAAATTTCAAATCAGAAATTTTCAACTCGAAAAAAAATCAAATGGCACAAAAAATTTTAAATCAGAAAATTTTCAACTTAGAAAATTTCAATTCATGAACTTTCAACTCAAAAAATTCAAATTGAGAACTTTCAATTACGAAAATTTTAACTCAAGAAATTTCAAATTGGAAAAATTTCAAGTGGGAGAATTTTAGAATGGGAAATTTCAAAAACTTTTGATCCAAAAATTTTTTATTCGAAAACTTTCAATTTAAAAAATCGGTTCGAAACATTTCATTTGAAAAAGTTTCCCTTTATAAAGTTTTGATTCAAAAAACTTTTGGATTAAAAAGTTTCAATTCAAGAAACTTTCGGGTCAAAAAATTCCGATTTAAAATATTTTAGTTTGAAAATTTTAGTTCAGAAACTTTCAAAATGGTTAAAAATACTTTATATTCAATTATTTAGAAGAATTTTGAAAACAAAAAAGTTTGCGGGGAAGGGGAAGGGAACAGAGAAGTTAAGGTGGAATGAAGGTGATGGCACAAGTGTTGTAACAGGAGAGCTTTAAGGAGAAGGAAAATATGGGAAGAAAGAAGGTGCTACCACATATCACAACGAAATAGCATTCTAATTAAAGATTTAGTGAGAATATTTTTAAATTAGCAATTCTGTTTTTAAATTTTTTATGTAAAAATAGAATAATACCGCACAGGAGAATAACTGCAAAGTGCAAACCACTGCAACTCCGTTGTGTTGAAGACTAGCTATGTGCCCGTGCGTTGCAACGAAAACTCAATTTGTGATAAAAAGTTTATTTGCAAAGAGTACTAACAGTGGCAAAGGTGGGTAATTAAAGAGCAGTGACAAAAGTAGGTAATTTTGATGAAATGATATGGAAAGAAACTCTTGTTTTATATAGTAGAGATATGATAATCTATCTACAGAGCCGTGACATGATCACATGAGTTTGCTATGCAACTATTATATACTAAAGTTCAAAGTTCAAACATTAGCAAGGTTAGCGAACAAAGTCCGAGATAACGTTGCCTCTGTATGCCTACTCACAGTTTTGACTAATATCAATTCTGGATAAACAAATCCGAGCTATTTGTGAAGAAGGCTCAAAGGTAAAATTTGTTGGAGTTTATGGGCTTGGCTCAAATAATATTCTTTATATATCTTAAAGAATCCCAAAGATCCACTCATAAGTAGTAGAATGTGAGAAGTTTAGTATGCTATTACTAGGCTAGGTGGAAGAAAAGTGGCTTATAAAGTGGAGTTGAAGCAAAGAAACACCACGTGCGAGCTATATGAGATCTGAATGTTTACCCCTCTAGATCAGTTGATGACAAACTTACGTGTGAAAATTTTACCTCTATATAATGCGATTACCACTTTACGTGTGAATGTTTACCTCTATATGAGGTGACGCAAATGTTTACCTCTATATGAGATGACGACCTTAGACTTATGTGCAAACATTTATCTATATGTGGGGTAATGACCTCTTAGACTTATATTTGAGGTGACGACCTCTCGGAGTCTCGGAATATCCTGTGCATATAAGTCCTCTCGTGTACACACCGTGCACACCAACTAAAAAAAGTCGCGAAAAATTCTGAAAAAAATTGTAGATGTACTTCATAGATTACTCTACCTAGGTATAAAATTGTAGGTTCATAGGTAGAGTAATCTATGAAGTACATCTACAATTTTTTCAGAATTTTTCGTGACTTTTTTTAGTTGGTGTGCACGATGTGTACACGGAAAAACCTATGTGCACAGAATACGTTGCCATATATATATATATATATATATATATGACGAGAGAGAGAAAGAGAAGCGTGCATGTATCTTACAAAACAAAGTATAAACTTTGCGCCAAGCCGTGATTATCTTTCTAGCAACCTAATACATGAGTAACACTACTAGTACTACGAATCTGACACATGATTACATGAGTAGCACTACTACTCTGAATCTGAATCGCAACGTTGAGTTTCTAGTAGTGAATCCGATTCCCGTGTGAATTGAACCACGTCTGTGAATCCATAGGGTGTATTTGGCAGAGATTTAATTTCTTCAGATTCATAAATTTGGTGAAGCTGAAAATTCTAGCTTTACTAAATTCGTGAAGCTGAAACTGTGAGTACATTAAGAGTGTTTAAATAGATCACCTTGTTTACATTTTAGACTAAAAATATAAACTTAATTCACTTTATTTTAGGTTACAAGTTTCAAATTTCAGATGAAACTAGAATCTAAAACTCTACCAAACAGATCCATAGTGAGATATGTGATTCCTTTGTTTCTTCTCTGAATCTGATTCCCGTGCAAATTGAACCATATATGTGAAGGATGGAAAAGAACACAATGCATTTCCTTATTGGGAACGTATCCTGTGCACACAAATATTTGGTGAAAACACGGTGCACACCAACTAAGAAAAGTTTCAAAAAATTCTAAAAAAAATCATGGATGTACATATCAGCTTACCCCATCTACATATAAAATTTCATGATCAAATTCGTCCTATGATAGAAGTTACAAAAAAACAAACTTGATCATGAATAGGAACTATTCCTGTTCATGATCAAGTTTGTCTTTTTTATTACTCTTAGTACAGGACGAATTTGATCATGAAATTTTATATATAGATGGGGTAAGCTGATATGTACATCCATGATTTTTTTCAGAATTTTTTGAAACTTTTCTTAGTTGGTGTGCACGGTGTGTACACGGGAGGACCTGTGTGCACAGGATACATTCCCTTCATTATTTTACATCTTTAATTAGAACATGTTTAGAACACGTAAAATTAAGAAAATAATATATAAAACACTTCAATTCACAGGAAATAAAAAAATTCTCATGTTTTAAACAGGGACTTAACATTTGAAGAACCGCTGCTTGTCTGAGTACATTTTTTATCACCGTAACTGTACTATAGGTCCTATTTGTTTAGATTTATAGTTTAAAGACAGCCTATTAGCTTAAGCAACTTAAAAATAATTAGCTTTTATACACAGTAGAGATGCAGTATGTTTTACTCTAACTTTTGTGTTGATGGTCTAAAACCAACCCTATGTAAACTAAGAAAAATATCTCTCTAATATTTTTTCTTTTAGTTATATCGAGATTTATAGTCCTTCAAAAAAAAATCTCAGATAAAAAACTCTCAATTTGCACTGACAATCATCCTGAAACAAGTTTGACTTCGACAAGGCTCATAAATTGTGCAGGATGCTAGCTGGTACAAGAGTGTCAGTGTCACTTGAATTTCGCATGTGCATTTTCTAACTAAAGACTACAACTCCTTCGTATTGCTGCCAGAGTCCCAAACACGAATCTACTTCATAATCTGCAAAGTACCATAATGCGCATATTTTTCTCCTTCATAGATCATTTGTACCCGATTCACATACACGCTCTTACACAAACTCATACGCTTACGCTCGGCTTGGAACCGGGAATAAAAAAATCAGTTCCCCGCAGAATTCAATTCATGCAGTTCAAACAAGACCCTATAGGGAATATAGAAGTTGCATACTAAAGAGATAAACTACAGATGCACTAAGTTGCTATTTGCCGCATCAAATGTACCGTGTTGCAAGGAAAACTCAAAATAAGGGTAAATTTTGCAAAACAACCCATACGTTGGCTGAACTATTAGAAACTACATTTTAAGATTTTATTTCATAAAACTATGCTCTTTGCATCAAATAATGCCCCTCCTAAATCCTGAAGGAACGCAGGCCTAGGAGCGATTTGAGCCGAGCCGGCCGGCTGGCTCGGCTCAAATTTTTTTTTCGCGATTTGGTCCTTTTGTAAATTATGAATAGGTCCTTTGCGATTTTTTATGAGAGGAAGATTTTTTCCTCTAAATTCTCGTTCGGGTCCCTCGTGCGCTATTTTACAAAAAGAACCTCCCGTTAAATTCAAATCGCGAACAAGTCCTTTTCTAATTTTTAAGGATAGCGGACAGGTCCAAAAACGTAACATTCAGGTCCTTACTCTTTACGTCTAGGTCCTTTCTCCGTTTTTCTCGGGAAAAAATGTTTTTGTCGCTAGAAATATATGTGCGACTCTATCTCTAGACTTTTTCCCACCTCGATTTCCCATCTCGATCTCTAATATTTTTAAAGCATGTATTATTACTCTACTGACGCTGCGTCGGTCTCGATATTTTTAAAATATGTATTATTACTCCGTGAAGCAGCGTAGAGTGTTAAGCTCGACAAAATAAGGTTGTCATCTCTAATAATTTTTCGCCATTTTCCCTCTAGATTTTTTCCTCACCTCGGTTTTCTAGCTCGGTCTCCAATATTTTCTAAATAATTCGTCGAAAGAGATATTTCTACAGCTCTATCCCTCTACTTTTTTCCCCGTTTTGCTCATTATTTCAACGATTTAAAAAATAAAACGCCGCCGAAAAAAGAAATCCCTACGAAAAAACGACACGTGCGGCGTGTTACGCCGCGAGTCTCTAATGTTTTTTAAAACATGTCCTTTCTTCGTTTTCCCAAAAAAAAAGTTTTTATCGCCAGAAATATTTGTGCACCTCTATCTCTAGACTTTTTTCTCAGCTCGATTTCCCATCTCGATCTCTGATATTTTTTAAAACATGTATTATTACTCCGCGAACGCGTCGATCTCTAATGTTTTTTAAAATATGTATTATTACTCCGCGAACGCGTAGAGTGTTAAGCTCACTAAAAGAAGGTCGTCATCTCTAATAATTTTTTACCCTTTTCCCTCTAGACTTTTTCCCCGTCGTGGTTTTCCAGCTCGGCCTCCAATATTTTCCAAATAATTCGTCGAAAGAGATATTTCTACAACTCTATCTCTCTATTTTTTCCCCATTTCGACGATTTAAAAAATAAAACACCACCGAGAAAAAAATAAATTTTTCCTACGGAAAAGGAAAAACGACACGCGTGGCGTGTTACGCCGCGAGTTTTTAATATTTTTAAAAACATGTATTATTACTCGGCGAACGCGTGGAGTATTAAACTCGACAAAAAAGAAGGTTGACATCTCTAATAATTTTTCGCCTTTTTCCCTCTAGACTTTTTCCCCTCCGCGGTTTTCCAGCTCGGTCTCCAATATTTTCCAAATAATTCGTCGAAAGAGATATTTCTACAACTCCATCTCTCTATTTTTCCCCCGTTTCGCTCATTATTTCGACGATTTAGAAAATTAAACGCCGCCAAAAAAAATATTTTTTCTTCGAAAAAACGACACGCACGACGTGTTACGCCGTGGAAAATTTCCTAGTTTTATCAAAGAACTGCATACTGTCATCTCACACATTACCTGACAAGTTGGATCCACGGGTCAGCCACACACGCCTTCTGCCTCCATTTCTCCCTGCTGACCGGTTACTCCACATGTCGGCCCGTGTTTGGACGTGTGACGTGTACGAGGTAGGGTTTGAGCATGCCACAACAATCCATACACGTGTCCCATAATAGTTTACTGGGTTGAATTTGAATAGTATAGATCACAAGAAGGTGGAGGGGACGCATGCAAAGTAGGGATGGCAAAATTACCCGTGGGTTCGGGTATGGGTTTGATTTCAGACCCGTGGGTTTCAAATTTCGTGTTCGGGTTTGGGTTCGGGTTCGGGTTCAGTTCTGCACCCGTGGGTACCCGTGGGTACCCGAATTAATTAATATAAATTTAAAATAATGGAAGGTTAATTCAAGATTTTCAAGCATCGTTCGAGATGTAAGATGCGGTAACTTCCATGATTATATACACCATATATTTTTCCTTTAAACATAGAAATTACAAATGAATTGATTGACAATTGATGGTTGAAAATTTGATTGTGAGGTGAATTTAATTTGGGTTGGAACTGTTCGGGTTCGGGTACCCATCGGGTTCGGGTATGGGCGTGGGTATGTACCGTGAGAGATTTCGGTTCGGATTCGGTATGAATTTGGGTTTCGGTTGGTCTCAAGGGAGGTGTACCTACCATACCCACCGATTGCCATCCCTAATGCAAAGTAAAATTAGAGAGGTGCTTCTATATTTTTTTAATAATTATATAAATATTAAAGTATGAATGAATGGTAGATGGTAATTATTTACCCTTTCGCTTGCTTCAAGATTTATGCAATTTGTATTGGAAGGGAAAATATTGAAGCACTGCTCGTAAAATTATTCAAGGGGTTGGTGGTTGACCAGGGGCATTTAAATTCAATTATATTATTAACTTTGCAATCTCACGGACTCCTCAATTTTAGAAATACATTACAGGCTTATGGGATACTAAAATACATAGATGTGCAGGAAAATAAATGGTATAATGGCAAAATTAGTTCAAGTTAAGACATCCAAGTCACTGGTCCTTTACTTGAAAGGGCTTGAGTGGACAAATCTTTGGCCTCATTTAGAAAATTTTCCAATTTGTACATGAATTTAACCATTTCTTGTGAAATTCTTGTAAATTTGTTAGCATTAGAATTTTAAAATATATGACCAATTTATAAGGCTTAGGTTAAAATTGGATTTCTAGCCAATATGGGTTCAAACAAGTAATTTTATCTCCAAGAGATAGAGGTCGATACGGTTCATAGTTTATGACAGATCGGAAAAGGATAGATCGGCCTACAAGACATGAGGCGAGCCGAAACAATACAACAAGCAATGAACTCACATATACTTTTATTTACTTTTCATCGACTAAGAGTAGTTTTTAGATCTAGTAATATTTCTTTGTAATTCGTTCTTATTCAATAAAGTTGTGCATCGCCGATTGCTGATCATCTTTGATTTACCTCAATTACCTCATGTTTGTTTTCATATTGATCTTGTTGCACATCGCCTTTTTGGCAAAAATAGATCTTTACATATCATCTAATTGGCTTAAAAGTTGTTTAGATCTATTTTATTGATTGTGTCATCAAATCGGTTGTGAGCACTTATTTTCGAGTAATCTTGCTGATTGCATAATCAAATTGGCTACACACCACGAACGTTATTGGACTAGGCGTTCGCGTGTGTTGAGGCCGAACGACTCTTTTTTGGCGCCAACACACTTTTGGCACATCCCGTGGGACGAGACAATGTCCTCTTCAGGAAAATCGATTCCACTATCTGACATTGTGTTCGATGCTATAATCATCTTGACAATGGACGATCTAACGTTGAAGCAATGCAAAGACATCGAGGATCGAAAGGAAATGCTCGAGGAGATGATGCTAAACTGCTATAAAAGAAACTTAATGTGGCATCACCCAAAAGACCACGCTGCCAGCGATCAACTTCCTTGACAAAACTAAGGCCCTGGTTGCGTTTTATAACAAGCTAGTACTGAGTCTTTTCTCTCTCTTTTGGCTTGATCAGGTTCGTCAGATGGGGAAGGGAGAGGTTTGGATTGTTGATTTCAGTTGTTCTCGTCATATGACCGAAATTCCCGTTGGTTCTCTTCCCTAATCCAAGCCCCTGGTGATGAGTTGATCACTTTTGGGGATACTTCTTTTGGTAGAGTTATTGCTTAAGGTACCATTTGCATTAATGAAAATTTATTCTTAAAGATGTTGCCTTAGTGAGTAGGTTGCAATATAACTTGTTCTCTGTTTCTTAGTTTATCGATGACTCTTTCGAGGTAAGCTTTAAGAATAGTGCCTGTAGAATCCTTGATTCATCAGGAGGATTAGTTTGCGGGATTTCTAGATTTGGAAAAGTCTTTTGTGCTAATTTTTCTATTTCTTCTAGAGACTCTCTTTGTTGTCTGATTGCTTTTGAGTCCCGTGATCTCTCTTTCTAGCATAGGAGAGTTGGTCACATTGGTTTTAATCATTTGACCAGAGCGAGTAGCCACGATCTCGTTTGTGGTCTGCCCAAACTCAAGATGGTCAAAGACTTAGTTTGCTCTCCCTGCCGACATGGCAAGATGGTTACTGCTTCTCATCCTCTAGTCAACATAGTAATGACTGATGCACCAGGACTGCTTTTACATATGGACACTGTTGGTCCAGCTAGAGTGCAATCAGTAGGAGAGAAGTGGTATATTCTTGTCATTGTTGATGATTTTTTGAGGCATTCTTGGGTATTTTTCATGGCCTAGAAGTATAAGACTTTTTCTCATTTCAGGGGTTTTATCAATAGGTTGTCTATTGAGCTCCCAGGTGTGTTACAAGCTATACGTAGTGATAATGGTACGGAGTTCAAGAATTCCTACTTTGAGAGTTTCTGTGTGGAGTCTAGTTTAGAGTATCAGTTCTCCTCTCCTTACGCCCCTCAGCAAAATGGCGTAGTGGAAAGGAAAAACAGGACTCTGGTTGAGATGGCCAGGACGATGCTAGATAAGTACAGTACTCCTAGGAAGTTTTGGGCTGAGGCTATAGCTATTTCTTGCCATGTTTCTAATCGTGTTTTCTTGAGAGCACATTTGTATCGCACTTCTTATAAGTTGAGGTATGGGCGAAAGCCTAGTGTTTCTCATTTTCACATATTTAGTTGCAAGTGTTTTATCTTGAAGTTTGATAACCTAGATAAGTTTGAGACTCATTCTTCTGATGGTATTTTTCTGGGTTACTCGACTTCTTCTCGTAGCTATAGGGTCTGGAGTTGTGATGCGAATAGGATCATAGAGACCTGCGATGTGATCTTTGATGAGTCTAGCTCAGGAGCTAGTAGAGGATGATGGAGATGATGGTGTTTCACTTGATCTAGTCCCCTCTACACCTGAGGTGCCTCCTGTTTCCATTTTAGCACCTTAGGGAGATCAGCCCTTGCCTTCAGACTCTCTTTCAGTAAGTGGCTCTGTTCCTACCTCTTCTACTCAAGAGGTAGAGGCTATTTCTTCTTCCGCACTTCCCCACCATATTCATAAAATTCATCCACCTGATCAGATTATTGATGATCTATTTGAGTGAGTCACTCACTCAAAATTAGGTTTGTTCAGTTTCTGCCTTCACTCAGCCTTTGTCGCCTCTTTTGAGCTGAAGGATGTTTCTCATACATTATCCGATGAGTCATGGATTAGTATTATGCATGAGAAACTTGAAAACTTCGAGAGGAACAAGGTATGATAGCTTGTTGAGCCCCCATCTGGTCATAATGTCATTGGGACCAAGTGGGTGTTCAAAAACAAGCAGAGTAAAGATTGGGTTATCATTAGGAATAAGGCTAGGCTAGTTGCACAAGACTTCACTCAGGTTGAGGATCTTGACTTTGAGGAGACCTTTGCCCCTGTAGCTAGACTAGTGACTATCCAAATCATGCTTGCATTCTCTGCATCCCAAGGCTTCAAGCTCTTCAAATGGATGTCAAGAGTGCATTCCTCAATAGCTATGTTGAGGAGATTTATGTCAAGCAACCTATAGGATTTGAGAATCCCAAATACCCAAACTATGTCTACAAGCTTTCCAAAGCGTTATATAGACTTAACCAGGCCCCTAGATCATGGTATGAGAGGCTTAAATCTTATCTTCTTAGCCATGGTTTTAAAATAGGTGTAGTAGACAGAACTCTGTTCATCAGACACCAGGATTCTCACTTCCTTCTCATTTAGATTTATGTGGATGATATTATTTTTGGTGGCTCTTTTCATTCTCTTGTATCTCAGTTTTTTGAAATGATAAGCACGGAGTTTGAGATGAGTATGATGGGCGAGTTGAGCTATTTTCTTAGCTTCCAAATCAAGCAGACTCGAGAGGGTACTTTCCTGCACTAAGGTAAGTACACTCAGGACCTTTTGAGGCAGTTTGATATGTCTGGTGGGAAGCCTATGATGACTCCTATGGCCACCACTGCTGTCCTCGATCTCAACGAAGATAGTGAGCCTGCTGATCAAAAGGAGTTCCAGAGCATGATTGGTTCTCTCTTATATCTCACTGCCTTGCGACCAGACATACACTTTGTTGTGTGTATGTGCGTTCACTTTCAGGCTTCTCCCTGCCCCTCTCATTGCCAAGCGGTGAAGTGCATCTTCAGGTACCTTCGACCTACCATTGATTATGGTATTTGGTACTCTTCCTCTTCTTTTCTATCCCTTAGAGCCTTTTTCGATGATGATTTTGCTGGCTGTAGGAAAGATAGAAAGAGTACTTCTAGCACTTGCTAATTCATTGGCACTTCTCTTATCTCTTGGTCATCTAGGAAGTAGTCTAGAGTTGCACAGTTTACTGCTGAGGCCGAGTATGTTGCTGTAGCTAGCTGCTGTAGCCAGGTGCTTTGGATGAGATCAACCTTGTAAGATTTTGGGTTAGAGATAGAGAGTGTTCCACTTTTTTGTGATAACACTTCTGCTATCTGCATTGTTAAGAACCTAGTGCAGCTCTCTCGGACCAAGCACATTGATGTTACGCCCTATTAGAGACCATGTGGAGAAAGGAGACATAGTACTTTAGTTTGTGGAGAGTGACCACCAATTGGCTGATATCTTTACCAAGGCTTTGGACAGCTCTAGGTTTGTTGCCTTGAGGAGTGAGCTTGGAGTTGTGTGCCCTTACGGCCTATTGTGAGGAGGAGCTGGTCTGTATATTCTGTATCATATATTTTCTTCTAGTTTTTTTCTTTCGTTTTGACTTGGGTGTTTATAGGGCTTATTCTCTAAAGTTATGAGTTCATTTCACTTAGACTTCTGGTATGCGTTGCATGGACCTCTCATCTTGTGCTTTAGGTTGCTATCATGCTTAATTAGCTATTCTCTCTTCTCTCTAGGTTGAGTTCCCTCACAGTCTTATAAGTCTAGCAGGTGTTGGGCCCCTGCTATGTCAGTCATTAGGGAAGATGCGAGTGAGTCTGAGCTATAGTGCTCTCTGCTATCTTTTCTATGCTCTATAGCTACCCAGTTCGTAGTTTCTCAATCTCTTCTCTTCATTCTGTGTTTCTGGTTTTAATTAAGTTCTTTTAGATCGTTCTTGAGCTTAATCTTGGTTATACCTCAACTAGAACCAGATCTGTATGTAAAATTGAATCATATGTTGAGAGGGAGTTTAAGAATCTGCTTCATGCATTGCATATAGACTTTATTTTCTGTTTTATGGACTTTGTCTATTATACAAATGATTCACTTCATGCTATACACCATGCTACATCATTTTAAGAAATGCTCTAACTTAGATATGTCCAAGTTCATTTATCTTGATAAGCTTACTAAAACTTAAAAAATGAGCTCTAAACAAACTAAATGAAATATGTTGCTTTTACTTGCTGAGTCTCTTCTCTATGGGTATTTGCCATGATCAATAAACTTTTAGAATTCTCTAGAGTCCCTCTAGCAACTTGGGTAAAACTTGTTTAATCCATACTTGAGCCCTTCACTTGCTTATCAATCAAAGTGCTAAAATGAAAACAAAATTGATTTTTATGCGCATTAGACTCAACACTTCACATTCACAAGATAACTTCCCATTGCACTTGGGATGAATTTGAAATGGGTTATGTATGACCAAGATCATTCTCTTAAGAGTCTATCTTGAGATGATCGAATATGGCTTGAGTCAATTGTTTTTAAAAAAATGCAAATAAAAAACATATGTGGGTAAAGAATGCAAATAATGTCAAACATTTGCACCCCGCTATGTCTTTCAAAAGCTATAAATTTTTTTGCATCAAATGAAAAATAAGCTCGAAGGACCTTGTATGCACTTCTAGATTCCCCAAAGTGTTGAGTAGGTTGAACTCTAAGTCATTCATTTGATTCTTTGAGTGGCTTTACTTCTAGATTTGAAACTAATACGAAGTGTTGCTCATGTCACAAAATTACGAAAAATGACATTTTCAAACCTAAGCTAGCAAGCAAAATTTCTTATTTGCACTTGGACATGTCTTAGTTTAGTCAAATGCGAAATTGACTAGCTTGGTGTCATATCTTATCTTCATAGTCACTTAGATAATTTTCAAAGCTCTTCTAGGTTACATTTCATGCATACATATATAAATGGGAGAAAATGTTATCTTGATGCCTATATTACCAAAAGGGGAAGAAAAACGTAGAAAAGGCATCATCAAAAGGTAAATCTTGATTCTTATTATGATCTTGGTAAATTTTTGTTGATTTTATGGATCATAAGCTTATTTGCACCTTGGTTCTTATGATCTTGGTAAATTTTTGGATCATAAGCTTATTTGCACGTCTTGTTACCTCTTGTTATTGGATTATAGAGTCTTTGTGGAAAACTTGCTAAACTTGTGTTTTCTTTTGTTTCGCTCTAAAGATCCTTCTAGCCAACTTGGATATAATCTTATTTCTTTCTCTCTTTGGACCAAGTTTGGTTCTGCATTCAAATTTTTACCTTCCTCTCTCTTTCAAACTCAAACATATGCCTTTTTGGGTATTTGTCAATATACTCATCAAAGGGGGAGATTGAAAGACCATGTGGAGGTCTAACCTTGGTTGTGATGAGTTATTGACTGTGTATGAAGTATAAAGTGCTTGAGTTTGATTTTTGATTTGAATGAGATTTTTAATTTGAAACAATTTGGATCATTTTTGCTTAGAGCAGCACTACTGGCCATGGGGGCGGTAGTGCCGGCAATAGTGACAGTACTGGCGTAAGGAGCGATACTTATGTACCAGAGAGGGGTGTTGTTGAGTTTTTCATCGAAGCGACACTACTGGCCTCGTAGGAGCGGTAGTGCCGGCAGAACCGACACTATCGGCCTCAAGAAGTAGTAGTGCCGACCCTTGAGCGAAATCAAAAATTTGAATTTTGAATTTGAGTAGGATTTGCTTGGACATTGCTATGTGATGGGTTTTCCTTGTTTTTGATGGTTGTAGAGCGATGGTGCTAGGTCATTGTGAGGCGGAGGATGACTGGGACTAGGCGAGGTGTGCTGGAGGTCTAGATAGTTGAGGATCGCTGGAAGATGATCGGAGACGAAGCCACTGCAAACCTAGAAGACAAGGAATGGATGAGATGCTAACTAGGAACTGCTCGGATCAAGGAGGGCCGTTGGATCGCGGTCTAGGTGATAGACTAGTGGGTCTAGTTAGTATGCTTTGAAAAGCGTACAAAAATCATTATGTTGTTGGGTTTTGGTTGGCCCATGTATTAGTGAGTGAATCAATCTCATCCCTTGATGGTGATCCTTAGGGAAGAATGTAACATCCCAAAATTTGAGTTTTGGAATGTTTAAAATTCAAAAGTGAACCATTTGCATTTTCTTAGAATTAATTGAAGCTTAATATGAATTTTCTAATAATGAAAAGATTTAATTTGATTAATCTATGCATCCAACTAAAGGTTTCCAGTTTTTATTGGGTTCCTTGTGCTTCAAGGAATTTTTCTGCATTTTTGGAGATTTTTTCGAATTTATTTGCTATTTATTTGAATTTATTTACTTTTATTGGAATTTCTGGGATTTTTCTAAATTCGGAAATTATTTGATTTTCTTTTTCTTTTCGGGCCGAATTCAATTCCTCATTCAACCTCAGTAATCCGCTACCGCTCCTATTCCCGCCCAAGCGCTAAAACCCTAAAACCTCGCCGTCCGATCCAGATCCAACGCCTCCCGTGCGTCCATCGCCGCTTGAAGCCCGCCGCCACTAGAAACCCTAGCGCCGACGACCAACTTGGATTTCGTTGCTTCACGCCCCCGAGGCTATTTAAGCGCCGCCACGCGCCTTCGCCCGAGGTTCGCCTCTCGCATGTTGCACCTGCCGCCCTATTCTCACCGCCGGAGAGTTCTGGTTGCGCCAGACGAACTTCATAGAAGCGCGCCGCCGTCCTGAGCACTTTCTCCGCCGTCTCCTGGCCGCGCCGGTGCACCTCCGTCGTTGCCGACTGCACGGTCGAACTCGTCGCGTCGCCCTCTCCCCGATCCGCAGATTCTTCCGCTCGATCCGACCATCCTTCGCCGCGTCCGGTGTCGTCTTCTCCGCCTCCCGTGAGTTGCGCCGCCGCCTCGCCGTCGTTTCCCATCCGCAAACCTCAGCCGTCCGATCTGCGGTGGACGCTCCAGATTGAGCCGCGTCATCCCCGCCGCATCTTCATTCCGTGGCCGTCCGATTCGGAGCCAACGTCCCCGATCTTGCCGCGTGGCCGAACCCTGCAACCGTGCTGCGTCATCGCTTGCGTGGCCGCCGCGTGTGTGCCAAGCCAGCGCCACCTCAGCCCTAGCCGCCGCGTGGCATGCCACGTCGACGCGGTTTGCCGCATCACCTGAAGGTCGCCTCGGTGCTCTCGGTCTACCATGGACCGTGCCACTGACGTGCGGGCCCCACTCGTCAAAGGGAATTATTTTTCCTTTTTCTGATTTTCCCGAATTTCCGAAATTCCAGCCAATCACGAGCCGACACGTGTCACCCTTTCCGAAATTTTCTGATTTTCTCTGAATTAAATCTTCCGAAGGCCCGTTCTCCTTCGTCCGAACTCCGATTGAGCCGATTCAAATTTCTAAATTTTTGTAAAATCAAGCTCTACATTCCAGAGCCATTTATTTTCAATTTTAAGCTTGTTTGCTTCTCTGTTTTGTATTTATTTGGCTTTGTTGCTTTATTTTCCGGTAGACGCAAACTCTGAAGGAGCGAACAGAGATTTCGAAGACCAAGACTCAGCATTTGAACAGCAAGGCAAGTCGTAGACCTTTGATCATATTGAACCCATGTTTGCAAAAGTACCTTGTTTTATACAATTGCATGCTATTTGTGTAACAATGCTAGTTTATGGGAGTAGCTATTTACCTGTTTGAGTATGCCCCTTTGATTATTGGAATGCCATGTATCCATTGTTACCCTTAAGTTGGGACATTATTAGTTGGACATAATCATAGTACCAACATTGGGTTATCGTAGTTATGCTTAGCCATGCTTAGTTGTCCGATGGGATTCATATCACCTGTGAGCTAATGTTAATCTTGACTTAATGAGATATTGAATTGTGGTCATTGACCCTTTGTTGTAAAAGTTGTTGTACCATGGCAGGGGATGCCATCGGTTTTGGGTTGAACAAAATGTTTCCCTCGGGCAATTGATCGTGCAGTAAAGGGGGTGTTGTTTGGCACATTGGGATGTGGCTGTCTTGCCTGAAACAATTTAAGGACTTAATCTTGTGCGCCATTGAACTGGGCCTAACCATGCAACCACAAGTCCGGTATGGGACGGACCTAGCTGATTAATTTGCAATGTCCAGAATTGAGTATTGCCAGTTGTTGGTGTGGGGTCCAAGATGGACGGGTAGACCCACATGGCTCAAGAGGGGGCCCCGAGGGGCGAAACCTTAGAGGGCAGTACTGGGTTTAGACATGCATTGTAAAGGCTTTGTAGTGATCTCTCTACCGACACACCAAAGGAAGTGTGTTCTTAGCGCTTGGCATTAAGGGATGATCATGTCTTGTGGGTAAAGCCGCACAACCTCTCGCAGAGTGTAAACTATTGAATAGCCGTGTCGCGGTCATGGACAAGCACGGGATTTCACACGGGTATAGAGTATTTTCTTGAAATGTGGAATGGTTGGGATGTGAACGGGAGTTCTTTGTTGTTTTGTTGTCTCAAGCTATACCGTTGAATTGTGTGGTTGATACTTGTTTCAATGATGTAGGGTGATGCCTCGTCATTACATTCATGTTGTCTACCATTGATTTACCGATTATTTATTATTGTTTTATAAATCGCCTTCAATCTATTTATTGTATTTAAATTCAAGTTATCGCTTTTCGCAAATGAACCATATAACTATCATTTCTCAAGCCGTGCATGAATATATTGCATCATTTCCTACGGCTTGTTGAGTACGTTTTGTACTCACGGCTTTATGCCCTGTTGTTGATTGTCGAGGAAGGACCAAAGTTATGAGTATCAAGAGGAGGAGTACTATGAAGACTACGCCGACTAGGAAGGCGTTTCTGCAGACGATTGCTCGTGGCATGTCGAATGGCCCAAGTTATTTTATTTCGCCGCAAGCAGCTTTATTTGTTTCTTGCCGAGAGGCATTGGTGTATGAACCTTGACTATAAGGTCGTTTGCTTTATTCAATAATACTTTGCTTCTTCTTAGTTATTTCGATGTATGGAATGATATGTCATCTATGTTTCCCTTGTGTGCACTAGCGTGATCTCGACTAGTGTCAGATATACAGAGGGTTTCGGATTTGCATATCCGGGTCCCGACAGAGAAGGAACTCATCCAAGGGTGGAGGATAATTCAAGAGTAGTATAAATAGAGGAGTAAGGGTAGTCTTCCTCTCTGGAGAAGGTTTTGAGGTTTCTGTGCTCCTTTGAGCTTTGCCCACTTGTTTGTGAGGCTTTGTAAACCTTCCTTGCAGAAGTACAAATCTAATTTCCTCTGAATTCTTGTAATTTACTTTCTGTATTTATATTCCATAATTTACTTTCTTGCAATTTTCTTTCCGCACAGTTGGATTTGCCTCCCCTCCTTCTAAATGCTTATGGGCTTTTTGCCAAGGATGAATGAATGATGGATGAGTCTTTTTTAGACTATATCCCAATCATCTAGACAAGTCTTGTGTTCTTCTTTGCGAAAAATTGATTTTTGCACTTGAGAGGATCAATCTTGGAAGATTAGATTTTTGGGTGTTCTTGTCTTGTGTTCTAGCTTGCTATGACATGTGGGTAGCCATCTAGAATCATCTTGATCATCAAGAACCCACGAGCTAGCTGAGAGCCAAGTTTTTCATTTTTGAACTCATTCTTGTGCATCTTTCTATAAATTCAAAAAAGGTTGAAACTTTGACATTGATTCTTGGAATCGAAGGTTGGAACAGGTTCCTGACATCCATAGGAATGTGTCGACAGAATTTTGTTAAGTTTGGATCAACCGATCACAAGATTTCTCTATCTTCCTTTTGGACTCGTTCTGGAAGCACTGTTCATTCGCTTGTTTTTACTGTAACTACAATAATCTGGTAGTACCGCCCCTACATGGCGGTAGTGCCGGTCTTAGACTGAAATTTGTGAAAACCCACTCTTCTGTTTCGAATTGATATCAAAGGGTCTTTGGCTTAGTTTCTTTAGGGGATAAATTTATTTTGGGATCATTCACTCCCCTCTGATTGCCATCTCGATCCTTCACAGGAATTTACCGATTTAAGTCATCTTTTATATTGAGTATCGACCTAAGAAGCCTATTTTGCTAGTAATAGATGCTTCAAAGATAAATTAAAAAATAATAAAGATAAGGAAAAAGCCAAAGTTAACATCATTGAATATGAATCAAATGATTCATCTGAAGATGACGAGGCTGAATAAATATAGCCGAATGGTTTAAAGGGTCTAAGAAATCTTTGGCCTATTCATGGCTAAGCCAACCAAGAATTGGTCGGAAGTAAAATATGCCTTCGACATCACAAAGTATGATCATATTTTTGATTTACTACTACAAGAAAAGATAATATGATTACCTGAAGGCCATGTTGTACCGTTGGCTGATGCAATTAAAAAGCGAAGGTATTGCAAATGGCATCATTCTTTTTCTCATAATACTAATGATTGTAATATTTTTCAATAGCAGATACAACCAGCTATAGAGGATGGTTGACTAAAATTCACCAAGGAGCCAACAATGTAGCTGAACGCCAATCCTTTTTCAATCAACATTGGCATCATCAACTAGAGTTACACGACAAGTCAACGTGAAAGCAAATTCTGATGGCCGCAAAAACCTTAGGATTACGGTTGGCTCTATTCAAATAGAAACCGACCATAAGGGAAAAAGCTCAAGAATCATCAAGCCAAAGGGAGACCTACAACTTGGTAAGTGGTATAAGCCTCAAAGAGCATTATCCCCATGTAAGCTGATACAAATCCCAAGCCTACTTTCTCTCAGTTATTGGCTAAGTACGAAAGAAGAGATGAAAGGCCATGATGAAACCCACCGCGTCAGCCAGATGATATGTATAGGGCAAATGACCCAAAGAAAGCTCACCAACGATGCCCGTTTTGGCAATTCTACTGGGAAAGGGTATCAACTTTGCTGTCACTATACACATGCCTGATGCACCATTACCAATATCAAGGTGACAGGTAGTGACAGTCGGCAAAAGATAGGTTATCTAGACTGATCCAGGGTCATCAATGTGAAGGGGCCAATGTGAGATCGATCCAAGAGAGGATTTCTAGGCCGATTTAAGAACAAAGTCAACCAGATGAAGGGCCTAGTTATGTGGTTAGTGTCGATCTAGCTATAAAATAAGTAAGCTGATCAAGCCAAAGCTGAGATAGTGTCCTTTAGGGCTGAGCTGATCTCAGCAAAGAAGGCTTCAGCGACTAAGGACCCAGGAGATGAGGGAAGTGAGTAGGAAAAACAAAGGGATGAAACATTTAATGAACTTCGTCTGATTAAAATTACTAAAAAAGAAGGGAGAAAAAAGGAATCACTCGAAAATGATTTTGACTCAATCGACGATTTTGAATCCCAATGATTCGCAATGATTCTCCACTTATGATGGACTTCAACATAGTTTTCATATTACCAGCTAAGTTCAGGACAAGCACTGCATCGGCTAAGGAAGATTTTGCTCAACTATGCTTGGGTGCACAAGATGTAGTCTTTGAAAAAAATCTCAAGATGATCATCAATATTTGAAACCATTGTGCTTAAAAGGTCATATTAATGGTAAGCTAATATAAAGGATACTGGTGGATAGGGGAGCAACTATTAACCTAATGCCCTATACCACATGTAAGAAACTAAGCAGGTCTAATGATGACCTCATTAAAACCAATATGGTTTTAAATACCTTCACCAAATATCCTACTAAAGCCAAGGGGTTATGATGACAAAGCTCATGGTCAGTAGTAAAACTTTGCCGATCACCTTTTTTGTGGTGGAAGCCAAAGGGAGTTACAACATGCTATTGACATGAGATTGGTTTCATGCCAACTGTTATATTCCATCGACCATGCACCAAATGCTGATGTAGTGGAACAGTGACAAGGTTGAAGTTATGCAAGCCTACACGTCGGTTCATATTACAATGGTTACTTCAAAAGAAAATTGGCAACACAATGAAGTTGAATGCATATCAGGTAAGATCCTTGATGATTGTGATTTTATATGTATTAATAAGACAAGGCTCATCCCAATTAATGTGAGGCTGAGTACGTTTGATCAGACAAATGAAGTATTGCATCGATGGAGCCCAAATTGGCAGTGAAGGTTTTACAAGACAAAATACATGGCTATCAACAATTAATGGATAGTTGTGAGGCCATTGAAGAATTCGAAGAAGTTGGAAAATTGGGTCAAGGCTTTACGTCGACTGATTTGTTGGATGAAGTCGACATAGGTAATGTTGATAGAAAAAGACCAATTTTTATCTCTACTACTATAATGCAGCAGTTGGTGGCAGCGGTACGGCTTCCGCGGGCCCCACTAGTAGCCTCCAACCCCCCTCTCAATCCACACGCGCAGCGCCCTCATTTACACATCGCGCAGCAATAATCTCCTCGCGTAGCAAAACCTAATCTCCTCGCGCGCAGCAAAACCCTAATCTCCTCACGCCGCCGCCCCAATGTCCTCGCGCACCGCCCCCCCAATGTCCTCGCGCCGCCGCCCCCCCAGCCGGACTCCTCGGATCCTCGGATCCTCGCCCTAGTCTCCTCGCGCCGCCCCAGACGGTCCCCCTTCGCCATCGACCTCCCCACCACGGCCACATCTGGCCGGCACCATCAGGATGTGGTCACCCAAAGACTAGTCGTCTGCGCGGCCGTCACGTCGTGCACCGCCGAGTCAACCTCGACTGGTCGGGCGGCGCAAGGCACTCCATGTAGGCCTTCCGCCTCACGCCGCTGCCGCGGAGGCGAGGCACGTTGAGCACGACGTCGACGCAGAGGTTGCCGAGCGTGGCGAGGTCCGTCTCCTTCCTCCCGCCCTCCGGCGGTGGCCGCCTCCTTCACCGCCTCCTGCCTCCCAATCCCCCTCCTCCACACTCATCGCTCGTCCCTATCCTTCTCCGGCCGACGCCTCAGATTCGCCACCCTTGCCGATGCCCCTTCGCCAGATCTAACGGCCCTGAGGTTAGAATCCACCCCCCTCTCTTTCCTTTTCCTTTTCTTCTTCTCCCACTCACCCTCTTCTCCCTTTTTCTCTAGGCCACCACCACTAGGCCACCACCACTCGGTTGGCCTCGGTGCAAAGACCGAGGGTGGTTTTCCTTGGCTCGTGTTATAGCGGCTGTCCTCGATGACGACGACCAGCCAGCACCTACACCAACCCCACCGCCTCCTACCCGGCCAGCTGCTACTACTACGACTACCTCCATCCACGAGCTAAGTGTTTTCCCTCACTCCTCTCTTAATCCATCTCTCCTTTATTGGTTTTAGTGCTCGCTAATCATGGATTTTTCCTTTACATCTATCGCTTGTGCTTGCGAACCCCTTATGGATTTGGATTAATATATAACGTGAATGATGTACATTGAAATGCTTGTGCTGTTTATCGCTGCGGATCCTAGAGGATATAGTGCCTTGCTATTTGTCGATATGCGATTGGTTTCGATCCGGTTTGTCGTTTGGTCGCAATGTTTCATGTGTTGCCCATGTCTCGTGGTTACTTGTTTTGTAGATTTATAAATTGTCGCTATGTAGTGTCAGATCGCTTTGTTTGGTTAGTGCAGTGTTTGCGCGAATTTGAGACGGTTTTGTTCAAATTTTCTCACCCGTGAGGTTTTGGGGGTCAAATGGGAGAGATCATTCGTTACTGTTCGTTACTTCTGGCGCAACATAGTAAATTGAATGGTTGAATTATTTACTACTTGCTGAGATAATTGCAGTTTGGTAGTAACTTCAGTGGAGGGGAATAATTGATGATTGCCAGATTGGCATGTTCATTCTTTTTTTTCCTGGACTGTCACTATTGTAACGTTAATTTGACTTAAGGTTGCTTTATCGAATTAGCCTTCTCCATCCCTGATTAGTTATTCTAATGCTAAGGTCATGATTAGAACAATCTTAAAAAGAAAACTACAACCAGCGCGGTATGCTTGTCTTTGTTTGCTTCTTAAATACTTAACACACTGTTGTTCACTGAAGAATTGCCAAGTATTCGGTTGCTTGCTCGCCTGATTGATGGCTCAATGGTTAGGAGACTTCAGGAGTGAAAAGTTTGCTGCCTTATGCAATCTCCGAGTTGTTACTAGAATTAGAAGTGGTGAAAGTAAGCATTTTAATGGAGATCTTTGTTTCGTTTATTGTTTTGCGAGGATATTTTGTTATTTTCGATTCTTGGTTTGATTCATGGTGACTTTCTTGGTGCTATTCTTTGAACAGGAATAACAAGGGAGAAAGCTAGAGATATACTTTTGCATGTGCACTGCCTTCCCAATCGCTCATTTTTTGGAAGCTGTGGCCAAATAAAAGAAAATTGTTTTACAAGCTCAAACATTTATCTTTTACAAATCAGCAAATTGTAGTTTGGAATATTAGCTGCAGATTTCAAATGTTTTACCTCTTGACAAATTTGAAGCTTATAGTTTTAATTCCTAAGTTGCTGATCTTTGTATAGCACATCGTTTTTAAAGGTTTAATTCTGTAGTGTATTGGTGTGGAACTGTGGACTAGTTAGGGGAAAACCAGCATGGCATTGTAGATGACTTGGATCTCTGACAATAGAGAGACTTGGTGCTTTACTTTTAATGTTACATAAGTTAAGAAGGAATATTGCCCAAGAAGACACCACTTATATCTAAGGTCAGGACCAATCTGTGCAATAGACAGAGAAGGTAGGCTTTGTGTTGTGTTGACATTGATTTTTTCTGTGGATAATGTTACCTCAGTTTAACACTAGCAACAAAGTTCTCTCTGCTGGATGTTTATTGAGAATGTTCGGTTACTGGTTACTGCTGGTACAGATCCTTGATTCCACTGAGAGAGCCGTGGAGCATAGCTTGGCAAGCACTGGGCATGCAACCACGCGAGCGACGGAGGTCTACTCGCTGGCTTCAAAGACAACATGCTTCCAGTGGCTGCTCATCTTTGTGATGAGCTGCATGTTTGTTATGGTGGTTCTACTCATACGGGTCACCTGATGTCACTGTCGCCACTGACATTGTGTAAACAGTAGTCCTTAATATTTGATCTTGTAAGCATTTCTGACATGAGCATAAACATGAACCTGTATCCCAGAACGAACATCACCTGAGAAGATTGTCGGAACTCAGTGAGCTAAAGAAATATGCATGCTTGAGAAACCTGCGCTTTGGTGATCCCGCCATTTTCTTTACCTATTTTCACATGATAATCTGCTACATATTCTGCTGGTTAGTCCAGTGTGTAGTTTGTAAATTGTGGTGTCTGAGGAGAAGGGAGATGACGAGATTGCTCCTGCGGCGAGTTGCGCCACTGGCTTTAATTTCCAATTCTTCGCCAAACATCATTGCACATTCTTAACTGAACATAATATCTAGCTTGAGAACTGGTGGTGACAAGATAGCACAAGCCTTGAAATCACTCTGTTGGAGGTGCAAGGTAATTCAAGTAGGTACAATTTCTTCAGATTGCTTGCGAGCACTCTTGTAATAATGAACATTATGGAAGAGAGGTATTAAATCACTGTGTTGGCTATATATTTGCAGGAAGCAGCAGTCATCGGTGTGGATT
Organism: Guadua angustifolia; assembly: GCA_036346375.1. NCBI lineage: Eukaryota > Viridiplantae > Streptophyta > Magnoliopsida > Poales > Poaceae > Guadua > Guadua angustifolia. Next base: position 63,376,370 of record CM070500.1, read on the forward strand.
GCCTTCGGTTTGACTTGAGAGTGTGCTCAGGAACACAATTGTAGACATTGAGAACTGCTTTCCCTGCAAAGGTCAGTGGAAGCTTTGTGTGTTCGAATTTGTATAATGTGTGAGAAATAGATGAAATGTGAAGGAATATTACTTTCCAAACATGTAGGAAAAAGAGAGAATCTTGATAGAAAGAAGATACTTGCATTTCATTCTCAATCTTTTGCACTGTAGGCTACTTCGGAGTTGGGCGTAGAGAAGCAAATACATGAGCGTCTGTTTCCTAGGGTACATGAAGAGGGGCAGCCATCACAAGCTTGACAGAAAGAATCTTGATGTAATTATGATGTGATATTCTATTCATTTAATAGGAAAATCATTCTAGCTAAATAAAATCTTAGCCATCACTATAAAAACTTTTGTAATCGGGAGAGATACATGTTTGATCTTATAGCACAATTTTTTTATTGTTTGACCTTTATGTTTATTATCAATTTTATTTTTCGTAGCAACGTTTCATTTTCTTTGTTGATTGGACACTTATCAGTTATCAATCTCAAGAGCTTGACCTTTTTGATTTTTTAAATTGATCAAGCATGCTGTGTTTCTCCTTGATCTATTTCTTTACTTAATCCTATTTTCGCAGAAAGGTTCATCACAAGAATGTTGTGCAATTTATTGGTGCATGCACCAGACCACCTAAGTTGTGTATAGTTACAGGTATATGGGTCTAATTGGTAATAATATTTGTGCAGAATAGGCCCTAATGTGTAAACCGCTTCATTTAAATTCTCTTATATTTGTACTTGTGGAGCACCTTTCTGTTAGCTATTTAGTTCTCTTTTGTTTTCATTCTCGAGTTCATGCATGGAGGAGTATCTTTGACTTTCTTTACAATTATAGAGACACTTTTCAGCTCCTAGATGTGCCATTTGGCATCGGTGTCAATAAAAGAGAACTCTACTACGTTCCCAGTTCTTGGTATAGTTGAATCTTAGGTTTGTCACTAGAAATTATTTTGGTTCTGATATCCCGACCCTGTTAAGATACTTCTAATAAAGATCAAAGATGGTCAAGTTCAGTGGCTGTCATTCTCATATTGGTGATACTCAGATCTACATTCTGGGCCTAAGTTCATCTATAAGAAATGAGGATTGTGAGAAGCCGTCTGCCCGATTACCTATTTTCTCAGACCCCTAGTCGTTGACTAATCCTTGGTGAGTCATTGTATTGCTAACACGTATGTACATGCTGGACTTAAGCCGATACCCACAAACAAAGATTGAGCCAACTTGCATACCCCGACACACCTTATTGGTCATGAGGAACTGGCTGTGTTCATTGCCCCGAGCATGCATATATGTTTTTAATAAATAAATTATATGTTGATTTGATGTATTAGACCAATGATTTCTTATAGCGTTAGACTTACGTTTTGTTACACACACCGCTCATGACCTGCGCAGTTGTCAAGGTTGCGATTTCGGGTAGCAAGGGTTAAAGACCGGTCAGAGTTATGATTGCAGAAACAGAACGCATGGATGGATGGCTCTCGAGGTCTACTTTGCCAATATCTTTAAAGCTCCATGACTTGTCATTTCATTACTTAAATATAATTTGTTGCAAATCATTGGGGATTGAAGTTATTTCTGTGAGATCGGTATTTGCTCTGTTACGTTTTATTCAGCGAAAAGAGGCAAGTATTTATTGACATCTAATTGAAATTAGCCGGTAATTTTTGGTTATGATATTTTCAACTAAGAAGGTACTTTTAGTTTTACACAGCAATAAAATGTAAATCAATTATGCGTTGTGCTCAGATACATAACACGGCATTTTAGGGCAAAGGTTCAAGAGAAGATAAAGGTATGTTACTCCCAAAGTTACCTACTGTTTTGCTTAATCAGTTGCATTGAAATTACCATTCAATTTAGGCTCTAGCACTGATACATCAATTAAAACTAAAATAACTTAACTGTGGCAAAGGAGTTGCAAAAAGAAAGAGAACAAAAGCTTATTCAGAGCCTAAAAGATCGGCTTCAACCCTATGTGGATGGGAAAAAGGATAAATTTGCAGACTGGGCAAATGCGGAAGCTCGGCGTTTGTCCCAAGCAGGTATATCTTGTGATGACCTTTCAAGTGAGCAAATGCTTCATTTAACTTCGTTTCAATAAATTAGTGCCACTTTTATCATCATAAAAAAACTAGATTTCGTTTCAATAAATTAGTGTCACTTTTATCATCACAAAAAACTAGATTTTGTTTCATCCACATATTAAATTGCAGGTTAATGCTGCTTCAGGTAAATTCTAAAACATTGTTTAGTTCTTTGTTTAATGTACAAGTGAAGTCCTCGTTGATAATGAGTTCCTGCTATAGGTGCTATCTCTTTGATACAGCTGCAAGAAGGAATGAAAAAGTTGGAGGAGAGTGACAATCAGGAAGAGCAGTTTATGAAGAGTTTCAAGGAGAAAAAAGATGCCATGCTTAATTCTCTATGGAAAATTAATGTGGTTGATATTGAGTCAACACTAACCCATGTCTGCCAAGCAGTAAGTCTTTTTTTTCTCTCCTAATTCTTGGCTCAAAGCTTACATGTTACCATGCAGTTATTCTGTTGTTTCATTTTGTGCATATCCAAGTAGAAAGAAATACACCTTAAAAATGTAGATAGGGATATACGGATTACTTTAGTGCAAGAATCATGCTTTCTTGATCTCTCTGTTTCTTCAGGTCCTGAAAGATAACACAGTCTCAAAAGATATTCTGAAGTTGTGAGCAAAAGCAGCGAAAAAGCTTAGGACGATATTCCAAGTAAGTTTCATCTTAGCCTTCTACTTGCTTCTTCTAGCATGTTGAAGAGATAACAGAATGCTCATGGAAAGCCATAAGAATTTCAAACTTTCAATTGCTCTTATTTCACCTCCGGCCTACATACTTTTCGTTAGTTTTACTCGTAGTCATCAGTAGTGAATTACACCAGTATGCCTACTCTTTGTGCAACAGTGCATCATAGCAATTAAGCCATGTAAAGGCGTTCGATTTTTTTACCCTGGGTTAATTTTTGTTCGATTTTTTTACCCTAGGTTAATTTTTGTATGCACTATAGTTATGCATAGAAAACTTCTTACAAGTAATCAGTTTCCAGTGTTTCCCGGGCATTTGATACATGAGACAGTTGATTTTTATAAATGGAAATGGAAACAATTCATGTGTTGAGCTTATCCATTGAGCGAAGGTAATGGACGATTTTCCTGATCTCGTCGATGCGGTGCAGGGATTCTACGGCCTGACGAGTCCACCATGAGATTTGATTTTTTATTAGTTTATTTGTTGCGCTCGACGGAGTTTGGGGGTGATTTTGGACTAATAACATGATTGTAGGCAGTTCTGATGTGGTTGCTCCACAAATTTGAGATAAAATCATTGATCACTATATTATAGTGTGATAGACAGTGTCTGGTGGTTGTAAGAATATAGAGAATGTCGGCAGTGAATGGGACTGCACTTTTCTGATATATGACATGACTTAAATCATTGCATCTTGTGTTGTTTCCAGGCTATTGTTGCTCAGGTGAACCATGCAATTGGGGCTGAGGGAATTATCAGTACAGAATGCAAAGAAGTAGTGAGCGAGTACGGAGAGATGATCCTTGACTTGCTAATAGCACAGGTTTGCTACTTGCTGCATTTTCCAACTTTTTGTTCAAGCTCAAGTATGGAAGAGATTTTGTGTGATGGTTGTGTTCTATGCATTAATCTTGAACTATAGTGATTTTTGTAATGCTTTGCCTCCGAGCGAGCAGATCCGCAGAGAGTATGCAGCCAGTCGGTGCTGTGTATGTTCGATGGTACTAACACTTTGTCAGTCGGTTCATTGCTCGGATTGTTGTAGTGCACATGAAACCGCCCTTTCAAGATTAGTATTATACTTATTTCCATGATGGGTTAATTTCTTTTTCAAAAACTTTTACAAGAATGGAATTGAATCTGTTGTCGGTAAAGAAAATGTCGGTTCGGATGTTATGTGCTCGGCTGTCCGATGGGTGTTGTGTGGATAGAGAACCAGCTCGTGAAAATAGAACAAAGGAATTGATATTGCAATATGCTAATCAGGTTACTAGCTTTGTGATCTCCCTATTTTTTTATCCTTTTCGAATTATGCGATTGGTGACAAGATTTTGCCTTCTATTCCAGCTTATGTGAGTCTACCAAGCCCCAAAGGAGAATCCATAGTCAGCTGCCATCGATCTCAAAGATGCCAAATCTTGCATTCACCATAGTCGACAAGACCTTCACCCTCTCACTCAGCTTTTGTTTACATCAGTTTTCTAGCCCCCACCATGTTTCACTGTAATTACATTGTCAATTGAACAGATTCTCCACGTGACTTTGTTCAATTCATTGAATGGTCTCCTCGATCTTAAGTAGCTAACAAGTTCGCTTCATGTATGTCTTTCTCATCAACCAACTTGGTTGTTGCTTTGAAAAACTTTTCTTAATAAAGTTGTGCTTGAGAATTTTCAGAGCAACGCATCGGCACTTAACTAGGACATGTGGTGTTACGATAATATATTTGATTTTAATTCATACTGAAGGAGAAACCATAAAAACTTTTGTAATCGAGAGAAATAAATGTTTGATCTTGTAGCACAATTTTCTTTCATTGCTTGACTTTTATGTTTCGTTATCAATTTTATTTTTCGTAGCAACACACGGGCATTGAACTAGTTAGTTCAAAATTAGCAGTAGAGTACAAAGAAAAGTTGGTCAAGTTGTTAAGAAATTATAAAGATTGTTTTGCTTGAATGTATCACGAAATGCCTAGTTTAAGCCGATAATTAGCTGAACATCAGCTACTAATAAAATTAGGCTATAGGCCATTTAAATAGTCTCCTAGACTATTTAATTTGGCTATGTATGCTAAAATAAAAGAAGAGATTGAGCAATTATTGGAAGCTAAATTTATCAGAACTTGCTGATACACTGAATGGGTTTCTAATATCATTCCTGTTATGAAGAAAAATGATAAACTTAGGGTGTGTGTTGATTTCAGATTTTTAAACAAAGCTACACCTAAGGATGAATAACTAATGCCTATAGCCAATATGCTTATCAATACTACATCAGGGAATAAGATTATTAGTTTTCTTGATGGTAATCTCAGATATAATCAAATATTCATGGTAGAAGCCTATATCCCCAAGACAGCCTTCAGGTGCCCTAGGTTTGTTTAAGTGGGTAGTTATGACATTTGGTTTAAAGATCTCTGGTGCAACATATCAACGTGCAATGAATTTAAAATATAAATTAAAATCGATTAAAGTCATCACACTTATCATAAAGGAAATGGAAATTTAAAATATAAAATTGGTACAACTGATTAAAATTATCCTTAGAAGCCAACATAGCTTCAAGTCACCACAGTTGTCGACGTTTGTTGTCGGCAATAATAATTATGGGGCTAGGCACTGGATCTAAACTCGATGGTAACACAAGACAAGGGTTTATACAGGTTCAGGCCCTCATAGAAGAGGTAATACCCTAGTCCTGTGCTCTGAGATTATGATGGTCTATCTTAATGCTAATTTGATAATCCGAACTAGGGTCCCCCGCCCCCCTTATATAGTAGAGGGGCGCGGTTACAAGGAAGAGTCCTAGTCGGTTACAAGGTGGAGATTCTATCTCTATCCTTTCTCGCCGAATATGTTAACAACCAAGATTACAATCATATCTTTTCTACTCAAGGTCGGTTGCTATCTTCAAGCCTTCCTTGCTGGATATGGCGGTTGCAGTCCGTGCGGCGCATGCCTCTGAGTAGCCGGCTCGGCCCATCCCCTCTTGGGTGGTCCTCGCAACCCACCATGCAGATACCCGGGGTCCATGCACTCCACAGTAGCCCCTGAGTGCTTTGCGATCGAGTTGCTGCCTTCCTGGTCGCATCTCAATCGAGTCATGCTTCACTTCAAGTGCTTCCAACTCTTGACGCAGCTTCCCGACTAGTCTCCTCTTTATGCTGAGTGCTCTGCTGTAGGCAAGGAGATCGTGAAGGACTCAATAGAGCTCCACGCGTTGAATATTCCGAATGGTATCTAGCCCAATCATTGGGATACTGGTAGTCGGCCCATCTTAGGGCATACAATTGTTCAAATAGGCCTTAGCCGAGTGGTACCTGCACCCGACTGTTGCGGTGTACAGCTGGTGGCCCATCACGGGGCGTACCCTAGGTTTGGCCGAGTGGTACTTGCACCCGACTGTCGTAGTGTATAGCTAGCGGCCCATCACGGGGCGTACCCTCGAAATCAACTCGTGATATCCGATTCCAACTTGTGCAGTAACCGGCAGTCGGGGCGTACCCTCGAAATCAACTCGTGATATCCGATTCCAACTTGTGCAGTAACCGGCAGTCGACCCAACATGGGGCATATTACGAGAAGACATTTGGTTCGGAAGGTACCCAAATCTTGCTTGACACGGTGACTGGCGATCAGCCCAGCATGGGGTGTACCATATCCCAAACTATATTTGGCGGAAGTTAGAACGCTTTTCCCACTCAAGGGCGAAAACTTAGCGCCACTTCCTTTAAATATGAGACTTAATGCGAGCAAAGGGTCTTACCCTCCACTGCGCGCACTTGCCTCTTCATCTTCTAAATTCCTCAGCATGCTCCGCTGCTAGGGTTTGCCACCACCGTGCTCTAAATCCTGTGCCGCCGTTGACCCCCTTGTCGAAGATGTCTTCTTCCCCCCTTCAAGGACGCCTCTGCGCTGTCCTCATCCAAGGATTGGGCTACCTCGGTGACGACGGAGGAGCACTTGGAGGAAATGGTCATTGCTGGAGTTCTCCCGGCATTGGAGTTGATCTCTGCGCATCCGGTTGTGGGTGTGTCCTCTCCCACTCCTTGATCTGAGGAAATCGTGGTTTTTGAGTCTTTCTTTTAGTGCGAATTTGGCCTTCCGCCTGCGCTTTCTTTCGCGGTCTTCTCAACTTTTAGAAGATTGAGTTGATCCATTTGAATTCCAATTCCATTATGCAAATTTCCATGTTTGTCTCTCTACGAGGCATTCCTTGGCATTCGCCCCCGTTTCAATCTCTTTTGCCATCTTTTTCTTCTCAAACCTTATCCAAGCAAGAGCGCCCCGAAGGCAATTGGGGGTGCCGGCTTCCAATTGTGGGATAGACTGAAGAAGTCCTATTTTTCTATTCCCTTCAAAACCTCCAATAAGGGTTGGCACCAAGAATGGTTTTATTGCGCTAATTCCGATCCCTTTCTTCCTTCTTTCGCCGGGCTCCTACCCAAATTTTCTTCTTCTTGGGTCTCGACTCCCTCGGATAATGAAATAGAGCAAGTTGAGGAGCTCTTGGGACTAATCAATAAGCTGAAGGAGGGCCTGATCGGAGTTGCGATTGCCGTCAGCTTCGTCGCCCGCCGAGTGCAGCCTCTCAAGGAGCGAGTCCTCCTGGGGTTCGAGTATAGCGGGGAATCTGACCCCACTCGAGAAGTTCCTAAGCCAATCTTGAGTGGAGTGCTGTTCAGCCGGCTGGGTGACTTCTTCGCCCCAGGCACCCAAATCCATAACGACGGGTGTTCGAAGCCCTTCAACGTGACACGTCTTCCTCCTCATGTAAATATTTTTTGCCCGCTAGTATCTGATCATTGATCTCTGATTGGCTGTTGACTGACTCCGCGCTTGTCGCCATTTACAGGAACGATGCGCTTTCTTTTCTGACGCTCCGCTCCCCGACTTCCCTCGGCACAAGAGCACTGGGCAGAAGCGACCTGCTAGCCCCTCGGTTGCAGAGCTGAGTGCGAAGAAGGAGAAGAAGCTGGCAGCTAAGGAGCCACCGAGTTCTCAATGCCAGGCTGGGAGCCCGACGATTCGGGAGCCCGCGGCTCGGTCTCCAACGTGGCCAGCGCCGTTGTCACCTCCAAGGTCTAGCGCACAACCTGGTTCCTCCACGAGTGGTTCAACCACCCGGAAAGGGCCCGGAATAAAGATAAAGAAGTCCAACAGGTTAGTTTTCCTATTCACTCTTACTCTTGCTTTGTAGGATCTTGTCCTGATTTCTTCCTTTAACAGGCAACCATTTGATGATGTCCCTGTGGGCGCGCCGACTGGGGCACCTCAAGAATCCAAACCTGAGGGTGCTCCTGATTAGGCCAAGGCAGCCTCACTGACTGCCGCTGCACCTAGGGACATCGAAGCAGTCCCCAAATCCAAGCCATCTTCATTGCCGCCTTGCTCTCAGCCTGGGCCGACTGCTAGTCAGGGGGACTAGGAGCTTGCCACCTACTCCTCCCCTCCAGCGGAGGAAATTCCTCATGAGCCGCACTCGCCCCCGCACCCCAAATCTCTGCTTCAAGTTGCGTGGCGCAATGAGGGGAATGAATGACGAGGCGAAGGAGAAGGAGAGGAGGGAGCTCTTTGAGCATGCCATCGAGTGTGCCTGACTGGTTCAGGTAACTTTTTGGCTCCTTTCTTCTTTTGTCCGCACCAAGTGGCATGTGTTCATTATTCTTTTCTGCCATCTTCAGAGTCTAGGGGAAAGCTCCGAAAAGAATTCCGAATTTCTCCGGAGGATGCTCCCGGAGATCAAAAAACGCCAAGAGTATGAGGCTGACCTGGAGCGAGTCAGGACCGAGAGCAAGGCCAAGCTGCGAGAGCTTCTGGCCCAGGTCCAGACTTTGCGGGAGGAGAAACTGGATCTATCCGGCTCCCTCTGATGTAAGTGTTTCTTCAACCATCTTGTCGTTGTATTCAACTGTTTGTCCTTTAACTCTTTTTCCTCGTTTCAGCTCGAGACTCCGCCATCGTGAGGCTCCAGGAGCAGCTCAAGGCACTGGAGAACTTGGAGTTTCAGGCCTGGACCAACTCGGACAGGTTTGAATGAGAGCTGGAAGGTATGTTTCCCAACTCAGTTTTCCTTTGCCTTCATCATACTTGTGGTGCTCTTGGTGACGATCCGTCTTGCTCACAGAGTACAAGAAAAAGTTGCAAGCATAGTTTGGCATTCTCGGTGAGAAGGTCAAATCTGCGGAAGCATTATATACTAGGCTTTGCGAAGCCTCCGAAGCAATGCTGAAGTTCCTGTGCCCCGGGGGGCAGGGACAAGCGACGAAGGCGAAGCCATCTTGCAACTGAAGGAGGCGCTCGAGAAGCTCAGAACCCGTATAAAGGAAATGGTGACCACGAGTGCTAGTTAGGCTCTAGCAATCATGAAGTCTCTATATCCCCGAGTGGATCTTGAAGCTGTTAAGGAGGGCTTCGCCTGCACCGTCGATGATGACCAAGCCGCTGCCCTTCTTGATGAGGTCAAGGACACTTCTGTTACCTTAGTGGAGAATTTGGACTTGAATTTTCTGTAAATATTGTACATGTGGAACTTGGCCATAATTGCTTTGTCGCGTCCTGAGAAATCCCTGGATGAGGCAATAATGATCAACTAGCACTTGGCCATAACTGCTTCGCCGTGTCCCGAGAAATCCTCTTCGAATCAAAGCTTGTGCGCTGTTCATATTCGGTTTGATTTCCCACGCCGATGTGTCCTCGAAATCGTTTTAGCTTCTTTGCTCTGGCTATATATGGGTGCCACTGCTACAGGAGCGATCACCCACTTCCGAGTCTTCCTTTCTCCAGCGATCTTCAATTTCTTTTGGAAGTTTCTAATGGCATCTCCCTCTCGCTCTGCCATGCCCGTCGATAAAGTGCCGCCGCCACCACCAACAGCAGCAGTGCCGGCCTTCGTCACCGGGGCTCTGATGCCGCCACTCATTGGCGAAGTGGTGGAGAACCCTCTCAACTTTGAAGAAGAAGCGCCGGTGGCGCCTGCTGACGAAGGAGATCCGCTCGCCGAGCTCTAGGCCAAATACGACCTCGCTCTTACCAAAGTCGCTAAGCAGGAGGCTACCGCCCGTGATGCTACTGCCGTCGCCGCACTAATCGAAGCTGCCCCAGCCATTGCCGAGGTTGCTGACGTCATCGTCGAAGCATTGGCCCGGGCATGTCGCACTTAGATTTAGTAGCCTTGAAATCATGCATGTGCAAAACTTAGATAGTGTAAAAACATTTGCTCGGATGTGACGTTCGGCTGGTCTATATATAATTTCAAAGCTTTTTACTCCTTTTCATTTATTGATTTTAAATTCATCCGAGTGGTTTGACTCCTTTTGTTATGCACTCTGCCGACTAATCTGGCCCCCGACCGCCGGGACTTGGCTCATGGCTCTTTGTCCCAGATATGCCTTCCGAGTGACTAGAGTTCACCGTTCATGGGGTCAGAGCTTCATTACTCAGAACTAACACACTCGGACTCATTTGCAACCGTTAGGGAAAAGAAGCAAAAATGACTCAGAAAAAGATGTGCGGGTAAGTAAAAAGACCAAGGATATTAACACACTATTAAGTGTAGCCCCCAACTTACTGCTTAGTTGGATAACAAATAAGTGGCAAGTTAAGAAAAACTTTATTCATAATGGCATAATTGAGTACAAGATTTAAGTGTAAAAGTGAGGTAGCTGCTCTATATTTCACGTATTGCTGATGATCACGCCGTCCTCACACTTGAGTCTATAAGCCCCCAGGCGTGTCACTTCATCAACGATATAAGGGCCTTCCTAGCTTGGGGAGAATTTGTGCTCGCTTTTTTTATTCTTTCTTAGAACCAGATCTCCTTTAGAGAAAGCGTGGCCTCGAATATTGCGATCGTGATAGCGATGAAAACCCTGTAGGTGCTTAGCTGATTGGATTGCTGCGATGTCCCTAGCCTCTTCCAGTAGGTCGAGATCTTCTAATCGACTTTCTTCTGACTTGGCTTCCTCGTATTTCCGAACCTCGACCACCTCTGAACCATACACCAGGAAAAAAGGTGACTGTCCGGTTGCCCTGCTGGGAGTAGTTCTAAGCCCCCAAAGCACCGAAGGCAATTCTTTGACCCATCGTGTAGCATACGGTTTAAGACGATCAAATATCCTTACCTTTAAGCCCTGTAACACCATACCATTGGCTTGTTCGACCTGCCCATTACTTCGGGGATACCCCACGGAAGCAAAATAGATTTTGATGCCAAGTTCATCACACCAATCTTGAAATTCTCTGCCTCTGAATTGAGTGCCATTATCTGTGATAATCCTATTCGGCACGCCAAACCTGACCACAATCTCTTGAAAGAATTCTCTGGCCTTGGCCGCTGTGATCGTGGCAACTGGCTTGGCCTCAATCCACTTCATGAACTTATCAATGGCGATGAAGAGATGAGTGAAACCACCTTGGGTCTTCTTCAGGGGTCCAACCATGTCGAGCCCCCAAACTGCGAATGGCCAGGTGATCAAAATGGTATGCAGCTCCTGCACCGACACGTGTATCTGCCAAGCAAAAAATTGACAGCCTTTGCATGTACGGACAATGTCCTTCGCATCTGTTACCACGGTCAGCGAGAAGAAACCTTGACGATAAGTCTTTCCAACTAGAGTGCTTGAAGCTGCATGATGCTCGCAAACTCCTGAGTGGATTTCTTTAAAGAGATTCTTCCCTTCTTGTTCTGATATGCACCGTCTTAGTACTCCGGAGGCACTCTTTTGAAAGAGCTCTTATTCAACCACTATATAGCTTTTACTTCGACGCGTAATGCGTTCTGCCTGTGTGCGATCTTCGGAGAGCTTGTTCTTCAACCGATAATCCAGATAGGGAATTGTCCAATCAGGGTTGATGATCAAAACTTCTGCCTCGGCCAGCTTTTCTTCCGACTTGTTTGACTCCTGTTGTCGGCTAATCATAGGTTTATGAAGCTCTTCAACCAATACACCAGCCAGAACTATTGCCCAACTGGAACCTAATCTTGCGAGCTCATCCGCTGCTTCATTATCTCAATGGAGCACATGGATAAGCTCCAGCTCGTCGAATTTGTCCTCCAATTTGTGTACCTCTTGGTAATACGTGGCCATATTGTCGCCGATACACGACCAATCCTTCTGCACTTGGTTGATCACCAGCTGCGAGTCCCCGTGAATCGTCAGTCGTCGGATGCCGAGCGATATGGCGATACCGAGCCCATGGTGAGTGCCTCGTACCTGGTGGCGTTGTTTAATGTTGGAAAATGAATTTGAAGAACGTATTTCAACCGTTCCCCTCTTGGAGAGATGAGCACTACACCTGCCCCCGCGCTGCTGAGCATGAGAGAACTATCGAAGTACATTGTCCAATACTCAAGTTCCTCAACGGCTATGGGATTTTGCAGTTCTATCCACTCGGCGGTGAAGTCGGCGAGTGTTTATGATTTGATGGCAATTTGCAGCTTGAATGAAATTTCAAAGCCTCGGAGCTCGATTGCCCACTTTGCAATTCTCCCAATGGCTTCCTGGTTGTGGAGTATGTCTCCAATCGGAAAAGAAGTGACCACCGAAACCGCGTGCTCTTGAAAATAATGCTTGAGCTTGCGATAGCTAATTAGTACGGTGTATAGAAGTTTTTGTATTTGAGGGTACCATACCTTGGACTTGCCCAATACCTCGCTGACGAAATAAACTAGGCGCCGAATCTTCTGTAGGTGTCCTGCCTCCTCCCACTCTACAATGATTGTAGCACTGACTACATGAGTCGTTGCTGCTATGTAAAGCAAAAGGGGTTCCTCGGGCATCGGTGAAACCAACACTGGAGGTGTAGTCAGGACGTCTTGAGATCCTCAAAAGCTTGTTGCGCCTCGGGAGTCCATTGAAAGTTGCCCTGCTTCTTAAGGAGCTTGAAAAACGGCATCCCCCGCATCCCCAGGCGGGAAATAAATCTATCGAGTGCTACCATGCATCCTGTGAACTTCTGAATGTCCTTCTAGCAAGTCGAGGGTTTCATCTTCATGATGGCATTGATCTTCTCCAGTTTTGCTTCGATACCACGATGAGACACGATGAATCGGAGTAGCTTTCTCGAAGGGACTCCAAAGACACACTTCTCGGGGTTGAGCTTCATCTTGTAGATCCTTAGGCTCTCGAACATCTAGCTAGATAAAAAATGAGGTCCTTCATTACTCGATATTTGACAACAACATCATCCACGTATGCCTCCATATTGCGTCCAAGTTGAGTGTGAAAACACTGCTGTATCGCGTGTTGATAGGTTGTGCCAGTGTTTTTCAATCCGAATGGCATTGTGACATAGTAGAAAGCCCCAAACGGCATGATGAATGAAGTCTTAATGCAGTCTTCCTCTTTTAATCTGATCTGGTGATATCCCGAGTAGACATCTAGTAAACTCAAGAGCTCGCACCTGGTGGTTGAGTCCACCACCAGATCGATGCGAGGCAGCCCGAATGAATCTTTTGGGCACGTTTTGTTGAGATCAGTATAATCAACATATTCTTTTTGCGAACAAGAACTAGGTTCGCTAACTAGTCGAGATGATACACTTCTTTTATAAAACCAGCAGCTAAAAGTTTGGTGATCTCCTCCCTGATAGCATCACGATGATCTTGCATGAACTGCTGGAGTCACTACTTGATTGGTCTTTCCTTCTTGTCAACGTTTAGAGCATGCTCAATCACCTCCCTAGGTACACTAGGCATATCAGATGGCTTCTAAGAAAAGATGTCCCCGTTCACTTGGAGGAAGGTGACGAGCGCATCTTCCTATTTGCGATCAAGCCATGTCCCAATCAGAGCCGTCTTGGCCGAGTTGGACGGGTCGAGTATTACCTTCTTGAATCTTTCATCAGGCTTTATTCCTGACTTGGCCTGCTTCTTGGCTGGGATGTCTCCTTCGTCTTGCTAGACCGCAGCTACCAGTCGGATCTTCTCACTGTTGGCCGACGTCTCCTGCATCTCAGCCAGCTCTCAGCTCTCCCCATCGCATACAAAGGATTGCTTGACATCACCACGAACCATAATAATGCCTTTTGGCCCCAGCATCTTCAGCACCAGATACATGTAGTGTGGCGCTGCCATGAACCTGGCTAATCCTGGCCTTCCCAAGATGGCGTGGTACGCCATCTCAAAATCGGCAACTTCGAAATTTAGGTACTCGGTCCAGTAATTCTCCTTTATACCGAACATGATAGGCAGGGTGATCTGCCTGAGTGGCATGGCTGAGGTCCCGGGGATTACCCCATGGAATGGCGATGAGCCATGCTTCAGCTCCGAGCGAGGGATCTTCATGTCATCGAAGGTTCTAGAGAAAAGGACGTTGAGTCCGCTCCCTCCATTGATCAGCATTTTCTTGAGCTTGACGCTGCGAATAGCAGGGTCGAGCACCAGAGGATATCTACCTGGGTATGGAACATGGTCGGGGTGGTCTGAGCGGTCAAATGTGATCGGAACCTCGGACCACCTCAAGTTTTGGGGAGTCGCCAGCATAACTGCATTGATCTCCCGAGCGGTAAGTTTCTGCTTCCGCTTGGACTCATATGCAGCCAAGCCCCCGAATATGTAATTGAGCTCATGCTCGGTCTCTTGGTAGTCACCATCACCAGAGGGGTTCCGCTTCTTGCAGGCCTCCCTTTATCTAGGTCTGACTGCTTATTGCTTTCTCGCGCAAACCATTTCAATGTGAAGCAATCTTTAGTAGAATGTTTCCCCTTGGGATGGAAAGGACATTGGGCATCCATTATCTTGTCATAATCTCCTGACCACGGCGCTCGGGGCCAACCACGATCTGCTACCACGACCAGCTCCTTGCCCTTACGCTTCTTGTCCTTCTGCTTGGAGGATTCGGCATGGTCCTTCTTGTCCTTCTACTGTGGACGGTCATCTTAGTGCTCGACTAAGGCATCCGAGGCCGTAGTGTAGCTGTCCACCAACACGAACATCTCCTTCACCGTAGTCGGTGGCTTCCGAGATATCTTTTTGATCAGGTCGGCGTTGCTAACTCCTTTCTGAAAAGCTACTATGACGATCGCATCTAAGACATCCCGAATCGTGTTTTTCTTCTGCATGAAGCGCCGGATGAATTCCCGAAGAGACTCATTCTTCTTTTGATGAAGTTGATACAAGTCCCACGGGGTTCTAGGCTTCTCATAAGTGCCCTAAAAATTTGTGATGAATTGCTCACAATTATCTTCCCAGAAATCTATAGAATTATTCGAAAGTCCCGTGAGCTAGGTCTGAGCCGATGGGGTGAGCGTGATAGGCAAGTAGTTTGCCATCACGTTGTGGTCGCCTCCGGCTACCTTGACTGTGAGGGCGTAAACCTGCAGCCAAGCCTCTGGACCCCTCTCCCCGTCGAACTTGACGATGCCCTTAGGGTTGAAGCCTTCGGGCCATACCACCTAGCGGAGCCGAGCGGTAAACGCGCGGACCCCATCAATGGATCCGTCATTGCGCCGCGGTGGAGATCGGCGTGGCGGAGTTTTGACTCGGCGATCTTCGTGATCACGTCGACCACGGTGGTGGTGGTCCCTGCGATCATTGCGATTATTGCGCTGATTGTCGCGGTTGTCTCGGCCATCATGGTCAATGCCGAAACAACTCGTATTCGTCATTGCGCCGGTGCCGTTCATCCTCTTCTCGCTCATGCCGCCTGGCATTAAGGTCCAAGCAGAGGTCGCGGTTGAGACTCCGACGGGAGTCTTCATCACGGTGGGACTCGTGCCGACTGCGTGCGGTTTGACTGTTGGCGGTCTGAGTGACTACGCGAGCTCAAGAGTGTGTCATCCCCGCCGGATCTCCTTGGTTGTGCTGAATTGTTGCCGCTGTCACCATGGCCTTAACTTGGGCCACGATCAGGGCAGCCGGGCTATTAGTCTCGAGCATTGGGCCCATGGTGTCGAGGAGCATCTTAGAGGCGACGATGTTCTGCTGCGGTGTGTGGAAAACAACTTGGTCACCCATTCTTGCATGCAGGATGTCTTCGTTGACATTGCGGGCTTGGACTCGGAGAGATCGCGCACGCGCTTCTTGGGTGTGATGACGAAGGCGATCTGCCTCCGCAGCTTCTTCAGCATCCCGCTGACGCTGAGATTCGGTCTGCTGGTTTTCAATCACGTAGACGCCACAGAAACCGTGGCAACTCCTTGTGTTGCTCTCTGACTCGGTCTCCAAGCCAGAGGAGTGAAGAGGAGACAGATCAAGTTGATCTCTGAATCCTAGTGGGTTGCTGGTAATGATGCCCACCACCCGGGATTCGTCCTTGGTCAGGTCCTCACCATATCCGAGTTAGAAAGCAGGCCCCTGGCATACTACTTGCGAGTAGATGGCCATAGTGTCCCCTCACCCAAATGGAATTTCGGACGAAGCACCATTAAAGTCCCTCCCAGATTGGATCTAATCCGAGTCCGAGAGAGCAAGCTTGCCAAGGTTGTCGACGATAAAGTCCAAGCTCCCGAAATGAAAAACCTAGCTGGGAGTGAAGGTGACGGTGATTTCGCTGATTGCAGCCATCGAGCTTGACGAGATTGATCTTCACGCTTCCCCTACCTAGCGCGCTAACTGTCGACATTTGTTGTCAGCAATAATAATTATGGGGCTAGGTGCTGGATCTAAACTCGATGATAATACAAGACAAGGGTTTATATAGGTTCAGGCCCTCACGGAAGAGGTAATACCCTAGTCCTGTGCTCTGAGATTATGATGGTCTATCTTAATGCTGATCTGATGATCCGAACTAGGGTCCCTCGCCCCCCTTATATAGCAGAGGGGCGCGGTTACAAGGAAGAGTCCTAGTCGGTTACAATGTGGACATTCCATCTCTATCCTTTCTCGCAGAATATGTTAACAATAGGATTACAATCGTATCTTTCCTATTCAAGGTCGGTTGCTATCTTCAAGCCTTTCTTGCTGGATATGGCGGTTGCAGTCTGTGCGTTGCCCGTCTCTGAGTAGCCGGCTTGGCCCATCCCCTCTTAGGCGGTCCTCGCAGCCCACCATGCAGATACCCGGGGTCCATGCACTCCACAATAGCCAATAAGATTACATATGCCATGTATTAAATATACTAAACAAGGCTGAACAGGGGGCCATGGCCTTAGCAATGGTGCCCTCAATATCATTGGGTATTTTTTGATCAGCTTCCTAGCTTCTAGGCACCGAGGCAATCTTGGCTGATTGATCCTTAACAGCGGTGACCGATGTAGTGATAGAAGCCTTTTGGGCCTTGAGAGCAAACAAGGTGTCTGCCATGTGCTTCTGAGCATTGGACAGTTGGGCGTTCACCTTGGCCAACTCTTCCTCTAAGGATTTCTTGGCAGATTATAGTTCTAAAAAGGAAAGCTTGATGGCCTTGAGTTCATTGATATTTTCATCATATTTTGCCTTCTTTGTCTTAGCATCGGCTACTAGCTTATCGAGAGGTTTTCGATCGTCTTGTTGAGCCGATCGACGCTCTGTCCTTGCCTTGACTGCTAGCACTGATCCCTCTTGTTGTGGAAGAAATAGATGTTGAGCAGCATGGCGGTCGCCTCTTCAGAGAGTTCAGCCTTCACCGCCTCCATCGCGTCACGGATCGGCAGAGCATTCTCTACTAGCGAAGCCGATGGTGAGTGGAGCAGGTTGAAGAAGTGCTTGAGCTTCTTTTTCATGCCCGGAGCCGATGTTATTTGAGTCGACACATCCTTCAAGACTAAGATTATCTTCTCAATCGTGCTAGGAACCCTCTCTACCACATCTTCATCTTCTAAGTCTGACATGTCGCACTCCAGCATATTGGTAAGGGACTGGGTGAGCGAATTCGATGGATTTTGCCTCTCCTATATAACGGGAGAGATATTTCCAGGCCCCTCAATATAGTTGGATTAAGGAAGTGCATGGCCATGCTGAATGTGATTAAGGAGTCAATTGCAACTAAGTAATCTACTACATAACTAGTGAATGATCGAGCTATCATAGGGTTGCACTTTTCTCGCCTTGAGTTCGATCTGGTATCATGAGGCAAAGGATCGGTACATGAACACTATATAGGTTCGTCCGATATGAACGTTGTGTATATTTGGAAGTTGCTATGTCCTACTAGGTGCCACTACCGACTTATGGGCCGAAAGGAGTTTCCGAGCCATGGCCAAATATGCATGTATCTACTTTGTCCCACACTTAACAAGTTAGAATACATTGGTTCGGATTGGATCCATCACTAATAGGCCAAGTGGGCTTTGCACCTTGGTTAAGCTCCTAACGTAGGGTTCCATCGAGGGGCTAATAAAGGAAGTTCATGATAGCTAGGGTAAGGCAATTGTTATACTATCGTACCCATCGAAACCCTAGCTGCCACTGCTCAGGCTTTGCCGTGCGCGCTGGTGCTAGCACACTGACACACGGTGTTCCTTCCCCAAATGTGTCAACTTTGGTATAGCATTACTGCCACTATAGCACTGATCGGGATGCTTGTTCGTGATGTTAGACAACCGTTAGAGGACAATCAATCACCGCTTGAGGACGATCGATCACTATCTGAGGACACGCGCTATGTAGAATCAGGTTACTTCAACTCTCCTTCTGCTGCACTGCCGTCTAGTGGTAACAATCTATGTTCTCTTACTTGCTTAGTATTCTGGTTTACGTGATAGAATTTTTAATTTGTATTAGTGTAGCCTACCCATATTACTTCGGATTGTACATGGTATTTGGAGCAATGGTTCTGCTGCAGCGCAAGATCATGGCTTTAGGATTTGCTAATGCATGCACCAATTTGATGTGACGAATGCATATACATCCGTATGGACTTGTAGTCAACAATTTCTTTAGAAAAAAGACTTGTACTCATCGAACACGGTAAAAAGAACGCAATGAAATAATTAAAATGAGGAACATAACCAGAAGCAAAAGTGTGGGAGAAGAGAAGAAACCCAAAAGGATATATTAATTGAACTGAACAAACTAAAACATATATACATACATGATAATGAAGATATATACTACGTGATACATCTTCAGAAACCAAATACTCAGGGTTCATTGCTAGCTAACTAGTTGGAGTCAGGGTTGGCGCCGCTAGGCACCTGATGCTTGCTCACATTCATGAACATGGAGCTGCTGCTGCTTCTTCTCTCGATGCTCCGCGGGTGCGCCGTCACCTTGCCACTCGCCATCACCTTCCCGGACTGCGGCTGCACGGGCACCGGGAGAAGGCGCCGGCTAGCCCCCGCCGTGCCTTCCGCGAGGACGGCGTATACCGAACAACAGCTGAGCAGCGACGAGATCTGCAGGATAAAGAACAGGAGGAAGAGGACGCAGAGCAGCTGATCATTTCTTGCCATGATTGCGAGAAATGAACTAGACCAATGTCCATGGAGCACCAGCTCAGACCATATGGAACCCCGAGAGAGAGAGAGAGAGAGAGAGAGAGAGAGAGAGCTTGATCAAGACTGGCCAAAGGGAAGGAGAGTTTAAAATGATCTTGCAAAGTGTGAAATGGCGAAGATGATGGAAAAGCCGAAGCTTTGGACTTTATCTGGCCAGTGGCAAGCGAGGGTGTCCCAAAAGTCGTTGAGGCAAAAGCACGGAGATGGACATAATCGAACAGGAAAATTAACCAGACAAAGCGATCAAGGCAACTGCACGTATACCTGCATCAATGCCACGGCTAGCTGCTTCCGGATGACGAAGGGGCTGGTTCGCTTGGTTGTTAGCCCTCATAAATCTGAGCACTCGAATGTACCGTGTACGTCTCTCTCTCTCTCTACCTCTCAGTCAGCAGTCGATCAGCAGGTTGCTAGCTAGCCTCCATGAGTGTGACAGAAAGGGCGCCTCCTTTAATTTGCTTTCGTGAAGAGTTGAGTTCGAGGGGTCAAAATCTGGCGAAATCTCAGAGATTTAGTATCACAGCGGAATAAAAAAATTTCACTGAGATTTCGCTTTTTTAGACCGAAATTGCTAGATATTGAACCAATTTTAATGTTTCAGGACTATATTTCGCTTCAATTTTTTATGGAGAATTGTAATAATGTCTTTTATAAGAAATACATGTGAAAATTTTGTAAAAAAACATGTATAAATTTAAATACTTCAAGAAATTATCCTTTCATGACATGTAAAACTATTTCAGAAATCAGATTCAAATGAAGATCACAGAGGTGATACTCCAAAGGTTGTAAATATTCTACTTTGTTGAACCTCAGGAAGATCGTCAGAGTTCTCATTCTTAAGAATTATGTGCCTACCTCACATGTCAGGTAAATAGTATTAACACTGCAATGCTGCTTTTCCATCTTGGTGTAAGTAGAAATGCGGAAGTTATAAGATCATTTAAAACAATTTGATTCAATCGAATAAGCAATCTTTATATATGTGCAAAAGCTTAAATCATCCTTTATATGTACAAAAGCATAAGCCCACTTTGAGACATGTTAGCAATACCTTGTATATCAATTTTTTCTCTCATCTCTTTCTTCTTAACCTTTAGAGTTCCCTCAATGGCTAGAGAACTTTTCTTTCTTTTTCTTTTATGTGTGTACTTTCTTTTTGTGCCCATTTCACCCTTTTGCTTACACTACTACAAGATTGTACATCAGAATCGGTTTTTTTTTGTCATTACAGTCGGTTCCAGTGGCAATACAAATCTATAGATAGTAATGAGGAGGAGCTATCACAGTCGGTTTTGGCCCGATTGCGATAGAGCCTCATCATAACCGGTTCTTTTGAGAAACCGATTATGATGATAGGATCATCAGAATCGGTTCTTATATAGGAACTGATTCTGATAACTACATCAACAAAATTGGTTCTTATATGGAACCGATTCTGATAACCTTATCCGATTCTGATAACTATATCATCAGAATTGGTTTTTATATTGAACCGATTCTGATGAGAATCGGTTTTTATACACAACTAATTGTGATGATGGAGTCATCAGAATTGGTTCTCTGATGACTCCATCATCACAATTAGTTGTATATAAAAACCGATTCTGATGATGTAATTATTAGAATCGGTTCCACATAAGAACTGATTGTGATGACCCTCATAGGGGTGTGCCATTTTTGCATATTCTCCAAAATAGCACATATTAACAGTATGAACATATATATCACATTCATAGTACAGAACACAGAATGCACATATCACATTCACAGAACACAAACACTTTAATTAAAATACATGTCACATTTGGTGACAATATACAACGCAAACATGTTTAACAATCAGTACACATGTATATATATATCACATTAACATATATAATTAATATTGTTTATATATGGATTTGCAGGAGCCTTCAGGATCTCTAAACCTGCTGTCCTCCGATATAACTTCTAACCAGTACCACTGGCATAAGTGGTCTCGTATATAGTTGAGTGTTTTGCTGTCTAAGCTCCTTTGAGGGATATTGATCTTCTGCAAAATAAAAATTAGTGTACTGATTTAAGTTTTAAAATTTGTATGTAAAAGGCTAAGTGTATTATTATACATGTACATATACCTTAAGGAGAAGATGTGAGCCGCCGACCACAATCAGCATGTGCTGCATAACGTAGAAGCCTCACAGGTCATCGCTGCCTTGTTGATGACACTATAAAGAGAGAAAGAATTTAACACATGAAGATTAGATGTCAAAAAATTAATCGTATATATGCTAGGCACTTGTACATTAAAGCGCTTATACTCTAGCTTCTTGTTCTTTTCGTCATTGTGTGTCCCTCCTTCATCGACGTAGGCCGAGAAACCCCTACATACATTGAAGAGATCCCATTGAGTCAAAAAATGAATGTAGTTAAATTCAGAAAGTGTTAGGTTACAGTAATGTACTTACTGCTACAAAGGAGGCTTGATCGCATAGGCCATTAGTCTCTTCTCGATCGAGTTAAAAGTGTAGACCATATTTTCACTTGGAATGAGGACAAGTAGAATACAATGGTTGCTTATTAAATGGTATGCAGTGCAAGGAAATAAGTTCGCACACGGTTTAAGTGCGTACAAGTAATTGAAGGATAAAGTACTACTTCTCGTGGTACGGAAATAGAACGAAGTCTCTCTTCGACTCAGCATTCAATGCCCCATTAATGTAGCCAGCAACGAAGTCTGGTTGAAGCCTAGCCATGGTCACAGACACAAGCTCGGGGTCAACGAACCTAATTAGGTATTGATTCATTACGGCTCGCTGCCTCATTGCCCTGCAACTTGTGTTGAACGTTAGAAAGCATAATGCGAAATTCTATGAAAGTCATCAGCTCATGTTGTTTGGTGCATTACTCATAGTGTCCAAGATCGTAAAGTAGAAATATCGATAGTTATCAGTTGGTACACTTGGAACATATCCTCAAAACTGACTGGGAATGTCCCATACTCGTCTTGGTGGAAATGTCACCTTCTATACCTCACAGTGAAGTCGACTCGACGCTCTTCCTTTTTGACCCTATCAATGTACCATCCATAGAGCATGTGAGTAAATTTGCTTAGATCATTCAATAGGTTGGATGTAATCAGGGGTTTTCCATGTACATAGGCCTTAAAATCCCAGGGGTCTTCGTATTGTCTACCGACTTTCCTTTCTGCGCAGAAGGAGTTTTTGAGGTCGGGGCAAGGGGTTTTCATGTGTTCGAGGGGGCGCTGTGGTCTCTGTTAACTTTGCCTTGGAAGGATTCTCTGAGGCCTCATGTAGTTTAGTGGCTGTTGTGCTAGTCCTTTTACGTGCGAGCTCTACACTCTACGTAGAAATTATCTTAGTAGTGGAGTAGGAGCAGGAGCAGGTATGATAGGAACCTAGGAAGGACGCGCATATGTAACTTATTGCAGTTTTACTGGAATAGTAGACAAGATGCAGAGGATTTTTACCTTGACCAGTGCGACACCCGTCTTGGGCCACTTGATGAATGACATGCGTACCTGCTCGAGAGTGGTGATATCTTCGTTGGGGGGGAACTCCAGTACATGTGATACGAAGTCTTCGCGGACGTAGTCCACCTGCACCCTCATGTAGCCCTTCCTCAAAGGCTGACCATGCACATTGTTGGTTTCCTTGCATGGAAATGCAATCCCATGTGCAACCTCGATGGAAAATCCGACCTTCATTAGGGTGGTGAGCTGGCACTTAGCAGGTGCATGCAAGAAGTGCGCAACTTAAGGAAAAACATTGCAGGAGTTACACTCGTTGCTTTAAGCCAGAAAAAATTAATTATTACCTTTAGCTGGGGACTGGTCTTATCATTTTTGGAACCATAGCTGCAGGATTGAGGCACATGCTTCTCTATGAGAGGCAAGGGTATATGACTCTAACTCTAGAAAATCATCGCCATCATCTCGGCCCTTAGGTGCTCCTCATGTGTCATCATCTCCCTCCTTATCTCCTCCTCACATGCCATCACCTTCTCCCTTATCTCCTCCTTGATCTCCTCACTCAGTTGCTCCTTGAGCGTGTCCTTGAGGCGGTCTGCACGTGCCTCCCATGATCTTGATCTAGTACCCACAGCGTCATCTTGAAAGTAGGACTTCTTTGTATACCCCACCCATGTGGCAAGCACTCGGCCCTTATAGTCAGGCTTCCCAATCGCAGACAACAGGATGTTCTTCAACCCTTGGCTCTGAAAGGTCCCCTGCACTTTTTACTGGCTTACCTCCTCTTGCAATAAGTGAGTACGAATTAGATCTAAAATATAACAAGTTGGGTCAACTGTAAAGTACTAAGTTAGATGTCTTATAATGGTGGAGACGACGTGTGCGGTAGTAGGGTTTGCAACTACAAGCTGCCCGTCGGTGGTTTTCTTTGTCCTCGCTAATACCTAGTTGCGTGCCCGCTCCTCACATAGTGGGAGTAAGGGATTGCCATCCCGGAGTTTGCACACTCCTCGGCTAGTCGTGCCTACTCTGCCTTCTTCCCCTCATAGCCGCATGTACCGAAGTGGTGCGGGTGCGTGTTATGCCATTGGATAGCGGTGGTCCTCTCTCTCAGCTGCTCTACCTCGGACATACCCTTCATCCTCAAGAATTCCTCTCAAACATCAGGAGTCACGAACGGATACCTCTCGAATGGTATACGGCCTTTCAACACGTACTCACTATGCATGACGACCCTGAAGTGCCTCAAGGCCACACCCATCCTCTTCAAGGCGTACCGCCTCGCGTTGTGTGCATCTTTCTTCTCTATAATCCATTTTCCCTTAACCTCATCCCATAGTCGATTCTTCTGCTCGATGATGACTTCTTTTCTCTAATCCTTAACCGTTATGGGCACTCTCTCCCTCACCAATTGGTCGAGGAATAACCGCTATCGCCCCTTTTACTTGGGAGGACCCGTGTAGACCCCTGTGGCATTGAAGTGGAAAACCTGCGGTGTTCTCCCTGTGTCCTCTTTGTTCAGTCCTCGGACCTTCGTCACCTTACTCGGCCCCTCAACATTTGGAACTTGGCTCGGCTCAACACTTGGAACTTGGCTCGGCCCCTCAGGAGCACCTTCTACTCTATCTGGTGATGAGCTGATGCACTCTAATTGCGACATTTTGAGTTTTCTTATCTGACATGGTCTTATATTTGACATGAGAGAAAGCAATTCATAGCTATTATGTGAACTTGACAATAAATCATGTAAAGCAACAGCTGAATGGATAATTCATAGTAGTAATTGTTCTAGCATATTGCAGTAGAGTAACAGATGAACAAATGATCTTCAAGAAAAGTCTATATGTTGCCCGACTAAATACATACCAACGATAACTCCTAATCTCTAAATAGGTTTGGTCCTAATCCTATTTGAGGATATGTGGTTCGGGTAAGTTCCTAAGCCGTTGTACAACTCCAAAGAAAATTTCGGCAGCATCTCCCTACTGTTCTCCAGATACATGTCTCGACAACAAGTCAAGAGGGGTGTGTATCCATGAATGATCGAGATGGCGAACAGAGGGTGGGGGGTGAATGGTCGCAAACAAATTTCCCCCCAAAATACTCCAACTAAAACCTCGAAAGGATCGCGCAAAGGAAATCGTGAAAAACCCGAACAACTAGACAACTATGTGTACCCCTAGCTTGCATAGGTGAGTACCATAGAATATGTGGGGATTTTTGAGTCACAATTTTGGTTGTCTAGTGTTCAAAATAAGAAGGAATCAATTCAACTCTTACTTTTAGAAAGGAGATCAATTTAAATTACAAAAGCCACTTTCAGAAAAGCAAAAGCAGAATTTCTAGAAGCTGTCCTCAATTTGAACAGGTGGTTGGTGGGTTTCTGCAGCTCAAGAAATTTTGAGAATTTTTTTCCTATGAGAAGATGAGTATGAAGAACTCCACCAAATTTTACCTCAAAAATCCATACAAAAAAATCAGCAAAAATCAAAGAACACAGATAGTCAGAAATTTCGAGTAGAAAGTTTGGGGCTCGGTTTTCACCTCATGGCACCCAAACGGTGCAACAAGTGGATTCCAAAATTTTTATACAGATGTATATGGGAGTCCCGCACCTTCTACATGAAGAATCACTCAAAAAATTTTTTATAATATTTTCTAAAAATAAAAAACTAACTACTATGCGAATAACAAGTTCTGGACAGAGTTGCAACTTGAAAGAAAAGATAATCTCTACTCAATCCAAGAGTGCAAAAGAGATGTAAAACCATATGAACATACTCAAGACATCCAAGATCAGCATTTAGAAGGAGGGGAGGAAAATCCAAATTGCAAGAAAATAAATTGCGTGAAAGTAAATTGCGGGAATTTAAATGCTGAATTTAAGACATAAAGTAAATGCGTAATGTAAATTCAAGCATAAGTGAAAATATTTGTATTTCTGGAAGGAGGAGGTTTATAAAGCCTCACAACAAGGTGGACAAGCTCAAAGGAGCACAAAAACCTCTAAAACCTTCAAGGGGAGGAGGCTACCCCTCCACCCCTATTTATACTACTCTTGGGCCACCTACCACCCTTGGATGCAACCCTCAACCCTAGATAACTTATCTAAGGGCTAGGATTTGCCCACTCACAGAGCCATGCATGGGCTAACCCAAAACCCACACACATACCAGGTTTTCTTACATAGTTTTCAAAGCATACTACCTAGACCCGCTAACCTATCAACTAGACCACGATCCAACGGCCCTCATTGATCCACGCGGCATCTAGCTAGCATTTTCTCCTTTCCTTGTCTTCTTGGCTTGCCCGGACTCCGTCTCCGATCATCTTCCGGCGATTTCCCGACCGTCTGAACCTCTGAAGCTCCTCGCCTAGTCCCGGTCATCCTCCACCTCACCATGATCTAGCACCGTTGCCCTGCAACCATCAAAGACAAGGAAAAACCTTTCACATAGCAATGCCCACAAAGATATTCAATGATTATCCCAAAATCATTAATCAATCATAATTTCTCTCAAAGTCCCGGTGCAATCGCCCTCAGGCCGGTAGCACTGGGAAAAGTAACCAACACTCAAATTGCTTCAATTTGAAAATCCAATTCAAATCAAACCAAGCTCAAAACTCGTCAATTACTCATCACACACAAGGATAGACCTCCACATGGTCTTTCAATCCAGAGAACACCAGGGAGACACTACTGAAATCTACTATGGAGTTATACAACAGCTCAGGAACTTACCTGAACCATATATCCTCGAACTATCCAAAAAACATGGACAATTCAAGACTGCTTGCTTATAAATGTGCATTTCGATCAATATATTTATAAACAAGCACCCTCGAACGGGAGACATAGGTTTCGCAGCCTAAACTCTAACATCATGATGAGATAAAAAATAAAAGTAATATGCCTGACGAGGGCTGGGAACTCCTTGACCGGCCGGCGTGCGGTCAACGGATTCCCAAGCTCGGAAGGCCCCGACCGCAACCTGGGTGCGCACTGGGGCGCCCGACCACGAGCGCGGTGTGCCCGAGCTCAACTCCGCACGACCTCGAGCTCGAGCGGGGTCTCGTCTGAAGCCCTGGTCCGCCCTAGGATTTGGATCGGCATTTGGTCGACAGCTTCAGAGAGCGGGTCATGGGGATGACTGAGAGTGCGCGGCAAGTTCGGGGGCAGTTGCTACGCAGCCCTCAAGGTGCACGGAGGCCCCTTCCCAAGGATCGCTCCCGGCCGTTACGGACAGAGGAAGTATAAAGACCAAGGACGATGAGCTCCAGAGGACACGAAGACAACACAAAGACACACAAGAGCTCGAGCTAGGAATCATCATTCTTGTCTTGAGTTGTAAACACCGCCTCTGTACACCCATATAACAAGAATCACCGCCGCAAGGCAATGGAGTAGAGCTATTACCTTCACAGGGGCTCGAACCAGTATAAACTCTTGTCTCGTGCTCGTTGTCGCCTTACTCCGACCATCACCGCGATCGATTTTCTTCCTTCGCTCGAGCAAAACGCAGCTCGGGTCCCATAAACTCTCTGACCCCTACCTCTTTTGTTGCGGTTGATGATCCCGATCGTCGACAGCTGGCGCCCACCGTGGCGCCCGATTGTTTTGCTCTTTCGCAGGAACGACACCAAGACTCTAGGAGCATGGCGCCTTCATCGACGGATTTTCCTGAACGGACTCGACTCGTGTCCCTATTCACGCCCTCACCGCCGCCGAGCAAAGACGCTCGTGGCGAGCGGTCAAGGCGCCGAGGAAATGTGGATGACCGTGATCCGCAGACTTTAAGACGCTTCGCCGAATGGTGCAAAGTTGCCATCAACAAGCCATAATAAAGCACTCGGCGGGAGGCCCAGAGAAGGCCAAGACATCTTCGAGCCACCTGGGCTCCCCTACCGGAGCGCCCGCGCTTATCGCTCGGGTCATAGCCAACCCCGATAGGGTGAGGTCGGAGCTCTTGGGCGAGCCCCGCCGAAGAACTCGATCGGTGCGACCGAGGTGGCACCTCCGCAAAGATCGGCCAACATTCGGGACCCGCTCCCGAGAAGTAATGATAACACGCCACGCCATCACCGCGTCGGACACCTCCTGCGAGAGTTAGCCTCGAGCAACAGAGCTCGGGACGAGGCTCGACGCAGACGCCGGCGCCCCACGGCACCGCGCCAACCAGACCGAACTGGCCGAGCCGCCCGAAGTCGGTGGAAGCGGTCTGCGGACCTCCGGGACGTTCGCCCAGCGCCGCAGGTCCAGACCGCTGCGTTACCAACTGGTGATTCCGTGCTCGGCACCATGGTCGTTCAGCCGGAGGTCGGGCCGCCGGGCGACCTCGACTCGAGTCCGGCAAGCGGCTAGGATCTTGTCACGATGACCACGACCGGCGTGCACTGTCCGCCTACGGTTGCATGGCGACTCGACGGCCTTCGTCGCGTCGATGGCGGCCGGTTCAAGCCCGCCGATCGGCGCTTTAGCGGGACCAAGAACCCTGACGAGTTCTTGTCCATCTATTCGACCGCCATCCTTGCAGCCGGAGGAGACGAGCTCGTAATGGCAAACTACCTCCCGACTGTTCTGGACGGGGCCGCTAGGACCTGGCTTTTTAATCAGAAGCCTGGCTCCTTCAGGTCGTGGCGCCAGATCCAGAACGCCCTTCGCTCCAACTTCTAGAGTTGTTACGAGCGGCCGGGCAGGGAGAAAGACCTGGATCATGTCATCTAGGGGAAGAACGAGCCACTGTGCGACTTTGTGCGGCGATTCATCCGCACAAGGAACCTGATCCCGAGCATTTCTGACGAGGCCGTCATCAAAGCCTTCAAGTTCGGGGTCCGTGATCGACGCCTCACCGAAGACCTGGAGATCACCTCGAGGCTCAGCGTCAACAAACTTTTTCCGCATGGCGGGCGGTGCTGATGACGCGACGATGCCGTCCGCTGGAAACGCGACTACGACCAAGGTAAGCTTGGTCTGAACCAAACAGAGGCCGGCCCGTCCAACTCCAGGGGCGCCGACCAAGGCGCCACCACCAAGAAGCGAAAGCGCGATCGCAGAGGTGGCGGAGGACTACCGCGGGTGGTCGTCTCGACGGATGGCCAGCGTGAGGTCCTCGAGGTCCGAGGCCAAGCTCGGGAGGACTCTAAGCCTCGCCAAGGTCGACCCCGACCACACCAGGCGAAGAACCAGCCCCAGCAGGAGGGCCAACGTGCCGGTCCCCGACGGGCCGATGCTCGGCAGCCGGGGGTCGAGGGGCGCGCGGGGTATGACGAAAGAAAGTTTTGTCTTTTCCACAGGGCGGCCGGCCACGATCTGCGGGCCTGCAGGGCTTGGCAGAATAAGCTAGACGCCTTTTACAATGGGCGGGGTGAGATGCCTATGCTCCCGAAGGATGACGACCCGGCCGTGGGTGAATCTTACAGAGCACGACGACCTCGACACTGAGTTCCAAAGAAGGCGAGCCGGATCGATGTCATCTTCGGTGGCTCGTCGGCCTACCAGGCCCGGCGCGAGGTCAAGGCCGCCAAGACGCACCATCTACCGGTCGCCCATGTTGGGAAGCCCACCGAAGCGCCGCGCAAGTGGGCCGGGGCCACCATCACCTTCTCCCGGAGGATGCTCTCCTGTATGGCTCGAGACCTTAAGACCGCCTTGGTCTTGACCCGACCATCAAGCAACACCACGGTCGATCGCGTCATGGTCGATGGCGGCGACTCTCTTAACTTCTGCGGCGGTGAGCGCCGACCGGATGCAAATTCCCGGCCGAAAGTCAAGAGCATCACCATACCATTCTTGGGATAGTCCGGGAGTTTGACCACCCCTTGGGGCGGGTTGTCTTGCCTGCTACCTTCGGTGGCTCGACAACTTCGCGACCGAGTTGATCACCTTCGAGGTGGTCGAGGGTGACCTCCCGTACAACGCCATCCTCGGGCGACCTGCCTTGGTCAAATTCATGGCTGCCAACCATTATGGCCATCGGTGCATGAAGTTACCTGGCCCCAACGGTGTCATCACCGTGCGGGGCGACCTACAAGCGGCGCATGGCTGTGAGACCAAGGCCTTGGCTCTTGCAGCATCTTTGCGTGGCGGGAGGAGGAGACGACGAAGAACGCCCGCCAGAGGGCGGCGATACAGCCTAGCGGGGCAACAAAGGCCGTGCCGCTCGACGAGAGCGACCCGACCAAAAGGCCCACGTCTCCGATGAGTGAGTTCCAAATAGGAGCTCGAGCTCGTCACCTTCCAGCGCCAACAAGGGTATATTCGCTGGGAGCCCGCGGATATGCCCCCGGCGTCGAGGGAGGTGATTGAGCACAAAAGCTGCGGTGGGATCCGGCCCCGACACAGGCGCGCCAAAAGCTGCGTCGCTTCTCCCGGAGAAAGTCGCGATCATCAAGGAGAACCTTGACAAGCTCTTGAAGGCCGGCTTCATTCGTGAGATTAACTACTCGAGTGGTCGCCAACCCGGTCATCGTGCGAGAAGAAGGAGGAAAGTGGAGAATGTGCGTCGACCATACGGGTTGAACTCGGCTTGCGAAGGACAATTTCGCTTCACAAGATCGACCGGATCGTGGACTCCACCGCGAATGCCAAGATCTTGAGCTTCTTGGATGCTTACTCGGGATACCACCAGATCAAGGTGGCGGTCGACAGCGAGAGCAAGACTTCCTTCATCACGCCGTTCGGCACCTATTGCTATCTGACCATGTCATTTGGTATGCGCAATGCGGGGCCACTTTTCAACGTCGATGACCAAGACTTTCGAGCCCCGGATCGGGCGGAACCTTGAGGTCTCGTGGGCGACATCATCATCAAAAGCCCACCGAGGGGCGACCACGTTCGCGACCTCGAGGAGACCTTCGCCAACCTGAACGGGCATAAGATCAAGCTCAACTCCGAGAAGTGCGTGTTGGTAGCGTCCCAGAAGGTGCTCGACTACATGATCGGGGCTCGGGGTTGGTCCAAACCGGAGAAGATCGAGGCGATCGAAAAGATGGCACCCCCGACCTCGATCAAGCGGGTGCAAAGCCTCACCGCGCATGGCGCCCTCAGCGAGTTCATCTCGAGGCTCGGCGGCGGGCTCCGTTCTTCGGACCTTGCGCAAGCACGGGGCCGAGTGGACTCCAGAGGCCCAACGATCCTTCGACGACCTGAAGGCGTACCTGTCGTCCCCACCCCTCCTTACAACACTACAACCTGGTGAGAAGTTACTGCTATATCTCACGGCCACCCCCCATGCTGTTAGAGCTGTCCTGGTGGCGGAACGGGGGCCTCAGCAGCACCCCATTTATTATGTTAGCGAGGTCTTGCACGGCCCGAAGGAGCGCTATCCGCAGGTACAGAAACTGTTATATGCTCTCCTCATGGCTTCGCGAAGCTCGGCACTATTTCCAGCGCACTCGTGGTCGCCCCGAGCAACTTCCGCTCGGGGACATCCCGAGAACCCGGAGGGCGGCGGCGACCGCCAAGTGGGCCATGGAATGGCGGCGTTCGGCGTCTGGGTCGTGGCACGCACGGCCAGTAAAATCGCAAGTGCTCGCCGACTTCGTGGTCGAAAGCAGACGTCAGAGCCCCCCGAGCTTTGGTCGAAGAGGAAAACCACAGGTCATGTTCTTCGACGGCTCGAGATCCTTCAAGCGCTCGAAATTTGGGGTCCTTATCCTCACCCGGCGACAAAAGCCGAGGTACGTAATTCGTTTTGGCTTCTCAAAGAACCAACAATGTGGCGTAATCTGAGGCTTTTGGCCGGCTTGCGAGCTTGCAAGGCCTTGGGTAAAGCGCCGCTTTGGTCGTGAAGGGCGACTCGGCTGCCATCAATCGGTTCAACAAGGACTACCAATGCTCGGGAGACTCGATGGCAAAGTACCTCGCCGAGGCGCAAGATGGAGAAGTGGTTCGAGAACTTGAGCTCAAACACATCCCGGGAAGGACAACTCCAGTAGCGGACTCCTCTCCAAGCTCGGCTCTCCGACGACGACGCCCCACCCGGCGTCATCCTCGAGACGCTTAGCGGCCTGTCAATCTCCGACCAAGAGGTCGCGCTCGCCATGGTCGAGGGTACCCCCTCTGGCCGAGGCCATCCACAATTTCCTTGCTCGGGCGACCGCCACCCGACCGCCGAGAGGAGCCGGATCGCCGAGGCGATGTCTCAGACACGCTTGTCGAGGAGAGCTTTACAGACGTAATGTTTTAAGCATCTGACGCGGTGCATCTCCACGGAGGAGGGTAAGTACCCTCTGCATGACATTCACTCAGCCTCGTGGGCGCACTCTTCAGACAGACAATGGTCGGGAAGGCCTTTCGCATGGGGTACTATTGGCCCTCGGCGCTCAGATGCTCGTGATATCGTCCGCTTTTGCCGAACTCGCCAATTCCACGCCCGAAGTCGCGATCAACCCGCCTCGCGCTCCAGACCATCCGCTCGCGTGGCCCTTCTCGACACAGAAATTTGGACATCCTCGGTCCTTTTCCTCAAGCAACCGGGGAAGAAGTTTACGTTCGTCATTGTCGACACCTTCACCAAGTGGATAGAGGTTGAACCGGTCTCGACCATAAGCGCCTTTCAAGCGGTAGTTCATTTCTTTCGCTTGTTCGTGGTCACAGTGCGGGGTTCCATGCAAAATTATCGCGACAACGGTACTTTCGGTTTACAATGAAGTTGTTCGGGGAGTTTTGCGAGGAACTCGGCATCAAATCTGCTTCGCCGGTGGCTCACCCCGAACAGCGGAGAGCAATGAGCGCGCCAACCGCAAATCGTCGAGGCGTCAAGAAGCGAGTCGCAGATGAGCTCGTCGTCTGACAAGGCACAGGTGGGCGAACTTCCACCGTCCTATGGTCTATTCAGTACCACAACAAGCCGAGCCATTGGGGTCCACACCCTTCCGGCTCGTGTTGATGCGAAGCCGCCCCGCCTCCCGAGGTCACGCTGGCTCTGCCAGGTCACTTGGTCGACCAAGTCGACTTGAGCACGAACGGTCTCTCGACCTCACCCTCGCAGAAGAAGTAAGATGCCGTGCATCGCCACGATCAACGACTACCGCAAACTCTTCGCAGACATGCGTCTCGGTCGACGACCTAGGAAGCTCCTTGTTGGGGACCTAGCCTCGAGGCGGATTGAGCTCGCCCAAGACCAACAAGTTATCCCCTCATGGGAGGGCCGCTATAGAGTTGTTTCAACAGATCGCGACGGGCTTACTGGTGGCGATGCCGATGGCGAAGAGCTCTCTAGCTCATGGAATATAGATCAGCTTCGGAAGTTTTATGTGTAAACTCTATGCCTCACATTTCAATAAAGTTGGTCTTTCATTTTTGCCCTTTTTTATGACTGCTTCCACCCACGTTGCTGCTATTTCTTTTCAACGGTTCCTCCTTTGTTTTCGAACACGACCTTCGTGCGCAAGCGCATTTGCTCCTAGTCTAAGTGACGCAGGTTTGACGTTCATCCCCAGCGGACGAGCTAAACGTAAGCCGAACCTCTTCGCAATCTAGCTCTTCCTGTGCGGGTCGATTTGAAAACCTCGCCGCTTTTGATCGGCGATATGCATGGTCGCGAGAGCCGTTCGAGCACTAACCTACTTAACGATGTCCGCTTCGTGCCCTTCTACCTTTGCGAATTGTTCCCCCACTTTGCAGGTCGTGGCCTCTCATCCATATTTAAGTCTTGAGCCCGAGGCACACGTCGCTCGACCTCGGGCCCAACGGGGGCTGGGTAAGGCTACCCTATCGGCGCACGACCTAGAAAGCATGGGAACGGCTAACAAGCAAAGCAAGAAAGACTTCAAGTATCCCCAAGCTACGGATTTACAACAGGGACGAGGTTTCTTCGTACACCAAAAACAAACCACTTCTGTTAGTACATTCCTTGCTTTTTGATGTTTCTTCTGGTCGGCCATCTCGCGGGCAAGCTTTTCTGCCGAGTGGGCCACTTTTGCCTTCGTGGTTGCGATCTCACCACGAGCCGGAGGGCTTTGCTGGAAGCTTCCACGGCTCGACGCCGCTCGTCTTCAAGCTGGGCGATGCACTCTCCATTGCACCGACACGCCGAGCTTCTCTTGAGCCTAGGGACCTTGGTCCGGGCCCAAGAGGCGACTTCACGGGAGCCTTCTCCATACTCGACTTTAGCGCGCTCGACCTCGGCGCCTGGTGGCACGATCGAGCTTCCCTCAAGCTCGAGATTTTGGCCTCGAGCTCGGGGGCGCCCTCGTCGTGGAGTGTGCTGCCTGCTCAGCTGCCCTCTCCTGTGTCCTTGACCTTGGCACCTTTCGGTTTCAAGCGCCTTGTTGGCGCTCCCAAGTTCCTCCTTGAGCTGGAGTATCTTAGCTTTGAGCTCGAGTCGACGCCTCCGGAAGCCTTCTCCAGAAGCTGATCTTGGCCCTTTCGGCCTCAAGCCAGGGTGAACGTCGGCGCTCTGCTTCCACGGCCTTAAGCGAAGTCACGTTCGGAGGCCCTGGTCTGCTCGAGCGCTTCTGCGTGGGCTATCTCCTGCGCCCTCATCGTCCGGCGTAGATCGTCGAGCTCTTGGGCCTTCTGCTCGAGCTCCCCCTGCTCGACCTCAATGGTCTGGACGAGCCGGTCGCGCTCAACCTCCCGCACCTCTACTGCGTCGAAGAGACCCCTCAGCACGACAGCATGCACTCGGAAGCCTTGTAGCCCTCGAGAGGCATGGTCGATCACCTTCACGACGAGAAGGGAGGCACAAAATGAGGGAATAAGGGACACAGGCTACCAGCTACGAAACGCGCAGGAAGACCCTTACCTTACGGAGATGATCTTCCAGACGTATGCGGGAAAATTACTCGCGGTCGTCAATACGACCGCGGGGGATCTCCTCCTCCTCGTCGACCAGCATACCAGTGCCAGGGTCGCCCTCGACCGCCACTGGCACGCTGGGGCGGGTCTTGAGTCCTTGCCGGGCGGCTTTGTCGTCGTCACCTCCCCCAGGGGGTTCGGCCCGTCGGCAACCGGGGAAGACGCGATGGCGGTATTAGTTCCGGCCTTCGCGGTCGGGGCGCCACCCGTCTCCAGCTCCAAGGGGACGGCGGCCGGGTCCGCCGTAGGATTCTCGACCTCATGGCCGAAGTCTGCCTGACCTCGGTGTTCGACGCAGCCGTGGGCGGGACAATGAGTTCTGCGGCTGGTCACCTTCGGTGGCAGGCGGAATCGCGGCCTCGGCGCCTGGAGCGGCCATGGTCGGGGGAGCTCGGGGTGGCGCCTCGGGCACGGCCACGAAGCTCTGGGCATTCCCCCTCGCGGTGGCGCTGGGAGAGTCGACAACGGCGGCTGCATCATGAGCTTCGCCGGTGTCGAAATCCGCGCTGACTGCGAGCTGGGACTCTTCATCGTCCGAACCATCGAGGCCCTGGTCGAACTCGCCGACCGAGACCAGGCTCGACGACCCCAACGGAGTCCGCGTTGGGCGCGAAAGGCGACGCGGGACCAACTCAAATGTATCCTCCTCCTCGGACTCAGACTCGCCCTGGACAATAGCCATTGTCAAAACGGGCAAATTTCGAGCTCGGGTGCTCACGGTCTGCGATCAAAGGCATACACTAAGCCAGAAGGATGCGAAAGGGACAAGCGAGCCGGAATGCAAAGAATTTACAGGTCACGACCTCCATCTCATGAGGGTCGCCGAAAGTCTTGTTGCCCCTAACGCCAAGGGGCGCTTCATGGCGTCCTCGCGACACAGGATCTCAAGGTTCGAGCCGGTCTCAAGATCGCTCGCCGTGGCGGGGGCCCGAGCTCGAGGCTCTAGGGTCGGGTGTCGGGACCGGGCTTGCAAATCCGGACCCTCGTTTCAAAGACTAGTCCAGATCACGCTTAGTGCACACAGTTTCAACATCGGTACATATCACGGACATATCCAACTAAATAATAAGTACTTTAATTAAATACTCAAACTAGTTGATTGACCTTATGGTCAAGTTACAAAGATCGCCCGCAGGCGAAGGATTATTAAAATATTCAAATCTGGCGGAAATAAAATAAACACGTGGCGCCAACCAATTTGCCACGAATCGATCGGGCTCGCTCCTAGTTTGTCGTCTCCTCCGATACTCCTCCTCTGGCGAGGGTTGCTTCTTCTTCAAGCTGAAGTTGTGTTGTTGTGGGGTGAGTACTTTGAGCACTCGGCAAGTCATGCATGTAATGCAATTCTAATATTCTACATGCATGGCTTAGTACAAAGGATAGGCTATGGTTCATGAGCGATCTGAGATTTAAGAATAACAAGAGTAATTTGCAAAGCGACAAAAGCAATAATAAGAATAGTAGCTTTCACAAACATTTTAATCACGGTCATATTTCCATCCTATGTCCAGTTCCTCATTACCAACCCCAAGCATTTTCCATAAACAATTCATTTTCATGAAAATCAAACCCTTGGCCAGTAATCACCGAAGCGATGCTCATTACCGTGAGCACGGCTATTGAATAGGTTGTACACTCTGCAGAGGTTATACACTTTACCCACAAGATACTGATCAAATACCACCAAGGCAAATAACCGTGAAGAAGCCTTTCCAAAGTTCCATCTAAACCCGATCTTGCCGCTAAGGTTTCAACTTTGGAGGGTGGTTACCACACCTGGGCCCCCTCTTGCGCCATGTGAGTTCTCATTCCGCTTCTCAGGGCCTCACACCACCACGACAGTACCAAAGAATAGATTTCCCGGTTTACTCAGCCTAAGCCCGTCCCATTACGGAGCTTGTGGCTGTATGAGAGACTCAGTTCAAATGCTCGCAAAGTTAAGTCCCTTAGTTGACCGAGGCAAGACTAACCAAAATGACCTTAAACATCCAAAACCAATAAAACCAAATGCGACCGCCCAGTTGCCACTCTTGGCCCACCAGAAACAATCTTGCCACATGCCTCAGTCTAAATCATTTTCCCACCCCGGTTCTTTACCATTGCACCACGTGCCATCATCAACTCAATAACACATGTCTTATTCACAAATCATGTTCCATATCTCATTAGGTCAATATTTACTTTGGTATTCCAAAATCATAAAATGTCCACATGGCCGGGCTAAGCATACTACTTCGGTCTACTCAACCCATGTTGGCAAATTATTAATGTCCAACTATTAGTCCATAATCTAGGGTGACAAATGATTCATGGCATACAATTATATACGACAAGGTGGCATACTGACAACTAGGCATTTAACTAATCCCAAAAACTTATTCAAAGTCATTTCTATCAAATTAGCATGCAATAGTTTAAATCAAAGTAATTTGCTCTAATAGGTTCAACATGATCAAACACAACTTGCCTTCAAAAAGTCTTGATTACGGCTCTGAGCTTGCTCTCGGTCGAACCTCTCCTCGAAACCCGGGCACTTCAACGTCTCACGCCAGAACGCAAATAAATAGCAATAAATAAATAAAACAGAGAGCAACTCAAGCCTAAAATTCAAATAAAATTCATAAACAGAAAGAGCTTGATTTTACAAATTTATAGAAATTGGAATCACTCAAATCGGAGTTAAAACGCAAAAGTTATAAGCATTTGAAGTTTCAAAATACATTTAAAATCAATAAACCGAATTAAATAAACATTTTTCTTTTCGGGAAAATAATTATTACGTCATCTGTGACACGTGTCGTCACCAGAGAGTGACACGTGGCCTTCTTGGCGTCATACCGACCGCTCCGTCCGACGTCATCATGACGCCATCGTGGCGTCAAGACGACTTCGGTCAACTCATCGACAGTGGGACCCACCGTGACGTCGACTGACGTCACCGGTCCGGCAAGGCGGTGACATGCGGGCCCGTCTTTGTCGGCGACTCATCGCCCGATGCTCGGCGATCGACATGCGGAACTGTCTTGTCGGCGACTCATGCGCCTGATGAGCGTCGCGGTGAGATCGACATGTGGGTCGCCTTGTCGCCGTCCGTGCCACGATGATCGATGCCGTGGCACGACGGTGGTCCTCGATTTGCATCTAACGGTGGAGATTAGAAGATGGGCTTTCTTGTTTTGGGGCGGCGTGGCGGGATCTGAATCGCCGATTGAGATCGGACGGCCGACGCTTCGGCGCGGCAGCGATGGCGTGCGGCGGCCGGCTTGACCGGAGACGAAGACGGCGACGTCTTGGCGGTGTTTCCGTGGTCCTCGGCGGCGACGGCGGTAACGCTTCCCGTGCGGGCGCGACGAGATGAGTCCGATGGTGGCGCGGCGACGGCGGAGAATCACCGGCGGCATTTAACCGACGCGAAGAAGTGCGGCGGGACGGCCGGACTTTGGCGAGGTCGCGGCGGCGAGGCGGCGGCGTCTCGGGTGGCGGCGGCGTCTGGTGGGTCTGGCGCAAACCGAGGAACACGGGGGGTGGTGGCGCATTAAATAGGGGCTCTTAGCGTCCGTCTGAGTTCTGAATTCGCGGAGGAGTCCGTGGGCGGCGAGTCCCGTGAGGAATAGGGTTGGGTGACGTGGCGCATCGTGAGCCGTCGGATGAAGATCGAACGGCCACGGCGCTAGGGTTTTCCGAAACGGGCCGCACAGTACTCGGCCCAACACTATTCATCCGGATTTTTAATCCTTTTTCGATTAAAAATAATTCTCGAAATTCAAATAATTCATTTGGGGCTTTAGAAATACTAGAAAAATTCTGGAAAAATTCCCAAAAATATTTTAAGACATTTGTGACTCAAATAAAATATTTTCAGCAAAACTTTATTTTAACTCTTCCATTATTTAATTAATTTGATAAATGGCTTAATTCAAAATAAATTCAAATAATTCCAAATAAATCCAAATAAATCCAAATAAATTCCAGAAATTCCCAAAAATTCAAAATACCATTTAAATGCAAGAAAAGCAAAAATTGGGGTGTTACAAACCTCCCCCTTAACGGAATCTCGACCCGAGATTGAGGTCGACTAAGGAATAGGTTGAAATTTCGCTTGAGGTCTTCTTCACGCTCCCAGTTGCTTCGCTCTCGGAATGGTTACTCCTTGAACTCTGCAGAAGCGGGTCGATTTATTTCTCGTTTCTCGATCCCTAGTATCCAAGATCTTCACGGGTACTCTTTATAAGTCAAATCCTCCTGCTGACTCGATTGCCGACTCTAACGGCATTTGCTCTTCGGCACCGGAGGCATTTCTTTAATTGTGACACATGGAACACATCATGCACTCTGCTAAAGATCTGCGGTAACTCCGGTGACACGCTTACTTCGCCTCTCGACTTAGGATCTTGAACGGACCAACATATCTTGGTGCTAACTTCCCTTTAGTGTGGAACCTCTTAACTCCTCTCGAGTGGTGTAACTCGAGATACACAAAATCTTCAGCTCAAAGCTTAAATCCTGCGGCGATTATCTGCGTAACTCTTACGTCTTGATTGTGCTATTTTCAACCTTTCCCGATCTCAGCTATCCGCTCTTGACTTTCGGAGAATATCCGGCCCAAACATATGGCGTTCTCGGTCTCATTCCAGTTCAACGGCGTTCGACGAGGTCTTCCATATAAGCGCTTCAAATGGTGACATCTGCAGACTTGCACGGTAGTGTTATTATAGCTAAACTTCGGCATATGGCAAACACTTATCCCAAGTTGTATAAGCCAATGCACATGCCCTCAACATGTCTTCGATGATCTGGTTAACTCTTTCCGCTTGCCCATCATGCATGGGTGATATGCGATCTTGAAGTTCAGGCGGGTTCCTAGGGCCTCATGCAACTTATCCCAAAATCTTGAGGTAAACCGAGTACCTCGTCGATACAATTTTCTTGGAACTCCATGCGACACACAATTCTTGACATATACAAATCTGCTAAGCGGTCCCCGAGTAGGTAGTTTTCACCCGTATGAAGTGGGCGACCTTGGTCAACCGGTCCACTATAACCCATATGGAGTCATACCCTGTCTGGGTCCTCGGTAAACCAGTAATGAAGTCCATTCGATTTCCTCCCATTTCCACTCGGGTATCTTCGATGGGTTGTAGCAACCCCGCCGGCCTTTGATGCGTTGCTTTGACTCTTTGGCATATGTCGCAACGCAACATGCTCTGCAACTTCACGCTTCATGCTTGGCCACCAAAATCTTTCCTTGGTCTTG
Organism: Guadua angustifolia; assembly: GCA_036346375.1. Classification (NCBI taxonomy): domain Eukaryota; kingdom Viridiplantae; phylum Streptophyta; class Magnoliopsida; order Poales; family Poaceae; genus Guadua; species Guadua angustifolia. The sequence continues at coordinate 63,416,099 of CM070500.1, forward strand.
GTACATCTTAGCGCTTCCGGATGAATGGAGTACTTGGAGTCATGAGCTTCCTCGTAATCAATTTGTTTGATTCCTTCTTATGCGATGCGCAAAAATCGATTCTTGATCCATAATGTACCTGCTCATCCGGCTTGAAGTCCTTCGCCTTGCCTTCCTCCATTTTAGACTTAATCCTCTGAATCTTGACATCATCCTACATCCTTCACGAATATGATCTTCCGGTAGGCTTCACTTCTAGAGCGGCTATAAATCCTTTAGGTACAATCTCGATTTTAGCTTCGAAATTCCTTGCATAACTCAACCTGATTTTCTCCCACCAACATGTTCACCGAATGGCTTTTTCGGCTCAAAGCATCGGCCACCACATTGGCTTTCCCAGGGTGATAATGAATTCCCAGATTATAATCCTTAATTAATTCCAACCACCTCCTCGCCTCATGTTCAGTCCGATTAGTAAATATATATTTAAGACTCTTATGGTCAGTGTACACCTCACATCTGTTTCCAATCAGATAGTGCCTCCATAGCTTCAAAGCATGCACTACGGCTGCTAACTCCAAGTCATGTGTTGGATAGTTCTCCTCATGCGGCCTCAAGCGCCTTTGACGCATATCGACGACCTTCGTTTTGCATTAATCGCATCCTAGCCCTTGGCGCGATGCATCACAATATATATCAAAGCTCGCTTAAATCCGGTAGAACTAACTTGGTGCCGTTGTCAAAGCGTTTCTTCAACTCTGAAAACTCCGCTCACATTCCGGCGCCCACGCAAACTTCTTTTCCTTTTTCAACAATTGTGTAAGGGTCTCGCAATCGAGAGAATCCTTCAATAAATCGTGGTAATAACCGGCCATTCCAAGGAAACTACGGATTTGAGTCACCGTCTTGGGTGGCTCCCAATGCAAGACTGCTTCCACCTTACTTGGGTCAATGCGACTCCTTGATGGTCACCACATGTCCAAGGAATTCCACCTTGTTCTTCGTAAATCGCACTTGCTAAACTTGGCGAAAAGTTCTTTGTTCCCTTAACTTCTCGAACTAGCCCGGATGCTCTGCATGCTCTTCCACGGTCTTGGAGTAAACTAGAATGTCATCTATGAACACAACAACGAACTTATCCGGTATTCCATGAAAACCTTGTTCATCATGTTCATGAAATATGCAGTGCATTTGTCAAACCAAAAGACATAGCGTAAACTCGTAATGTCCATATCTTGGCGAAAATCTTGTCTTGGCACATCCTCCGTCGAATCTTCATTTGGTGATATCCTCGATCGTAGATCAATTTTGGAGAAAACTCGGCTCCTCTCAACCGATCAAATAGGTCATCGATCCTGGGTAGTGGGTACTTATTCTTTATAGTGACTTCATTTAGTGCTCGGTAATCCACACACATCCGGTAACTCCCGTCCTTCTTCTTGACAAATAGAACCGGTGCTCCCCATGGCGACGAACTTGGTCTAATAAATCCCTTATCTAATAACTCCTCAATCTGCTTCTTCATTTCGACCAGCTCATCGGTTGACATCCGATAGGGTCTCTTAGCTATCGGGGCTGTTCCCGGTACTAACTCGATTACAAACTCTATGTCCCTGTCTGGTGGCATCCCAGGTAAATCCTCTGGAAACACGTCCGGGTATTCTCTGACAACTGGTACGTCTTCTATGCTGACGGCCTTCACACTATTGACCACCAACTGTCCATCCCGGCGGCGGTTGTTCAAACTCTATTTTTCTCCCACAAGGACTCTCGACTCATATGACTCTTCGTCCACAGTCTAACACAACCTTGTGCTTAGACAACGATCCATTCCCAAAATAACATCTAAGGTCTGGGTATCCAACACCACTAAGTTTGCTAGGAACTCCGTTCCATCTATAAGCAACTTTACCCCAGAACATCCTACATCAGATCGGAGTTCTGATCCCGGGGATTGTACTAGCAATACATGCCTAAGGTTCACCATTTTCAACCCATTGTTCACAGCAAAAATCCGAGATACAAGCGAATGTGAAGCTCGAGAATCAAATAAAAGCTATTGCAGTCTTGAGTTGACAAGTAACTTACCCAATCTGACGTCCGATGTATTACTCAGCCTTTGATCGGCGGTGACATGATTGACTCGCCTCTTACCACGATCGTGGGGCAGCTCAGTTGTGTAGCTCCACGGCTTGCTCTAGCGCAGTGTCTTCGTTGGAGTAGTCCCAAGATTGAAGCGAACGGTGTCACTCCTCCTCCTTCTTAGGACAATAATTGGCAAAATGCTCGGCTCGTGACAGATAAAACAACGTTTAGCTGTCATTCTTGGCTCCTCGCTGTTGCATTCCCAACCGGTGTTGGTGTCGGAAATTTTGTCCGCAGGTCTTGAATCTTGGTGGCGGCGTCGTCATCACATTCCTTGGCTGAAATCAAGAAGCGGTTTGGTGCAACCCTCAAGCGCTGCGCTCCTGGCGTGCTCCTCTTTGTGCCATTCTGCGCTTCGGTTGTCCTCCGGCTCCTTGCGCTTGTCCTCCAATATCGGCGCCTTGTTCACTAGCTCTGAAAAGTCGGCAAAGGTGTGGGTTATGAGTCCCTGCGATCTGGTCAGTCCCTTCATGAATCGAGACCGCTGGCCTTATCCGTTGCTACATCCTCAGGTGCGTAGCGTGCCAGCTGCGTGAACTTATTCAGATACTCAGACACTGATTGATTGCCCTGCTTCAGTGCCCTAAACTCCTCCTTTTTCAGCTTCATGATGCCTTCGGGCACATGATATTGCCGAAAAGCAATCGTGAACTCCTCCCAGCTGATGTCCTGCGGGTGCTCATGAGCGGCAAGTGATAGTTTTCCCACCATTCAGTTGCAGTTCCTTCAAGCTGATGAGAAGCATAGAGTACCCTCTCATTTCCTTCACACTGGGTAATGTGCAACTTTCTCTCTATCGTCCTTAGCCAATCATCTGCCTCCAATGGATTGGCGTTCCCAGAAAATGTGGGCGGTCGTGTCCTCATGAATTCCGACAACCTCGAGTGTGGCCTCTGCACTGGGTTGACCTGGTTAACTTAAGCGGCGGTGGCTTGGGCAATGACTTGTTTGCATCTGGCCTGCATCATGGTATGCATTGCGGGTGCTGCGGCAATGAAGGCTCAAGGTTACGCATGTCAAGCTGGTGGTCTTGGTTGGGGTCCTTGCCGTCATCATTGATGTTTCGGTGGCGTGAACCATTCCCATTTCCTCCTTGGTTTCCACAGTGTTCACCATCTGCCGATTGCTCCATGGTTTAGAGACGAGAGGGGAATAAGAATAGACGAGTAATGGAATACTTATGCGGGGTCAAAGGTGTAACACAAAATCTAACTTTATTACTTTATTAATATCAAGGTATGGTTGCTCACAATGCCTATGGGCCATGCAACACATACCGATCACTCCTAAGCATGAAAGAAGCAAATCGAACTAACACTGGAGTCAAACGCCTCTAAGGGTGACTCTTATTCCAAGACAGCGACTCAACGCAGAGTCTCAGCGCTAATCCTAACGCTCACTCCTCTAGCCATCCCCAGGAACTTCTGGTGGATATACCGTGGGTGTCTTTGGTGCTCGTACAAACCTATCCCAACGATCCTCCATTTGGATCGCCTCTGCTGCACCGGCTCGGCCTCCTTGGTTCTGCTGACCTCCACAGCTCGGGCTTCACTTCCACTTGCTCAGACTTCACTTCCACTAGCTCGCTCTGGCCGTGGTTGCGGCTCTCTTTGTGGCTCTTCCGGATCTGGTCGTGTAGCTCCAAAGACTGCTCCGCTCGTCCGTGCAAATGCTGTCTCCAGCTCCCCAATCCTCTGGATAGAGTGGGCCAAGTACTCACAAGTCCGCTGCAGATGAGCCCTAAGGCTGTGTGAACTCGTCCACGAGACCTCTGCGGCTCTGAACCGTCTCGTCGATAGCATCCTCTTGGCGATAACATATCGGCCGGTGGGTGATCGTGGCATCCTCCTCCTCGATGGGCTCTCGGTTGCCAGCGAGTATCTCTCTTGCGGATGGTGACGTAAACTCCGTGCCATCCAACTCCCTGGGGTAGGTACGAGCAATCGCCTCATCGCCAGACGCGATGTCTCCACGAATCGGCGTCAAATGACAACCTCCTGGCTGTGATGCGGATGGGACGACTCGCCCTCGCACTATCCCTAAGCGTGACCGTGATAGTGACATCGTGCAATATCGATCTGCCCGATCTCTGATAGTCCCCGGTAGATCACACGCCAAAGTCATATCCTCCGGCGCCACCAAAAGAGTGGATCATCATCGCCGCCAAAGCTCAGCGTAAGTCCATTATCTCGATAGCGCTCACCAAAAGAGTGGATCATCCTCATCGCCAAAGGACACTCACGTGAAACTCGGATATTTTAATCAAAGCGAATATGTGTTGAATTCAGCAAGGGGTAGGAAAGAAGAGAAGGGTAAGTCGAGATTGCATTATCATCTTGGCACATTTTAGCTTTTAGAGATTAGTTTTATCCTCACTCGACCATTCTAACTAAGGGCCAGTCCTACAGTCAGTATGGCTCTGATACCACCTCTGTCGGGACCCGGGCTTGCAAATCCGGACCCTCTGTGTTTCAGCACTAGTCCAGGATCACGCTAGTGCACACAGTTTCAACATCGGTACATATCACAGACATATCCAACGAAATAAAAGTTACTTTAATTAAATACTCAAACTAGTTGATTGACCTTATGGTCAAGTTACAAAGATCGCCTCGCGAAGCGAAGGATTATTAAAATATTCAAATCAAATGAAATAAAATAAACACGTGGCGCCAACCAATTTGCCACGAGTAATCGATTGGGCTCGCTCCTAGTTTGTCGTCTCCTCGATACTCCTCCTCTGAAAGGGTTGCTTCTTCTTCAAGCGAAGTTGTGTTGTTGTGGGGTGAGTACTTTGAGCACTCGGCAAGTCATGCCTGTAATGCAATTCTAATATTCTACATGCATGGCTTAGTACAAAGGATAGGCTATGGTTCATGAGCGATCTGACATTTAAGAATAAAAGTAGTAATTTGCAAAGCAAAAAACGATAATAAGAATAGTAGCTTTCACAAACATTTTAATCACGGTCATATTTCCATCCTATGTCCAGTTCCTCATTACCAACCCCAAGCATTTTCCATAAACAATTCATTTTCATGAAAATCTAACCCTTGGCCAGTAATCACGAAGCGATGCTCATTACCGTGAAACGGCTATTGAATAGGTTGTACACTCTGCAGAGGTTATACACTTTACCCACAAGATCTGGTCAAATACCACCAAGGCAAATAACCGTAATGAAGCCTTTCCAAAGTTCCATCTAAACCCGATCTTGCCGCTAAGGTTTCAACTTTGGAGGGTGGTTACCACACCTGGGGCCCCCCTCTTGCGCCATGTGAGTTCTCATTCCGCTTCTCCGGGCCTCACACCACCACGACAGCAGTACCAAAGAATAGATTTCCCGGTTTACTCACTAAGCCCGTCCCATTCACGGAGCTTGTGGTGTATGAGAGACTCAGTTCAAATGCTCGCAAGGTTAAGTCCTTAGTTGGCCGAGGCAAGACTAACCAAAATGACCTTAAACATCCAAAACCAATAAAACCAAATCGACCGCCCGATTGCCACTCTTGGCCCACGAAACAATCTTGCCACATGCCTCGGTCTAAATCATTTTCCCACCGGTTCTTTACCATTGCACCACGTGCCATCATCAACTCAATAACACATGTCTTATTCACAAATCATGTTCCATATCTCATTAGGTCAATATTTACTTTGGTATTCCAAAATCATAAAATGTCCACGTGGCGGGCTAAGCATACTACTTGGTCTACTCAACCCATGTTGGCAAATTATTAATGTCAACTATTAGTCCATAATCTAGGGTGACAAATGATTCATGGCATACAATTATATATGACAAGGTGGCATCTGACAACTAGGCATTTAACTAATCCCAAAACTTATTCAAAGTCATTTCTATCAAATTAGCATGCAATAGTTTAAATCAAAGTAATTTGCTCTAATAGGTTCAACATGATCAAACACAACTTGCCTTCAAAAGTCTGATTCGGCTCTGAGCTTGCTCTCGGTCGAGAACCTCTCCTCGAAACCGGGCACTTCAACGTCTCACAGCGTAACGCAAATAAATAGCAATAAATAAATAAAACAGAGAGCAACTCAAGCCTAAAATTCAAATAAAATTCATAAACAGAAAGAGCTTGATTTTACAAATTTATAGAAATTGGAATCACTCAAATCGGAGTTAAAACGCATAAAAGTTATAAGCATTTGAAGTTTCAAAATACATTTAAAATCAATAAACCGAATTAAATAAACATTTTTCTTTTCGGAAAATAATTATTACGTCATCGTGACACGTGTCGTCACCAGAGAGTGACACGTGGCCTTCGCCAGCCTGGCCGCTCCCGTCTTGGCGTCATCATGGCGTCATCGTGGCGCCAAGACGACTCGGTCAACTCAGCGGCAGTGGGACCCACCGTGGCGTCGACTGGCGTCACCGGTCCGGTCGGGGCCGACATGCGGGCCCGTCTTGTCGGCGACTCATCGCCAAGATGCTTTCGTGGCGGTCGACATGCGGGCTGCCTTGTCGGCGACTCATGCGCCTGATGAGCGTGCGGTGAGAGATCGACATGTGGGTCCGCCTTGTCGGCGTCACGCATACGATGATCGGTGCCGTGGCACGGCGGTGGCCCTCGGATTTGCATCTAACGGTGGAGATTAGAAGATGGGCTTTCTTGTTTTGGGGGCAGCGTGGCGGGATCTGAATCGTCGATTGGAGATCGGACGGTCGACGGCTTCAGGCGGCAGCGATGGAAAGCGGCGGGCGGGCAGCCGGAGACGAAGACGGCGGCGTCGCGGCGACGGCGTTCCGTGGTCCTCGGCGGACGTCGGTGACGCGCTCCGGCGGCGCGACGAGATGAGTCCGATGGTGGCGCGGCGGCGGCGGAGAATCACCGGCGGCATTTAACCGACGCGAAAGAAGTGCGGCGGACGGCCGGACCGGCGAGGTCGCGGCGAGTCGAGGCGGCGGCGTCTCGTGGCGTCTGGCGTCTGGTGGGTCTGGCGCAAACCGAGGAACACGGAGGGTGGTGGCGCATTAAATAGGGGCTCTTAGCGTCCGTCTTGGTTGCTAGAAATTCGCGGAGGAGTCCGTGGCGGCATGAGTCCGTGAGGAATAGGGTTGGGTGGCGTGGCGCGATCGTGAGCCGTCGGATGAAGATCGAGCGCCACGGCGCTAGGGTTTTCAAAGCGGGCGCCTGATACTCGGCCCAACACTATTCATCCGGATTTTTAATCCTTTTCGATTAAAAATAATTCCGAAATTCAAATAATTCATTTGGGGCTTTAGAAATACTAGAAAAATTCTGGAAAAATTCCCAAAAATATTTTAAGACATTTGTGACTCAAATAAAATATTTTCAGCAAAACTTTATTTTAACTCTTCCATTATTTAATTAATTTGATAAATGGCTTAATTCAAAATAAATTCAAATAAATCCAAATAAATCCAAATAAATTCCAGAAATTCCCAAAAATTCAAAATACCATTTAAATGCAAGAAAAGCAAAAATTGGGGTGTTACACGGGAGTACCCAAGGCAAGGCGGCGGCCTTGCCGCTTCTTCTTCTTGAAGGAAAAGCTCATCAAAGCGCAAGGCGCATGAACTCAAGCTCGGGGCTCGGCCGTAGGGTCCTTACCATGGCACGGTCCCCTACTCGACATGGGGCTTCTTCACCTCCAGACGGCCCGCCATGGCTAAGGGGCCTCTTCTTCCCTTCTTGCTCTTGCCCCTCACGGCAATGGAGCATCCTCTGGTCAGTATCAAGCAGCTCCTGATGGTCCTGAGAACTTGTGTGGGTCAGAGGGACCTTCGCTAAAACAAGATCAAAGGGCAAGGTCGGGGCGGCTTGCCTCGGCCTTTCGGCGAAGTTCGTTCCTCGGGACCGGATCGTCGAGGGTGTATCCATGAGCCAGCTTCCCGAACATTTCGAACATCCTATCGGAGACCCAGGATTCCTTCGGTCTTTGCGAGAACATGAAATTTGTCGTCAGAAAATTTGGAGGATGGATTTCGAGCAGAAGTTCCAAGGACAGAAGCCTTGCCTGTCGGGCCTTCACGAGTGGGGTCGTCGCGCCCCGTGCTCTCGTAGAATGGGTGCTCCCTCCTCCATGAGAGGGGACACCCGGTTCGCAAGAAGTCGACGGCGATTGACTGCCCGGTGAGGCCACGCGAGGCGCAGATATGTATGGCAGCAATGGCCTCCTCGTCAACCTCCAGATCTTCGGGCTCGGGGGTCTCCTTCTTCTCGGTGACGGGCCCCTCGTGCGTCGAGTCCCGAGCTCCCCTTCTTGAGTAAAACCACCGCCGGACCAGGACCAAGCGAGTCGGCGGCGCGACCAGGAAGAGCCATTTGAGCGGTCCAAGTCGAATCTGAACATCCGACCACGTGGTCCTTCCGAGCGGAAGAGGAGTAGTAGCAGAAAAACGGCGAGGGGTGGGAAGGATTCCTAGGAATCCCTCGCCTGATGGGAAAAGATGGCGGCGTAAGGGCGGAATTTGGTACAGATTGATGAGCTCTATTCATGACTAGAAAGGGCGCCCACCACGAACTCGCTCTCTACGGGGTCCATGAGCCAAGGAGAGCATAATGCTCGGTGCAGACGATCTCATCGTCCCTAGGGCGAGGTTCGGTCTCGCCGCCCGGCAACCGCCATGTCACCGGGTCCACTATCCCCAAGGTCTCGAGCTCTTTCATCCTCGCCGACGACAGGGTGCTCCTTCCAAGCTTGGTCATGGCGCCGTAGAGCACTTGGTCAAGGGAGCGGAAAGAAAGGGTTTTGCTCGGGCGAGGAGGCTTGAAGACGAAGGGTGCAGGAGCGGAAGTTTTTTGGCTGGTAGTGTGGCGCTGGTCTTAAGAACCGTAACACATCGAAACCCAGTCCGCGGCGCCTCAAAATACGTGCCAACTGTGATGTGACGGGCGCAATTAAGGCCCGGGGTCGAGACGCCGCCAGGTGCACGCCAACCATTCACATCCGTACCGACATCGAGAAGTCCGAAGGTCGCCAGGTGTCGAGGCCCAAAAGACTTGCTTTGCGGTCTCTGCCCGACCTCGACCAAGGAGCTAAGACCTACGAAGGTTGTTTTTTCGTCCCAAGAATAAGGCTCGAGGTCGTCCTGAGGGTTCCCTCCGACCTAGAGCCTCGGGGGCTGGCTGACGAGGGCTGGGAACTCCTTGACCGGCTGGCGTGCGGTCAACGGATTCCCAAGCTCGGAAGGCCCGATCATGACACTGGTGCGCCTCAGGCGCCCGACCTCGAAGCGCGGTGTGCCCGAGCTCGACTCCGCACGACCTCGAGCTCGAGCGGGGTCTCGTCTGAAGCCCTGGTCCGCCCTAGGATTTCGGATCTGGCATTTGACTGACAGTTTCCAGAGAGCGGGTCATGGGGATGACTGAGAGTGCGCGGCAAGTTCGGGGGCAGTTGCTACGCAGCCCTCAAGGTGCACGGAGGCCCCTTCCCAAGGATCGCTCCCGGCCGTTACGGACAGAGGAAGTATAAAGACCAAGGACGCATGAGCTCCAGAGGACACGAAGACAACACAGCACACACAGTAGCTCGAGCTAGGAATCATCATTACTGTCTTGAGTTGTAAACACTGCTCTGTACACCCATATAACAAGAATCACCGCCGCAAGGCGACTGGAGTAGAGCTATTACCTTCACAGGGGCTCGAACCAGTATAAACTCTTGTCTCGTGCTCGTTGTCGCCTTGCTCCGACCATCACCGCGATCGATTTTCTTCCTTCGTTCGAGCAAAACGCAGCTCGGGTCCCATAAACTCTCTGACCCCTACCTCTTTTCTTGCGGTTGACGATCCCGATCGTCGACAATGCCAAAAATAAACACATGTAATATGTCGAAAGTAATATGTTGAAAATAAACTCTAACATAGGATCAAGAGAAATTGCATTCCCTACAAGTTGTTTGCTACAAAATCACATGAAAAAAATCTTAAGAAGTGGCCTTGCACTTCATCGACATAGTGAACCATACTAAAATAATATGCTTTCTAAGTGTCAGTATTAGTCTTTGAAAATGATAATAGTCAAAATTATCAACATGCTTTTGGACATCATTCAGAAAGCACCAACTCAAATCTTCTACAGCTAGCCATGATAATAGTCATGAACCTCACAGGCTTATTCAGTACCATCACAAGTTGATAGTGGCATGTTTTTATATTGATTCATTATTAGTACCTTTTTTATCTATGAATTTCTAGAGACCCTACTTTGTAGTTGTTAGTTATTATTACTATTTGTTTGCTTTTGCCATTGGACTTACATGTTCTAGCTTCTGTACTTTAGATGAAGCCTAAAAAGAAAAAAGCATCATCAATGGATAGAATTTTGGACAAACTACGATCTGTTCAGAAAAAAGCACATGACATGCGTAGTGCAGTCACACATATCCACATGTTTATTTAGAACATTGCTCTCAGATTAGAACATTGCACATACCAACCGAACCAAGCAGTCACATATCCACATGTATATTAAGAATATTGCAGTCACACATACTAACCAAACCAAGCAGATTCTTTATAGACCAGTAGCAAGATAGATTAACATGTTAAGTTCAGATTACACTAACAATATCAGATTAAAGACTATGTGATAGAGGTGCACACTTGAGTATAATCATATGCAGGGATTGCAATAGAAGTAATTCATGTATATGTATTCCTAGATCCCAAATCCATGGCAGTTTTAATGTACTTTCAATTGATTGCAATAGAAGTGTCACATTTGTAGCAAATGATGTTATACATTTTACCTTAGCTCACAGGAGGCGGCACGGGAACCAGCGGAGCCAAAGGGAGGTGGGTGGAGCACGAGACGACGGGAGGAGTCAGCGGCGTGGGGCGGCGATGGGAGGAGGGGCGGTGTGGGGGCGGCGTTGGGAGGTCTCGACATTGTGAGGGTGGCATCGAGAGGAGGGGCGGCGTCAGGAGACCCCGGCGGCGTGGGGGATCTCTGTGGGGGAGCTCGACTGGCCGTGGGGTGGTGAAAGGAGGAGTCGGCCGTGGGGGAGGTAGGGGGCGACGGGAGGCAAGGGGAAGTGGGAGGGTGCGGTCTGCTAGGGGAGGCAGGGGGCGGCGGGGGAGGCAAGGGGTGGGGGGGCGCGGTCTGCCTTGGGGAGGCGACTGGCGATTTGTTCTAGGGTTAGTGTGGCTGCGGGGAGGAAGAGTGAGCGGGGAGGAAGAGTGAGCAGGGACCACGCGAGTGAGGCATAAATGGTGGCATAGGACATCTATGTCAGTTCTGTAAACAAACCAACACAATTGATAAATAATCCCTATCAGTTCTCTTAAAAAAACCGATACAAATGAATCGATTTTCTATGTCGGTTCCCTTCAAAACTGATACAAAATAGAACATTATATGTGTCGGTTCTCTTAAAAAATCAATAAAATTAGCACACTATTTGTGTCAATTTTCTTAAAAAACCAATACAAATGATAATATTATCTGTGTTGGTTCTCTTAAAAAACCGATACAAATGATCATAGTACCTATGTCGGTTCTCTTGAAAAACCAATACAAACGACTACATTATCTGTGTCGGTTCCTGAGTGAACCGACACCATTGACTAACATCTGTGTCGGTTTATTGAAGAACCGATTGTGAAGATATGTATCTATATTTGTATTAGTAAAAAACCAACACTGATAATTAACATATCTCTACAGGTTTAATTTTAAAAACTGACAGTATTGAGAGGACCTACGTAGACCTAGATTGAAAATATCTCTATCGGCTTTAATAAAAACTGACACTAATCAGAGGACCCGTGTAGACATATCTCTATTGGTTTTAAAAAAAACCGACATTGATAAATTGAAGCGACAACTATCTGTATCAGTTTTCTTAAGAAACCGATAGTAATATGATTTGCGTGTATATTGAAGTAATAAATATTTGTATCGGTTTACATATAATATTGATAAAAATATTGAATTTTCACACCATGTTACAGTTCTGAATTTTCAGCATTTCATCACAGAGAAAAAAGGCCATAACTTTGTCATATATAGTTGAAATTATTTGAATTTTTGCAAAAATATGCTTTGGCATACTCCTAAGCATTTACATCAAGTCTTTACACTTTTCATCATGCTTTTAAACTTTTTAAACTCTCTTTTTGTGTAATTACCCTCTACATCCTGCAACATTTGCTCCAAATTATCCTCCTCAAACATATCAAGCTGCAATTTGTCATCCGGTTCCACTATATCTTCGTTGCATACCAGAACGGTACTACCTATCTCTTCGTGTTGGATCCAACACGTGTAATTCCTCATGAAGCCACGTTGAATCAGGTTGGTCCTCAATTTGAGCTGAGTTGTTAAATCTCCTCAGATTGGTGCAATCAATACAAAGACAATATATGAAGTTTACACCCCCCCTCACCATATCCTTTTCTGCAATTTTTTTAACTCTTTAACACCCCTCTGAAATTAAGTACTCACACGGCTTTTCTAATACATCCATAAACTTTGCACAATAAATTAAGGAAAAACTGGAGCGACACCTAGCTAGCTATTTGAAATATTGAGACATCATTTCAATTAATATTACCTAGCTAGCAAAATAGAGGATAGGTTCCAAGATGTATAAAATATGTACTCCCGATCGATACCTAACTTCTTCCCTGGATTAGAGCTTCCAATTCTCTAGATAGGAGACATACATTTTTAACATTAACAATAATATCGAATAACCTATTTATATAGTGCAGTAGCTTGCAAATCTTTTGACTTCAATGAAACAAAACAAGGGTGTCGAATATCTAAATATGGGATATGGACATATACGGGAAACTCAAAAACTATTCTATATATGCTCAAGCAAACATTTGGAAATTCTGGATATCTCTGGACCGGTTCGATGGGATAAGATATACGCGGAAGAGATACCTTCATGCAAGGAAGGACTCAATCGTGTTCCCATTACAAGGAAACCAGCTCAAGTACGCCTGGTATCTAAGGAAGTTTAGATATGCTCTGAAGATCACGTGATGATGGACTCCTTGTCAGCTACGATCTGATATCCCAAACCGACTACAACTCAACCTGAGGCAAGGCTACCTCAACTATATAAGGACGAGGGTAGGCATCTCCAGAAGGCAAGCAACTCTCGGACTACAGCCATCCAGAGCTAGACAAACGAGAAGATCCTTCGAGCAGGGCATGTTTAGCTATAGCTTAGCCATCCTCAATTTCAATCCTCATTGTAATTAGAGTTAGGCATCCTGCTTTGTACTATGTTCATCAATCTCATACATCATCCATACAGGAGTAGGGTATTACTCCATCCAGAGGCCCGAATCTATCTATATCGTGTGCCCCCGCTTTCGTGTCTGACTCTGCTAATCTCGAAGGTACCCAAAGTATAAGTTTATTGTCGATTTCTATCCTTCGACAGTTGGCGCATCAAGTAGGGGCCTTCAGCTATTTTTGCAGACCAGACATGTCTCCGGTGGATGTAACCCCAGAGTTTCTGACGTCCACCAAACTCCACCAGCCGGATCGAAGATCGCCTTCAGAACCATGCTGTACCAGTGGGGGCTGATCGAAAATCTTGAGCACATTGGCTTCATGAGTCTCACTCCGAGGACCTATGCCAAGAGATATGCTTCATAGAATTCAACCCTATCGAGCCCAGCGTCCTCAAGTGCGTCAATACAGAAAGTGATAGTGACAGCGACGGCTTCAGCAGTCAGGGCAGTAGCCGAACAGATCGACATGTGTTTACGCCTCATCCACAAGTGCCAGATTTTTAGGGATAGTAGACTCTTCGATAGCATGACCACAACGGCGAGCTCAGCTGCATCCTGGGAGCAGCATCCCATCAGAGCCATAATAGCGACATCTTCAGCACCCCTGAGGCCAATGTCCAATGCACTCATATGCTGTTGAAATCTCTTCTGCCACTGGATCCGAGCAACTCGATGACTCTAGTGTTCGACCAGATGAAGACGCTACTCGATGCAGCACAAGCCCAGACTGCTCGAGTAGCCAACTCGAGGTTCAGACATCCCAACCAACGAGGTGCCAGGAGCCAACTGCCAGGACCATCTTATGATAGTCATCGAGCAGTGAGATTAGCGGTGGCTAACTCTAGCCATCGTACCTCCAGGACAGTTCGTTCCAACCCCCACCAAAGACATTTTGGAGATCTTCGAAACTGCATTCCTCTTGATTGATGAGATCTTCGTGATGTCCTACGTGATTGAAGGGAAGAATGTGACCACGAGGACTACGAGCGACGAGAAAACGAGTCCCCATCCTCGAGGGACCGATCTCTAGTACGTCGACCCCAACGCGGTGAATCTCCACCTTCAAGGGGGCGTTCGTCGACGTGGCGCAGTTTCCCTCCTCGACAAGATGCATGCCGATGGTAACGCCAAGCGACCCCAGAGGACATCGATGAGGGGTGAAAAGCATTTACCCCTGAGCTACGTGCAGTCAGTTAGCCAGACAAGTTTAAACTAGGCCTGATTGAGAAGTAGTCGGGCAAAATTAACCTTGTCGAGTGGTTGCATATCTACACTATAGTCATGAGGGCTACTGGAGGAAACAAGAAGGTGATGGCCAACTATCTACTCACCACTCTGGATGGTGCAGCAAGATCTTGGTTACACAACCTCCCGCCTCAATCGATATCGTCATGGGTGGAGCTACGACCCAGTTCATCGCTAATTTAGGGTACATATGAGCACCCCGGAACACACAGTGACTTGCATCGGGTGGTGCAGAAACTAGGAGAGTCTTTGCGCAGCTTCATCCGATGCTTCAGCGATAAGCACAACCTAATCCCTGACATCTCAGACGAATTAGTCATAGTGGCCTTTCGAGAACGGTGTCAAAGATAGAGAGCTGAAGGGAAAGCTCGCCACTAGAAGGATCAGAACCACCAAGGAGCTCTTTGAGTTGGTAGACAAATATGCTATATGCGCTGAGGCCCAAGGTCATCTCGACGACCCCAAAAATGGCATCGACAAGCCTGAGTTGTCCAAGCAAGGGGGGAAAAGGAATAAGAACCGTAGGGAGAAGTGCAAGAGTGACTCCACTGTAGCCGCGGTCGAAAAGGCACGCAACCTCAGTGACAGCAAAGGCTAAAGCCGTGGAGAGAACAAGTACTGCCCAGTCCATCATACGAACAAACATGACTTCGCCGAATGCTAGGTGATCAGCAAAAAGGTCTAAGAGAAGCTCAAGGCCGCCCTCGCCAAGTGTGGAATCGAGCAGGCCAAAGGAAAACCTGAGGATGATGAGCCCGAGTACCACGGGGCTGATAACAAGTTGGCGTACATCTTTGGAGGATCCGCCACGTACGAGTCCAAAAGACAGTACAAGGTGGTCGAAAGGGAGGTCAACCTGGCCATGCCAGCTCTCCCCAAATTCCTCAAGTGGTCAAAAGTATCGATCACCTTCGACCAATCAGATCACCCAGCCGCGGTTCCACACCTGGGGCGATACCCGTGGTGGTCGAGCCCATTATCGTCAATGTTAAGGTCGCTTGAACATTGGTCGATGGAGGTAGCTCATTAAACTTGATCTTCATGAAAACGCTGGAGAATATGGGGATCCCTCAGACAAAAATTAAGGCCGCAGTTGAGCCGTTCCATGGCATAACTTCACGCTCATCATCAACACCGCTTGGCTAGATCGAGCTGCCGGTCATGTTTGGCACGCTAGACAATTTCCACACCAAAAAGATTCTCTTCGATGTAGTGGACTTCGAGATCACTTATAACATGATCTTAGGCTGCCCAATGCTAGCAAAATTCATGGTAGTGGTGCACTAAGCATACCAGATCTCAAGATGACGGCGCCAAAAGGTATCCTTACAATCAAAGGACACCAGCGTGTCACAATCATGTGTGACAACAAGAGTTTGGAGATGGCTGAGCATCTCTGTGTATCGGCAGCTAGAGCCAACACTGAGGGAGCTAAGCGCCAAAAATCTAATAATAGTAACCCAGCTCTCGTATCCAATAGCGCTGCCAAGGATCAGGTCGATGATGACAAGAAGGACAGAAAAATCTGTGGAGATGTCAAAATGATGCCCCTAGATCTATTGGAGCCTTCCAAGATGATTAAGGTGGGTGCTGATCTTGACCCTAAATAGGAACTCGGGCTCGTCACCTTGACAAACCGCGAAGTGTTTGCATGGCAACTGTCCGACCTGCTCAGCTCCCCAAGGAGATGATCGAGCATTGGCTGGCTGTGGAGTCAAATGCCAAGCCCGTGGTGCAGAAGCAGCACAGATTCACAGAAGATCAGAAGCAGGCCATACATAGAGGAGGAGCTACAGGACACTCAGGTGGCTTTCACTGAGAGGATCATGGAGCTTGAGGAGGCACTGCAGAGAGGTGGCCAGGCTGCACCAGCACCGCCAGACGTTGAGGAGGAAGAGGAAGACCTAGAGGAGGTCAAGTTCAAGCTAGAGGAGCAGGAGGTGCAAGTGGTGATGGAGCATCCAACTGCAGGGCATCAGGATCCGTTTGCGCCCATGCCAGCCCACCCACTGATATATGCACTGGGTCAGCCTCAGCCAAGGTGGCTAGATGAGTGAGAGTCTTAGAGTTAAGTTGAGACTCAAGTGTTGAGTCGCATCATTAAGATAGTCTTACCATTTGCAATAGTCGTTAAGGTTGTGTGCTTAGTTTGGTTCTTATTGTTTACTGGGTGTGCAGTATATGTTGCATAGCCCTTAGACTTTGTAAGCAACCATACCAAGTTAATTAATAAAGTTGTTTAAGTTTGGGTTTAACCTATTTCCCCTACCCTAGAAATTCTTGCATCTTATCTATGCTGCATCTACCTTTGCTAACCCAAGAAGCAATCAACAGATGGTGAACACTCGTGGAAACAATGGAGCTTCAGGAAGTGGGTTGCGCCCAAGTGACAACCTCAATGATGGAGTACCACCGCAGCCAGCATCGCCAGTGGACATGCAGATCTTGGGAGCCTTTCTTGCAGCACAAACTCAACTCATAGAAACCATGACGCAGTAGATATAGAGTGTAACCAGTCAAGCTACAATGAACAACAACGCTCAGCATAGCAGTAATGGGCCACGCCCCTTTTCCAAGTTGTCAGACTTCATCAGGACCCGCCCATTGACATTTTCAGGCAATGTCAACCCTTTGGAAGCCGACGACTGGCTGAGAACTATTGAGAGGAAGTTGCACATCACTCAGTGTGAGGGTAATGAGAAAGTACTGTAGCTTCTCATCAGCTAGAAGGAACTACAACGGAGTGGTGCGAGAACTACTATGCCGCCCATGAAGCCCCGCAGGAGATCACCTGGGAACAGTTTTCGACTACTTTCCGTCAATACCATATGCCTGAAGGAATGATGGACCTGAAGAAGGAAGAGTTTAGGGCTCTGAAGCAAGGAGGCCAGTCAGTGGTAGAGTACCTAAACAAGTTTACTAATTAGCACGCTATGCTCCTGAAGATGTGGCTATAGATAAGGCCAGGCAGTCTTGTTTTCTGAAAGGATTAAACTCTGGGCTGCAAGTGGGATTGATCACCCACAATTTTCCGGACTTTCAGGAGTTGGTAAACAAGGCCTTGATCCTAGAGGACAAGCGCAAGGAGCTAGGTGAGGACGGCAAGCGCAGGATGGCTAGTCAAGTAGGGCAGCCAAATCAATTTAGATTGACGATGTCTCCCTAATAATTTGCTAGGATTCAGCTGCAGTTGTTAGGCAAAGCATCAAGCTCGACACCTTGCCCCACTAACCAGAATTTCTAAACACCAGCGCAAGGGGCAATGCACCAACGGGGCAGGGAGTCAACAGTACGCTGTCAAGTGATGCTACTCTTGCAATGAGCCCGAACATTTTGCCAACAAGTGTCCGAAGAAAGGAGGGGTCATGCCAGTCCACTTCAATCTGGGAACTACTCCATCCAAGGCACCTATGATAGGAGGGAACCGCATACCAATGCAAGCAGGAGCAACACCTCAGACAACAATGCATGGCAAAATTAACCATATCATTACAGATGAAGCTCAAGATGCATCGGACGTTGTACTAGGTAAGTTCTTGGTTAACTCAGTACCTGCTACAGTCTTATTTGATTCTGGAGCTTCACATTCGTTTGTTTCTTAGAGTTTTGCAATGAAGAATGGATTTGATGTTAAGAATTTTAAATGTGTGTTTTTAGTCCAAGCCTCAGGATCTAAACTTCGGTCTAGCCTTGGGTGTTTGGGAGTTAAGTTGCTAATGAATGGGATAGAATTCCTAGCGAATCTTATCTTGTTGGATACCCATACCTTGGATGTCATCCTTAGAATGGATTGGCTGTCCAAGCATAAAGTTGTTTTGCATTGTGGTCAAAGAAGGGTGTCTCTAAAAAGCCCTTGTGGCAGGAAGGTGGAAGTTCATGCAAACCGCAGTTCACGATGGACAGTTACTGGTCAATAGCATAAAAGTCGCTAACTTAGAGGACGTGCCAGTGGTCAGAGAATTTCCAGAAGTTTTTCCTAAAGACTTACTAGGCATGCTGCCAGATCGGGATATCGAGTTCATCATTGAGTTAGTGCTCAGAACAACACCAATAGCAAAGAGGCCATACCGAATGCCAATCGACGAGCTAGTTGAGATGAAGAAGTAGATAGAAGAATTGCTCGAGAAAGGTTTTATCCGACCAAGTTCTTCCCCGTGGGGAGTACCAGTTTTGTTCGTCAGGAAGAAAGACAGAAGTTTAAGAATGTGCATTGATTAACATGCACTTAATGAAGTGATGATCTAGAATAAGTATCCTTTGCCCAGGATTGATGATCTGTTTGATAAGTTGAGAGGAGCAGGAGTTTTCTCCATGATAGACCTTCGGTTAGGATACCATCAACTGAAGATCTAAGCAGAAGATGTTTGAAAACTGCATTCTCTACTCGATATGGGCATTATGAGTTCACAGTCATGTCTTTTGGACTGACAAATGCGCCGTATACTTTATGAATATGATGAATATGATATTCATAGAATATTTGGATAAATTTGTGGTTGTCTTTATAGACAACATCCTTGCATACTCCAAGACAAGAGAAGAACACGTGGAGCACTTTAGATTGGTTTTGGAGAGGTTGTAAGAGCAGCAGCTGCATGCCAAATTCGGCAAATGTAGTTTTTGGAAGGAAAAGGTGGAATTCCTTAGCCATGTAATGACAGCTAAAGGAGTTGCTATGGATCCAAGCAAGGTGGAAGCTGTGGTACATTGGGAGCAACCAAAGACAGTTACCCAGGTCTGTAGTTTCCTAGGAATGGCGGGTTATTACCGTCGGTTCATAGAAGGATTTTCGACGATCGTGAGACCTCTCACGTAATTGTTGAAGAAAGAGAAAAATTTTACGTGGACGCTAGAGTGCGAGAAGAGTTTTCTAGATCTAAAGAAGCAGTTAACATCTGCACCTGTGTTGGTATTGCCAGATGTGCAGAGCGGTTTTGACATATATTGCGACGCCTCAAGGCAAGGTCTCGGATGTGTGTTAATGTAGAATGGCAAGGTGGTGGCCTGTGCGTCAAGGCAGTTGAGGCCGCACAAGGAGAATTATCCGACGCATGATTTGGAGTTAGCTGCCGTAGTGCATGCTCTGAAAATATGGCATCATTATATCATTGAAAATAGATGTGAGATATATATGGACCATAAGAATCTAAAATATATATTTACCCAGTCGGATCTTAATATGAGCAAAGAAGATTGCTGGAACTAATTAAAGATTATAATGTTGGAATCCATTACCATCCTAGAAAAGCTAATGTGGTAGCCGACGCCTTGAGTCGTAAAAGCCACAGTATAAATATGATGGTAGTGAGCAATCAACCAAAGTTGTGCGAAGAATTTTAGAGGTTGAGATTGGACGTTGTGCTACAAGGATTTGTAGTTACTTTGGAAATAAAGCCAACACTCGAGGATCAAATCAGAGAAGGGCGAAAAGGTAATGAGAAAATCAGCAAGATCAAGTCCAAGAAAGAGGAAGGTTTAGCAGAGGATTTCGCTGTGGATGAGCAAGGCACCCTGTGGTTCAAAGGTCAAATCTATGTACTGGACAAGAAAGAGCTTAAGCAATTGATTCTAGAAGAAGCTCATGACTCTAAGTATTCTATTCATCCGTGAAGCGCTAAGATGTATCAAGACTTTAAAGGAAGATTTTGGTGGCCTAATATGAAGCGTGAGGTGACAGAGCACGTTGCATTGTGTGACGTATGCCAGAGAGTAAATGCCATGCACCAAAAGCCCGCTGGATTATTGCAACCACTGAAGATTCCAGAGTGGAAATGGGAGGAAATCAAAATGGATTTCATCACTGGTTTGCCCAAGACTCAGAGAGGCTATGATTCTATATGGGTTATTATTGATCGATTAACCAAAGTTGCTCACTTCATCCCAGTGAAGACAACCTATTCAGGGGATCAATTGGTGGAGCTATATATGTCAAGGATTGTGTGTTTACATAGTGTGCCCATAAAAATTGTGTCAGATCGAGGTACCCAATTTACCTCAAGTTTTGGAACAAGCTACATGAAGCAATGGGGACTCATTTAAATTTTAGCACAACATATCATCCGCAGAAAAATGGCCAAACATAAAGAGTTAATTAGATTCTGGAGGATATGTTGAGATCTTGTGTGTTAGCTTACGCTACGACATGGGATAAATGCTTGCCATATGCAGAATTCAGTTACAATAACAGTTATCAGGCTAGCTTGCAAATGTCACCATTTGAGGCTTTATATGGTCGTGCTTGTCGTACCTCGTTGAATTAGAATGAAACGGGAGAGTGCTCAGTGTTTGGACCTGAGATTCTCAAAGAAGCTGAAGAGCAAGTGGCCATGATCAAAGAAAGACCAAAAATAGCATAGTCCAGGCTGAAGAGCTATGTTGACAATCGCCACCGTGATTTGAGCTTTGAGCCTAATGACTTCATGTATCTCAGAGTCACTCCCCTTAAAGGTGTAAAAAGGTTCCACGCTAAAGGAAAACTTGCACCAAGATTCATTGAGCCATTCAAAATTTTGAGCTGTTGAGGAGAGGTTGCGTATCAGTTGGAGTTGCCACAATCGTTGGTAGGAGTGCATGACGTGTTCCATGTGTCGCAGCTCAAGAAATGTCTCAGAGTGCCAGCGAAGCAGACGCTTTTAGAAGCAATCGAGTTGCAAGAAGACCTAACCTACAAAGAGCAGCCGATCAAGATTCTGGATGTGATGGAGTGCAGAACTAAGAATAAGTCTGCTCGCTTTTGCAGAGTTCAATGGAGCAATCACTCAGAGAATGAAGCAACCTGGGAGTGCGAAAAGGACCTGAAGGTAGAATTCCCAAACCTGTTCTCTAGATAGCCCTGAATCTCGAGCTTGAGATTCTGTCAGGGGGGAGGTTTGTAACATCCCAAATTTTGCTCTTCAGTAATAGTTATTAGTGTTTTATTGCAATTTGTGAGTTTTGTGAATTTTCTGGATTTATTGGATTTTCCTGGAATTTATTTGAATTAATTAAAAATTAAGTATATTAGCCTTTTGTTGAAAACTAATTAATTATAGATAAAGTTAAAATAAAGTTTTGTGCAAAATATTTTATTTAGGTCGAGAATGTCTCAAAGTATTTTTAAGATTTTTCATGGATTTTCCTAATGTTTTTATTGCCTCAAATAAATCAAATTATTTTCTGTAATTATTTTAAAAGAAAAACCCGAGTAATTCAGCATGAACAGCATTGGGCCGAAACCCAGCACTGTGCCTACCCGACCTAGCCACCGTGCGACCCAAGTGGCCCGGTCTCCAGAAACTTAGAGCATGGTCGTTGATCACGCATCGGACGGCCGGAGTCAATCGCGTGCAGCATGAACCCTAGCGAAGGCGACTGTTGGATTCAAGATCAGACACTCGGGATTAGTCGCTATAGTGTTCACCATTAGCAGATCTCAGCCGTTGATTCAATAGATGGCCAGGATGTGTTGTGACCGATTGAGATTGGCCGAATCAGGGCCGTTGAGATCCGATGCGTGTTCGGTTCGGATGGGGTGCATTGAGACCGTCGATCGTGCCACGTGGATAGCTGTCCATTATCATCTTAGGTGAGGACTCAGAGTTTGTCACTGGTACGCCGCTGCCACCATTGTTGGCCGTTAGGTTTTCGATTTCTGCGCGTGTCGCTGGGCTATTTAAGGGGGGGCGTGCTTCCGAGAATCGTAAGAGCGCGCCGCAGATATTCCTCGAAGCACTATCGCCTGAGGAGCCTCAGAGCATGCAGAAGACCTCACCGGAGTCTGCAAAGCTTTTTGCTGTGCTTTCACCACCGCCGAGACCTTCCTCTGCCGCAACGACCCCAGATCCGAAACCCTCGCACTACGCCGCACCCGCGCCGCCACTTCTTGGTCACCGGAGAGCGCTGCATCGCCGTGCCCAAGGTCATCTTCCCCAGCCCTGGCGACATTGCACCGCCATGCTGCCGTCGCAAAGACCGAGTGCTCTCCACCGTTGGATCTTCCGTAGACGTCTCAGATCTGTCCACATCACGTCGGTAAGCAATGCACGTCTCGGGTAATCATCGCCATTGGATTTGAGACGAACGATCAAGATCGAGCAGCGTCGTTAGGGCAACAATAATTGCCCTCAGTAAATCGAGGCCGTTGGATCGGATCGGAGGGCTGTCGCTTTGTTGCATGGTCGAGATTCGAGGCCGTCGGATCCGATCTAAACAGTGCTAAAGCCGATCGCATTTGAGGCTTTGGATCTATGTCGTGTGGACCAGATCACATTTTGGACCAGACTAATCAGAAGCTGATGCATGGTGCGTGACGTCAGCGCTGACACTAGCCGGTGCATAGCACAGTGTCTCTGGTCCACGGTGAACCGGCCGTACGGTGCACCGAGTCCATAGCACAGTGCTGTGGGCCACGTGTCAGTGCCTGGTTGGCTTGGGTCTGATGCTGACATCAGCAATACCTCATGATGACACAATAAATCAGATTTTCTTTTATAAAATAATTCGGATATTATTTAATTTTTCATTTTTCTGATTTTTATGATTTTTGAATTTTCTGAGAGCTCGTTCTCCCTCATACGAACTCCGATTGAGGTGATTTAAATTTCTTAAAAATTGAAAAATTAATATCTATCTAGTGGTGAATTTTGTTTGATTTGTGGAGTTCATTTGCTCTCTATTTTGGGTATTTATTTGCTTTTCTCTCTCGATTCACGTAGACATTGAGTTGTGCGACGCATCGGAGGAGGATTTGACCACTCAAGACTAGATTCTAGAGCAAGACTAGGATCTTTGCCAAGGCAAGTTGTGCTTTGATCATGTTGAACCCATGTTTATAAAGTTGCTATTTTGCTTTACAATATTGTATATTATTTCATGTGTATAAATGTTTTCAATCTAGATTGGGAATTAACTAATATACCTTTTGATGTATACCCTACCTTGTCAATTGTATGCTATGACCTGTTGTCACCTTAGATTGGTTCACTATAGTTGATTGATATTGAAGTCAACATGGGATGGTTAGATCATATTAGATTGCTTAGCCATGCCATGTCATCACATGTACACGAATCATTGATTATTAATCTTGACTAATGGAATATAGAATAATGTTATGAACTTGTGTGTCATGTGTGGTCACACAATGAGATTGAGTTGTGGTGACGAAGGAGGTCACGCAACGATGTTGGCTTGTGGATAGCACGTGGTGCTTGGTAATCAACTGGGTGGGTAATCACTTAGATTGAAGCAAGTGAAAGGGGCAAGTATGCTAAGGTAGGCCCGATGGGCAGAGGGTATGTGGAAGTCTTGCTTTGATTACCCTAAGGACTTAACCTTGCGAGCCTTTGACCTGAGTCAATCGTGCAACCACATGTCTGTTATGGGGCAGCCTAGCTAACTAATTTGTTGAGTCTAAACTTTGGTACTATTGTGGTAGTGTGAGGCCCAAGTAGTGGTAACCAGTCCTCGCACGGGTCGGCTCACATGGCGCAAGAGGGGGACCCTAGATATGGTAACCAGTCCTACTAGTGTTGAAACCTTAGCGAATAGTACTAGGTTTAGATAGGCATTGGAAAGGCTTTGTTATGATCACTCTCTTGTGTGGTGTATGATTGTATCATGTAGGTAAAGTGCATATCCTCTACAGAGTGTAAATATATTTGGATAGCCGTGATTATGGTACTGAGTATAGCTCGGGAATTACAGTCAAGAGTTAGTTAATAAACTGGAAAACTGTATGGGATGACAGGTTGCCATGTGGATGGATTAAACTTGACTTAGAGTTGGAAACTTGGCTTGCTTGAGAACATTGAATCTATCTATTATTGTTATTTGTTTTAATGTCTTTTCAATCTATGTGTTGTATGTGTTCATAAATACTACTTGCAAATAAACCATGTTAGCTATTCCTTTGGAATAAGCCTTGCATATAGCTATGTTAGAGTTGCATTCTGTGCACAACTTGTTGAGTGCTTTTGTACTCATCCTTGCCATCGCCAACAAATCAATAGTTGAGGAGTCATCACCCTTGTTGGAGGAGTTCTAGGTTGATGCGAGTCACTAGGCCCAAGCTTTGTTAGTCGCCTGTGATGAACTGATGAGTCACCAGCATCTTTTGCTATTTCCTCTCCATTTGTCTTAGTCCTTATTTTCAGTCTAGCCCTGCGTGGCTCAATAATATAAGTTGATCATAAGATCATACACTTATTTATATCAATAAATAGAGTCTTATTATTCTTATCACTGTGTATGATGTGATACTTGCTAACATTGAGCTGTGTGCACTAGCATTGATCCAGGGACTAGTGCAGTAAACATAGTGGGTTTGAATTGGAGAATTCGGGTCCTGACAATCATCCATACAGGAGTAGGGTATTACTCCATTCAGAGGCCAAAACCTGTCTATATCGTGTGTCCCCGCTTTCATGTTTAACTCCGCTAATCTCAAAGGTACTTGAAGTATAACTTTATTGTCGATTTCTAACCTTCGACAAAGGGTGCCAACGATGACTCCTAATCTCTAAAGAGGTTAGGTCCTAATCCCATTCGAGGATATGTAGTTCGGGCAACTTCCTAAGCCGTTGTACAACTCTAGAGAAAATTTCAGCAGCATCTCCCCGCTGTTCTCCAGATACACATCTCAACAACAGGTCAAGAGGGGTGTGTATCTAGATAACACCAGGGAGACACTACCAAAATGTACTCTGAAGTTGTACAACACAGCTCAAGAACTTACCCGAACCACATATCCTTGAACTATCCAAAAAACATGGACAATTCAAGACTACTCGCTTATAAATATGCCATTTGGTTCGGCATATTTATAAACAAGCACCCTCGAACAGGAGATGTAGGTTTCATAGCCTAAACTCTAACATTTATTACATGACAGCAACAATAATTCCAGATTAACATGAGAGCACTACAATATATTAAATAGATGTTTGCTTGTCAAATAAAGAGTACTATGAAATCTGATAGAATATGCATAATTCTAGTGCAATCTAAACCTTATTCACGACATATCAAAATTACCTAGTGCAAAATTGAAGGGGTTTGAAGAATCACTCACATTTTGAAGAAAACCACAAATGTGGGAAAAAAGAGGAGAATCTCCTTAAGTTAGGGCTTCAAATTTACCCTCTTAACACCCACGCTTGAGGATTTCAAATTTTCTCACCCAAGTATTCTTTCCAACCATAGAATATGAGCTTTTTTTTGGGTGGCAGTAGAGAAATCTCCTCTGGAACAATAACAGAGAAAAGTTCAATCCGAGTGGTATATAACCTAGCGAGGCACATCACAATCGGTTCTCATATAAGAAGTGATAGTGGTGAGCACGTGCACATCACAAAGCGATTCTTATGCGAGAAGCGATAGTGATGTGCATGGTCATCACTATCGGTTTCCACAAAAGAACTGATAGTGATGAGCACGAGCACATCACTATCGGTTCTTTTGTGAGAAGTGATAGTGATGCACGTCACCGTGCATGTTTAGCTATGTCCATCCGACCTGGATCAGACTGCTTAGAGTCAGACACGTGGTGGTGGAGTTATCTAGCCACATGTCCTTCTCCACAGCCTCCGTTCGCTGAATCTTGACTGCCGGCTTTGAATCATGCGGCCACGATCGCACCGCGCGCCAAGCCAGTCTCATGCTGTCGCGTGTCATGCAATAATCGAGGCATCCCTGCCACTAGTCACTGATGAATTCATCGCCATTAATCTCTACCATGGGATCTAGCGTGAATGGTCTAGGTTTTGCCACCGCGTGTCCTCATTGTAGCCACTGATCTTCAGCCATGTGTAGTCAATCTGATGGTTCCATGTGTGCTGCTTCCATCAGCCGGTACACGGCATAGTGCCGCTGGTCCACGATGGACTAAGGCCGAACCGTGGACCAAGTCCATGTGCTAGTGATGCGTGTCACCGTTCGGTTGTGCCACGTGTCCGTTGACATTGGCATGACATCATAAATGCTATTTTCCAGTATAAAAATAATCCTATTAATTTGGTTTTTCTATTTTATCTGGTTTTTCTTTTATTTAAAACTTTAAATAGCTATATCTTTTGTATTTGAACTCCGATTGAGGTGATTCCATTTTCTAAAATTTTGTAAAATCAAGCTCTATTTAACGATCAAATTTAGTTAATTTTTAGAGTTGATCTTACTCTCTGTTTTCGGTATTTATTGCTTTCTCTTTCATTGCACGTAGACGTCGAGTTGCCCGGTGAGTTTGTCATTGAGGATCTACCACTCAAGCAAGGTCCAAAGTAGGAGTCAAAGCTATTTAAAGGTAAGTTTTGCTTTGATCATGTTGAACCTATGCTTTGAATATTATATTGTTTCAAAGTAATGTATGTTAATTCAATTATCGTTTGTTTCAAATATGATGGGAATAGTTAATTGTCCACTTTGAATTACATCCACTTTGCCATGTCGTATGTCATATCTCTTTTAGCACCCTAGAATGGTTTAATGTTAATTGGTAGCTATAATTGCCAATGTGGGAATATAGAACGCATATAGTATGCTTAGTCATGCGATGAGTCATCATTTTATATGCAAATGATTAATCTTGCTTAATGACTATAAAACATATTTATGAACTTGTGTCAGGTGTTATCACACAATGTTGGTATTGTTGATGGCACATGGCGCATGGTAAATTAATCGGGATGGTAAAACGTACGATTTAGACCGAGGCAAGTGGCATGTATTTGTGGTGGGCCAATGTGGCATCTGGGCGGTCGCATTGCTTTTTATGATAATTGTTGGTTCATGGTTATGATGGTTTTTAGTTAGTCTTGCCTTGGGCAATTAAGGATTTAACCTTGCAAGAATTTGAACTGAGTCATTTATACAACCATAAGTCTGGTATGAGACAGACCTAGCTGATTAATTTGTTATGTCTAAACTTTAGTACTACTAGTTGTGATGTAAGGCCTGGGTAGTGGTAACCAGTCCTTGCACGGGTGGGCTCACATGGTGCAAGAGGGGGGCTCTAGATGTGGTAACCAGTCCCACCAGTGTTGAAACTTTAGCAAGTAGTACTGAGTTTAGTCGGGCATTGAAAAGGCTTTGTTATAATCACTCGCCTCTGTGGTGTATAATTGTACCTTGTGGGTAAAGTATATAACCTCTGCAAAGTGTAAAACCTATTAGAATAGCCGTGCTCGCAATATTAAGTATTGCTCGATGATTACAGTTAAGGGTTACATTTTATCAAAAACAAATGTGGGAATGGATGTTGAAATATGGAATAAGGTGATGAATTGGATATTGAAAAACAATTACAAACGTTTTTATTGTCATTATTCGTTTTACTGTCTTTCAATCTATTTATATTAATTCTTTACAAATGTTGTTTATGCAAATTAACCATGTTAGCCTATCTTTTGTAATAAGCCATGCATATAGTATATTAGACTTGCATTCTGTGCACAACTTGTTGAGTGCTTTAAGTACCCACCCCTTGCAACAAAACATCACCAGTTGGAGAAGAAGCAACGCCTACTTTGGAGGAAGAGTACCAGGAAGAAGCGAATAACTAGGGTGCGAACCTTGTTAGTTGTTTGTGGCAAATTGAAGGGTTTTCTACGCTTATATTTATTTTCACTGCTGTTTATTTACTTTTTCATTCTTAGCCCTACGAGGCATACTCATGTAAGGTAGATCATAAGGTCGTTTAACAGTTATACTTAACTTGATAAAATCATTATTATGTGGTCATTGAGTATGATTGTGATATTCATTTATGTTGAGCCTATGTACACTAGTGTGATCCTGGACTAGTGTGGAATACACAGAGGGTCTGGATTTGCATATTCGGGTCTAGACAATCTCTTGCATGTGAGCATATGATCCTTGATGCCTTGCAAATATCGAAGAAACTTCTTCGCAGCTTTCCAATGATCCATTCCAAGATTACTTTGATACCGACCAAGCATTCCAATAGCAAAGCTGATATCTGGTCGAGTGCATGTTGAAACATACATTAAGCTCCCAACAACTGATACATATGGAATAGATTTCATCTTCTTCCGTTCCAAATCATTTTTTTGGACATTGCATTTCACTAAACTTGTCCCCTTTCTAAATTGGAACAATTCCTGCCGAGCAATCTTCCATTCTAAATCTCTCCAATATTTTGTTAATGTAACCTTTCTGAGTTAGTCACAATAATCCTTATTTTCTATCATGAATATTTCTATTCCAATCACATAGGATGCCTCACCCATATCCTTTATTTCAAAATTATTAGAGAGAAATTTCTTTACATCATACAACGAAGATTTATCATTAGTAGTAAGCTAAATGTCATCAACATATAGGACTAAAATAATAAACTTGCTCCCATTGACCTTCATGTAGATACATCGATCAACGGCATTCACTACAAAACCATACCTCAAAATAACTTTATATACTATTGTCGAGAAGCTTGTTTCTACTCATATGTTGACTTCTTTAATTTACACACAAAATTTTCTTTTCTTGGAACCCAAAGTCCTTTAGGTTGGTTCATATACATTTCTTCATCCAAATCACCATTTCAAAAAATGGTCTTCATATCTATCTGGTGAAGCTCCAAATCATAGTATTCCACGAGAGTCAAAATAATTCTTAAAAAGTCCTTCTTTGAAACTAGAGAGAAGGTCTACTTGTAGTTAATACCTTCCTTTTGAGTGTAACCTTTGGTGATAAGTCTAGCTTTACATCTTTCAACGTTACTTTTTAAGTAACATTTGGTCTTAAAGACCGATTTACATCTGACTTGTTTTAATTTTGAGGGAACTCGACTAGTTCCCAAACTTTATTGTCATCAATTGATTTCAACTCTTCTTTCATGGCATCAAACAACTTTTCAAAATTATCACATTCTATGGCTTGCTTAAATGAGATTGGGTAATTTTTGATACTCAAGTTACATTCATGTTCAAGTGAATAAATCACATAATCATCTATAATAGCTGGTCTTTTAGTCTGTATAGACCTTCGCACTATCCTTTCATGTGAAATTTCTTTTTCAGTTGTAACTTGCTCATTAGTAGCTAGTTCCATACTTATATTTTCTATAGTTATGTAACGGTGATACAACAATGCTAGGAGAATAGTTGCACTAAATCTCTTTGAATTCCACATTTCATGGATCACCACTCCAACTAATTTCACTATTCTGAATGAACCAAGCATTTCTAGACTCAACTATTCTTATACTATGGTTAAGACAATAAAATATGTACCCTTTTGATTTTTCAGGATAGCCGATGAAGCAACCACTAATGGTCTTTTCATCGAGCTTCTTTTCATGTGGATTGTATATTCTTACTTCTGTTGGAGAGCCCCAAACAAGCAGGTGCCTCAAGCTATGTTTCCTTCTTGACCACAGTTCATAAGGAGTCTTAGGAACTGACTTACTAGAAACCCTATTCACCAAGTACACAGCAGTTCTTAATACGTGCATCCACAAAGATAAGGGGACATCATTGTAACTTAACATGCTCCCAGCCATTTCCATGAGAGTACGACTCTACCTTTTAGCCACCCCATTTTGTTGAGGTGTTCCAGGCATTGTATATTGTGCAAAAATACCTTGACTTTCAAGAAACTTTGCAAATAGATTCGAACATTGTCTACTTTCATCGAAATTTCTAGTATATGTACCACCTCTATCCGACCTCACCACCATGACTTTCTTATCAAGCTACCATTTCACCTCATTAACAAACACCTCTAGGATGCTCGTAGCTTGAGACTTTTCATGCAGTAAGTGTAGGTAACAATAGCGTGAGAAGTCATCAATAAAGGTGACAAAATATTTTTCACCATCGTAGGAAGGAACATCAAATAGACCACAAACATCAGTGTGTATTAATTGTAACAATTCATTACTTCTTGTAGCTAGGTGTTTTGATATGTGTGAGGTTTGCTTGCCCTTGATGCAATCCATACACATATTCCAATCAACAAAATCCAACTGAGATAAAATTTCACTTTTCACTAACCTCAAAACTCTTTCTTTGGATATGTGACCCAATCTTTTATGCCACAAGAAAGCAGAACATTCATTGTGTGCACTTCGTTTGTTACCAATAATATGTTCAACATGAAAAATTAGCATTAAGATTGAAGCGGTATAAATTATCAATTAAGTAACTGAACCATAATAGTATTTATTCTTATATAACGAAAATATACCATCTCTAATCATAAACTTAAAACTTATTATATCAAACTTCCCTAGAGATACTAAATTTCTAGTACATTCTGGAACATAAAGGCACTCATTTAGACCTAAGAGCAGACTAGTATCAAGGATTACTCTATAAGTCCCGATTCCTTCAATTAGTGCCTTCATTCCGTTTCCCATGTACAAAAACTTTTCAGATCTGCTTATGGGTTGTATTGAAAGGTATCCCTGTGTAACATGTGAAACATGAGTAGTAGCACCAGAATCTAATCACCAAGTATGGCTAGGAACTTCAACAAGATTTGACTTAAAGCATACAGAAACATAATATATACCTTTCTGTTCGAACCATTTCGTTCTCTTAGGACAATCTTTCTTGAAATGACTGTTGCAGAAGTGGTATCTTAGCTTTTTATGGATTTGGCCCTCACTAACTTGATGTGGAGCCATTGTGCATCATGAGATGGACAGAGTGATTCCTCACTTTCTTCAGTCTCCCTTCTTCCTAACCAATTGGGCTTTATATTCTTGAAGATTTTATTTTTCTTTTATGGTGTTATAATGCACCTGGAATGGGCTGAATTTAAGAGGTAGGGAGTTCATGATGAATTGGACTAAAAATGATTCACTTATGTCCATTCCCATGGATGTTAACTTTGTGACAATATTTGCCACACTAATCACATGATCATGCACAGGAATAGACTAATTAAATTTCTTGATCGTTAGTTCACTCATAAAACTCCCAACCATAGACTTGTCTGTAATGTCTGATTGGGTATATTCTTTTAGCTTCGTCATGAATTCCTTTGCATTATCAGTTTTAGGCAATGACGGCTTGACATTTTTAGCAATCGACAGGCGCATCAAGTTCAAGCTTAGCCAATTAGACCATTCCTAGGCTTCATAAAGGGAATGATCCTCATCATTACTTTTATCCATAATGGATACATGATTTTTATCAAGAACTAATGCTAGATCTAAATCCATGACACCCAGCTAAAACCGGATCTATTCGAATCAGTCAACATAGTTCAGCCCATTAAACTTGACAAGCAAAAAACCTTGACTCATTAAGTTAATGGATGCTGCAAATTTAAATATGTTCATAGATTAATACTTTAAGTAAATAAAATAGATTCATGTAAGAACAAACTTTGAGTGTACATGTAAAAACATCTTTGGATAAAATTTAGATACACATCTGGAATCAATAATGATGCTAAAACAAATACCTTTAGTAAATAATCAACTATACTTAGGCCAATGTGCACGCTATCTTTGGATAAACTAACAAACTATCCAAGCATGTTGATTAACCACTTTCATATCAACAATTGTAAACAATGATCCACCTTTGGGTGACCTCCTAACTTTACAATTTGTGAACTCAATTGTCCTTTATATTTTCAATTAATAGCATCAAATAGAATATGAACAAAATATAATTAGTATGTGAAAGACCATGTGGAGGTCTATCCTTGTGTGTGATGAGTAATTGGCAAGATTTGAGATTGGATTGATTTGAAATTGAGTTTGATTTGAATTGGATCTTCATATTGAAGCAATTTGAGTGTTGGTTGCTTTTCCTAGTGCTACCGCCTAGGGCGAGCACCGACCATTGAGCACAATTATGATTGATTAATGATTTTGTTTGATGCAATGCACTCATGTGAGTGGTTGCATGGATTGACTTTGAGTCAAGTCGTGGACTTGTGCTCGGATGCGTTGTTTGTTTATTGTGTGCGTGTGTTGCTCGAGGGCTTAACGTGGTCGATGACGGACCGAACTAGGTTCATGGAGGAACCGAGGTTCGGACTAGGTTCAGGAGGAATCGAGGTCCCTGGTGGTCGAGGATGTCACGCGGACGCTCGGCTAGAGAAGGTGCACACGAAGGTCGGTTAGTCACGTAAGTGCAAGCAGCGGCCAGACGTCTGCTGCATGTGTGAATTTTGGGTTGTATGCATATATTGGGCCATGTGTATTGGGCCAGGTGGAGATGCATACATGTGTTAAGGTTTTGAGTTGTATAAAAACCCTGGAAAACCTAATCAATGAAATTGAGGTTTTTGGTGCGGCGGCTGTGACGTTAGCCGTTTTTACACATCATTGTTTCACGGCCGGAGAATTCCTTGCGTGTGCTGGAGGATCACCTGGCGTCGACGCTTCCTGGCGGCGGGACTGCTCCTGGCGTCTGGAGTTAATTCTCTGCATGCATGCATGACTTACTTCTGGCGGCGTATGCATGCATTGCTGGCGTGACTAGAAGCTGCCGCATGCATCAAAAAGGAACGGCGACGACTAGTTATTTTCTTGATTGAAGCCTGGCAGCGCAGAAGAAAATTCGGACTTCGGTACTTGGCGATGCTACAGTACCACGAAGATATAGTGTCCGTCGCTACAGTAATCTCGCGTTGCTACAGTAAACCGTGGATTACTGTTTATGCATGATGCGCTATGGTACCGGTTTCTGATCCTGTTTGCTCAATTTCGGTTTAGTAGATTGAATCATTGTCCTTTTTATTCAACAAGTTTAATTTTGATTTGATCCATCTAAAACCTTCTTAGGGCATTAATTTAGTGTTCCTTAAAGTTTTGTTGGTTAATCTTTTGTAGATTGTGATTAATCACGAAATTAGGGTTTGCTTGATTTTCGTCATAATCTGTCACAGCAAGCTTGCAGGATTTATAACTTTTGATCCGTATATCCGATCGACCTGATTCTTATTGCGTTAGTTTCGGATTTGAATCTAGTTTATACAGTTAAAATTTCACATCAATCCGACGGTTGAATCTTCGGTAATTACAGTTTTAGTGAACGTCTGTTAATCTGTTTGTGTTGAAACCGAGAGCAATATTTCATAATTAATTTAGGGGGTTTTGTGAATCAAGTAAATTTTGATTTTATCTTCCGCTCAATCATTCACCCCCCCCCTCTGATTGTCGCCATCCGATCCTACAAGTGGTATCAGAGCCGGTTTTGCTCTTCCATAGATCTTGACCGGTCTCGAGAGCCATGGCGACAGACAAGTATTCCACCAAGCCTCCAATTTTTGTGGTGTTGATTTTCCTTTTGAAAATCCCGGATGGAGTCATACATCATCGCCTGTGGCTTCTCGATATGGCGAAGGTGAAGCTCCCATATGAGGTTCTGCCGATGAGAACGCCACGGCCGCAATATGGCCGACGTTGAGGCAAATGCTAAGGCGAGGAACATTCTCATACAGGACTCACCAAGAGTGAGTATGATCGATCTTCACTGCGATCCGCTCACGAGATTTGGGTGACCTCGATGCATACCATGAGGGCACTACCCAAATCAAGACCGTGAGGCAGATCAACACAAGCGTGAGTACAACAAGTTTGAACAACACGCCGGTGAGAGTCTTGACGAGTGTTTTGGTCGATTTACTAAAATTTTGAGCGATCTTCGGGCAGTTGGTTGCACATACCCTGACTCAGATAATGCTCGTCACTTCTTGACCGCACTCGATCTTCGTGTTTGGGAAATGAAAGTGACCACCATCAAGGAAACTACCGACTTGTCGACCTTGACTCTTGACGGGCTTTATTCTTGACTCAAGACTCATGAGATCGACGTCGTCTCTCGCAAGACGAAATCACAGTCGATGGCTTTGGTCACCGATCCTATTGGATCTTCTCTTGATTCTTCTGTTGGTTTTTCCCTCTCTGCACTTTGCGAGCTAAGCGATGACCAATTGGACAAGTTTCCAGAAACTGAGCTTGCTCTTTTAGCTCGCAAGTTTTCTCACGCCTACAAGAGGGTGAGAGAGAGGAAGAGAGGTGGTGGGATCACCTGCTTCGAATGTGGCGGCCCCAACCACATTCGAGCGAATTGTCCTAAACTGGAGAAGGGCAAGAACGACTCCGGCGGTTCCGGCAAGAACGACTACACCGACAAGAACCGCAACAAGAAACCTCCAGTTCGCGAGCCGACGCACGAGAAGAAGTACCGCAACTTCTCGAAGAACAAGAAGCTCTTCCACCGCGTCCTCGCCGCCCTCGACGACATCAGCCTCTCCGACACGGAGACATGGAGCGATTTAAGGCGAGGATGATCCGCAAGAGAAGAAAGCGGCGACGACTTCTCGGCATGTGCTTCATGGCAGCTCCATTGAAGTGAGCGACTTCGAGCTATACAGCGACACGGATGAGGTACCCACCTACGACGAGTTAAATGATGCCTTCAGTAAATTAGGCAAGTTTCATGCTAAGGCTAGGTCGAGGTGTTCGAGTTAGAGAAGGAGGTAGACCGTTTGTCTCGGAGTTAGCTTCACTTAAATCATGTTCCTCCCGAGACTCGACAACTGTACACTCTGTGATGCTTTGCTTGTGGAGCTGGAGAACCTAAGGACTTTGCATGATAGTGTGCTTGTTGATCTTGAGAATCTGAAGTCAAAGAATGCTAGTCCTGTTGTTATTGATATTTCTGCTGATGCTAGTTTTTCTCATGCACACACAAATGCTTCCTGTAATAATTGCCCTAAGCTACTTGCTGAAATTGATGCCATGGGTTGTCACCTTAGGAAGATTTCTGCTAGAAATGATGAACTTGAATTGCATGCTTCTAAGGACCCAAATACTCATGTGAGGGTCAGAAGCAACTAAAACTTGACAATGATGCTTTGAATGTCAAGTGTGATCAACTTGCTAAGGATTTACTAGTTAAATCACAAACCGGTTGCTTGCTGTGTGTTGGGGTTAATGATGACGTGGATAAAGTCCACGCAGAGTTTAGGAAGAAATTAGAAGAACAAGTCCATAGGATTAGAGAAGCATCGTGCGTTTCTTGTGAGTCCCTCAAGCTTGAGGTAGCCATGCTAAGGGAGAAAAATAGACGTCTTTGGTATCTCTTCTTCTCTTTCGGTTCTTCTTCTTCCTCTCACCCTGTTCTTCTTGCGCTTCACTTTTCCGAGAGTGTCAAGATCTTATGAGCACTCTTGAGAAATTTGTTGGAGGCAAGAAGAAGCTCAATCTCATTCTAGACCGGTCCAAGATTAGCGATTCAATCAAGGTCTAGGATTTGATTACTTGGAGCACGCTAGGACTCATCCTCCTACCATTGTGCGTAGTTCCAAGAGTGGAGAGATAGTAGTTGCTCCTGTGTTGAGCACCGCGTGTTTAGGTCTGTTGGTGTGGTCCACGGGACTTCGACTGAAGGATGCTTCTCTTGTTGCTTCGCCTCTAACAAGGCAAAGTACACATGCACCTTCGAAGAAGGATGGTCACCTAGTAGATTTCGCTTGAGCACGCCAAGATCATTTCGGCGTGAGCGTGTTGATGCTCTTAGGGTATTGTGGTCATCCCTGCACTGAAAGTGCTCCTAAGGCACACACTGCTACTAGATAGGTTAGAGAGTCGCCTGTTTTTGGGCAGCGTCCAGGACTCGGTTTTCATGCTATTCAGTCGAGTTTTAGTCCTGGAGTTGCTCGTGGTCAGTCTTTCCGCCGTCCTCTTGATATTCCTCGTTTTCCCATCGAGGTAGATATCAGCGGCGTGAGGTGTTTTCGGGTAGGAGATTTAGGCAGCCTCGTTGGGATGGTCCGCCTTTGCACCACTCAAGCAGCCAAACCAAAGGATGTACTCCTAGATCTTCCACTCTGTTGCTTCTTCTGATCTTGTTAGAGTTGAGCGTCAGAGAGACACTAGAGTCCAGTCTTCTTCCTCTGTGGCTGGTACTTTGAGACGTCGTGTGATTCAGTATTGGGTTCCCAGGTCCTCACTTTATCCCAGTACTGAGTCTTCTCTCTCTCTTTTGACTTGATCAGTTAAATCGGATGGGGAGGAGATGTTTGGATTGTTGACTCGGTTGTTCTCGCCATATGACCGGAGACTCTCGTTGGTTCTCTTCCTAGTCCGAACCCCGGTGATGAGTTGATCACTTTTGGGGATGCTTCTTCGTAGAGTCATTGCTAAAGGTACCGCTCTGCATTAATGAAAATTTTATTCTTAAGGACGTTGCCTTAGTGAGTAAGCTGCAATATAATTTGCTTTCCGTGTCTCAGCTAATCGATGACTCTTTCGAGGTAAGCTTTAAGAGCAATGCTTGTAGAATCCTCGATTCATCAGGAGAGTTAGTTTGCGGGATTTCTAGATTTGGGAGGGTCTTTCGTGCTGATTTTTCTGATTCTTCTGGGGACTCTCTTCGGTGTTTGATTGCTTCTGAGTCCCGTGATCTCTCCTTCTGGCATAGGAGACTTGGTCACATTGATATTAGATATCACTTCCTTAGAGACTATGTGGAGAAAGGAGACATAGTGCTTCAGTTTGTGGAGAGTGACCACTAGTTGGCCGATATCTTTACCAAGCCTTTGGATAGCTCTAGGTTTGTTGCCTTGAGGAGTGAGCTTGGAGTTGTGTGCCCTTACGGCCTTCTGTGAGGGGGAGCTGATCTGTATATTATGTATTATTTTTTATTTCAGTTTTTCCTTTTGTATTGCTCTGGGTGCTTATGGGTTTTATTCCTTAGAGTTATGAGTTCACATCACTTAGACTTCTGGCATGCTTTGCATGGACCTCTCATCTTGTGCTTTAGGTTGCTATCATGCTTAATTAGCTGTTCTCTCTTCTCTCTAGGTTGAGTTCCTCACAGCCTTATAAGTCTAGCAGATGTTGGGCCCCTGGGTAGACAGGGTCTCTGTGCACTCCTTAGTTTGGGATCTAGAGGCGTTTTCCTATGTTAGTCATTGGGGAAGATGAGAGCGAGTCTGAGCCATAGTGTTCTCTACCATCTTTTCTATACTCTATAGCCACCCAGTTAGCTTTTTGACTTCTTCCTCCATTCTGTGTTTCGGCTTTAATTGAGTTCTTTTCGATCTTTCTTGAGCTTAATCTTGCTAATAACTCAATTTGAACTAGATTTGTGCTTAAAATGAAATCACATGTTGAGGGGGAGTTTAAAAAACTGTCTCATGCATTGTATATAGACTTGATTTTTCATTTTATGAGCTTTGTCTATTATGCACATGATCCATGTTTCATTTTATATACCATGCTATATTATGAAAAAAATTACTTGCTTAGATATGTCCAAGTTCATTTATCTTGCTAAGCTTACAAAATTTGAAAAATGAGCGTTAAAAGAAAAACTTGATAAAACATGTTGCGTTTACTTGCTAAGTTTCTTCTCTAGGTGTATTTGCCATGATTTGTGAAATTCTGGAATTCTTTAGAGTCCCTATAGCAACTTGGGTGAATCTTGTTTGATCCATACTTGAGTCCTTCACTAGCTTAACATGAAAATGCTAAAATGAAAGTGAAGCAAAATTGACTCTTTTTGTGCAAGATAGACTAAACACCTCACATTCACAAGACGGCTTCTCATTGCACTTGAGATGAACTTGGAATGTGTTGTGTATGACCAAGATCATTCTCTTAAGAGTCCCTCTTGAGATGATCGATTATGGCTTGAGTCAATTGCTTTAAAAATGCAAAAAAAAACATATGTGGGTAAAGAATGCAAATAATGTCAAACATTTGCACCCACTATGTCTTCCAAAGATTCAAAGAAAAATTTGCATACAATGAAAAAGGGCTCGAAGGACCTTGTGTGCACTTCTAGATTCCCCAAAGTGTTGAGTAGGTTGAACTCTAGCTTTTCCATTTGATCCTTTGAATGGCTTTGCTTCTAGTTTTGAAACTAATGACAAGTGTTGCTCATGTTCAATCATGCTAAAAATGACATGGTTTTAATTTAATCTTGCTAGCAAAATGATTATTTGCACTTGGACATGCCTTAGCTTAGTCTATTTTTGCCATAACTTAGCTTGGTGTCATAACTTGTCTTGTTGATCACATGGATAATCTTCAAAGCTCCCTTAGGCTGCATTACTTGCATAAAAACAACAAAAAAGGGAGAAAAGAAAATGTCACCTTGATGCCTATATTGCCAAAAGGGGAGAAATCAAGAAAAGGCATCATTTTGCACTTGATTCTTCTTTCTTATGATCTTTGTTAATCTTTGCTATCGCTCATAGATCATAAGTTGCCAATTTGGTCATGTTCTTCATTTCTATTTCTTTGATCAAGTTTGGCTTTGCATTCAAATTGCTTTCTTCTCTTTATTCAAATTCAATACTTATGCCTTTTCATGTGTTTGTCAATATACTCATCAAGGGGAGATTGAAAGACCATGTGGAGGTCTATCCTTGTGTGTGATGAGTAATTGACAAGATTTGAGATTGGATTGATTTGAAATTGAGTTTGATTTGAATTGGATCTTCATATTGAAGCAATTTGAGTGTTGGTTGCTTTTCCTAGTGCTACCGCCTAGGGCGAGAGCACCGGACCATTGAGCACAATTATGATTGATTAATGATTTTGTTTGATGCAATGCACTCATGTGAGTGGTTGCATGGATTGACTTTGAGTCAAGTCGTGGACTTGTGCTCGGATGCGTTGTTTGTTTATTGTGTGCGTGTGTTGCTCGAGGGCTTAACGTGGTCGATGACGGACCGAACTAGGTTCATGGAGGAACTGAGGTTCGGGACTAGGTTCAGGGAGGAATCGAGGTCCTGGTGGTCGAGGATGTCACGCGGGACGTTCGGGCTAGAGAAGGTGCACACGAAGGCTGGTTAGTCACGTAAGTGCGGCAGGCGGGCCGTACGCGTGCATGTGTGAATTTTGGGTTGTATGCATATATTGGGCCATGTGTATTGGGCCAGGTGGAGATGCATACATGTGTTAAGGTTTTGAGTTGTATAAAAACCCTGGAAAACCTAATCAATGAAATTGAGGTTTTTGGTGCGGCGGCTGTGACGTTAGCCGTTTTTACACATCATTGTTTCACGGCCGGAGAATTCCTTGCGTGTGCTGGAGGATCACCTGGCGCCGACGCTTCTGGCGGCGGGATCGCTCTGGCGTCTGGAGTTAATTCTCTGCATGCATGCATGACTTATCGGCGGCGTATGCATGCATTGTTTGGCGTGACTAGAAGCCGCCGCATGCATCAAAAAGGAACGGCGACGACTAGTTATTTTCTTGATTGAAGCTCGGCAGTAGAAGAAAATTCGGACTTCGGCACTTGGCGATGCTACAGTACCACGAAGATATAGTGTCTGTTGCTACAGTAATCTCGCGTTGCTACAGTAAACCGTGGATTACTGTTCATGCATGATGCGCTATGGTACCGGTTTCTGATCCTGTTTGCTCAATTTCGGTTTAGTAGATTGAATCATTGTCCTTTTTATTCAACAAGTTTAATTTTGATTTGATCCATCTAAAACCTTCTTAGGGCATTAATTTAGTGTTCCTTAAAGTTTTGTTGGTTAATCTTTTGTAGATTGTGATTAATCACGAAATTAGGGTTTGCTTGATTTTCGTCATAATCTGTCACAGCAAGCTTGCAGGATTTATAACTTTTGATCCGTATATCCGATCGACCTGATTCTTATTGCGTTAGTTTCGGATTTGAATCTAGTTTATACAGTTAAAATTTCACGTCAATCCGACGGTTGAATCTTCGGTAATTACAGTTTTAGTGAACGTCTGTTAATCTGTTTGTGTTGAAACCGAGAGCAATATTTCATAATTAATTTAGGGGGTTTTGTGAATCAAGCAAATTTTTATTTTATCTTCCGCTCAATCATTCACCCCCCCTCTGATTGTCGCCATCCGATCCTACAGTATGTCACTTTTAATTATGCTCATAATAATAAACTGTGATCTTACGAACAAAAGAAAAAAATCCATCTTTAAACATTAGAGACAATTGCAAACATAATTCTTGCATATTATCTTAATAACAATACTGAAAAAGAAATAAGATTTTACTGCTCTAAGTAACATTACTATGATGAATCATGCAAGTTCACTTATGCGCTTTGATCAAAATAGAGCAATATATGTACCATACTACAAAAGAACAACTGTAATGGTGAATCAAAAGTGCTAAAACCTTGCTTTGATACCAAATGTAAGCAGAAATGCAGAAGCTATAAGATCATTTAGAATAATTTGGTTCAATTTCTTCGCGTAACTATAGGGTTAGAGTTGTGATGCGAATAGGATCATAGAGACCTGTAACGTGACCTTTGATGAGGGTAGTCCAGGAGCTAGACCTGATATTTCAGGCTCTGCTCATCCCTCCGAGACCATCTTCGTAGAGGATGAGGATGATTGAGATGATGGTGTTCCACCTGATCCAGTCCCCTCTACACCTAAGGTGCCTCCTGTCTCCATTTCTACACCTCAGGGAGACCAGCCCTTACCTTTCGACTCTCCTTCAGCGAGTGGCTTTGTTCCTACCTTTTCTGCTCAAGTGGTAGAGGCCACTTCTACTTCTGGTCCCCCCGCCATATTTAGAAAATTCATCCACCTGATCAGATTATTGGTGATCTCTTTGAGCGAGTCACTTGCTCAAAATTAGGTTTGTTCAGTTTCTGCCTTCACTCAGCCTTTGTTGCCTCTTTTGAGCCGAAGGATGTCTCTCATACATTATTCGATGAATCATGGATTAATGCTATTCATGAGAAACTTGAAAACTTCGAGAGGAACAAGGTATGGTAGCTTGTTGAACCCCTATCTGGTCATAATATCATTGAGACCAAGTGGGTGTTCAAAAACAAGCAGAGTGAGAATGGGGTTATCATAAGGAATAAGGCTAGGTTAGTTGCACAGGGCTTCACTCAGGTTGAGGGTCTTGACTTTGAGGAGACTTTTGCCCCTGTAGCTAGACTAGAGGCAATTCGGATCCTACTTGCATTCTCTGCATCCCAGGGCTTCAAGCTCTATCAAATGGATATTAAGAGTGCATTTCTCATTGGCTATATTGAGGAAGAGGTTTATGTCAAGCAACCTCCAAGATTTGAGAATCCCATGCCCAAACCACATCTACAATCTTTCTAAAGCTTTGTATGGACTTAAGTAGTCCCCTAAAGCATGGTTTGAGAGGCTCAAGTCCTATCTTCTAAGTCATGGTTTTAAAATGGGTATATTAGACAAGACTCTGTTCATCGGACACCAGAATTCTTATTTCCTTTTCGTCCAGATTTATGTGGATGATATTATCTTTGGTGGCTCTTCTCATTCTCTTGTGTCTCGGTTTTTTGATGTGATGAGTACAGAGTTTGAGATGAGTATGATGGGCGAGTTAGGCTAGTTTCTTGGCTTCCAAATCAAGTAGACTCGGGAGGGGACTTTCCTACACCAAGGTAAGTACACTCAGGATCTCTTGAGGTGGTTTGATATGTCTGATGGGAAGCCTGTGATGACTTCTATGGCCACCTCTACTATCCTCGAGCCTGATGAGGATGGTGAGCCTACTGATCAGACGAAGTTCCAGAGCAAGATTGGCTCTCTCTTGTATCTGACTGCCTCACGACCGGACATACACTTCGTCGTGTGTATGTGTGCTCGCTTTCAAGCTTCTCCTCATGCTTGTCATCGCCAGGCGGTGAAGCACATCTTTAGGTATCTTCGAGCTACCATTGATTATAGTATTTGGTACTTTTCTTTTTCTTGTCTATCTCTTAGAGCCTTTTTTTATGCCGATTTTGCTGGTTGTAGGATAGATAGGAAGAGCACTTCTGGCACTTGCAATTCTCTAGCACTTGCCAATTAATTGGCACTTCTCGTATCTCTTGGTCATTTAGGAAGTAGTCCAGAGTTGCACAATCTACCGTTGAGGCCGAGTATGTTGCTGCAGCCAACTGCTGTAGCCAGGTGCTTTGGATGAGATCAACCTTGCAGGACTTTGGGTTAGAGATAGAGAGTGTTCCATTTTTCTGTGATAACAATTCTGCTATTTGTATTGCTAAAAGCCCAGTGCAACACTCTCAAACCAAGCACATTAATGTTAGATATCACTTTCTTAGAGACCATGAGGAGAAAGGAGACATAGTGCTTCAGTTTGTAGGGAGTGAACACCAGTTGGCTGATATCTTTACCAAGCCTTTGGATAACTCTAGGTTTATTGCCTTGAGGAGTGAGTTTAGAGTTGTGTGCCCTTACGGCCTATTGTGAGAGGGAGCTAGTCTGTATATTATGTATTATAT
Source organism: Guadua angustifolia (assembly GCA_036346375.1). Lineage (NCBI taxonomy): Eukaryota > Viridiplantae > Streptophyta > Magnoliopsida > Poales > Poaceae > Guadua > Guadua angustifolia. The sequence continues at coordinate 63,458,907 of CM070500.1, forward strand.
ATTTTTTTCCAGTTTTTTCTCTTTCTTTTGTCTTACTCTGGGTGCTTATGGGCTTATTCTCTAGAGTTATGAGTTCACTTCACTTAGACTTCTGGCATGCTTTGCATGGACATCTCAACTTGTGCTTTAGGTTGCTATCATGCTTAATTAGTTATTCTCTCTTCTCTTTAGGTTGAGTTCCCTCACAGTCTTATAAGTTTAGCAGGTGTTGGGTCTCCTAGGTAGACAGGGTCTGTGTGCACTCCTTAGCTTGGAATTTAGAGTCAGCTTCCCTATGTCAGTCATTGGGAAAGATGAGAGCGAGTCTGAGCCATAGTGTTCTATGCTATCTTTTCTATACTCTATAATCAACCAGTTTGCAGTTTCTTGACTTCTTCTCTTCATTCCGCGTTTCTAGTTTTATTTGAGTTCATTTAGATCTTTCTTATGCTTCATTTTTTTATTTAACTTAACTTAAACCAGATTTGTGTTTAAAATTGAATCACATATTGAGGGGGAGTTTAAGAATCTGCTACATGCATTGCATATAGACTTTATAATCTATTTTATGAGCTTTTTCTATTATGCAAATGGTCTATTCCCTCATGTTATACACCATGCTACAACATTTTAAGGAATGCTCTAACTTAGATATGTCCAAGTTCATTTATCTTGCTAAGCTTACTAAACTTGAAAATGAGTTTTTAACAAACTAAATGAAACTTGTGGAGTTCTCTAGAGTCCCTATAGCAACTTGGGTGAAACTTATTTGATTCATACTTGAGTCCTTCACATGCTTATCAATCAAAGTGCTTAAATGGAAATTAAGCAAAATTGACTCTTTTATGCGCATTAGACTCAACACCTCACATTCACAAAACAGCTTCCCATTACACTTGGGATGAACTTGGAATGTGTTTTGTACAACCAAGATTATGGCATAAGTCAATTGCTTTAAAAAATACATGCAAATAAAAAACATGTGTGGGTAAAGAATGCAAATAATGTCAAACATTTGCACCTCGCTATGTCTTCCAAAAGCTATAAAAAAATTTGCATCAAATCAAAGATAAGCTCGAAGGACCTTATATGCACTTCTAGATTCCCCAAAGTGTTGAGTAGGTTGAACTCTAGGTTCTCCATTTGATTCTTTAAGTGTCTTTGCTTCTAGATTTGAAACTAATGCTAAGCGTTGCTTATGTCAAAAATTTTTAAACATGATCCTTTTAAAACAAAACTAAGCTAGCAAGCAAATCTTCTTATTTACACTTGGACATATCTTAGTTTAGTCTAACTTGAAATTGTCTAGCTTGGTGTCATATCTTGTCTTCATAGTCATTTGGATAATTTTCAAAGCTCTTCTAGGTTGCATGCATACATTAAAAGGGATAAAATATTCTCTTGATGCCTATATTGCCAAAAGGGGGAGAAATCATAGAAAAGGCATCATTAACAACTAAAAAGTGCATCTTGGTTCTTATGATCTTGGTAATGTTTTTTTGTTATCTTCTATAAATCATAAGAATATTTGTTGTGTTATTAGATTTTGGAACTTTTGGGGACAACTTGCTCTTTCTTGAGACTAGCTCTAAAACTCTTTTTGCCAAATCGGTCATAATCTCTTTTTCTTACTTCTTGAACCACGTTTGGCTTAGCATTCAAATTGTTTTCTTCTATCTTTCATCAAACTCAAAACTTAAGCCTTTTCGTGTGTTTGTCAATATACTCATCAAGGGAGAGATTGAAAGACCATATGGAGGTCTATACCTATGTGCGATGAGTATTTGACTAAATTTGAGCATGGTTTACTTTGGAATTGAGTTTGATTTGAATTGGATTTTCAATTTGAAGCAATTTGAGGTTTGTCTATCTTTTTCGGTACTACCGACCTGGGGGTGGTAGCACCGGATCTTCTGAGCGTTAATGATTTTGTGATGATTATTGCATATCCTTTTGGACATTGCTATGTGATGGGTTTTTCTTGTCTTTGATGGTTGCAGGACGACAGTGCTAGGTCATGGTGAGGCAGAGAATAACCAGGACTAGGCGATGAGCGTCGAAGGTCTAGACGGTCGAGGATCACCGAAAGATGACCAAAGATAGAGTCCGGGCAAGCCAAGAAGACAAGAAAAGGATATAATACTAGCTAGATGCCGCGTGGATCAATGAGGACCGTCGGATCGCGGTCTAGTTGATAGGTTAGTGGGTCTAGGTGGTATGCTTTGAAAACCATGCAAGAAAACCCTTTGTGTGAGTGGGTTTTGGGTTAGCCCTTGCATGGCTGGTTGAGTGAGTTAATCCTAGCCCTTGATAAGTGATCTAGGGTTGAGGGGCTCATCCAAGGGTGGTAGGTGGCCCAAAAGTAGTATAAATAGGGGTGAAGGGCTAGCCTTCTTTCCTTGAAGGTGGTAGAGGTTTTTGTGCTCCTTTGAGCTTTGCCCATTTTGTTGTGACGCTTTGTAAACCTCCCCTTCCTGAAATACAAATTATTTTCATTCATGCTTGAATTTACATTACATATTTACTTTATATCTTAAATTTAGCATTTAAATTCCCGCAATTTACTTTCTCGCAATTTACCTTACGCATATTTGGATTTGCCTCCCCTCCTTCTAAATGCTGCTGATCCATGATGTCTTGAGGGTGCTCATATGATTTTACAACTCTCTTGCACCCTAGGATAGATTAGAGATCAAGTTTTCATCAAGTTGCAAATCTATCCAGAACTTGTTCTTCGCGCAGGTCTCAGTGTTTGATTTTTGGAAAAATATAGAAAAATTATTTTTGAGTAATTCTTCTTGGAGAATGTGCGTTACGCATATTTCCATCTGTGCAAAAATTTGGGTGGCCACTGGTTGCATCGTTTGAGTGCCATGTGGTGAATATTGAACCCTAAACTTTCTACTTGAAGTTCCTGACAATCTATAGTGTTTTATTTTTCCTGATTCTTGCACAAGGCTTTTTGAGGTGGTCTCTAGTGGAGTGCTTCATGTCTCACTAGTTCATGGGGAGAGAAATTTCCAAAAATTTTAAAGTGCCAAAAATCCACCAACCACCTGCTCCTACTAAGGACAACTTCTAGAAAATCTGCTTTTGCTTTCCTGAAAGTAACTTTGGTGATTTGGCTTGAACTCCTTTTCAGAAGCAAAATTTGAATTGATTCCTTTTGTTTGGACTCTTGACAACCAGGATTGTGATTAAAAAAAATTTCACATATTCCATGGTTCTCATCTATGCAAGGGGTACACATAGTTGTCTAGTTGTTTGGGTTTTGGAGGGTCCATGAATTTGTGGAGCACCCGCCTGGTAGAACAGCTGCCTTTATTGCTTTGACTCTTTTTGCAGATTTTTGTTATGGGCTTGTTTGGAGTAATTTGAGTGGGAGAAAAATTTATTTTGGGATCATTCCCCCCTCTGATCGCCATCTCGATCCTTCATTCTCCTGGACCTTCTTGTTGATCACTTGGCATTCATCGAAGTTGTGTTTGTCTGTGTGATGGACATGGCATTATTTGTTTCCTCCACAGCTTTGACCCTTGTTGTCACTGGTATTGCGTGCCTTGCCCCATTCGACCGCGACTATAGTGGAGTCATCTTCCGTTTCTCTCCGCGGCTTTTGTTTCCCTTGGCCCCTTGCTTGGACGACTTGGGCTTGTCATTGTTAGGCTTAAGGTCTTCTATATGGTCTTGGGCTTTGGCACGTATAGCGTATTTATCTGCCAACTCAAAAAGCTCCTTAGTGGTTTTGATTTTTTAGTGGCAAGCTTTCCCTTCAACTCTCTATCCCTGACACCGTTCTTGAAGGCAACTATGACTGCATTGTCTGAGATGTCAGGGATTGAGTTGCGCTTGTCGCTGAAGCGTCGGATGAAGCTACACAATGACTCCCTTGGCTTCTGTATTACCTGATGTAGGTCGCTACACGTTTCGGGGCGTTCATACATGCCTTGAACATTGGCAATGAACTGGGCCCGCAACTCCACCCACGATGATATCGATTGAGGTGGGAGGTTGAGGAACCAAGATCTCGCTACACCATACAGAGTGGTCAGTAAGTAGTTGGCCATCACCTTCTCGTTACCTCTTGTAGCCCTCATGATTGTAGTGTGAAAGACCATATGGAGGTCTATCCTTGTGTGTGATGAGTAATTGATAAGATTTGAGATTGGATTGATTTGAAATTGAGTTTGATTTGAATTGGATCTTCAAATTGAAGCAATTTGAGTGTTGGTTGCTTTTCCCAGTGCTACCAGCCTGAGGGCGATAGCACCGGGACTTTGAGAGAAATTATGATTGATTAATGATTTTGGGATAATTATTGAATATATGTGTGGGCATTGCTGTGTGAAAGGTTTTTTCTTGTCTTTGATGGTTGCAGGGCAACGGTGCTAGGTCATGGTGAGGCGGAAGATGACCGGGACTAGGCGAGGAGCGTCGGAGGTCCAGACGGTCGGGAGATCGCCGGAAGATGATCGAAGACAGAATCCGGGCAAGCCAAGAAGACAAGGAAAGGAGGAGATGCTAGCTAGACGCCGCGTAGGTCAAGGAAGGCTGTCGGGTTGATAGGATAGCGGGTCTAGGTAGTATGATTTGAAAACCGTGCAAGAAAATCTAGTGTGTGTGTGGGTTTTGGGTTAGCTCTTGTATGGCTGTGTGAGTGGGCAAATCCTAGCCCTTAGATGAGTTCTCTAGGGTTGAGGGCTGCATCCAAGGGTGGTAGGTGGCCCAAGAGTAGTATAAATAGAGGTGGAGGGGTAGCCTCCTCCCCTTGAAGGTTTTAGAGGTTTTTGTGCTCCTTTGAGTTTGCGCACCTTGTTGTGGGGCTTTGTAAATCTTCTCCTTCCAGAAATACAAATCTTTTCACTTATGCTTGAATTTACATTACGCATTTACTTTATGTCTTAAATTCAGCATTTAAATTCCTGCAATTTACTTTCACGCAATTTACTTTCTTGCAATTTGGATTTGCCTCCCCTCCTTCTAAATGCTGATCTTGGATGTCTTGAGTATGTTCATATGGTTTTACATCTCTTTTGTACTCTTGGATTGAGTAGAGATCATCTTTTCTTTCAAGTTGCAACTCTATCTAGAACTTGTTATTCGTGCAGTAGTTAGTGTTTGATTTTTAGAAAAATCTAGAAAAATCTTTTTTGAGTTATTCTTCTTTACGAAGGTGTGGGACTCCCATATACATCTGTATAAACATTTTGGAGTCCACTTGTTGCACCGTTCGGGCGCCATGAGATGAAAACTGAGCCCCAAACTTTCTGCTTGAAATTTCTGACTATCTGTGTACTTTGATTTTTGCTGATTTGTATGTAAGGATCTTTGAGGTAAAATTTGGTAGACTTCTTCATGACTCATCTTCCCATAGGGAGAAAAATTTGTAAAATTTCTTTAGCTGCAAAAACCCACCAACCACTTGTTCAAATTGAGGACAGCTTCTGGAAATTCTGCTTTTGCTTTTCTGAAAGTGGCTTTTGTAATTTGAATTAATCTCCTTTCTAAAAGCAAGAGTTGAATTGATTCCTTCTTATTTTGGACACTAGACAACTAGAATTATGACTCAAAAATCCCCACATATTCTATGGTACTCACCCATGCAAGTTAGGGGTACACATAGTTGTCTAGTTGTTCGGGTTTTTCACGATTTCCTTTGCACGATCCTTCCGAGGTTTTAGTTGGAGTATTTTGGGGGAAAATTTATTTGCGACCATTCACCCCCCTCTGTTCTCCATCTCGATCCTTCATAGTGTAGATCTGCAGCACTCAATGGGGTTGATCTTGCCTAAGTATTTCTCGACAGGGCCTAGCTTGAACTTGTCCAACCACCTGACCACGCGTAGCTCGAGGGTGAAAGTTTTGCACCCTTTATCGATGCCCTCGGGGGTCGATTGTCGCAGACCTTGTCGTTCTCCTTGTTGGGGAGGGAACTTGTGCTGTGTTGACGAGTGGCCTCGCGAAGACGAAGATTTGCCCCGTCAGGCCTGGCATGCGGGAGATTGGTCCCTCGAAGGTTGGGACTCGTTTTCCTACTGCTCGGAGTCTTCTTGATCACATTCTTCCCTTCGATCATGAAGGACATCACACAAATCTCGTCGGTCGTGAGGAATACGATCTCAAAGATCCTTAGAACATCTCTGATGGGAGTTGGAACGAGCTATCCTGGAAGCGCGATGGTTAGAGCTATCCACCATCGATCTTGCTGCTCGATGATGATCGTGGGATGGTCCTAGCAGATGGCTTCTGGCGCCCTGCTGGTTGGGGAACCCAGACCTCAAATTAACTATTTGAGCGGTCTGAGTTTGCGCTGCTTCGAGTAGCGTTTTCATCTAATTGAACATTGGAGTCATCGGGTTGCCTGGATCCAATGGCGAAAGGGATTTTAGCAACATGTGAGCGCATTGGACGTTTGCTTCAGGAGTACTGAAGATATCGATGTTGTGGCTTTGACGGGACATTGCTCCCAAAGTGCAGCCAGGCCCGCTGTTGTGGTTATGCTACTGAAGGATCTGTTGTCCCTGAAGATTCGGCACCTGCGGGTGGGGCGTTGTTGTATTATTGAGATCGTGTTGCTTTGATAGGTTGGCCATGATCCCGGTTGTGGCCACGGCTGCTAGATCTCGTCGATGATCTGTAGTATTGGGAGCAATAGCGTTTGGGCCTCCCGGGCTGTAGCCATCACCGCTGCAAGATCTTGAGGCGTGCATGGGAGGATCTGGTGTCCCTGACCATCTGTGGTGTCTGCCCTTGGATTCCTTTCTTGGGAATTGCCGGTAGTAGCATCATTGCTGGCTCCGGCCATGAATACACATCGATCTATTCAGTTGCTACTCTGGCTGCTATGATCATCGCTTTTGCTATCGCTCTCTGTCTTGATGTACTTGAGAAAGTTGGGTTCCATAGGGTCGAAGTCTATAAAACACATCTCTCAGTGTGGATCCCAGGAGCAGGACTCAGTGAAGCCAATGTGCATTAGATCTCTGCCCGATCCCCAACGATAGAGCATGGTTACGAAGGCGATCTTAGATCCAACTGTGGGTGCTTGGTCGATGGTAGTGATTGAGTGGAAGTTGTCGCAGGAGTTGACGTCAGATACTCTGATGTGAGCGCACACTAAAGATATGCTTGATCTATAAAAACAGTTGAAAGCTCCTACCTGGCGCGCCAACTGTCGAAGGTTAGATCTCGATAATAAACTTGTGTTTACGAGTACTTTTGGTTTAGCAAACTCAAGCACAAAGATAGTGACACATGATGTATACAGGTTTAGACCCTCGGATAGAATAATACCCTACTTCCTGTGCGAATGATTTATGAACTTGGTGTATGAGTACAGTGCAAGGTGTCTAGCCCTAGTTACAATGAACATTGGATCAAAGCAATGGCTAAACTATGGCTGGAGGTTGACAAAGTGTGGTCCGTCGGTTCCTGGTTGCTCTGTGTCTTCTTCGTTCCTCCCTTAGGATACCTACCCTTGCCTTATATAGTTGTGGTAGCCCTACCTCAAGTTGAGTTGTAGTTGGTTTGAGACACCAGATTGTAGCTAATGAGGAGTCCATCATTGTGTCGATCTTCATAGCATATTTAAACTTCCCTGGATACCAGGTGTTCTCGAGTTGGTTTCCTCGTAATAGGAAAAAGATTGAGTCCTTTCTAGTGTGGAGATATCCCCTTCGCGTATATCTTATCCCATAGAATTGGGCCCGTGATATCTGGAGTTTCCATATGCTTGCTTGAGTATATATGGCATATTCTTTGTGTTTCCAGTACGTGCTCATACCCCATATTTAGATATTCGACAAATTCCATATTCATGCATTAAAAGTTAGTTTGGTAACCTTCAACCGGTATAGCTACCAATTAGATCTTAGTTGTTCGATGGTATAAATGATTGTCATTTTATATGAATAATTCAACTATCAGAGTGGAACATTAATTGTCGATCAGTGAATGTGGGATTTGTGTAATTAATAGATTGCTTGGTCATAGGCCAATGTTATTGGAACTGTACCGAAATTAGTTAGTAGGTCATATACGTTAAATTTGTTGGAAGTCCCTCTCAAATTGATTTGGTAATCGCAAAATTGCGGATGGATATATTTTCTAAGCACATAATGAGATGGTTGACTTAGGCAATTATATTGCACTGGTGAGAATTATCCATATCAATATGAGTGGAGGTCAAATATATTAAATTGATCCTAGTGGTATACTTATGGTTAAATTAATGCTTAGCCTATAAGGTTAATTTTGTAGAATTGAATAGATGGATGTGAGATAATTGAACAATGCATGTGCAATTAGTTAGATGGGTCTTAGTGGTGAATATATGAGTACTCAATGGTTGATTATTAATTGTATACAAATGGTTTGGAGTGTCATATAAATTGGAGGATGGGTTGTAGGTATTTGGATATTAGGCTTGCATAATTGGAGGTGGTATGGATCAAATATGGTGCATGAAATATGATTACGGATTGTTTTGAATTGAGAAATCTATGGTTATGGATCAAATATGGTGGTATGGATATGACTAAATGGGTATGGTACATTCATGGTGATCCAATAGAGTGAGCACAGGTATAATTGATCAGTAGGCTATTAGATAGTGAATATGTGATCGCTTGGAAGCCTCATGTGAGTATTTCTTGGTTGCATATATTGGTGGAATTTTGATATGTATGATTAAAAATTTCTAAAGTGGGATTATTACCACTAGATTGTTAGCACTGGCATAACAAGTTGAGTAGATTGTGATTGTTGGGGTTGATCGCAGTCTTATTCTATTAAATTTAGTATGCCGAGTGTAGTCAATTGTTGGGTGGTGGAGGAGAATTATTATGAGCCCAATCAATGAGGCAAATTAATTAAGTGATCGTATAGCTAATAATTTGTCGGGACCCGAACTCACCAATTCGAACCCACTGTGTTTACCACACTAGTCCTTGGATCAACACTAGTACACACAACTCAACGTTGGCAAGTATCACATCATACACAGTGATAAGAATAATAAGACTCCATTTATTGATATAACTAAGTGTATGATCTTATGACCAACTTACATTATTAAGCCACGCAGGGCTGGACTGAAAATAAAGACTAAGACAAATGCAGCGGAAAAAGTAGAAGACACTGGTGACTCATCAGTTCACCACAGGCAATTGCAAGGCTTAGGCCTAGTGACTCGCATTCTCCTAAAACTCCTCCTCCAACAAGGGCGATGACTCCTCAACTGTTGATTGGTTGGTGATGGCAAGGATGAGTACAAAAGTACTCAACAAGTTGTGCATAGAATGCAATCCTAACACAGCTATATGCAAGGCTTATTCTAAAGGAATGACTAACAGCAGCTTATTTTGCAGTTAAAGAAGCATTTACAAATAAGTACATTATATAGGTTGAAAAGATAGTAAAATAAATAATAGTAATAGATAGATTCAGCATTTCTCAAGTAAACCAAGTTTCCAATTCTAAATCAAGTTTCATCCTTCCATATAGCAACCTGCCATCCCATTCAGTTTTCATTTTATTAACTAACCCTTGACTATAATTCTCGAACTATGCTCAATACCGCGAGCGTGGCTATCCGAATAGATTTACACTCTGCAGAGGTTATACACTTTACCTACATGATACAACCATACACCACACAAGCGAGTGATTATAACAAAGCCTTTACAATGCTCCACCTTAATATGATACTATCAACTAAGATTTTAACATTGGTGAGACTGGTTACCACATCCAGGGCCCCTCTCTTGTGCCATGTGAGTTTACCATAACTCAGGACTCACACCGCCTATGATAGTACCAAAGCTAAGACGTTGCAAATTAATCAGCTAGGCTGCCCCACAACAGACATGTGGTTGCATGATTGACTCAAGTTAAAGGCTTACAAAGTTAAGTCCTTAGGGTGATCAAAGCAAGACTTCCACATACCCTCTGCCCATCGGGCCCACCTTGGCACACTTGCCCCTTTCCACTTGCTCCAATCAAAGTGATTACCAACCCAGTTGATTACCAAGCACCACGTGCTATCCACAATTCAACATCGTTGCATGACATCCCTCGCCACAACAACTCAATTTCATCGTGTGACCACATATGACACACAAGTTCATAACATTGTTCCATATTCCATTAGTCAAGGTTATTTATCAATGATTTGGGTACGTGTCATGACGTGGCATGGCTAAGCAAACTATTATGGTCTAACCATCCCCTGTTGATTTTAATATTAATCAACTATAGTGAACCAATCTAGGGTAACAATAGATCATGGCATACAAATGACAAGGTAGGGTATAGATCAATTTGGTATGATAGCTAAGTCCCAATTTAGATTGAAAACAATTGTACATGTGAAATAGCATGCATTATAGTAAAACAACCTAGCAACTTTATAAACATGTGTTCAACATGATCAAAACACAACTTGCCTTGGCAAAAGTCCTGGTCTTGCTCTGGAACTTGATCTTGAGTCGACAGATCCTCCTCCAATGTGTTGCACAACTCAACGTTAAAGCGAATCAAGAGAGAAAACTAAATAAATACCAAAATAAAGAGCAAATGAACTCCAAAAATCAAATAAAATTCAACATGAAAAATATCTCAATTTTATAAATTTTTAGAAATTTCAATCACCTCAATCGGAGCATATGAGGGAGAACGGGCTCTCGAAAGATTCAAAAATCATAAAAATTTGAAAATTGGAAAATCAAATATTAATCTAATTTATTTTTATAAAGTAAATTTGTTTTATTGCATCACACTGATGTCAGCAACGGTCCGGACCAACCCGATGCTAACACGTGGCACGGCCCATGGACTCGGTCGACGGGACCCCTCTGATTCACCGTGGATGCGGTCCATGGTGCCTCAGTGCCAGAGCTGCCACACGTCGATGCTCAATTGGCTCAGCTAGTGGCACAACTGATCCATCCATCACGATCGAATGGCTAGAAGCCCTACACCTATGAGGCAAAATCCCGAGCGTCTACCGATGATCTAGTGGCAGATGATACCAGAGAGGTTTACAGTTTAGCGAAGTGACGTGGCTCGATCTAGCACACTGGCGAAAGATCCGATGGCCGACGACCTTCGATCCTGGTGATGGTGGCACGGCGGCACAGTTTCATCAGTGTCGTGCCCCGAATTTTTAATCGGACACTCGGTATTCTGACTAGTCCAGATCACGCTTAGTACACACAGATAAACAAAGTTGAAGTACCACAATCATACACAGCGGAATTAATAATAAAGTACTTCAAGCATAAATAATAACGAAGTTACGTGACCTTATGGTCGCTTTACATCAATTCTGTCTACAGGCGATTAATAATAAAGTAGCACAAGTTTATCAGCGGAAGCAAAAGTAAAACAATGAACCCTTCAAGCCACAGGCAACCGAGAGCGGCTCAACCCTGATTCTCCTGGCCTTCGATGTACTCTTCCTCCCAAGCGGGCACTGCTTCTTCTTCTGGGGTTTTTATCGATGCAAGGGTGAGTATACAACATACTCAACAAGTCATGCACAATGCAGTTCTATTACAACATGCATGGCTTAGTCCAAAGGAAAGGCTTAATTAGTTATTTTGCTTAAAGCAGCATTCCTTTTAAACAGGTAATCTTATTAGATTAAAAGCAGTAAAATCAATATTATTAATGATTAATTTCTCAATTCTTTTCCAAGAGTTTGGCACACAGCCCTAGTTTCATTCATCAGCTTTTGGCACACAGCCACCCAATCCACATCTCTTATTTTTAAAATCTAACCCTTGACTGTAATCACCGAGCATTGTCCAAAGATCATGACGCTGCTATTCAATAGATTTACACACACACTCTGCAGAGGTCAGACACTTTACCCACAGGATACAGTTGCTCACCACATAGGTGATTGATTGCAACAAAGTCTTTCAGAGACTAACACTTAGCCAGTGAACCTCACCAGTATTGCCTTTCTAACACTTCCCTCACACAGAGCCAAAGTTTAGAATGCATTTAATACTGTTAGATGGGTACCAAGCCGCAAAGACAGTACGCCCCTTACTTGTTACATTTTAGTGTAACTGTCACCCCGAGGTATCAAAGGAAAGATATTAGAGACCTACTCAACTAGGTCCATCCCATTTCGGACAAGTGGTTGTACGAGAAACTCAGATCAAAGGCTCGCAAGGTGAAGTCCTTAACTGTCCCGAGCAAGACATCCATTTTATATATCTCGGCACACAGCCTTAACCATCACAATACCTCCCATTGCCACACAGGCCCACTTGGCACGAAGCCTTCTTGCCACTTGCCCCGGTCCAAATCATTACCCACCCAGGGTTTGCATTTATGCAACACATGCCAATGCCCACGTCATTGCACGAGTAGAACCACACAGGTCGCTACCCTCAATTCCATCTCATGACATCATCGCATTATTCCAAAATGCGTTCCATAATTGTTTAGTCAGTATTAATGTGCTATTTAAAAGACATTCAACACATACAAGCAGGCTAAGCGACTAATCACGGTCTAGCCTCCCGTGTTGGCATTAATGTAGCAACCAACATATTTTAGCATTCTAGGGTGACAAGGTGTTCAGGGCATACAAAAGTATTAACAAGGTGTCGTAAGCAAGATAGGTATTTTATCTATTTTTCCCACATGAGCAATATCATTTTTAATTAACATAGCATGCATAATTTGAATCGAAATATCTTTGAAATCTAGGGGCAACATGGTCAAAGCATGACTTGCCTTCGAAAAGCAGTTGGTTCTGGTCCGAGATCTGCGACGGGTCTTGAATTCTCCTCGGCGACTTCCGCAACTCGGGTCTATTCTAACAACCGCACACAATAAATATACTAAAAGATAGCAAGATAAACACCAAAAATAAAATAAAAATCACCATTAAATATTTTATATTTTTACAAATTTTTGGGCACTGGAATCACCCAAATCCGAGTTAAAATGCAAAAGTTATAGCATTTGCAAGTTTTCTGAAATTCAAACAATGAATAATCGAATTATTCCATTTATTTTTCCACTGGAAATCCGGATTAAATCCTCGGCTTGACACGTGTCGGCACCAGAGGCTTCCACGTCGCTCTCAGTCACTGACAAGTGGGCCCCTGATGATGTCATGTCGACATCAAGACCTGGTCACCATATCGACATGTGGGCCCCATCGAACAAAGACTGACCACTCAATGATCGACACGCGGCGAGGAATCATCAAGCCACACATACACAATTTTCTCGGGTCGTTGGATTCAAATCCAATGGTCAGTCTTTACCCGAGCGATGCGTTGTTACTAAGCCTACGTGGATGAACCAGAGCGGTCGGATGAAGATCCAATGGCCATGGTTACCCGGAGAGTTTACTGCTCATCGCACCTACGTGGGCACACCAGAGCCGCACGATTACCAACCAACGGCCGAGATCTACCGTGCATAATCGACTTAACTCTACGGGGAAGACGTGGCGAACGTCGCGGTTGATGAGAACTGACGGCCACTGCTACTCAAATGGGTTTACTATTCCTTAGCCTACGTGGGCTCCTTAGGACCACACGATGCGGATCCAACGGCCAAGATTTACTAGTACTGATTCGATTCATATTTAAAAAGGAAAAACGTGGCTTTACCTCGCACGTCCGATGCAAATCCGACGGTGGAGGTTGCTCGCGAGGCGTCGACGAAGAAAGGGTGGCGTTGGCTGCCGGACTTGGAGAAGAAGACGAAGGCGCGGGCGATTCTGGGCGTCTCCAGTCGGAAGAAGCAACTTGCTGGACGCGGCTTGGCTCGGTGAACTCGATGGAGGTCTTGGGCTCGGCGGAGATCGACGGACGACGACGGAAGGCGAAGGAAACCGAAGCGGAGAAGAGTTGCTACTACGGCGAGCTCTAACGAGGTTTACGGTGAGCGAGAGTGCACGAGAGAGGTGGCAAAAGGAGCGGAATGGAGTGCTGAACGCAACAGGCTTTATCTCCTGCACGGGCGAGCCTTGGAACTCACGCAATATCTCTGACAATATCTCCGGCACCCAACGGCGGGCGGCGGTGCACAGTGCGCACGCTCCCGAGACCGTTTGGTCACATCAACCGTTCGATCGTCATCCAACGGCGCGGATTGAATAATGTTTCGGCGGAGCTATGCCACGCGTCGCCATCCTAACGGCTTGACTCCAAGATCCAATGGCTCAAGCGACAAGAGCGACGTGGCTTACTCACGATCGTCCGATCGAGATCGCACAACGCGAAATCTACAGCGCTAGGGTTTTCGACGACAAAGACGGTGTTGGGCTCTTTACCGACAATCGTAGCTAGCGATTTTCCAGATTTTGCCAATAAAAATATTTTCAGTTATTCAAAGTATTTATTTGGAGCTCTAAAAATACTCGAAAAATTCTAGAAAAATTCTAGAAAATATTTCAGAGCATTTCGAGCCTAAATAAAATATTTTTATTTATTTTTAACAAATACTTTTTCTGATATTAATTAATCAAGAGAAGGATATTTCAAATAAATGTTAATTAAATCCAATAAATCCCCAAAAATTCAGATAAATCCAATTAAATGCAAATAAAGGTTGATTAATTCATAAAAATTTTAAAAACTCCAAAAATTAAATCCGGGCAAAATTTCGGGACGTTACAATTAGTCTTGGGGATGATGACTCTGGTTGTGGCAAAGCGATGACCATCGACGACCAACGAGCAGCGACACGAACGCGCCACAACGCGGCGAGCTCGGATCTGGCACCCTAGCGGCAGTTCCTCAGTGCAATGATGGCGGGAAGTGAAGAAACCATGCGGTAGAGCTTTGGCACAACGGCGAGGTTTTGCGGGCGCTACAAAGCTCTTCGGGCGACGACGCTTCAGGGCAATTATGCGACGTGGTCTGACGATCCTCGGGGTCCTACCCTCCCCATTAAATAGCCTCGGCAACGCGCTAAATCTAGAGCCTAGCCCTACACGGCGGTGGCGGCATAACGGCGGTGAATTCTGAGACCTGGCTGGAGACGACAACGACAGCCATTCGATCTTGGATCAACGACCACGAACTACTCCCGAAATGATACGATCTCAACCGCCCACAACGGATCAACAGTTTGGATCAAAATAGTGCAAAATAATGTGATCTAATCCCAGCCATGCAATCTGGATCCGACGGATCTCAGCCTCCTAGGGCTTTCGCTGTGACTTAGCTTGATGAAGGCCACCTGATCTCGATCCGACGGTCGGTGCGAAGGCTTCTGAAGAAGGGCTGATGGGCTGACACGCGGAGCGGGTTGGGCTGCACAGCACTGGGCCACACGTGCATAGTGCTGGGCTTTGGCCCAACACTGTTCAAACGCAATTTTGAAGATTTTTTAATTAAAATAATTCAAGAAAATAGTTTAGTATATTTTAGGCAATAGAATTATCAGGAAAAATTCGAGAAAATTCTTATAAATACTTTGAGACATTTTGGACTCCAATAAAATATTTTTAGTGAAACTTTATATTAGTTTATCTATATTTATTTTGTTTTTAACAGTAGGCCAATATACTTAATTGAAAATAATTTTAAATAAAATATAGAAAAATCTAATAAGTCCAAAAAAATCACAAAGCACACGAATAGCAATAAAATAATAATAAAGGCTAATTTTTGGGATGTTACATAATTCATGAGGTTGTGCATGGTGAGCCACCTAGGTCCATATGGTGTAGTCAGTCATGCATATCAAGTTAGTATGTCCTCGTAAATTATCATGCCTAGTAAATAATATAACTTTCATAGAAGGTTTTCTTTGAGTGGTTGTCCTAGGAATTGGAGTTGGCTCTCGTATCATTCTCATGTACATCATCCTCATAAGAATTATTCTCATATACATGACCTTGTATAATGCTTGTATGAATGTTGTTTGTACCGAAGAATAGTAACTTTGAATTTGTTGAAGTACGTACATTGACGATTGAGTGTACTCGTGAATCGTGGGACTATGTGAGGGGTCCAGGACCAGGTGATGTAATTGGTACTCCAATCAACCAAAGCAAGACCAATTATTCATCAAGCAAGCCAAGCACCCTCCTTTGACTATGTTGATCCTACTATTTTACGATATTTATATTGTTTTATCAAATGATATATGCAAGCGTGTATGTTTATATTAACTTGCTATGTTGTGGTTACCAGTAGATATTTCCCATTTGTATGCATTGCCATTAACATGACACTTGTTTACCTACTATTGTAACCTTAGTTTATGGATTTAGACATTAGTTACTATCACCATGGATAATGAATGTGAAATACTACACACATATGCTAAGCCATGCTCACTTAGAGCGTCATTTAAATGTTGAGCTACACTTCTATTCAAGCTTAAGCAATTTTTAAAGGTACAGAGCCGAGTTATGGTCTTAGTGTATTTTTATAAAAATCCAACCTAAAAACTTACGGTTTAGACGTGGGTGAGTTATTATTTAAACTTGAGGTGTGAGGAAGGACCTTACGCGTAGTTAGGGGGAGATTCTTGCCCGAGTCAGTTAAGAACCGAATTTGACGCTATCACCTAAGTGAAATAGTGCAACCACATGTACTAGTATGGGATAGCCTTAGCCTAGTTGTCGGTGTTTCGTATAACCGGCAAGTAAATTTGTAAGTATAGGGGCCGCGCGTCCCCTCTCCTTGAATGGTTAGACTAATAAAGTCCCGGATGTATACTGGTTCGGGCCGAATGTTCCTACGTCCAGTTCGTGGTGGTGGATCTCATTACTCAGAGTGTGGTGGATTACAAGCGAGGGCTAAGGACAGGCCCTTAGCGCTCGTCCGAGTGGAGAAACTCGGGAGTGTTTTTGTGGGTCAGAAGGCTTGAGCCGACTTACACGGGAAGGGATGGGTCGGTTGTTGTCTGCGTCCCCCCTCCCTGAGGGTCCTGCCTCCCCTTATATAGGTGGAGGGGGTAGGTTACACGGGAGTTTTGGAGAAAAAGGTAGGGGTACGCTACGCCCGGGTGTCCCGGTCTTCGGTCTTGGTGATTGACGGATTCCTGTTCATCCCATACTAGGGTCAGTAGACACAACGGACAGCGCTCCGTTGGGAAGGCGCGCACCTGCCCTCCGTGCGCTTGTCAAACGGCGTGATGGGAAGGGTGCTTTATTCTGGCAGCCCCCTGGCCACCTTGGGAAGGAGCCACCCGTCGTAGCACGACTGTCCTGTCTGCCGGTCAGGTGACCAGCCCGCCGTCAACCGCTGGCATGATGGAGGGCGCGGGGTTCAAGCTCATTGGAGTCCGGCCTAAGGCCGGGTCGGAGCCTGCTGGGGCGCCGGACCCGGGTTCAGGTCGGAGCCGGCAGTGGCACCTGACCCGAGGCCAGGCCGGAGTTGTCCTGGTGGGCTTGATCGGGGCCGGGGATCCATCGAGATCCCTGGGCCGAAAAGCTGGGCCCAAGATGGCTCATTTGGCATTTCAGCCTATATTGAGCAACAATCCCAACTATGAGGGATGGAGACTTTGATGATACCCTCTCCAGCACTCTGCAATGCCGCCAGCCTAGCTGACGTCGTGCCCGGATGACTGAGAGAAATACGATCTTGAAATAAATGTATACTTTGTTGTGGGGTACCCCTGGTATGAGTATTCGTCAGTAGCCCCCGGGGCCATCCTGAAATGCGTGCGTTCCCGGATGGACCCTTCGTCTTCGGCGGCGCGGTCACCCTCAACTGGCGTGACGACGCTTCGGCTTATCTTGGTGTTCAGCATTGGAGATGATGGGGAGACCCTCCTTTTGGAACTTTTGGGGTGACTACCCTGGTCGGCCGAGTCCGTCCGACTCAGTTGTCCGGTCTCGACCGGGTGCGCACGAGCGCACCTAGTGGGCGTAGCCCCCGGGCCCCCGAGTGGGTCGAAGATCTGGTCGGGGGGGTTACTTCGGTTGGTGAACATCCGTCTGGGTGAGTCCAGTGGGCCCAGTTGGATCCGAGCCCCTGAGCGGATCGGAGGGCTGACTCTGTTGGCGGAGTCCGACCATCTTGGTTGCCCGGTTTCGACCGGGTGTGCTTGCCGACCGACTTGGTCGGGGGGCCCTGGTTCGACGCTGTTCCGGTCGGTGCGGATACCTAGGTGCCTTGTGCAAGGTTCTGGTTTCCGAATGTCAGTTTTATGTCGTAGCTGGACGCGGCCGTGGTCGGCAGGGATGCCCAGATGCCTTCGCGAGAGGTTCTGGTTTCCGAATGCTTGTTTTACGTCGTAGCTGGACATGGCCGTGGTCGGCAGGGATGCCCAGATGCCTTCGCGAGAGGTTCTGGTTCCCGAATGCTCGTTTTACGTCGTAGCTGGATGAGTTAGTGTGGCTATTTTAACGCCGGAGCTGGGCGAGTTAGTAGGGCTGGTTTAACGCCGGAGCTAGGCGAAGGGCATCCGTCCCGAGTCCTCGTCGGGCGAGGCTATCTGTGGGAGGAGAGGGCCGTCGGGCCCCACGGTACGCCTGCTCTGCAGTGTGGGACTGGAGGGGTGAGCAAACGTGTTTACCATACGCTGGTCAACACCGTGCTCGTGGAGCTACAAACGGGTTATCCGAGTGGGCCCTGGGGATCCCCCCGGTCAGGGATCCCCTAACTGTCCCTTCATCGGGCGTTCGACCCGCTGGGGGCGACCAATAAAAAACCTTTCTTTACTCGATCCCGTATCGGACCCCAGGCCGTTCGTAACCCGGGGCGCAGCTGGCTGCCACCCTTCGAGGGGCTCCACGGAAGAGTTTGAAGTATGGTCTCGGACACGAGTCAAGGCGATTGGGTCGTTCACCAACCCAACTAGAGACCCGTCGAGGGTTCACCTTGGACTCGCCCCTTGCTCGTTTCGCCTGCTGGGGGCGGCTAGGGATCCACTTGGTGGATTTTGCCTTCGGAACCCACAGCCAGATCTTGATCGCGAGGCATTCAAGCCCTCTCACCACCTCGAGGCCGCTACGGCCCAGTGGGCTTTTTATACCTGCTTTGGCTCAGTTTCAGCCGCCCCGAAGGCGGAGATCGAGAGGTCGCAGGGTGTCCCACCCGGAGTGATGACCTGGCGCCTCCTGCTAGCATTTAATGCGCGTGCGGAAATTAAATGTGAAGCGAAATGATTGGGGCCGAAACGTCTCACCAGCGGCCTGACGCGGCATTTGTAGCGGGACGCGCGACGCTTCAATCAAAGCGACGTCTGCTTGACTATCGAGCGATCGGTCGATGCTTGTCTAGCTGGCGCGTGCTTCGGCAGGTGCTTGTAAACTCGGTGTGGCGAGTGCTTGGGTCGAAAGGGTTACCGTTTTTATCCCGTATGTCGGAGATGTCGCGGTTGTCGGGCCCCTTGCTCAACCCTCTAGCGGGGAGGTCGGGTGTAACACCCCAATTTTTGCTTTTCTTGCATTTAAATGGTATTTTGAATTTTTGGGAATTTCTGGAATTTATTTGGATTTATTTGGATTTATTTGGAATTATTTGAATTTATTTTGAATTAAACCATTTATCAAATTAATTAAATAATAGAAAAGTTAAAATAAAATTTTGCTGAAAATATTTTATTTGAGTCACAAATGTCCTAAAATATTTTTGGGAATTTTTCCAGAATTTTTATAGTATTTTTAAAGCCCCAAATGAATTATTTTATTTTTGGGAATTATTTTTATTCGAAAAGGAATTTAAAATCCGAATGAACAGTGTTGGGCCGAACACTGTGCGGCCCAGCTCGGAAAACCCTAGCGCTGTAGCCGTCCGATCTTCATCCAACGGTCCACGTCGCGCCACGTCGCCTATTCAGATCCTCACGGATTCCGCCGCCGCCGCCTGTGGGCCTCGGTTTCGCAAGATTTCACTGGACGCCGAGGGCACTATTTAAGGCGCCGCCACCGTGTCGTGATCTCCTCCTTGCGCCGCACCGCCCAGACACTCCACGCCGCCGAGAGACGCCGCCGCCGACGACTCGCCGGTTCCCGGTCACCCGCCGAAGTTTCTTGCGCGCTTCCGCCGCCGCCGCCATTCTCCGCCGTCGCGTGCCACCGTCGGACTCACCTCGTCAAACCGCGTCGGAGGGTCACTTCTTCAAGCCGGAGGACCACGGAAACGCCGTCGGCCACGTCTTCGCTCTCCGCTCGGCCGAATAACGCCGCCCCGAACGCCGCCGAAGTTTCATGAAGCCGCCAACGGACGATCATCATCCGATCACGAGGTGAGCCCACGCCGCCTTAGGAACAGTGAACCCCATCTTCTAACCTCCACCGTTAGATGTAGATCTAAGGGCAGCCGTAGTGCCACGTCGCTCCTCTCTGTGCACGTGTCACTTACGACGCGGACCCACATGTCGATCGCCGCACCGAAAGCATCGTTTACGAGACGCCGACAAAGACGGGCCCACTCGTCAGCCGCACGCACCGTGCGTGTGACGTCACCCCTGACGTCATGCTGACGTCACGGTGGGACCCACTTGTCAGAGAGATAGCCGAGTCGTGCTGACGTCACGATGACGTCATGCTGACGTCATCACGGGAGCCGGTCAGGGCTGACGTCAGCAAGGCCACGTGTCACTCTCTGGTGTCGACACGTGTCTTGGATGACGCAATAATTAATTTACCGAAAAGAAAAATCTTTATTTAATTCGGTTTATTAGTTTAAAATGTAATTTGAAACTTCAAACGCTTATAACTTTTGCGTTTTAACTCCGATTTGAGTGATTCCAATTTCTATAAATTTGTAAAATTGTGATCTTTCTGTTTATGAATTTTATTTGAATTTTTGGGCACTGTTTGCCTACTGTTTATTTATTTTAATGTTTATGTATACGTTACGCGTAGACGTTGAAGTCCCCGACAGCCGAGGAGAGGTTCGACCCAGAGCAAGCTCAGAACCGAACCAGCACTTTTGAAGGCAAGTTGTGTTTGATCATGTTGAACCTATTAGAGAAAATTATTTTGATTTAATTTATTGCATGCTAATTTAGTAAAAATTGGTTTGAATGAATTTTGGGATTAGCTAAATGCCTAGTTGTTGTATGCCACCTTGTCGTATATAATTGTATGCCATGAATCATTTGTCACCCTAGGTTATGGACTAATAGTTGGACATTAATAATTTGCCAACATGGGTTGAGTAGACCGAAGTAGTATGCTTAGCCCTGCCACGTGGACATTTTGTGATTTTGGAATGCCAAAGTTAATATTGACTTAATGAGATATGGAATGTATTTTGTGAATGAGACATGTGTTATTGTTGATGATGGCACGTGGTGCAATTGGTAAAGAACCGGTGGGAAAATGATTTAGACCGAGGCATGTGGCAAGATTGTTTCGTGGGCCAAGAGTGGCAATCGGGTGGTCGATTTGGTTTTTATTGGTTATGGATATTGAGTCCACACTTGGTTAGTTTTGCCTCGACGACTAAGGACTTAACCTTGCAAGCATTTGAACTGAGTCTTTCATACAACCACAAGCTCCGTAATGGGACGGGCTTAGCCGAGTAAACCGGGAAATCTATTCTTTGGTACTTGCGTGGTGGTGTGAGGCCGGAGAAGCGGAATGAGAACTCACATGGCACAAGAGGGGGCCCCAGGTGTGGTAACCAGTCCCTCCAAAGGTTGAAACCTTAGCGGGCAAGATCGGGTTAAATGGAACTTTGGAAAGGTTTAAATTCACGGTTTTTGCCTTGGTGGTATTTGTTGTATCTTGTGGGTAAAGTGTATAACCTCCGCAGAGTGTACAACCTATTCAATAGCCGTGCTCACTGTAATGAGCATCGCTTCGTGATTACGGTCAAGGGTTAGATTTTCATGAAAATGAATTGTTTATGGAAAATGCTTGGGGTTGGTAATGAGGAACTTGACATAGGATGGAAATATGATTGTGATTAAAATGTTTGTGAAAGCTACTATTCTTATTATCGTTTTTGTCGCCTTGCAAATTATTATCGTTATTCTTAAATGTCAGATCGCTCATGAACCATAGCCTATCCTTTATACTAAGCCATGCATGTAGAATATTAGAATTGCATTCTCAGGCATGACTTGTCGAGTGCTCAAAGTACTCACCCCACAACAACACAACTTCAGCTTGAAGAAGAAGCAAACCCCGCCAGAGGAGGAGTATCGAGGGGCCGACAAACTAGGAGCGAGCCGATCGGTTGTTCGTGGCAAATTGGTTGGCGCCATGAGTTTATTTTATTTCCGCTGCATTTGAATATTTTAATAAGTCTTCGCCCTGCGAGGCGTATCTTTGTAACTTGACCATAAGGTCGATCAACTAGTTTGAGTATTTAATCAAAGTACTTATTATTTCGTTGGTTATGACTGTGATATGTACCAATGTTGAGACTGTGTGCACTAGCGTGATCCTGGACTAGTGCTGAATACACAGAGGGTCCGGATTTGCAAATTCGGGTCCCGACATCGGGTTAATGGGCCTTCAGCCACCTCGGTGCCTTCGCGGCTTGTCCAAGCCTTCCTTCGCTATGTCGGTGTAGTCAGCCTGGCCCGAAGCCGAAATCGAAGAGTCGCGCTGCGCCTCTCTGGCCGAAGCAGCGTCCTCTCGCCCCAACAATCACGTCGCATTTTAATGTGAGGCGGGAGGCGTGGGCGTGGCACGCCCCGTCGCGGGACGGAGTTAATCTTGGCGGCGCGGGCGCCTGTGGTGACTCGCCGACCGCCCACGCCACCCCTATAAATATGGCGCGGGGGGGCGACTACGCATAGCCACTCTCTTCGTCTTCCTGCCTTGGCTTTGCCCTTCTACGAGAAAAAGAGGGAGAGGGCCAAGAAACTCAACTGTCGATGGCGAGCGGAAACGATGGTTGGAGGGCCGGCAAGCGGGGGGCGGTGGCGGACCCCCCGGGGTCGGACCCCAAGAAGTCCCGCACCGCTGCTGGGTCCTCTATGCGCGCAAGGAGAGGAGGGCTCATATTGCCCTCATCGATCTTCCGCATCTGGAATCCTCTCCCGGAGTGAGTTTCTTTGCTTGACTTTGCGATGGTTTTGACTTTCTTTCTGTTGCTGATGTTGAACCGCCTGTTGCTTCTCGTAGTGCCACCGGCTCAGGCTCTCGCGAAGCGCCTGCTGCGCCTGCACCGGTTGCTTCGGTGGGAGAGGTGGACGCCACCGTCTTCGTGACGAGGGTGCGGGCAGCCGGTATGACGGCCGCGCTGGCGCGGCTGGAAACTTCCCTGGTGGCTCAAGCCGCAACGGTTGCTGCTCGGGAGGTGGAAGTGCTGGCCCAGGGGACTCGGGCCCAGGCCGCCGAGGAGGAGCTCGCGAGGGCGCGAGGAGGTGGCGGCGCGGCAGGCTCAGGCTGACACCCTCGAGGAGGAGCTTGCCAAGGCGCGTGAAGAGGCGTCGTCGCGGCGGGCCCGGGCCGAGGCCGTCGTGGAGGACCTCGGCTCGATGTACGAGGAGCACGTGGCCTCGCGCAAGAACCTCCTGTCCATGCTCCGCCCAGCCTTCGAGAGTATGGGCAGGAGCCTAGAGCCTCTGGGGGTGAGGCTGTAGGAGCCGTTGGAGCCTACCCCGTCGAGGTACGCCTTCCGCCTCACCCAGGCGGCCGACACCTTGGCAGACCTGCCTCGCGCCATGCGCGAGCGTTCTGTTCGCGAGGGGCGATCTGTCTTTATTGCCGCGGCGGAGTATGTGCTGGCCTGCTGCGCCAGCCGCGACGCCTCCTTCGACCCGAACGCGGCCGTCGCCGGGATTGAAGGGGACGTCGACGACGACACCGTCGAGGGCGATGCCTAAGCTTAACTTAGGAACGCCCCAGGCGCCTGCGTCTAATTTTTGCTTCTGTGTGATGTAATGCATGTACATTCTATGTCGTGGACCTCCGGGAATCTACTTGATATTCCGCGTTTCCTTTCTGTGATGAGCACTCGTCGAACAACCATAGCCCTTAGGAACCGCTGGGGTCGCTAAAGCATAAGTCGGAGCGCTAACACTCCGAAGAAAATGCGAGAATAGCCAGGGACTTGGCGGCCCGGAGGCGCGCCCTAAGTCGACCATGGATCGCCTCGCACGAGTAGCTCCTTCTCCCGCAAGACACTACTTCGCAAATCAGAGCGCTGGGCGAGGTCAGAGCACTTGGGTCGAGTGGGTTACCGCTCGCGGGGGACCCGATGGTCGGTTAGGACGCGGACTTGCGCAAACAAGCAGCCCCGAGTCGTGTGTGAGGACCAAGGTGTGATCGGCACGCAGTGCACTGAGTCCAGGGGATTTGGCGGAGACGTGAGGAAAAAGATGAAAATCAAGGATAGAATCTCCTTAACTTCTCGATGTTCCATGCGTTAGGTACAATGTTGCCATCAGCGTCTTTGAGTCGAAAGGTGCCGGGTCGGAGGACCTCCACAATGGTGAAGGGCCCTTCCCATGGAGGGGATAGCTTGTGCCTGCCAACGTTGGACTAAACCTGGCGCAGGACCAGGTCACCAACGTCGAAGGACCGCCCACGGACCTGACGATCATGGTAGCGCCGCAGCGTCTGCTGGTACTTGGCCGATCGCAGGACGGCCACACCGCGCGCCTCGTCGAGCTGGTCGATGGCGTCTTGTTGAGCATCGAGCCCCCGAGCCTTGTCGAAGGCTTGCAGTCTTGGGGTGCCATACTCCAGGTCAGTCGGCAAAACGGCTTCGGCACCGAACACCAGGAAGAATGGTGTGAACCCGGTCGACCGGGTCGGTGTTGTCTGCAGGCTCCAGAGAATGGAGGGCAGTTCGGCGGCCCATCGCCCCACGAATTTCCTCAGTCGACTGAAGATTCGTGGTTTGAGCCCTTGGAGGATCATGCCATTCGCGCGCTCGACCTGGCCGTTGGTCCGCGGATGGGCTACAGCTGCCCAGTCAACGTGGATGTTGAAGTCGTCGCAGAACTTGAGAAACTCCTTCCCCGTGAACTACGTCCCATTATCGGTGATGATGGAGTTCGGGACTCGAAACCGATAAATAATGTCGCGGAAGAAGTTGGCCGCCTGCATCGAAGTGATGGTGGCGACCGACTTAGCTTCTATCCACTTGGTGAACTTGTCCACCACAATGAGTAGGTGAGTCAGGCCCCCGGGCACCTTCTTGAAGGGCCCGACTAGGTCGAGTCCCCAAACAACGAATGGCTAAGTGATAGGGATCGTCTGCAGGGCTTGCGCTGGAAGGTGCGTCTGCCGAGCAAAAAATTGGCACCCTTCGCAGGTGCGAACGATCTGCTCGGCATCGGCCACGGCGGTTGGCCAGTAGAAACCTTGACGGAAGGCCTTTCCCACGAGGGATCGTGGCGCGGCATGGTGGTCGCAGACGCCGCCGTGGATGTCGAGCAGCAGCTGCTTCCCTTGGTCGATCGGGATGCACTTCTGGAGGACTCCGGAGGGGCTCCTCTTATAGAGGTCTTCTCCGACCAGGACGAAGGACTTCGCCCGCCGAGCGAGGCGTCAAGCCTCGGTTGGGTCGGCGGGGAGTGAGCCGTCAGTCAACCGGTCGACGAAGGGCTTCCTCCAGTCGGAGTCGGCAATCAGCACATTGTGGCCTGACCCAGAAGGTCCCGCGTCCGACCGGTCGGTGGTCGGAACGGGCGCACCTGGTGGGTCGGTCGGCCGCTCGGAAGGCGGGTCCAGACGGACAGAAGGCTTGTGGAGGTCGAAGACGAAGATCCCCGGCGGGACTGTTCCCCTGCTGGAGGCAAGATTCGCTAGGTAGTCGGCTTCACCGTTGAAGCGTCGGTAGCTGTGGTGAAGCTCGAAGCCCTTGAATCTCTCCTCGAGCTTGCGCACCTCACGGCAATATGCCGCCATGCGGGCATCACGAGGCTCCGAGGCCTTCATGACTTGGTCGACGACAAGCTTGGAGTCACCGTGTACGTAGAGTCGGCGCGCACCGAGGTCGGCAGCGATCCAGAGACCGTTGACGAGCGCTTCGTACTCGGCGACATTGTTGGTTGCGTCGAAGTGGAGCCGGATGGCGTACTGGAGTTTGTTTCCAAGCGGGGAAACAAAGACGACCCCAGCACCCGGCCCGCTCTTGGTGTAGGACCCGTCAAAGTACATCGTCCAGTACATGGGGTCCTCAAGCGCCGGTGGTGCCTGGGCTTCGGTCCACTTGGCGACGAAGTCGGCCAAGACCTGCGACTTGATCGCCGTCCGGGGGACGTACGATATATCGTGGCCGTTGAGCTCAAGTGCCCACTTGGCGATTCTTCCAGAGGCGTTGCGGTTGCGAACGATTTCGCCGAGTGGCGAGGAGGCCACCACGAAGATGGGGTACCGGTCGAAGTAGTGGATCAGCTTCCTCTTAGTGATAAACACCGCATAGAGCAACTTTTGCACTTGTGGGTATCGAGCCTTGGACTCGGAGAGTACTTCGCTGATGAAGTAAACCGGCCGCTGCACCTTGAGCACGCGGCCTTCTTCGACTCGCTCCACAACAAGCGCTGCGCTGGCGACCTGGGTCGTGGCGGCGATGTAAAGGAGGAGCGGCTCTTCTAGCGTTGGAGCGACCAACACCGGGGGTGAGGTCAGGAAGGCCTTCAGTCGGTCGAGGGCTTCCTGAGCTTCCTGGGTCCAGCTGAAATGGTCGGACTTCTTGAGCAGCTTGTAGAGCGGCATTCCACGTTCGCCGAGGCGAGACACGAAACGGCTCAGGGTTGCAAGGCATCCTGTCAGCTTCTGAACTCCTTTGAGGTTAGCAATCGGGCTCATCTTTATGATCGTGGAGATCTTCTCCCTGTTGGCTTCGATGCCACGCTCGGAGACGATGAAGCCCAGTAGCTTTCCCTTAGGAACCCCGAAAACGCACTTTTCGGGGTTGAGCCTTATGCGAAACCGCCGAAGATTCGCAAAAGTCTCCTCTAAGTCGGCGACGAGATCGTCAACCTTCTTAGTCTTGACGACGATATCATCAACGTACGCCTCGATGTTACGCCCAATTTGGTCGTCGAAACACGTTTGCATACATCGCTGGTATGTAGCGCCCGCGTTCTTTAGACCAAATGGCATCGTTACGTAACAAAACGAGCCGAACGGAGTGATGAAAGAGGTCGCGAGCTGGTCGGACTCTTTCATTGCTATCTGGTGGGAGCCCGAGTAGGCATCCAGGAAAGACAGGGATTCGCACCCTGCGGTGGAATCGACCACTTGGTCAATGCGAGGCAATGGAAAAGGGTCCTTGGGACATGCCTTGTTCAGGCTCGTGTAGTCAACACACATCCTCCATTGCCCAGACTTCTTTTTTACAAGTACAGGGTTGGCCAGCCACTCGGGGTGGCGGACCTCTTTTATGAACCCTGCAGCCAAAAGCTTGGCGATTTGCTCGCCAATGATCTTGCGCTTCTCCTCGTCGAAGCAGCGCAAGCGTTGGACGACCAGCCTTAAGCCGGGCTGGATATTCAAGGAGTGCTCAGCGACTTCCCGCAGGATGCCTGGCATGTCAGAGGGCTTCCATGCAAAGACATCCTGATTGGCGCGAAGAAGTCGACGAGCGCGCCTTCCTATTTGGCGGGGCGCATGGCTCCAACGCGCACGGTCTTGGTCGGATCTTCGAGATCAACCGCGACCTCCTTCGTGTCCTCGACGGACTTGAAGGAACCTGGCCCCGACTTGCTGGCGTCAGGGGCAGACTCCGGGGTTTCCCTCCGGAGGTTTTCGAGTTCGGCGGACGCAATGATTGCTGACGCCAACTCGCAACTGCTTTGCTCGCAGTTGTAGGTGAGCTGAAAAGACGCGGCCACGGTGATGACTCCCCGTGGACCCAGCATCTTCAGCTTAAGGTAGGTGTAGTTGGGGACCGCCATGAACTTGGCGTAGCATGGCCTCCCCATGATAGCGTGGTAGGAGCCAGGAAACCCCACGACCTCGAAGGTGAGGGTTTTGGTGCGGAAGTTGTCCTGGTTCCCGAAGGTAACGGGCAGGTCGATCTGCCCGAGCGGATGGGCCTGCAGGCCAGGGACGATGCCATGGAAAGGCGCCTTGCTTGGTCGGAGACGCAAGCGAGGGATCCCCATGGCGTCGAAGGTCTCAACATACAGGATGTAGAGGCTGCTGCCGCCATCCATGAGCACCTTAGAGAGGCGCTTTGGCCCGACGATGAGGGCCACGACCAGGGGATATCTCCCCGGGTGCGGGACGTGGTCGGGGTGGTCGGTCCAATCAAAGGTGATCGGTGACTCCGACCACCGGAGGTACTTGGGCATGGCGGGGGCCGCCGTGTGAACTTCGCAGAAGGCAAGCTTCTGCTGCCGCTTGTCGGCGTAGCTTGTCGGCCTGCCAAAGATCATGAGGTAGTCGTCGGGTTCCGGGAACTCGTCGGCCGTCTCCTTTAGCTCGGCATCAGGCGCCGAGTCGAGCTTTTTCCCTTTGCCCCGCGTGGGGGCTCCGGAGATGAAGCGCTTCAGGGTTTCGGAGTCCCTGTACTTGTGCCTGACGGGGTACCCGTGATGCGGACACGGGCTGTTCATCAGTTCTTCGAAGTGGTCGGGGTCCTGACGCGCCTGCTGCTTGGCGGGGCGGTCGACGGCCGCAATGACAGGACCCTCGCGGCCCTTCTTCCCCTTCCGTTTCCGCTTGTCGGAGCGGTCGGAGGGAACGCCGGCGTCGGGGGCGGCCTCCTGCTTGGCCTTCCCCTTGTCAAAGATGGCGCCCACGGCCTCCTCACCGGAGGCGTGGTTGGTGGCGATGTCAAGGAACTAACCCATCCTCAGAGTTTCCACTGAGTTGATTTCCACTTCTACTAGCTCCATTGCTATCACTATTCTGAACCATCTGCTTGATTACCTCAAGGGTTAGGAAAAGGGAAATAGCATAGGTAAGGAGCAGAAGCCTAACATAGGGGAGATAGTTTTATCCCAATAACTTAAGCAATCAATATTAATAACTTGGTATGGCTGCTTATATAAGCCTAAAAGCTTGCAACACATACTGCACACTCAGCAATCATAAAAATCCAAACTAAACACTCAACCTTAACGTCTATTACATTTGGGTAAGACTGTTCTATCGACGCGACTCAATGCTTGAGTCTCGACTCTAAGCTAAGACTCTCATCGCTCTCTGGCGAGATTAGAAACTTGCATATCATTCCTCTTGTCGCTTCGCTGACGATCCATCTTCGCCTTGATACGTTGGTTTAGCTTAAACCTCCCAAAACTTGGAGCACCCTCCGAGTTCTCAGAGCGTAACCACCCTCGCAAGACTCCACGATGTTGTGTTCTCCTCATCTATTTTTAGAGAAACGTAGATAAGTCAAACGGCCACTCCAAAAAATTTAAGATAGATTTCAGCAAAGATAAGGAGCAGAGAATGAGATAAGTTAAGAGTGTTGTCTTAATCTGATTTAGATTTTTCTTTTAGAAAATAGGTTTGGACTCTCTACCAACTAGGGACAAGTCCTACAGTCAGTATGCTCTGATACCACCTCTGTAAGGACACGAATTCACCAATTCGAATCCACTGTGTTTTACCGCACTAGTCCCAGGATCAATGCTAGTGCACACAGCTTAACATCAGTAAGCATCAAATCATACACAACGATAAGAACAATAAGACTTCATTTATTTAATATAACTAGTGTATGATCTTATGACCACTTACATTATTCAGCCTCACAAGGCAATAGTAAGATCAATGAGACAACTGCAGCGGAAAGTAGTAGAAAACGTAGATGTCCCATCAGCACACCACAGGCGACTGACAAGGATTGGCCTAGTGACTCACGTCCTCCTGAAGATCCTCCTTTGATGATTCCTCCACTGTGGTTGGTTTGTTAAGCAAGGGTGAGTACACCAACACGTACTCAACAAGTTGTGCACAGAATGCAATGCTATCATAGCTATATGCAAGGCTTATTCCAAAGGAATGGCTAAGTGGTTCATTTGCAACTAAGCAGTATTTAAAAACAAATACAGTATATAGATTGAAATGACAGTAAAACAAATAACAGTAATAGATAGATTCAGCATTTCTCAAGTAAACCAAGTTTTCTCACCCTAAGTCAAGATTCAACTTTCCATGGCATCCTGCCATCCATCCCAGATTTTCAAAAAGTCTAAACCCTTGATTGTAATCCCCGAGCATTGCTCAATACCGTGAGCACGGCTATCCGAATAGATTGTACACTCTGCAGAGGTTATGCACTTTACCCACACGACATGATAATCTCTTTTATGCCTGGCCATTAGCACACTTCCTTTGGTATGCCGGCAGAGAATCATGACAAAGCCTTTACAATGCATCATCTTAACCCAGTACTACCCGCTAAGGTTTCAACATCAAGGAACAACTGTTCAAATAGGCCCCCTCTTGCGCCATCTGGGTTCAATCAAAGGTGAACCACACCACCATGATAGTACTAAAGCCAAGACTTTGCAAATTAGTCAGCTAGGTTGCCCCATAACAACATGTGGTTGCATGATTGACTCAGGTCAAAGGCTCGCAAGGTGTCCTTATGGTTTGATCAAAGCAAGACATACACATACCCTTTGCCCATCGGGCCCACCCTGCATCCCGCCCTTACCACTTGCTCGACCCAAAATCATAACCACCCCAGCTTGATTACCAAGCACCACGTGCCATCAACAATTCAATATCGCTATGCGTGACATCCATTGCCACCACAACTCAATCTCATCGCGTGACCACACATGACACACAAATTCAGAACTTTGTTCCATATTCCATTAGTCAAGATTATTAAGCAATATTTCATGAGCATGTGATGACGTGGCATGGCTAAGCAATTCTATTCCGTTCTAACCATCCATGTTGATTTTCTATTAACCAACTATAATTAACCAACCTAGGGTGACAAGTGGATCATGGCATACAATTTAACAAGGTAGGGTGTAATTCAAAAGGGTATAATACCTAAATCCCAATTTAGGTTGAAATCATTTGTACTCATGAAATAACAAGTGATAAGGTAAATCAAAATAGCATGCAACCTAATTTATGGGTGCAACATGATCAAAGCACAACTTGCTTTGCTTAAACTCCTGGTATTGCTCCGAAGATTGCTCTTGAAATAATAATCCTTCTTCCGACACCTCGCTCAACTCAACGTCTACGCGAATCGAGAGAGAAAGCAAATAAAAACCAAAACCAAATAGCAAATAAACACCCATAACAAATAGCAAATGAACTCGAAAATTCAAATAAAAACCCCCATTAGATATATCTTGATTTTATAAATTTTTAGGAGTTTGAAACACCCAAATCGGAGGTCATATGTAAAAGTTATATCATTCGGAAATTTAGTTAATTCTGAAATTAGAATTTCTTATTTTCCCGAATTATTTCTGTAAAGGAAAATACGGATTTTCTCACCCCGGTTTGTACGAACAAAACGTGGCGAAATCTAGACTCCACGATATTGGCGAAGACTTACCCGTGCGGTTTCCTATTCACTGCGCGATGTGGCTAAATCGTGATGCTCCTGCTGAAGATCGTACGGCTGAGATTTCTCCCGGGCGACGGTAAAGACGCGACTGTGCCAACCCGCCGATCTTGAGGACGACGACACTTCGAACGGCGCTCCGGCGACCAAGGGATGGCGGCAAAACAATCGGCACGAGTTTTTCTGGCGACGTCGACTGTTCTTCGCGAAATCCCGCAACGCTGGCGTGACTTCTTCGAACGACCGCGCAACTCGCTCGCGACTTCTTTTTCTTCTGCCGCTTGTTCGGTGCTCTTGGCGACGCCTGCGCCATTTAAATACCCAGCCCACGCACGCACCCTGTTCCCGTCCGAGCCGGACTCCGCGTCCTTACCTAATTCGGTGCCATTGCTAACTCGATCGAAGATTGAATCGCCACGTTCACGAAGGAAAGCCCTGCGCGACTGATCTTTGGCGCCAACACGGGAGAGTTTGAGTCGGTCACGCAATGCCGTCCTTTCCCGCGCGGATGGAAGCTCCGAGTCCCTGCGATCTTCAGCCACGCGCCTTCTCCCGGATGAAGCTCCCTTACTCACGATGGCTTGGCGCCTGCGTGTAGAATTTGAACTGGTCACGCCATTGATTTTCCCCGGACGGTCTCCAAACCTTCGAGATTTTTGGCGCCAGCTCATGAGTGCAAATCGGCTACGCTTCAACTTTTCAACCCTTGGCGGCAACTCGGTGCAGCCATACTCCCCCACGCTATCCTCGAGGCGAGTCCTTCGGTCAAGGCCCGAGTCCCAGTCGAACACGCGGCAAGACTATGCGGCAACACTTCACGATCTGGATACGGTGATCTCGCTCGCTCGAAATCCCTCTGGCCACGTCGGCTCAGACCTCTAAATCCTCCTCGGAAATCAACGGCGCTCGCTCACCCTTACGCAGCTACGTCGTCACGTACGAGCAGGTTTCCTCGATCGAGATGACCAAGTTTCATGCGGGAGTAGTACATGGCAAATTTCCCGGTCTGGACTCGATCGAGTTTCTTCCGGACACGTCAGCCCGCTCCAGTTCCCAATCCGATTAAATCCCGGAGAGAAAAAGAAATTTCCCAAAATACTTCGAAACCTTCTATACTTAAATAAAATATTTTTGGGCAGTCTTTATTTTAAATTTCCTTTTTATAAATGTTTCTTAACAAAAGCCATATATACCAATTCGAAATGATTTAAATAAATCTCAGAAAATCCAATAAATCCAGAAAAACACAAAAATCATAAATAGCAATCAAATAATATTTAATAATTGAAAAGCCAAAAATTAGGATGTTACAATGTCGTGCCCAGATGACTGAGAGAAATACGATCTTGAAATAAATGTATACTTTGTTGTGGGGTACCCCTGGTATGAGTATTTGTCACTAGTAGATTAGCTGAAGTTTAACCTTGCATTTTAGTGGGCCAAAGTAGTAAGGACACTCTAGGGTACGGTGTCACTCGTAGATGCTCCCTTCACCGAGGTGTTGGGGTTAAAACATTCCAATACAATAGTGTATGCCTTGCCATGGGAAAAAGGACGCGATGGGGCATAAAACATCGTTAATACTATGTGTACAGGTTTGGATTTCAAGTGCCATGTCAAGGGTTTGTCATTATTGGGCTAGTGCAAGGCTAGGCCTTAGCTAGTTGAATGGTTTCGTCACAATCTAGCAAATCGGGTACTGAAGGTATCGCAAGGCATAGTTGACATGATTGTTAGAATGTGTCATGTGGGTAAAGTGTATAATCTTTGTAGAGATTTAAATCTAATTAATTATCCATATTCACGGTCATGAGCAACTCAGAGAAGTAATGTCAAGTATAGCTTTGTTTTTGTAACGATTTTGGGAAAATGTGTTGTAACAGGTTGGTATATTTGTGAGCCAAGGTTGGCTATAATTTACTCACTTTTCATGGTCATGGAGGGCTGTGAAATGATGGTATTGAACTTTACTTACTCTTATTAGTTTCATATCAAGTGCTCGTTTCAATTCTGTTACCGTTTGATGAACTACTTTCTTGCAAATAAAATCTGCTTTATGCTGAAAATGAAACTTAGTGTGGTGGCTTGATATCCTTAGACTAACCTTGCAAGTATTTTATTTCCATATGCTAAAGTCATGCGAGTACATATGTGTACTCAAACTTTCCTGTTGACATTTATTCAGAGAATGAGAAAGAAGATCATTGCTTGGTTACCTTGCTTTCGACAATGATGGCATATAGGTTCACGACCACACTAAGGTCTTTCCTATGGGTTTGTTTTCAATTGATGTTTCATAATTTAAATTTTAGGCCAGTGGCCTACAATGTTCTTTTAATCTTGTTTAATTGGCCATATTTACCTATTTAACGTTCTTCCGCAGTCTTTTGTTGTTATAAACAGTTGATATACAATCTCTGTATTAATTCGAATTCCTATGCGGTTTGTGGTTCGTGACAACACCATCCACAATCACCGCACGCATCCACTCTGCAGAAACTTGAGTTCATACCAGAACATATATGTACCGCTATCATTGTTTATTTTGTCCTGACCTAAATATCATTTTAGATAAAGTCACTTAATCGTTAATTTGAATTGTATTTTATAAATGCTATAACCTAGATCTGTTAGACATATACTAAATCTTTTTCTTTTCTCGATTATTGTGAAAATTTCCTCGCAGTTTATAATTAGTATAGGCAATAGATTATATTACTGATTTTCATATTTGTGGAATTTTTTATAGGTAATCTTTTTATATACTAATTGGAGGTCCTCCTAGATGTCTCCACATTAATCAAAAAATGCTAAAAATTCCCATTTTAATCTAAAAAAATTGCTAGAAAATCCTACATTATTCTAAAAAAAAGAGAAAATTTTGGTTGTCCAATCTCCTTAATCATTTTCATTCACGGCTTAGATCTATTTATCTATTCATAGGAGATATATAGTAAATCAGAGGAGTACTATATGGAAGGGAAGCTTTGCTTTCCATATAGAAGAGAAAATATTATTGCATACATTACGGGTTAGATCTATTTATTTTTTCATAAGTGCTATATGGTAAATCAGAGGAGTACCATATGGAAGGGAAGTTTTACTTTCCATACAGAAGAGAAGAAATTATTGCATGAGTTATAGGTTAGATCTATTTATAGAAATTGCTAGTCGTGTAGGCCTATCAAACTTTTCAATCGCATATTCCTAAGGTTTTTTTCTCTGTTTGCAATTCCTATATTTTTGCATAAACAACTAATTTCTCTATTCCTAAGCTTTACGCATGCCATAATTCAAAATCCAAATTACATGGGAATAAAATTACATATAGGATAACAAATGCTGATAATAAAAAGTAAGTTAGTTTCGATAAACTTAATACAAAATTTGCAAAAGAAAAGAGAAAATATATAGTCCGTATGATGCACAGGTTGATGACTAGTAGTTTATAATTAGTATAGGTAATAAATTTCCTCGCAGTTTGTAATCACTATAGGTAATAGATTATGTTATTGATTTTCATATTTGTGGAATTTAGTATAGGTAATAGTTTATAATTAGTATAGGTAATAGTTTATAATTAATTTCCTTTTCTCAATTAATGGGAAATTTCCTTGCAGTTTATAATTTCCTAGTTAATTTTTTATTTCCAATTTTAGTTAATTTAGCTTGTACTTGACAGAAACTCACTTCGTAAAAAAATATAGAGCGTATTTTTGAATGGTCTTGCCTATAAATATAGACCATATTTTATATCCCAATACAAAATTGGTGTGATCTTCCCTTATACCTCTAATAAATATCCAACTTTACTTTATATCCTCTACATGCATAAATTAAAAATAGTGTATATAGACAGTAATTAGGGGTAGTTTAGTTATTTTTATATCACATCGGTCTATATATGTGCCAAGAGAAAATATACCCTATAAACTTAGACGAAGCGAGTATTTATTATTATGAGTTCTTGTTATTTATGGATGTTACTTTGGAAGTTGTACAAATCAAATACATAAATCATAATTTAATTTTCATTCCAAACTTACATATTATTTTTATTGTACTTATGATGGAACTTTTTTTAGTTTTAGGTTGGAAGTCATATGAAAATTTATATTCTTATTTATTACTATTCCAAATTCTATTATTAGTGTTTTCTTTGGAATTTTATTGGAAATCAAATTGATAATTTTATTTTGTTTTTATCCCAAATTTTAGTTAATTTGCCTTGTAGTTGACATATACTATTTGTTTTAATTTGCTAATTTTTATTTAATTATTATTCAAAATTTTAATTATTTATGCACTTATTTTTGGAATCGTATGGAAGTCAAATTGCTATTTTTTCTTATTTTTTATTTCCAATTTCTATTAATTTAGATTGTATTTGACATGGCCTCTTTCCTTTAATCTAAGCTGTTATAATTCGGGTCTAGCAAATAGATGGCTAGATCTTTCTAGTTAACGTGAGAGCTTGCTCAGAGTGCCTAATTAGTATAAATATATATTGATAGATAGATAGACGTATAGACATATAGATAGATATACGTATAGATAGATAGATCAATGATATGGTCCATGAAAGATGCTTATCAAAATCATATCTCTACCTAATATAGGACAGGTGGGCCATTATGCTGGTCATTCTCTAGGGGTCCACTGGTCAATGACTCATAAATTAACAAGAATGTGTACATGTTTTTCTACTCAAGCCTTTGATTGTCGAGGAATTTGAGGATGCATACATCACTACTATAGAATAGTACATCATTATCGCTTTATCTAGATCGGTTCTTAAGTTTTTAGGAGAACACGATTGTGATAAATGACTTAGGAGGGGTGTTAATAATAATCACTATCGATTCTCAGGTTAGAAGTGATTATGATGCAGCACTGGGCACATCACAATCGGTTCTTATGTGAGAAGCGATAGTGATGTGCATGCTCATAACTATTGGTTCTTACATAACAAGCGATAGTGATGAGTATGTGCACATCACTATCGGTTCTTATGTGAGAAGATCTCTTCTTTTGTGAGAACCGATAGTGATGAGCATGCTCATCACTATCGCTTCTCACAAAAGAATCGATAGTGATGTGCATGATCATATCACTATCGCTTTTTAAGTGAGAACTGATTGTGATGTGTCTCGCTAGGTTATTTATGCCCCTCGGGCTAAGCTCTCCTTTGTTGTTATTCCAAAGGAGATTTCTCCACTGCCACCCAAAAAACAGCACATATTCTGGTTGGAAGCAATACTTGCATGAGAAAATTTGAAATCCTCAAGGGTGGGTGTTAAGAGGGCAAATTTGAAGCCCTAACTTAAGGAGACTTTTCTCTTTTTTTATCCATTTATGGTTTTCTTCAAAATATGAGCATTCCTTCAAATCCCTTCAATTTTGCATTATGTAATTTCGATATGTCACGAAGAAAGTTTAGGTTGTACTAGAGTTATGTATATCCTATCAGATTTAATACCCTTTATTTGACAAGCACACATCCATTAATTATCTTTATAGTGCTCTCGTGTTAATCTAAAATTATTGTTATTGTTATGTTGAATGTTAGTGTTTAGGTTGTGTAATCTACATCTCCCGTTCGAGGGTGCTTGTTTACAAATATGCCAATTGAAATGGCATATTTATAAGCAAGTAGTCTCGAATTATCCTTGCTTTTTGGACAGTTTGAGGATTTGTGGTTCGGGCAAGCTCCTAAGCTGTTGTACAACTCTAGAGTAGATTTCGGTAGCATCTTCCTATTGTTCTCCAGATACACAACCCTCTTGATCTATTGTCAAGATGTGCATCTCGAGAACAGCGGGGAGATGTGCCGAAATGGGATTAGGACCAAACCTATTTAGATATTAGGATTAGTACCCATGTTTTGTTTCATTGAAATCAAAAGATTTGCAAGCTACTACACTATATAATTAGGTTATTCGATATCATTGTTGATGTTTCAAATGTATGTCTCCTAACTAGGGAAATAGAAGCTCTTAACTAGGGAAGAGGGTATCAATCAGGAATGTCTCAATATTTGAAATATCTAGCTAGTTATCGCTCTAGTTTTTCCTTAATTTATTATGTGTAGTTTAATTGCAGATGGACCATGAGGAATGGATGTATTAGAAAAATCGTGTGAGTGCTGAATTTCAGATGGGTGTTAAGGAGTTCAAAAAATTGCAGAAGAAGATATTATGAAGAGGGGTGTGTCGGTGTTTCGTATAACCGGTAAGTAAATTTGTAAGTCAAGGGGCCACGCGTTCCCTCTCCTTGATGGTTGACTCAGGGAGCCCAAGATGTATACTGGTTCGGGCTGAATATCCCTACGTCCAGTTCGTGGTGGTGGTTCGTATTACTCAGGGTGCAGTGGTCTACACGGGATTACAAGGGAGGGCTCAGGACAAGCCCTGAGCGCTCGTCCGAGTGAAGGGGCTCGACT
The DNA here is from genome assembly GCA_036346375.1 of Guadua angustifolia. Classification (NCBI taxonomy): domain Eukaryota; kingdom Viridiplantae; phylum Streptophyta; class Magnoliopsida; order Poales; family Poaceae; genus Guadua; species Guadua angustifolia. The sequence goes on from CM070500.1 coordinate 63,496,683, forward strand.
GCGGACCGAATGTGGGTCGGCTTCGAATCGGTGGCGGATGCAAATGCCGATTGGTTCCGGGGGTTGCCCTTCCCTGAGGGCCCTGCCTCCCTTTATATAGGCGGAGAGGGCAGGTTACACGGGAGTTTAGAAAAAGGTAAGGGTATGTTGTGTCCGGCAGTCCCGGTCTTTGGTCTTGGTGATTGACAGGTTCCTGTTTATCCCATGCTGGGTTAGTAGACACAACGGACAACACTCCATTGGGAAGGTGCGACTGCCCTCTGCGCACTGTCGATGCGATGGCGCGCGAAGGATGGGCGTTGACTCGGCGGCCCTCGCCGCCTTGGGAAGGAGCCACCCGCCCCAGCATGGCCGTCGTGTCCGTGGGGCAGGTGACCAGCTTGACGTCGGCTATCGATGTGGCGGAAGTCGCGGAGTTGAAGCCCGTTGGGGCCCCGGCCTAAGGCCAGGTCGGAGCCTACGGGGGCATCGGACCCGGGACCAGGTCGGAGCCGGCGGGGGCGTCGGATCCGGGTCTAGGTCGGAGCCGGCAGGGGCACCTGACCCGAGGCCAGGTCGGAGTTCTCTCGGTGGGCTTGACCGAGGCCGAGAATCCTTCGTGACCCGATGAGGCCTTTAGCCAGAACGTAGCCTAGAATGACCCATTTGGTGTTCCATCCAATATTTGGTGATAACCCCATCTTGCTGTGAGGGGCGGAGACTTTGGTAATACCCTCTTCAGCACTCTGCATCGCTACTAGTCTTGCTGCCATGTCCGTACGATTGAGAGAAAGACGATCCTGAAATAGATGTATACTTTGCTGTGGGATACTCCTGGTATGAGTATTCGTCAGGGTGCAAACTTCATATATTGTATTTGTATTGATTGCACTAATCTCAGGAAATTTAACAACTCAGCTCAACTTGAAGATCACCTGATTCGACATGGCTTCACGAGGAATTACACGTGTTGGATCCATCATGGGGAGATAAGTAGTACCCTTCTGGTATGCAATGAAGACATGGTGGAACCTGATAATGAGTTGCAGCGTGATATGTCTAAGGAGGACAATTTGGAACAAATGTTGTGTGATGTGGAAAGAAATTACATGGAAAAAGAGTTTGAAAAGTTTAAAAGCTTGATGAAGGACGATGCCAAACCACTATTCTTGGGATGCAAAGCGGAATACACTAAGTTGGGTTTGGTCCTTGCATTGGTCGAACTAAAGGCAAAACACCGTTGGATAGATACAAGTTTCAATGCACTTTTAATTCTGCTGTCGGATCTACTTTCGAATTGAAATGAGTTACAAACAAGCATTTATGAAGCAAAGAAACTACTATATTCCATGAGAATGGAAATAAAAAGGATACATGCATATCCGAATGATTGCATCTTATATCGTAATGCGCATAAGGAACTGCACGTTTGTCCAGTATGCAGTCCAAGGTGGAGTATGTATGCTTCAAAGTACAAGTACCTACTATATATATGATTAATATTTTTTGACATCTATTTGATGAGGATTGAAAAACCTATTTTTCCATATGGGCCCCTTATTTCCTTGTTAATCCGTGACTAGATATTAGAAATATTCATGCTAAGCTTTGGCTCATAATGCATTTGATAAAAGCCCATCTCTATTCCGAATGGTCAGGTCTCCAATCAATTTAGTCAAAGATGGTCAAAACTAAGCTTCACACTGATCATCCCCGACCAGTGACATGGCCACCCCGACCAGCAAATTGGTTAGGAGCAGGCGGTTCTTCCCGCACAGCTCTATATGCAGATTGTTATCTGATAGAAACACATAACTACTCGTAAGTTATTACAAGAAAAGGCGTTCTCTGGCGAGAAGACACCAGTTAGCATCTCCTGGTTACAAGGCATACTTTCGAAACTCAACTACTGCCCCTTCATCAAGGATAAATAGGAGGACAATCGCACAATCAAGGATCATCTGGCATCAGACAATCGCAATCCCACACTCTTTGTAATAGCAAAGATCATCTTGTAATCTAATTTTTCTGTCACAGCCACTTGGCTAATAAAGAAGCAATCCCATAATTTTCATCGTGTCTATTTCAATATTTAGGGGCCTACACATAATAAAATTTATGTAAACTTGGTTAAGGGACCCAAGGTCTTGAACATCGACACTATTCTTCATCTCTTAATTTTTTTTCTTTCTTCACAATGTCATCAGCAGGGCAGTGACGACCTGTGCAGCTTCTACATCATACATCACATGCTGCTTGTGGTCGATGGCGCAGACATTTTCCCTAAGGTATATGTACATGCATAATAATACACTTAGCCTTTCACATAAAAATTTTAAAACTTAAATTACAGCATTCATTTCTATTTTGTAGAACATCAATATCCCCTAAAAGAGCTTACAAAGTAAAGAACTCAACAAATTATGAGACTGCTTATGCTAGTGGTATTGGGTAGAAGTTATCTCGAAGGACGGTAGGTTTAGAGATCCTAAAAGCTCCCACTAGTCCATATGTAAATAATATTATATATGTGAATGTGATTGCATGTGTACTGACTGTTGACGAATACTCATACTAGGGGTACCCCACAGCAAAATATACATATATTTCAAGATCGTTTTCCTCTCAGTCGTACGGACATGGCGGTAAGATTGGCAGCGATGCAGAGTGCTGGAGGGGGTATTGCCAAAGTATCCACCCCTCACAGATGGGATTATCACTGAATATTGGCTAGAACATCAAATGATCCGTCTGCACCCAGCTCTAGGCCTCGTGGGGCCACGAAGGATTCTCGGCCTCGTTCAGGCCCACCAAGGGCGGTCCAACCTAGCCTCAGGTCGGACGCTCCCGTAGGCTCCGACCTGGCCACGGGTCGGACGCTCCCGCGGGCTCCGACCTGACCGCAGGTCGGGTGCCCCCGCAGGATCCGACCTAGCATCAGGTCGAATCCCTAACGAACTCCGACTCAGCGACCTCCGGCCGCCACGCCATCAGTCGACTTCAAGCAGGTCACCTGCCCCGTGGACACGACGGCCATGCTGGGGCAGGTGGCACCTTCCCAAGGTGGCCAGGAGGCCACCTAAGTCAAGCGCCGGTCCCCTCACCCCGTCAGGCACAGTGGAGAGACGCGCTCCCTCCCGAGACGACACCAGAGCGCAACATAGACGACGTCAGCATCTGACAGGCGCACAGAGGGCAGATGCGCCCCTTCTCGACGGAACGGCGCTCGCTGTGTCTACCAACCCAGGCGTGGGATGAGCAAGGACCCGTTAGTTGTCAGTCATCAGGACCGAAGACCGGGACTTCCGGGCGTAGCATACCCCTACCTTTTTTCTCCAAACTCCCGTGTAACCTGCCCCCTCCGCCTATATAAAGAGAGGCAGGACCCTCAGGGAAGGGCATTCGACTCAATTCGATTCAATTCGCACTCACATCCAATCCGACCCACCCAATCCAATCGGTCAAACATACAGATGAACACCCTTAAGCCCTTAGCTTCTTCGAGCTCCCGAGCTCCCCTACTCGGACGAGCGCCCAAGACCAAGCCTTAGTCCTCGCTTGTAACACTCTGTAATCCACTACACCCCGAGCAATACAAACTACCACCACAAACTGGACGTAGGGATATTCGGCCCGAACCAGTATACATCTTGGACTCCCTTTGTCTAACCATTCAAGAAGAGGGAATGCGCGGCCCCTATACTTACAAATTTACTTGCCGGTTTACGAAACACCGACAACTGTTAAGTATGTTTGTGTTCTATATTGTGAACAAATGTGATATGTGTTGTAATAAAGTATTTATGTTTTGTGAATGTGATATATGCATAATGTGTGTAATCTATGCTGTTTGAATGTGATATGTGCATATTGTGTGAAATATGTTCTGATTAGAAGGGTGAATTGGAAAACAGTACACCCCTCATCTCTATCAGTTCTTTCTAAGAAAAGATAGAGGTGATGGTGATGGAGTCATCTTTATCAGTTCTTTGTAGAAACCGATAGAGGTGATGGTTTCATCTCTATCGGTTCTTTCTAAGAACTGATAGAGATGACCTCCTCATCACAATAGGACAAGAACCGATTAGGATAGCATCATTTTATCATTGTTTAATAACTTTATATCGCCACTAAAACCGACTGCGATAATAAAAAAGAACCGATTATGATATATCCTATTATAGTAATGCATATATCTGTAGGTGATTTACATCGATAACATGACACGGGGACCCAAGCATGCATGCGGCAGCTAGCGACCAGGGGATGTTTATGCATGCATCTACATAGGCGAATGAAACTCTATTGCTTGTCTTTTCCATCGATTGCCAAGTTCGTGTCACTTCATGCTGGAAAACAAGCATGGAGTAATTTGCATATGCATGGGCTCTACATCCTTGGTTTTCACCCATTGGCCGCTAGCTTTCTGATAAACTAAGATCTATCAGTAAGTACCAGTACTGGAGGGGCCTTTAGACTTTAGTTGGACTTTGTGTGGGGGCCAAGGAGATTGTACATGCATGCAAAAAAGTGATCCGTAGACATGGACAAGGTGATGGAAAATAAGGCTCAGCATGCTTTTTTTTTTATCACACAGGAAAAAGTGAAAAAGTGGCCATGCTGCGTGCCAGCTTAGAGATGAATGGAATCCACACACCGGAACTGCTATTATATTATGTATACTGATGTTGATAAAAAAAATAGCAGAGTTGATTATATAGTACTATTTATTATCCCGTACACCTTGCACGGGCAAACAAACTTGAGGTTTTGTATTTTTTTCAATTTTTCTAAGTCGTTAAAATCTTTTAGGTTAGTATAAATATTTTTATTGCCAAAAAGCTATATTTATTAGTAGATATTGTTTGTTTAAAACGTTTTTGTTTCCAGTACTTTTTAGAAATGATGATTATATAATGAGGGCTAAAGGTTGCGGCAGTTTGGAAGGCAGTACTACAAAAATGCAAGAATAGGGAAACATGGGAAAACCACAAATGATTTATATCCTCTACCATTGAATTATTAATTGTAGAGGCCAATAGAACAATGACATTTCTTTCACTTCTAAGCATTAGATAGGAAATCAAAAGTCAAGATAAAGCGCAACATCAAAAGTCAAGATAAAGCGCAACATTTTTTTATTAAGGTATCATAAAATTTCTATAAAATTTTTTTCCATAAACCAGCAAGGTGGTCCTACACACTTGTGTGGGTATTATCAGGGGCGAAGCCCAGTTATTGGGCATGGGTGCAGATGCACCCTCCTCAAAAAAAAATTAGTTATTACCCCCATATCTTGGCTCTATGTGCACCCCCCTCAGCCCAACATGCTGCACCCCCCTCGCCTCAGATGTTAAAGACTCGAAGTCAAATTATGTATTTTGTCTATGTTTATGTTCTTTTTCCCATCCAAACGTTCTTCATTAGGTAAATGTTTTTCATCACTTCTTTATGCTCGCACCCTCCTCTATTTCTCTCTAGCTTCGCCACTAGGTATTATCCTTAAAGTATGTTTAAATGGCTTTGTAATACGTATATATATATATATGTGTGTGTGTGTGTGTGTGTGTGTGTGTGTGATTTTGCCTTTTCAAAAATAGATTGTTGCATAAGTTGTGATAATTTATTATTATATATATTATAAGAGAGAAAATACTCACTTTGTTTCCCAATACATGTCACTGGTGACAAAAAAAATTTCGCAAATACTTGCATAGCAAAACAATAAACATATCATTGCATAACATTTCCCATTTATATCATTATCATCTCTTTTTGTTATTGCAATGCTTGTATATATATATACTATATGCTCATCATACATATCACATAGCTTATACCGCTATAACCATATGAACAGCAAATAAAGGATCACAATGTTTTTTGTGAGAAGTTTTAGCATATTCCCTTTTTTTCTTACTGACTGTAAACCACATGTCATCTACTTTTATTATTTAATAGATTTTGATTCCAAATGTATATATATAGAAATAAAAATTCTTAACTTATTTTTTTCAAATTAGCATAGTTATCTAATTTTAATTTAAAATAAAACTAATTTTTGTATTTGTCATTTAGTTTAGAATTACAAAAACAATTGCTAATTTCCATTTATTTTATTCAAAATTTGTATATTTTTATATTCTACTTCTTGTAGACTTTCTTTCTAAATTTTGGGTTCAAATTGCACAAAAATCCATATATTAATTTTTATTTCAAATCTATGTTATTTTTATTATACTTGACCTGAACTCTTTATTTTAATCTAAATTTTATGTTTATTTAATTTTGAATTTTAGTCTTAGGTTAGAATTCTCATACATATCCAATTGCTAATTTTTACTTACTTTTATTCCATATTTTAGCTACGTAGGGATTTCAATTTAGAGTTCATGAAAAGATAAAATTGTTAATTTCACTTTATTTTCCATTCCAAATTTTTGTTATTTATTTTTAAATTCTAGATTTAGGTTAAAATTGTATACAAATCCAATTGCTAATTTTCATCTATTTTTTTCAAATTTGAACTATGTAGAGGTTTTAATTTCGACACATTTACCATCAAAAACATTCCAATTTACTAGACATATTATTATATTTTACTACCACATCTAGTCATGACACATAATGACCACGTGAGAATGACAATACCAAATAGACCATATTTACCATCAAATATATTCCAATTTACTGGACATACATTCTGGTTTACTAAACACGTTAAATCTTACTGCTACACCTAGCCTGTAATATCCTAATAAAAGGAAAAGGAGCGGGGTAGGCTGACCGCATCTGAGCTTAACATAGCATGCATGCCGAGTGAGCTGCTCTGCCCAATAAAAAGGATCAAGGGGGAGGGATACGCCGAACCCTAACCCTAGCTCGGCGCCATCGTCGCACTGGTCGTGTCGTGCCAAGCGTCATCCACACCATGCTGCGCACCAAAAAGAACCATCGAGCCAACCGTCACATGTTGCCCAGCCGCCGTGCACTGCGACCTGACCCCATGCCACCGCACACTCATGCCGTGTCATCCTATCCATCGTTCTATGTGCTACCCCACAGTGCTGCGCTGCTATCGCCCTGGCACCACGCCACACTTCCCTACACCGTAATGGCTGAGGTGGGCTGCCGCATTGTGACAGCCACGCTTTGGAAGCGTCCCATGACATATCCCTCATCTTTTTCCCAATATTGATTTTTTCAATACCTTCGTGGTATTGATAGACTAGTATTCAAAAATTCTTTCAGGGGAATGCTTTAGATGTAGACTTAAGAAATATTTTGTGTTACCCAAATCTTTCATCTTGAAGTCCATCATAAGATAAAAACTTGCTTCCTTTATGTCCTCTTTATGTCCTCTGTGGTCCCGATGATATATTTAGAGAATCGACATAGACTGAGATGATACATAATCCATTCTAGGGCTTCTTTATGAACACAGGGACAATCATTATTATTGGAGTAACCCATCTTAGGAGGAATTCACTAAGTCGATTGTACCACATTCTCTCTGATTATTTTAATCTACATAGTGACTTTTACAATTTGGCGCTATACATGTTACGGTCCCTTTTATTAGGATCCAAAATTTTGTCTCCTTTAAGGACTCTCATATAAATATCTGTATCTAGTGACCCATATACACATGGAGTCACTATTTCTATCAACCACATTGATAAGTTCAAGCTAGCTACTATTGATATTAAATATCATAACATTATTCCACTTATTGCAGGAGTGTAAGTTTCATCGTAATTGATGCCAAGTTTCTGTATAAACCCTTGTGCTACAACCCTTGCTTTGTATCTCACCACCTTGTTGTTTTTATTTCTCGTCTAGATGAAAATCCATTTTGATCCTCTAGTAAACACTTTAAGATGTGTTCAGTCAACATGACTAAATACTTTCCTTTTATTAAGTAATCACAATTCTACCTCAATTGTTTCTTTCCATTCACCCAATCTGAGTGCTTCTGTCACTTTGCCATAGAATTTGGTTTTACATCCAGGTCAAGAGTTTTAGTAATTTTTGAGACAAAATATATGTTGATCATTATAGTGTAACATCCCAATTTTTTTCCTTTTATTAATTTATTGTGTTATTTGTGCATTTTATGGTTTTTCTAAATTTATTGGATTTTCTTGGATTTTATTTGAAATTATTTCAAATTAAGTAATTTGGCCTTTTGTGAAAACTAATTAATTATAGATAAAATTAATATAAAGTTTTGCTAAAAATATTTTATTTGGGTTCTAAATGTCTCAAAGTATTTATGAGAATTTTCTTACATTTTTCATGGTATTTTATCTACCCTAAATAAAGTAAATGAATTTTTGGATTTAAAGTAAATCAAAAAGCCTTGGGAAAATTATACGAATAGTGATGGGCTTGGCCCGTCACTGTGCGCTAGGTCGGCCTGGCCACTTCACGTCATCAGCTCAAAAGCCCATCTTCTAGAAGCCTTTGCTCCAGTTGTTAGATCTCAATCCAATGGCTTTCGTCATCACGAAACCCAAATCTCGGCAGCTGTTGGATCTGCATTGGATGCTTAGGATCGATTGCTATAGTAAACGGCATTAGTTAAACAGGATCATTGGATTCCTGGTTCAGCACGGATTGTGCCGTATCACTGTGTGATCGCGATTGTTGAGCACCATGTGTTTGGATTGGATGTAGCCACGTCATGCGCCACCGCCGTCTTTGTCTCGAACATGCTCCCGCCACCTTGTCGCCCTAGGAGTCCATGTAGGGTGCGTTTACCAGCACTATTTAAGGCGTGGGATGTTGACTGAGATTCGCCATCATTTGCTGCTTCCGTTGGTCCAAGCGCCACTCATCGAGACATCGTGATCACGCCGTAGGAGCTCGCCGAAGGAGCAGAAGAAGCCGTTGTTGTTTTTTACGAAGTTTCACCGCTGATACGCCGAGTTTCTCCACACAAGTTTCGAATCTATGATCACCGCCGCTTTGTGCTGCACCGATTTCATCGCTGTTGTCCCCAACACTGGTGAAGACCTCCGCCGCCGCTTCGCCATTCACATTAGGTAAGTTCTTGACTGTTGGATCTGAGGTGAGCAGCCGAGATCATGCCATCATTGACATCATCGCTAATGTTGGTGCTTATGCTAGCAGGCGCATGTAGGGGTGCAAACGGAGCGGATAATTCCCGACCGACCGAAGACCGAATTCGTTTAAAATCCGATTCAATCCAAAAATGATATCCGGTTATATCCGGATTCGATCCGGATTCGAATCGCCTATCCGAAAAAAATATGGGGTAAGATATGGAAAGAGAAGTATTCGATCAGATCCGATCCATACCCGCATATCCGAGATATCCGAAAAATATCGGTGTAAATGAGTGCAATAGATATCCGATAATGATCCGATAAACATAAACATTCTACATCATATAAGTTCATATGTTGATTGGAATTATACTTGGTGCATATTATTCTTATATAGGAAGGTAACTATTATTGAATTTGAAACACTTATATGTCTCCAAGGTTCTAGTAAAGTTTTGTGTATTTAATATGCGCGACATATATAGTTTCTGCTTTCACGCATTATCCGACTAACTATTTGTAACCGAGACTAACCGTATCCGGAACAATCTGTATTCGCTCCATATTCGTGGTCAAGTAATCCAGATTCAGATTCGAATCCGCACCGTCGTATCCGATTCTATATCCGAGAAAAAATTTGGAATAGGATACGGAATGAGTGAAATCCGTCCGTATCCGATCCGTTTGCACCCCTAGGCGCATGGCATAGTGTTGAGGGTCTATGGTGGACTGCCAATTTGGTGGGCTGAGTCCACGGCATAGTACCGAACCACGTGGCATGTCCTGGTTGCCTCAGTTCAGCGCTAATGTCGGCATGACGCAATAAAGAGAATTTTCAATAGAAAAAACAATTCAGTTTATTAATTGATTTTCCAATATACTGATTTTTTAGATTTTTTAATATTTTGAGAAACATTCTCCCTCATACGAGCTCCAATTGAGGTGATTCAGATTTCTAAAAATTTGTAAAATTGAGATCTATTTAGTGGTGAATTTTATTTGATTTTTTGAATTTGGTTGCTATTTTGGTGTTTTTTAGTTCTCTTTTTTGTTTGGCATAGACGTTGAATTGTGTGACACATCTCAGGAAGATTCGTCGACTCATGACCAAGGTCCAAAGTAAGAATAAGGGCTTTTATAAGGTAAGTTGTGCTTTGATCATATTGAACCCAGTTTACAGAAATTGCTATATTGATTTATATATTATTGCATGATATTTTATGTGTATAACTGCTTCAAGTTAGTTTGGGATTTAGTTAATCAGTCCAATTGAATTATACCATACCTTGTCATTTGTATGTCATGATTATTTGTCACCATAGGTTGGTTCATTAGTAGTTGGTTAATACTAAAATCAACATGGGTTGGTTAGACCGTGTTTGGAATATCAAAAATGAATCTTGACTAATGGAATATGAAATATGTTTATAAAAGGTGTGTCGGGTGATGTCACACGATGATGTTGAGTTACAAGGGCAAATGTCATGAAACGATATTGACTTGTTGATGGCACATGGTGCATGGTAATCAACTGGAATGGTAAATAATTTACATTAGGGCAAATAGCAAGGGGCAGTGTGTCAAGGTGGACTAGGAATGGCAGATGGTTTGTGAAAGTCTTGCCTCAGTCAATTAAGGACTTAACCTTATGAGCCTTTGAACTGAGTCAATCATGTAATCACACATCTAGTGTGGGATAGACTTAACTAAGTAGTAGGATTACCGTTATCCTGACATGTGATTCCTAAAGTAGATAAACACAGAGAAGCGTGCATACATGGAAGTGTGGTTATAACGGAGGATGTTGTGTACTACGGTCACACATCAATCTAATGGTTTGTTAGTCCTAACCTTCACCTCCGATGAGGGGAGGGATAATGTATGGCTTACCAGGAGGGTCAATGCTGGAATAAAGGTTTTCTGAAAAGTTTCATCATGATATCTCTACGACACACCAAAGGAAGTGTGTTATTGATGTATGGGTAAAGTGCATAACCTCTGCAGAGTGAAAATCTATTCGGATAGCCGTACTCGCAGTTTTGAGTAATGCTCGAGGATTACAGTCAAGGGTTAGATTTTATAAAATAAAAACTTGTGATCGATGACAGATTACCAATGGATGGTTTGGAACTTGACTTTGGTTTGGGTATCTTTGTTTACTTGATTAATAATAAATCTATTTATTTGTTCTTATTTGTTTTACTGTCTTTACAATCTACTTATTGTATTTGTTCATAATTAATGCTTTATTGCAAAGTAGCCATGTTAGCCATTCCTTTGGAATAAGCCTAGTATATAGCTATGTTAGAATTGCATTCTGTGCTTTAAATACTCACCCTTGCCAACATCAGCATCACTACGGAGGAGTCTACATCAGCTTTGGAAAAGGGTTCCAAGATGAGACGAATGTTTAGGGTGCGGGTCTTGACAGTTGCCTATGGCATACTGAGGGGTTTATCTACGTTTTTATTCCACTACAATTTAATTTGTTATCCAGCCTTACAAAGCATAGTCATGTAAGTTGACTATAAGCTCATTCAACAAGTGTTATTTAATATATGAAGTCTTTCATTATATTTCCTCTGTGCATGATTATGATATTTGAGTGTGTGTACACTAGCGTAGTCCTTGAGTAGTGCAGTATACATAGAGGGTTCGGATTTGCATATTCAGGTCCCGACAAAGGTGGTATCAGAACCATATTAATTGTAGGTCTTGACCCTAGATAGTCTATTGTCTCTGTAGGATCTTCAAAATTATTTTCTTAAATAAGACTTAACCTGAAGAAAAAAGATGTTCTTGACTCATCTCATTCTTCTATCCTTCCCCCTTACTTAAATTTCTTTTTCTTTCCTCTCGCTGGATCGTGTTAAAATCTTATCTGAGTTGTCTTGGTAGTTTTCGATATACCACACTTAGGAAGAAAAGCATTGAGTGCTTGCTGTCAACCCTGAAGATCATAAAGAATGGAATTATTAAGCTCGAGGAGTGGGTCGATGAAGTGTTCTAGAAGCAAAAGACCTAGTGCGTTGAGTAGCCAGTTGAAACTCATATGTGGGAGTCGCGTCTGTTAAGATAGGAGTGTCACCCATATAGACGGTAGTTTTGTGTGTTTTGGTTGAATTAGTTCTTTCTTGATTGCTGAGTGTGTAGTATATGTTGCATAGCCCTTAGGCTTATATAAGCAACCATACCAAGTTATTAAAATTAATTGCTTAAGTTGTTGAGTTAAACCTATCTCTCCTAAATAAGGATTCTTGCTTCTTATGTATGCTATTTCCCTCTTTCCTAACCCTGTGAAGCAACCAAGCAGATGGTGCAAACTCATGAAAATAATAGAGCCAAAGGAAGTGGAAGCCGATCCAATGATAGTCCCAATGATGAAGCTATTCCTCAGTAGTCATCACCAACAGATGTGCAGAACTTGGGAGTTTTCTTTGTTGCTCAGACTTAGTTGATGCAATCTACAATGTAGAAGATGCAGAATATGATAACTAAAGCTATCGTCAACAATGCAACTCAAGCTAACAATAAATCTCGTTCTATTTCCAAGTTGTCAAACTTTATGAGGACACGTCCACCAACATTCTCAAGGAATGTCAATCCTTTAGAAGCTGATGATTGGCTCAGAACCATAGAGAGGAAATTGCACATAACTCAATGTGAAGGAAATGAGAAGGTGTTGTATGCATCACATCAGTTGGAAGGAACTGCAGTTGATTAGTGGGAGAACAACTGTGCTGCCATGAAGCCCCACAAGAGATCACATGGGAGGAGTTTACCGTTGCTTTTCATCGATACCATGTACCTAAAGAAATGATGGAGTTGAAGAAGGAGGAATTCAGAGCACTTAAGCAAGGAAGTTAGTCATGGTGGAATATCTGAATAAGTTTACATAGCTTGCATGCTATGCTCCTGAAGATGTTGCGACAGATAAAGCAAGACAGTCTTGGTTCATGAAGGGACAGAACGCAGGTTTGCATTGGGTTTGATTACCCATAACTTCCCTTATTTTTAAGAGTTAGTTAACAAGGCCATAATTTTGGAAGACAAACTTAAGGAATTCAGTGAGGATCATAAGCGCAAGACAACTCAACAAGGAGGACGTCCAAATCAGTTAAGGTTGAGACTGACCCCTCAGCAGTTTGAAAAGTTTTAGCCATAGATTGCAACCATGCCATCATCTCCTACATTGTGTTCATCTAATCAAAATATCCAAATGCCTGCTCAAGTAATCAATGTACCAGGAAGAAATCAATAGACTTCAGTTAAGCGTTGTTACAATTGTCAGAAGCCGAGGCACTTTGCCAATAACTGTCCCAAGAGGGTAGGTACTACACTTGATCATTTCGACCTTGGTCCTACACCTGCAAAGATACCTACACAGGGAGTGAATCGTGGATCAAATCAAGCTAGAAAAAGGACCCAAGCAACAATGAGGGTTCATGTTAACCACGCTATAGCTAATGGAGCTCAGAAGGCATTGGACGTTGTATTAGGAAAGTTTCTAGTTAACTCAGTACCTGCGATGGTTTTGTTTGATTTAGGAGCCTCACATTCTTTTGTATCTCGAATTTTTGCTGAAGAAAATGGGTTGGATGTTATGCATCTCAAGTATATGCTACTAGTGCAATCTCCTTGATCAGAACTCAAGTTTACTCTAGGATGTTCTGAAGTTAAGTTGTTGATGGATGGAATTGAGTTCCAAGCTGATCTTGTTGTGTTAGGTACCCAGACATTAGATGTTATTTTGGCATGGATTGGCTGACTAAGCATAAGGTATTACTAGATTGTGGCCGAAGAATCGTGTCAATTGAAAGTCCTAAGGGAGAAAAAGTAGAGTTTCCAGTGACTACAGTTCATGATGGTCAGCTGATGGTCAACAGTGTTAAAACTATTAGCTTGGGGGAAGTGCCAGTTGTTAGAGAATACCCTGATGTGTTTCCTGAGGATTTGCTTGGTATACCCCCAAATTGTGATATTGAGTTTGTGATTGAGTTAGTGTCTGGTACAGTATTGATAGCGAAGAGACCATATCGAATGCCAGTAGATGAGATAGTTAAGATGAAGAAACAGATCAAGGAGTTGCTCGAAAGAGGTTTTATCAACCTAGTTCTTCACCATGGGGAGTGCTAGTTTTGTTTGTCAGAAATAAGGATCGAAGCTTTAGAATGTGCATTGATTACCGTGCTCTTAATGAGGTGACGATAAAGAATAAATATCCATTGCTCGGGATCGATGATTTGTTTGATTAGTTAAGGGGAGCTGGAGTTTTCTCTAAGATAGATCTTCGATCAGGATATCACCAATTGAAGATTCGTGCTGAGAATGTTCCTAAGAATGCGTTTTCTATGCAATATGGATATTATGAGTTTACGGTCATATCTTTTGGATTGACCAATGCTCCTGCGTATTTTATTAACATGATGAATAAGGTTTTCATGGATTATTTGGACAAGTTTGTTATTGTCTTCATAGATGACATTCTTGTATACTCCAAGACGAGAGAAGAGCATACATAACATTTGAGGTTGGTTTTGAAAAGGTTGTATGAGCAACAGTTGTATGCTAAGTTTAGCAAGTGTGACTTTTGGAAGGAGAAAGTTGAATTTCTTGGTCATGTGATAACCACTAAAGGAGTTGCCATTAATCCAAGCAAAGTGGAAGTAGTATTGCTTGGGAACAATCGAAGTCTATTACTCGGATTTGTAGTTTTCTAGGAATAGAGAAATATTATCGTCGGTTCATAGAAGGATTCTCGATGATTGCTAGACCGCTTACACAATTGTTGAAAAGGGAGAAGAAGCTTGTATGGACACCAGAGTGTGAAAAGAGTATCCTGGAATTAAATAAGCGTTTGACAACAGCACCTATGTCAGTGTTAGTATTGCTGGATGTGCAGAGCAGTTTTGATATATACTATGATGCTTCAAGATAAGGTCTTGGATATGTGTTCATGCAGAATGGCAAGGTTTTTGCCTATGCGTCAAGGCAGTTGAGGCCACATGAGGAAAGCTACCTTACGCATGATTTGGAGTTAGCTGCTATAGTGCATGCTTTGAAAATATAGCATCATTATCTCATCGAAAATAGATGTGAGATATATACAGACCATAAAAGTCTAAAGTATATATTTACTCAGTCAGATCTCAACATGAGATAGAGAAGATGGTTGGAATTGATCAAGGATTATAATGTTGGAATCCACTATCATCTTGGAAAAGCTAATGTGGTGGCTGATGCTATGAGCTGTAAGAGCCACATTGCCAATATGTTAGTTCATGAGAAACATTTAGAGTTATGCAAAGAATTTTAGAAGCTGAGGTTGGAAATTATTCCTGAAGGATTTTTAGCTACCTTAGAAGTACAGTCAACACTAGAAGATCAGATGAGAGAAGGACAGAAATATGATGAGAAAATAAATAGAATCAAGTCCAAGAAGGATGAAGGCTTAGCTGAAGATTTTGCTGTGGATGAATGAGGTACCATATGGTTTAAAGGTCGAATTTGTGTACCGAACAAGAAGGAGCTTAAGCAGTTGATTTTGGAAGAAGCTCATGATTCTAAGTATTTGATTCATCTAGGAAGTGCCAAAATGTATCAAGATCTCAAGGAAAGATTTTGGTGGCCTAATATAAAATGTGAAGTTGCTAAGCGTGTTGCTTTATGTGATGTATGTAAGAAAGTAAAGGCGATGCATCAGAGACCTACTGGTTTATTATAGCCATTGAAAATTCCTGAGTGAAAGTGGGAGGAAATCGGTATGGACTTCATTGCAGGTTTGCCTATAACTCAAAGTGGCTATGATTCAATTTGGGTCATCGTAGATCATGACAAAGGTTACCCACTCATCTCAGTCAAGACTACTTACTCAGGAGACCATTTGGTGCAGTTGTATATGTCAATGATTGTGTGTCTACATGATATGCCTAAGAAGATTGTGTCAAATGGAGGTACCCAATTTACCTCGAGATTTTGGAATAAGCTGCATGAAACAATGGGGACTCGCTTGAACTTTAGTACAGTGTATCACCCACAGACAAATGGTCAAACTGAAAGAGTTAATTAGATTTTGGATGATATGCTAAGATCTTATGCATTAGCTTATGCTACATCATAGGATAAGTATTTGCTGTATGTAGAATTCAGCTATAACAACAGTTATCAGGCTAGTTTGCAGATGTCACCATTTGAGGCGTTATATGGTCATGCCTATCGTACTTTGTTGAATTGGAAACAGACGAGAGAGTGTTTGGTGTTTAGGTCATGATATTCTCAAGAAAGCTGAAGAGCAAGTTGTTATGATCAAAGAAAGGTTGAAAATAGCACAATTAAGATAGAAGAGTTACGATGATAATCGTTGTCGTGAGTTGAGTTTTGAACCAGATAATTTTGTGTATCTCAGAGTTACCCCTCTTAAAGGTGTCAAAATGTTTCACACTAAAGGGAAGCGTGCGCTAATATATGTTGGTCCATTCAAGATCTTGAGCCGTCGAGAAGTTGCTTATCAGTTGGAATTGCCATAGTCGTTGGTAGGAGTGCTTGATGTGTTCCATGTATCACAGCTTAAGGAATACCTCGAAGTGCCAACAAAGCAAATGTCGTTAGAAGCAATTGAGCTGCGGGGGATTTGACCTACAAGGAGCAGCCGATCAAGATTTTGGATGTGATAGAGTCCAAGACTAGAAACAAGTCGGTCTGCTTTTGCAGAGTTCAGCGGAGCAATCATTCATAGAGTGAAGCTACTTGGGAGTGGAAAGAGGATCTGAAGTCAGAGTTCCCTAACCTATTCTCTAGTTAGCCCTGAATCTCGGTGTCGAGATTCTGTTAAGGGGGAGGTTTGTAACATTCCAATTTTTTGCTTTTTATTAACTTATTATGTTATTTGTGCATTTTAAGGTTTTTCTAAATTTATTAGATTTTTCTGGATTTTATTTGAAATTATTTCAAATGAAGTAATTTTGTTTTTTGTGAAAACTAATTAATTATAGATAAAATTAATATAAAGGTTTGCTAAAAATATTTTATCTGAGTTCTAAATGTCTCAAAGTATTTATGACAACTTTCTTGGATTTTTCATGGTATTTTATCTGCCTTAAATAAATTAAATGAATTTTTGGATTTAAAGTAAATAAAAAAGCCATGGGAATATTATTCGAACAGTGCCAGGCTTGGCTCGTCACTGTGCGCTAGGACGACCTGGTCCTGTGTGGCCCAACCACTTTGCGTCGTCAGCCCAAAAGCCCGTCTTTTAGAAGCCTTTGCGCCAGCCATTAGATCTCAATCCAATGGCCTTCGTCATCACGAAACCCTAATCTCGCCATCTGTTGGATCTTCATTGGGCGCATAGGATCGATTTCTATAGTAAACGGCATTAGTTAAATGTGATCATTGAATTCTGGGTTCGGCACAGATTGTGCCATGTCACCGTGTGATCGCGGCCGTTGAGCACCATGTGTGTGGACCAGATGTAGCCATGTCATGCGTCGCCGCCGTCTCCGTTCCGAACACGACTCCACCACCGTGTCGACCTAGGAGTTTGTGTAGGGTGCATTTTCTGGCACTATTTAAGGCATGGGATGTCGCTCGAGATTTGCCATCATTTGCTACTTCCATTGGTCCAAGCGCCGCTCGTCGAGACACCATGATCACGCTGCAGGAGCTCACCGAAGGACAAAAAGAAGTTGTCATCATTTTTGCGAAGTTTCACCGCCGATACGCCGAGTTTCGCCACACCAGTTCTAGATCTATGATCACCGCTTTGCGCCACACTTGCTCAGCAAGTTAACATCGTCGTTGGGTTGCGGGAGCGTTGCGTTGCCGTCGTCCCTAGTGCTGGTGAAGACCTCTGCCATCACTTCACCATTCGCATTAGGTAAGTTCTTGACTGTCGGATTCAAGGTGAGCAGCTAAGATCATGCCATGTAACTGCATAGCGATTAGAATTGCACCAGTATCATCGTTTGTCATATCTACCATGAGCGATCATGATCGTGATGCACGTCAGCCATCGGACGAGGCGCCATGGGCGATGTTGCGACCAATCATGGTGAACCAGCGTAGAGTGGTGCACCTCGTCTATATACCAGGACACGTGGTGCACGATGATTCGTCCCTGTGTTGCTGACGTTGGCATGACATCATCGCTGATGTCGATGCTTGTGCCAGTGGGCACATGGCATAGTGCTGAGGGTCTATGGTGGACCGAGTCCACGGCATAGTGCCAAGCCATGTGGCATGTCTTGTTGGCTCAGTTTGGTGCTGACGTCAGCATGACGTAATAAAGCAAATTTTTAATAGAAAAACAATTTGGTTTATTAATTGATTTTCCTATTTTCTGATTTTTAAATTTTTGAATATTCCAAGAGCCCGTTCTCCCTCACATGAGTTTTGATTGAGGTGATTCAAATTTTAAAAAAAATAAAATTGAGATCTATTTAATGATAAATTTTATTTAATGTTTACAGCTTGTTTGCTCTCTGTTTTGGTGTTTATTTGGTTTTCTCTTTTGTTTCGCATAGACATTAAATTATGTGACGCATTCGAGGATGATTTGTCGACTCAAGACCAAAGTTTAGAGCAAGAATAAGGGCTTTTATAAGACAAGTTGTGTTTGATCATGTTGAATCCATTTACGAAAATTGCTTTATTGATTTACATTATTGCATGATATTTTATGTGCATAACTGCTTCAAATTAGTTTGGGATTTAGTTAATCCATCCAATTGAATTAGACACTAGCTACCTTGTCATTTGTATGCCATGATTATTTTCACCCTAGATTGATTCATTCCTAGTTGGTTAATACTAAAATCAACATGCGTTGGTTAGACGTTGTTTAGTTTACTTAGCCATGCCACACTTACCACATGTCTTTTGTAATATCAAAAGTGAATCTTGACTAATGGAATATGAAATATGTTTATGAAAGGTGTGTTGGGTGCTGTCACACATTGATGTTGAGTTATAGTGATGAATGTCACGAAACGATATTGACTTGTTGATGGCACATGGGGCATGGTAATCTACTAGGGTGGTAAATAATTTAGATTGGGGCAACTGGCAAGGGGTAGTGTGCCAAGGTGAGCCAGGAATGGCAGAGGGTTTGTTGAAGTCTTGCCTCAGTCAATTAAGGACTTAACCTTGCGAGCCTTTGAACAAAGTCAATCATGTAACCACACGTCTGGTATGGGACAGACTTAACTAAGTAGGATTACCGTTATCCTGACATGTGATTCCTCAGGTGGATAAACACACAGAAGCGTGCATACATGGAAGTGTGGTCATAGCGGAGGATATGGTGTACTATGGTCACACATCAATCTAACGGTTTGTCAGTCCTAATCTTCACCTCTATTGAGGGAAGGGATAGTGTATGGCTTACCGGGAGGGTAAATATTGGAATAAAAGTTTTCTGAAAGGTTTCATCATGATATCTCTATGACACATCAAAGTAAGTGTGTTAGTAACATTTGCACAAAGAGATGTTCTTGTCACGTGAGTAAAGTGCATAATCTCTATAGAGTTAAAATCTATTCGGATAGTTGTGCTTGCGGTATTTAGCAATGCTCAGGGATTACAATCAAGGGTTAGATTTTATAAAATGAAAACTTATGATGGATGACAGATTACCAATGGATGGTTTCGAACTTGACTTAGGTTTTGATATCTTTGTTTACTTGAGAAATGCTGAATCTATTTATATATTGTTATTTGTTTTACTGCATTTACAATCTACTTATTATATTTGTTCATAAATGCTGCTTTACTATAAAATAGCCATGTTAGCCATTCCTTTGGAATAAACCTTGCATATAGCTACGCTAGAATTGCATTCTATGCATAAATTTTTAAGTGCTTTAAGTACTCACCCTTGCCAACATCAACATCACCAGTGAGGAGTCTACATCAGCTTTGGAGGAGGTGTTCCAAGATGAGATGAATGTTTAGGGTACGAGCCTTGACAGTTGTTTGTGGTATACTAAGGAGTTTATCACTTTTTCATTCTGCTGCAATTTAATTTGTTATTTAACCTTGCGAAGTATAGTCATGTAAGTTGATCATAAGGTCATTCAACAAGAGTTATTTAATATATGAAGTCTTTCATTATATTTCCACTGTGTATGATCGTGATATTCACCTGTGTTGAGCTTGTGTGCACTAGTATGATCCTTAACTAGTGTCGTGTACACAAACGGTCTGGATTTGCATATTTGGGTCCTGACATGTAGTCTTTTCTTTATACAACTCTTCCGGATCCACATAATTAGTAGAAATTTCTTCATTAATTTCTTTCAGCTCCACGTAATTTTTTACAACGATGGATTCTAGGTGTTCCATCTTCCTAGCGTCAGATTATGCATGCAAATATTCTCTAGGTTACAATCTTTAGAGTAGCTCACTTGAGGGATTTTCTCAACATCAGGTTGAGCTTCTTCCACTATCATAGATAGTGTTCTCACTTGTTCCTTCCTCTGTTTCTACGGATATCTCCGCGGAATCGAGTCCTGTGTGCCCGAAGGTCTCCCCCTCTTCTTATCATGAGGGGTAAGATTGGATTCAACTTCCTTCTAGGGTATTTCATTCTTTATAGTGAGTTTACTGTAAGTATATAAGATTTTGTCACTTCTTTAACTAAATCATGCGTGCGTGCATGCTGATTTGGAACCTCGGCCTCTGCCAAAATCTCAGCCAAAATTTCTAAAATTTTGTCAGGATTTTGAACCCTGGTGGTTGCTGACCAAAGGGTTACTGATTAATATTGGCCAGTTACCACTGAACAGACAATAACAAGTTTATGTCGTGCAAGTACACTAACACTATTTGTTGCATTATTGCTTAGATAACAAATATGGAATCACATAATCCAATGGGCCAAACAAAGCGATGATCAACCGGAAAGAAAGCTGTCGTCTCATTGCATTCTGCGTAACATTAATACTTTCACTAGCTTGCACACTAGCAATAAAACAAATACTAACCACATTCTTAGAATTTTAAATTCAAAATATAAATATGGAATCTTCCGAACCAATGGTCTACTGGTACACCTGGTTACTGTTGGATCTCATTTCTTTTATATCCCCGATTGCAACCTCTGGTCCTTTCTTTTCCAAAGACGAATGTCCAAGACTTTGTATTTTTTTTTAAAAAAAATGCTGATGACTTTGAATGTTTCTATGTGACAAGTCAATCTTGTGTACCTAATGTTGATCTACTAATAGTAGATATGCCATACAATTTTTTTGCATGTTAGATATATTTTGCCCTTGAGGTCTTTTCATTTGATAGCTATAACTTTTGTTGATTTGGACATATTACGATCTTTTGTTACACGGCAAAACTCTACTTGCTGCCACTGGATGTGCCAAAGTTGCTTTTGTTACGATCTTTTGTTACACTGCAGTCACTTTGTTGCCTTAACAAATATTTGATGTGCCAAAGTTGATTTGGATGTTAGCCAAAGAGGATGATACAACAATATTTGAATTGCTAGACATAGTAGAAGTGTTTGATCCAAAAGAACCAAGAGTTGTGCTTTGAACCATTTGTTGAGCTGATGTCATGCCACATGATATTATATTTGACATGTGCACTTATATAGGTGTTGCCCCCATGTTAGATAATGAATGATTTCATTATTCTGCTGGTTATATCTTACATTGTTCTCAATATGTGCATGCATTAGCTATAGAACACCTTGTGCTAGAATTTTTTTAAATAATATTATTTTTTTACAAATTGCGACATTAATACACGGATTAAAAAATTGCAAAAATAATACATCTTTGCCAAACCGTTTGGCGAAAATAGTATTTTCGTCAAACCATTCGGCGGAAATAGGTTAATCCGGCATTAAGACTCATTTTGAACCCTAATCACCAAGATTAGCCTATTTTCGCCAGATGGTGTGGCGAAAATAGTATTTTTGCCACACCGTTTGGCGAAGACTATTTTCGCCAAATGGTGTGGCAAAAATACTATTTTCGCCAAAATAGGTGTGTTATTTTCTTTGTAATATTAAAAATGTATAAAATTTGTAAAATATTAGAAACTTAATATTAAGGCAGATATTCTGTACATTAATGTCATTCACAAATTCGTGTTAACCTTGAAGTGTTAACTAATTTTTTTTAGTACAACAATATTTTTAAAATTTGAAAAATATACCATGCGCTACCTCCCATACTCCCTCGTCTGCTCTATCGCCCTCGATGAAAAAATGCTCTCTCTGCCCTGTGAAAAACTGAGTGCAACTCACACAGCCTTCATTTAGAATATGGTGTCGGCCCACTATGGCCCTTCCGTCGTACTGAGGATAAGTCATGTACTCCCTCCGTTCGAAAATATAAGGCGTATTAGAATTCTAAATAGTCTTTTGAAGTAAACTTTGGCCATTAATTTATGTTATAATATATTATGAATTGTTACGAAACAAACAATAATTGAAAGATCAGTGAAATATGAATCAATTGATACATCTTTTGTAAATTAAACATGCACATAATTTAACTAATTCTTGGTCAAAATTTATGTAATTTGACTATTTTGAATTCTAATATGCCCCATATTTTGGAACGGAGAGAGTAGTATTTAACAAAATTATTGTTCAATGCCATTTTGTTGACAAAATTATTGTTGAATGCCATTTGTTTAGTGAGAATTCATGTAGTATTTTACAAAATTAGTATTCAGTGTCTTTGGGTTAATGAATAATGCAAATTTCGTTGTTCTTCATTATCTTTGATGACAAATTTCACAAGAAATCATATTAAAACAGTGAATAAATCATTTATATTACAAAGCGTAATAAGTATGTGAACAACACGAAGGATACAGAAATGATAGACCATAAATAATTCGACAAACGACATTCCATAAACATGATAAAGGTCGAATATACCCACAAGTACATAACATATGATAAAATGATACTACGGAAATAAGTTACATAATACTACGAAAATAAGATGTTATGGCGAAAAATAATATAGTCCACACTCTTTATTACAACTTAAAATTAGGAGGAGCATAACTTAACGTCCATTGAGTGGATCGAGGCCATTTCCCCTTCGCCCATGCCTCCGATAGGGCTTCTCTGGCACGACGTGCCCTCTCTCGCTTCCTCTCTCTTCGGCCTCCTTCTCCTCTGCTTCCTTCCTACGTGCCTCCTCGTGTGCGGCGTCACACTGCTGTTGAAGCTGCCGCCTGAACTCGTCATCCCGGTTGGCTTGATCCAGAAGCCTTTGGTCTTCGGGGTTGATTTCCATGTCGAACCACTGCTCAAATTCACACAGTGGTGGAGGCGATTGCATGAAACTTAAATTAGCAAAGTTTTATGTACAAATATTACGAAACACGTATGATTGTTACCAGCTACCGAGTCCTGAGGCTCTTCTCTGACGGGTCGAAGGCGTAGTCGCGGCACATCCAATACCTCCCCTTCCAAGTCGGAATTTCCTAAGAGCGGACAAGCCTGCAAGGATCTCCGCACAAACACATCGGTGGGACAACCCCGAAAGGTACGAAGAGGTCCTGGTACGCAATGTTGTGCGGCCACGCCGAAACGCCTGCCTCTTCCTTCGCCTTCCCCTTTCCCTTTCCACTTGCACGCCTCGGCATGTTCGGCTGATTCTCTACTTCTTTTCTCTCTTCTCTCGGTTCACCCTTTCCTCTTGGTCTCGCTCTGTGGGAAGGAAGGCAGGCGGGTGGTATAAAGGGCAATTATCGCCCTTATATAGGGCAGCTATCGCCGTTGCTCTGAAAAGGCGGGCTGCAGCGTGTTGTCATTTCTGTCCTAAAAAGCGGTGGGTGGCATGGTGTTGTCACTTCGCTTTCCGAGAAAGCTAATAGCAGCGTGCTTTCGCCTTGCTTGAGAAAGCTGTTGTGTGCGTCGTCGTTGTCTAAGCGTGTTGTCGTTTCGGTCTGAAAGAGCGGGCTGCAGTGTGTTGTTGAATTGATCTGAAAAAGTGGGCTGCAGCGTGTTGTCGAATCGATCTGAGAAAGCTGCAACATTCATGTTGTCTATCGCATTGACATCGGAAAGGTAAAAAAAGCGTAAACAGCACTATTAACATTGTAAAACAGTACGGAGCAAAGTAAGAAAGCGAGAACAACACTATCAACACTGTAAAACAGTACAAAGAATGAAACAAAAATAGGACAACAGCCTAACAACGAGTCCCTAGTCGGCCGCACCCCCTACTGTGGACCCTGTCCTGCACCCCTACCATGACCCCTCTTCGGCCTACGTGCTAAAGCCGGTGCATCGTCAAGAGGGCGTGGGTGAAGCTCTTGCGATGGTCGCGCCTGCCCGTAGTCTGAGGGGCTGTAACGCTGCACCGGTCGACGCTCTCGGGGAGGCAACGCGTACCCGTAGGTACCGTAGTCCTGCTGCGTGAACTGCGTCGGTGGAGGGGGCTGTGTGAACTGTGTACCAGTGAAGTACTGGTCCGCCCAGTAGTCAGGCTCGACGTACCCCGAGGAGTGCGGCGACTGAGAGAACTGTCCTCCACCCTGAGCGTAGCCTGCACGTTCGGATAATAACTTTTAATTATAGTTACGTGATACTTATACAAAACGTGAGTAACTCGACTTACCTGGCATGGGATCATGGTGGGACGGTGGTGGTTGCTGTTTGGACCCTCCGACCATGTTCGGCCGGAGGCAAAGGAGTGTGGAAGCCGGACTCGCCTCCGTGGTGACGAGGAGCCGGGTGTGGGGGGTGCGAAGGCATGCGTGGCGGTCTGGAAGAGGTGGCACGATCAGTAGCGTCGACGTGCCGACAAGAACCCAGCTCCACGATCCTGCGAGTGGCGCTCACCACGCGTCTCCACACCTCTGTCATCTCGTCTAGCGTGACGCTAACTCCATCAAGTAGCCTGGATAAGACGCTGTTGCCGTGGTCGTTGAGGTCCCTAGCGTGGTCCACCTGCCACATACAACAAACTGATATGCACATGGACATAGCGTAAGGAATACATAATGTAATTTACAAAAATAAGACTTACCATGGCATGGATGGCGCTCTGCCGGCACGGATACAAGTCACCACGCTAGGAACATCTGGCGTGGGTCGAGGCTCCTCCACCAAGAGGAGACGGCGCAGCGTCCGGCACGCATCGCACTGTGCATCGCTGGTAGGACGAGTAGTCGTAAGGTATGTCCTCATCGACAACGTCGTCCTGCGCCCCGTCCCACTACACGAGCCATGGCTCCATCCTCTATAGCAAGGTGGACAGGGTCTTCTGAGGCCCCTAGGTGGAGAACTTGAAAAGAAATCCAAATTATTAGACATATGACGTAAGTATTTAACATATTCTTGGTTGAATAACTCACGTATGTACTCCTTGTGGTACACGATCCCCCCAAGGAACAGGGGCCAGTTGGCGAAGGCCGAACTATCTGAGGACTCGGTGCGGCGCGTAGTCCTCCACGAAGATGTCGAGGACAATCTTCCTCCTCGTCAGCCAGTAAGCCTGGTCCCTATAGCAAAGCGCCGAGAGCCCACCTGGTGCGGCTCTCTCCAGGACACGGCGCTGGCTATAAGGGTCCCAGGTCACCTGGTTCACGTGCAGGTGGTCGAACACCTCCGTGAAGGAGTGGTACGCTGAACGTACCTGTACTCCCGCCCATTGTGGGTGTAACACCAAAAAATATGTGTAAGCACATGCGACTGCAATTAAAATTTGATAAATGTAATTCAAGAAAATAAGTACCCGTCGTCGAGTCCAAAGTGAGCCCATGGTTAGCCGGTCGATCTCATCGCCTTCGTACATGTCGGCGGTGTAGTGTTGCGGGTAGACTAAGGGTCGACCCACAGGGAAGCGCTCGAACGACCAAAGCTGAAGAAGAAGAGGCATCCCAGCCAAATTGGCGGTCTTGCTTTTCTTCACGCATGCGTCGCAAAGGGCGCGGTACGTGGCAGCAAGAACCGCCAAACCCCAGGATACCTGCGGGACGTGGTCTGGGTCAGCGTCGTCAATAGCCCGTGCATAGGCTATCCACCGTGCGTCGACGCTATCGCCGTGTGTCATCGTGAACATGACCATCCCAAATAACCACAACAGGTAGGCCTCCAAGTGTCGTGCCACCTGGTACTCTGTGCGGTCCTCCGCCATCCGCTGCACCTGTGACAATTAACATATAGTAATATGTTAATAACGTTACAAAAAATTAGAATAACAAATACATGTACAAGCACTCACCTCAAACTGAGCCAACCACCTCCTCGACGGCCCGTGCTTCTTCCTGCCGACGAGTATCGCCGAGTCAGTGGGAACCACTCCGGCGAACCTCTCCTCCAGGTCTGCCACCCACCCCGCAGGAGTCACCGAGGGTCCGATCGGTGTCCCAACGATTGGCAACCCTGTAAGCATGGCGACGTCCTGCAGGGTCACCGTCACCTCACCGAACGGCAGGTGGGAAGTGTGCGTCTTTGGCCTCCAACTGTCCACCAAACACGACAGCAGGGACCGGTTGAACGGAAAACGCTGTGACCGCTCTGGACCATCCTCGCCTCCGCTTCGATCTCACCGCGTCCTCACCGAGCCTCGACCATGCGAACGAGAGGAAGCAACCCAGCACATGCCAACCTATCGATAGGAAAAAACAGTTATAGTATTCAAATATTAGTTAGACGAAATGCAATTGTGTGAGCAATGAAACATGTAAATGTAGTGCAGCTTACCCGGTGTAGAAACGTGGGTGGATCTGCCATGCCTTGTTAGGCACACGTATCCGTAGCAGAGGCACCCTCTCAATGCCCTTTGTTGTGTGGACGAACGCACGGTGCCGTCGGTCCAAGGAAGAGTCCAGAAGTGACTCGGGGTGCTTCATTCCTGCAAGTAAACAGGAAGACAGTAGGGTTATTAATGTAAAACAAAAGACTGAAGAGTTCAACATAAATAAACAAATGACATAACATGGGATAAAATGATACATATTACACAATTCAATACAAATTACATAATTCAATACATAAACATGATAAAAGGTCCAATATACCCGCAAATACATAACGTAGGATAAAATGATACATATTACACAATTCAATATAAATTACATAATTCAATACATAAACATGATAAAAGGTCCAATATACCTACAAATACATAACGTAGGATAAAATGATACATATTACACATTTCAATACAAATTACATAATTCAATACATAAACATGATAAAAGGTCCAATATACCCGCAAATACATAACATAGGATAAAATGATACATATTACACAAGTCAATACACATTACATAATCCAATACATAACACTACGGGCATTGCGTTGTCTTGTGCCCGTACTCACCGCACTGAGAACACCTCCTAACAGGGCCACCCACTTCAGATTCATCCATGTCATTGCGAATGCGCCTAGACTGTGGACGACCAACCTGCCCTTCCGCACACCTCCGCAAATTTGCATCTGGTAGACATATGCGCTCATCTCTATTAATGACAGTGAAATCACCGTGTGCACAGAAACCACAGAACTCATCGGACCAGGTATTGACAGCATGATCCTTCAAGTAGCAAGGGGACATGTATTGCGACGTGTTCATCCCAATTTGCCCAGAAGCTGCGATCACATGCGAGCAGGGAATATGAAGAAGTCTTGGCTTGTTGCAGATGCATTTACACCATCCAGTGGCCCCTTAGCCTAGGTTAACCTCGTGTGTAATAACCATTGTATCGGTTCCCAATCCCCCTTTACACTGGAGAGTCACTTCGAAGCGGTACTCAGTGATTCCAAAGCTACGCACCATATGCAGCTAAGCTTTACTGGTTCATTCCTCCATGTAGGCCATCACCCGCCCACAGTACGGCGTTTGCAATGTCGTGGCATGAAGTACAGCCTCCGCATGTCTTTTCTGGAAGTAGCCAACGATGTCGTGTAACATGCCTTCCAGGATGGCCACAAGTGGTAGTGGACGCAGGCCTATGATGACCCAATTGTAAAACTCGGCTATATTCATTGTCATGATACCAAATCTATTCAAACATATCAGTTATCACAATAACTATAATTGTTCAATCATTGCAACTATGTTAATTTAGTATACTAACCTGGCGCCTCTAGTGTCATAGAGCAATGCCCACTTCTCCAACGGCTCCGCCTCTATCCAGTGCGAGAAACACTTAATGTTTCTTGACGATCGTCTCCTCAGATTTCGAGGATCGAGCGCTCCAAGGGGTGATAGCCTTTTGGGTGGGCAATCGTTCGGCGTTGCTGGTTATTTCTTCAGCTCTTCATTATGTGCGGTAGTGTGCTTATCCAACTCGGCCAATATTGTGTTGAACTTACGTGCCTGGTTCTGCTTGCATAACCTCTTAAATAAGTTCATCAGTTTCTTATTCTTGAACTACCTGAAAAAATTTGCTCCCAAATGTCTCATGCACCACCTGTTTTGCATGTCACACCATGGAAAAGGCTCATCAAGGTCCTCCTGTAGAGTCTTAATTGCCGAAATGATCCTTTATGATGATCATGGAAGATGCACACGTTGGGCCGATCACGAACTACCCCGAACTTCAAATGTCTGAAAAACCACAGCCAGTTATCCTGGTTCTCACCCTCAACAAATGCAAAGGCTTATGGAAGTATGTGGTTGTTCGCATCAACTGCAATGGTCGTTAGAATCTGCCCCTTATATTTTCTAGTCAGGAATGTACCATCGACACACAACAATGGACGGCAGTACCTGAATGACGCAATGCAAGGACCCAATGAAAAAAAAGCACGACAAAATATCGAGATCTCATTACCATCCACTTCACTTTCTTCAAAAGTGGTGTACGTGCCAGGGTTGATTTCCTTCAAGACATCAAGCACACAAGGTAGGTTATAATACGAAGCCTCGTATGTGCCAAACCTCTTCTCTAATATCTTTTGCTTCGCACGCCAGGCCATCAAGTAACTTATCTGGTACTTAAATGTTCTCAAGATTGCTTTCTGAATATAAGAACACTCAATGTGTCCCGCTTCTCGATGATCTCATTGAATATCATGCTAGCGATTACAGCCGCATTCAAGTTGCGGTGTTTCACCAGAATATTTTCTAGTCTGCATGTGTGCCCATCTACTCGTGATAAAATCTAAAATGTCTCGTGACTTCGCTTGTATGCATGTACTGAATTCACATCCTTCAATTTCAGACTTCTTTGTGTATCTATCCGCCCGACAAAACAACCCGGAACTCTCTCTGATGCGATAGTGCCCACAGCCTCATTGCCAACTTCAACTCAGAATTGTTTGCGAAAATTTGATTCAGCCGAATGGCATTGCTACCATACTCCCAACGCGACTCATGTCCCCACAAAACTTCCATAGCAGCTTTGTTTTTCCTATTCTACTCGTCAGGGATGGGTACATCCGTTGCCCCAGTACTACCATGCATTTCATCATCATTATCTTCCCCCCTCCTCATCTTCGTCGATGTCATCATCACACTCCAACATTTCAGCTTCATCTTGCATCGCCATACGGTCCACCAACTCCAATTGATCAACAAGTTGCTTGATCTCCCCCCCTTCATCGGCCCGACCTTCCGCGTTTGCTGCATCCCTGTTATCATCCTCTGCTACTACCTCAACCGGCACCACTTCCTGAACTTGTTCAGCTGTAGCCGATATGCTGCTTTCGCCCACACCGCTAATATTCACCTCTTCTCTAGGGCAAGCCTGCATCAGCATTACACATTCAAGGCTAGATCCCTTACACCACCTTAACCATTTCTGCCACAAGTACGTCTGATCTACTTTCTTCAACTCCCACATAGCCGAGTCACCCTTACTACGCGTGAATAAGATTTGAATGGTAACAGAGTAAACACTTGGATCTAGGGAAAAATATTGGGTCAACCAAAACTTTATATCACGGATGCTAACTCTATCGGGGAATAAGTGTTCCACCATGGTGACCGTAAAACTGCTCAAATCAACACCATTCTGCCCAGTTTTTATTTCATCATCGCCATAATATATCCTAAATTTCACTAGATCCGACATTACTGTGACGAAATAAACAAAATTGATTTTTAGATCACCACTAACGTTTAATATCACTAACTAAACAAAATTAAATTTTATATCACTCCTAATATGTAATATCGCTAACCTAAACTAAACAGCGCTAATATACTATCCCGCTACTAATACTACAATATTACAATACACATCTAATATCGCTAACCTAGAATATCTAATATTGCTAGTTAACAAGAATATTAACTAGAACGACAAAATTATATTACACATCTAATATCGCTAACCTAGAATATCTAATATCGCTAATTAACAAGAATATTAACTAGAACGCCAAAATTATATTACACATTTAATATCGCTAATTAACAAGAATATTAACTACAATGACAAAATTATATTACACATCTAATATCGCTAACCTAGAATATCTAATATCGCTAATTAACAAGAATATTAACTAGAACTAACTAATTATATTACACATCTAATATTGCTAACATTGCATCAATATCTAAAATCGCTAATATTGCATCAATATCTAATATTTGACCATCCTAATAGTCACTACAAAAATTTAACAATAAAATTACAAAGTGACGATTTTACCACTTTTTTTCTTCTTTCTCTTCTTCCTTCTTCCTCCCTCCTCTCTCCCTCATCTCTCTCTCTCTCTTCCCCTCTCCCTCCCGAGCGAACTCCCTCCCACACCCACACTCACTCTCTCCCTCTCTTCCTCTCCCTCTCCCTCTCCCTCTCCTCTTTTTCGCTAGTCGCCCGAGCTCTCCTCTCTTCTCTTCGCCGCTCGGTAGTAACGAACGCTTCGCTCGGTCGATCGATCGAAATGAAAGCGATACTCACCTATTTTCATTAACGGTGTGGCGAAAATACCTATTTTCACCACACCATTTGGCGAAAATAGGCTGATCTCGATAATTAGAGTTCCAAACGAGTATTAATGTCGGATTAACCTATTTCCACCAAACGGTTTGGCGAAAATAGTATTTTCGCCGAACGGTTTGGCGAAAATATCGAAAATATTTTCACCAAACGGTTTGGCAAAGATGTATTATTTTTGCAATTTTTTTAATCCACGAATTAATGTCGCAATTTCTAAAAAAATAATATTATTTAAAATAAATTCCCTTGTGCTAAGCTTATCGAATTTAAGGACTTTGCTTTGCTCTACTGATAGGAGAGTGCTCAAAACGTTTGACCGGCATATATTCTTAAAGAATTAATTATTTTGGACCAATGCTATGCCTACAGTATCCCCTAAATGCTAAACCTATCACTCTATTGCTAGCATATTAGCTTTTACCCCTTTCATGTTAGAACCGTTCCTCTTTTCTAGAATCAACAATTAAATGTGTATAAGCAAATAAAATGACCTAATTAAATGTTAAGTCATGCAGATCTAATCTCAAAATATTCGTGAATTCAAAATCTTATTAGTTGATAAAAGATCTAATTTGGATTAAATTTATAAATCCTGTTAGCAAAATAACCTTAAGTATTATGATTTCTTACCCACATCAATATTTCTTGTGGAAATGTAGTTCTTATGGAGCCCAATCCCGAGCCTGTAATGGAGGAGACTTCCAACCCGAGCCCGAGCCGATATCTTAACATCGAGCCAATCACCGAAGATGCCGAGGTCTCCACCGCTGTTGCAGATGATGCTCTCGTTGCAAGACGACAAGGCCGAGGGAAAACTAAGAAACCTGAAGGCTGGTATACCATCTCGGAGGTCTCAAATGTTGGGGCCCCTATTGCACCATAGAAGTCAGCAGTAAAATAAGGTCCACATGTGGATACATCATTAGGGATAAAGTGCTAATCACCAATTTGGATTGGGACAAAGTGCCCCACGCCACCAAAGAGGATCTATGGACAGAGCTCAAAGAAACATTTGAATTCCCCGAAGAAGAAGAGCTCGTGCATCGCGATGCGTTGATGACCATGGATGCAGCTTGGAGCAACTTCAAGACGAGGCTGAATACAAACTATGTGAAGAAAAACCAGTCAGCCATCGAAGACTATCCAAAATTAGAGCCATATTGGGATGAGTTTATGGTGATAAAGCAAGATGAAGCGGCAAAGAAGTCCAGTGAGGACCACATAAACATCACAAGGAGGAATACTCACCCCCACAAACTAGGCATGAGTGGGTACGCCGGTAAAATTCCTCAATGGGTTGACTGGCACAAGTTTCTTGATTGGACTACTAGACAGAGTTAAGCATTACGTGCTAGTGAGGGCATCTATCATGTCCGGTGGGGCCCTATCATTCAAAAGCAACGATGATGAAGTAATGTCGCAAAGAGTTCAGCAGCTACACGCCGAGTCCAGCCAAGGAAATTTCCACCCAGACATGGAGAAAGATGAACTAACGGCGGCCCTGGGAAACAAAGGGCACCCTGGTCAGACACGAGGAGTTGGGGTCAAGGTTCCCTGGAAGATGGGATTCCCAGAGCACGGAGACTCTTATAGGAGTCGGAAGAGAGCCAAAGAAGAGCGTACCAAAAAAGAATTGGAAAAGATGAAGGAAAGGGTTCTTCGAGAACTACAAAGCACCATACAAGAACAAGTTCAACAACAAGTACAAGAAGCCATGCTTCAGTCGCAAGTCCACAACACTCTCTCCAGCCCTACGAATAGTCGCAGTAGTTGCGCATCCATGCCATTGGTAGAACTGGATAACACCCATTATCCTGTGGACGACATACAAGAACCCACACCTTGCTAGCTCAACATGCCCGTCATGAACATATTCTTGCAAGCTGGTATAGGAATAGCTTATCCATGCCAAGAAGGGGGTGTTCTGCACAACTCCCCGATAACGCTAGGTTATACAAAGGTCCAGGTGGACACGGTACTTCCACAGTTTGCTGACATCGCGCTGGAAAATCCCTGCAACAACAAGGTTACAACTCAAGGAAGTGTCGTCCACTCATTCATCCAGTGGCGCAAGCGTGACATCGTCTTGGACCATGTAGTGCCTGCCTCTCCTGCAGTAGAACTCACGCTACCGTCACCAACACCTAAGCGTGAAATGGCAATGAAGCAAGATGAAGCTCCAAAGAAGTCCAGTGAGGACCGCATAAACATGGCTAATGTAAGTACTTCAACGGACAAACTAATTATAACCCTTGATCCAAAGAAATGGCACATTAGACAAATTGTATCAACTAGATCAGGTGAAGCCAGAACAGAGTACGATGTGGTGATAGCAAAAAGTAAGGGTAAGGCGAAGACTGAAATACAAGATAACCAAGAAAGATTGGCATTCGAGCTGGGGAAGCCATTAGTCACCCCTTCAAAGTTAAATAGCCTATCACTCATGATGCAGCGATTACATGCCTGGTACATGCAGCGATCCAACCAAGAGGTACTCCCGAAGGTTATCACTGCCCTTTTTCGAGAGGAACATTTTCACCATGAGGGAGTTGGCTGCTTCATGATAGAATTCGATAACTTGCACAATTTGTTCTATCACGATGCCCTCGACATATCTTTTTTGAGATGCTGGTCACTGTAAGTGTCTAATATATAAATCATGGTCTACGTTCATGTAATACCGATAAATGTCATGTCTAACTTTTTCCTTATCTAAATATGAGATAATCGAACTAAGAAGAACCCAGGGACCAGTGGGATTCCTTGACCCGGGAACGGTCTGTTAGGCCGAAATCACAAGAGTACCAAATTAAGGAGGTCGAGGATTATGTATATAACACTTTGATCAAGCCACAAGACAAGGAGTTTATACTTTTACCATACAATTTTAAGAAAGTTTCTCACTAGCTAGTTAAATTTCGCGTTGATTTTGCTCTTTACTTTGATCTTAGGACTAATGACTATGGAATCATACACGTGTATGTAGCTTCCACTGGATTCTCATAGTAATTACTCTAGAGAAGAGCAAGATGCTGATCATGGACCCGCTGGATAAAGATAGAAAAAACTACAAAGAGATGATAACTATAATGAATAATGATTTCAAAAGATATTGTAAAAAGAGCTCAAGATACCATCCATACCATAAATCCCTTTCAATCCGTACTAGCCGGTATGCACGCAAGCAATATTCTTACATCGCATTTCTTAGTAAATAACTCCTTCCATGACATTTTAGTTTATTCAATTTTTACAGTGTCACAAGTAGCCGCAAGGCACAAATTTATGTGGATACTTCGTGTGCCAATACATGCGCGAAATCTTAGGTTCTACAATAATAAACAATGACGTAGAGGTTTGTCATGCTTACATCACACATTGATTCACACCACTCAATTTCTATATACTCTGAGATTTATTTTTCCTATTTATAGCGTCTCAAGTTGCCTACGGGAAGACTGCTTCCTGTGGAAATCCAAACCATTTAGGGACAGCTCGCCTACTTCATCATGAAGGAAATCATCAACGCAAAAGGCGAGTTTCATAACAAAGACAACAATGATCCAATCATCCATACACTACAGTAATCGTGAAAATTTTCGTCGGCCAATTTCACTTTTGTCGGCTTTTAAGAAAACCGACGACATTTAATTAATTTACGACGGCCAAAATCAGCCGACAAAAGTTATGGTTTAAATTTCGTCGGCTTCTATATAGCCGACGAAAGTTAATTATTTTTCGTCGGCAAAGAGAAACTCAATAAAGTAAACCCGGTTAGGGTTTCGTGAACCCTACTTATTTTCGGTTGTTATGTGGCCAACTAAATTTAATTAATTTCGTTGGCTAAGAGAAACCCCGAAAATAAACCGGGTTAGGGTTACGTGGCGGCTCTAATTTTTCGGTTAGATTGGGGCCGACGAAAATTACTTATTTTTAAACCGATAGAAACCCACGAAAATAGCACGACTTAGTCAAGTCCCGTTCGCTCGGCTCGGCAATTTCACGCGTTCCTCCACTCGCGCTCATCTCCGTCTGACGCCGCCGCCGCCGCTTGCCGCCGCCGCCGCCGCGCTTGCCGCCGCCGCCGCTTCGCTGACGCCGCTGCCGTCGTCCGCACGCCGCCGACACCGCCGTCGTCGCGCCGCCTGCCGCCGCCGTCGCCCCGTGGCCGCCCTCGCCCCAGCAGCGACGCCGTCGTCCCCAGGCCGACTTTCGACGCCTCTGTCGCCCCACAGCCGCCCAGCGCCGCCACCAGCGTCGTCAAATCGTCGTCGTTCTTCCTTCCGAGAAAAGTGAGCAGCATCTGACATTTTGAAATACTCCATCATTTTGCATTGTTTCCTTACCATGTACTTAACATCAACAAAAGGATCATTGACAGCCACAACTTCAATATCATCTCTGCTGGTTGCAATTCGCAAGACCAATCTCCCAATCCGCCCAAACCCTACAGTAACAAAAACATATAGCTAACATTTAAGAACAAATTGCATATGTATTACTTTGTTTACTTTCGACTTATGATACAAAAGTGTAAACTACCACCGCAGGCGAAGTGTGATCTGGTTACTAGACTGAGAAGTACTTATTACCTTTTTTATGACCTTGTAAGGTGATATTTAAACCAGTATATTTGGTATACATCATATATTAGACCAAAAAAACAAGGCCTAAGCATCCAAGAAAATTCATTGACCGGCAAGAATTAATCATCTCATCTAGATTACAACAGTTTTTGCATCAATTTTTGTCCCTAGATGAACACAAGACTACAAGAGACTCACCATTGATGGCAACCTTCGTCTTGTCCCCACTCGAATATTCTACAGACAAAAACAAAAGCAGAACAAGATAATAGAATTAATAATCAGATGGCACAGCAAGCTGTAATGTTTGTTGAACCCATCAACTCACGTGGAACGGCAGGGGGCGCCTGCGTAGCTATCGCCCTCAGCGGCTCTACATTCCTAGCACTTTTACAGTTCACAAGAATTAGATGTGACATATCGTGCATAATCTGGTATTACTGTTCCAAGGTAGCGAGGGATTAGGCATCAGAAGCAGGCACTTACGACGAAGAGGAAGCAGCAATGGAGGGGAACCCGCAGCCAAACCGAGCTGAACCCGTGCTCCTCACGCATGACACCTATGCCGTTGCAGCCAAATCGCGTCAATTGGAGTAGAAATCTTTCCAGTATCAACATAAAATCTATCCCAGAAAGAGGAAGGCTTCTGAAGACGTAACGTCTCAATTCACAGTATTAAATTAGGAAGAAGTCGTTGGCTAAACCAAATTAGCTCACAGGTTATATGGCAGCCCCTAAACTGCTCAAATGGCCGAGATTTTTGTTCAAACAAACCGAAGGTATCAAGTTTCACCAAATGAAAGCAAACCAGGACCGGAACCAAATCTAGGCACAGAAATAATTCAAAAAAAATATATGAAAGGACTCGCAACAACCTAACCCACCCGCGTGAACCCCTACCGAGAGAGAGAGAGCACGGACCGGTGATAAAATACCTTGATGGGATCGGGGGCGGCGCGGGATCCGGCGAGGTTGGAGAGAGAGACCGGTTGATAAAATACCTTTAAAACTTGTGCAATACCAGCTGTTGATATTTCCCACGTATCTTTTATTTATATGACTCTTTTGATTGCATCAAGTTACGGCTTCTTTACTTGTGAGTTGCTTTGTTCATCACTTATATTTTGAAATAAGCAACTAGGCATGCATTGATTTCTAGTTTGGATTGCTATCTAGCTTTACAATATCTAGAATTTCATATTGCATCGATAATCACTTGACCATTCAAACTTCACAACTATCCACTGTTGTGCATTGCCTTGCTCTTGAATTCACTTAGTCATTACCGTTGTTGTGTTCACCAATACCAAATGTGAGTTTTGATCTCAATTCACTTCGAAACAATAAGAACTTTACTTGCAATGAGGGATGCAATTGAGTGATTTTGACATATATATATACCACAAATATATTTGTTGTCTTCATACAAGTAAGCACGATAGGACTAGAATCTTTTTATTTTCCTTTATATGGGAGTACTGTTCAATCTAAATCTACAATTTAAATCAAGAGCATTCAATAATTACTCTAAGGCTTTCCCATTAAAAATAAATAAATAGACTAAGCCTTACCACTACATGGTTAGACAAGCTGAATAATACAATGTACATGTCTTACATTGACTGACCATACATTTTATTTCATATATGCATGTTCTTCAGTACTTACCTTTCCAAATTACGCTGTTAGTGTCACGAAACCTATGTGTTACCCGTTCCGGACCGGCACGCCACACATGCGCCACACATGTGAGATGTGCTGGTCCGGAATTGTCCCTTTTTTGGACAGCCTCGGAGTGACCGATAGAGCGTGGTATTTATGACGAGCCACGGGGTCCAAACGAGATTTCGACGGCATAACCCTGATGTTCTCCGCTGCACCATATCCGGGCGTGCAGATGGAGAACAGCGGGTTATCTTCGCCGAATTTCTTCGGACCCTGGGCTAAATCATAAATGCGTCTTCTGTCGACCACTCTTGGGTGGGTTTAGGACATATCCTTACCTATAGATGTAGGGCCATGATATATATAGGAACGGAAAAACTCATGATTACACTTGCTTTAATCTGTAGCCTCAAGTATGGGTGACGATCGGCGATGGATGTATGATGGTTGGGATAAGAGTGGGGCTCACTCGGATGAGTGGGTGGCCAAGACTACGGCTTTTGTGAACCGTGCGTTCTCTTTGTCTAATACCGATAAGGTGAGGTGCCCATGCAGCAAGTGCCAAAATTTGTCCAAACATGACAAGACAAAGGTGACGCTAGACCTTTGTCGGCACGGATTCATACCAAGCTATGAGCTGTGGGTGCACCACGGCGAGTCATTCTCTCAAGCTGAAGTAGAAGAGGTAGATGATGATAGGGCGGACGATGATAGGATGGACGAGATGCTTGAAGCTATATGGCCGGAGTTCGAACTACATTCCAAGGATCCGCCTACACCAGAGGTTGAAAGGTTCTTCGAGGCCCTCAAAGCTTGGAAGAGCCGTTGTACGAACCAATGTAGTGACCCTCCTAGCTTTTGTGACACGGCTCATGGCCATTAAGTCAAAGTTTGCCTTCTCGAATAATTGTTACAACGAGCTCTCCAACTTGATCGGTGATGTGCTTGAAGCCTCATAACATGCCCAAAGACATGTACCATGCCAAGAGATTGGTTTCTACTCTTGGTATGAAATATGAGAAGATTGATGTGTGCAAAGACAATTGCATGCTTTTCTGGAAAGGGCATAAGAATGAGAAGAAGTGCTTAAAGTGTGGCAAACCGAGGTACGTAGAGGTCGTAAATGAAGACGGTGCAAAGGTGATGACTGATGTTGCACATAAGCAACTTCGTTACATGCCGATTACACGCTGGTCAAATTTACATTTCTCTCAAAGAGAACCGCTAGGCACATGAGGTGGCACAAAGAAGGTGTACGTGAGAACGACGGAGTGATGGTGCACTCGTCTGATGGTGAGGCATGGAGGGCTCTGGACAGCTTTGACGCAGACTTCGCCCGTGATGCGAGAAATGTTCGCATTGGGTTGGCGACGGATGGCTTCACACCTTTCGGCCAATCCGCGTTCATGTGTGAGGTAATAAGGGACGAGACCCATCACACCCCGAGCAGCTGTGCACTCAGGTGGCCTCAAATCGACTGGTGAGTTATCCACAATTTTTTTCGAGCTCTAAGTTGTATGGTTCGCTTCTGCCTGCAGGAGAGATATGGGCAGGAAATGGTCAGGCGTCATGGTGAATGCTACGATTGGCGGAAGGAACGTATTGATGGTGTGGCCGTGCATGCTACCGGAGGCGGAAAGGGCCATGGATTTCTCAAACTTTGTTAATGCGAGCAATAAATTGAAGTTCTAAAGCCTTTGTGTTTCTGTATTTTGAAGGTACTCCATGTTCACGGAGTGATTGACTCGAGGAGGTGCGAGCTCGAGAGGGGGTCTTCTTGCAGAGCTTGGGGTTAATGTGATCGCCCCTCGAGGCGGGAGGTAGAGGTTGCTAGGCTGCGCGAGGAGCTAAGGCTGCGGGATGAACATCAAAGGTCGCAGGAGGCATACTATGCTCAGAACATGACACAGCAGTAGGCGGCTATTCAAGTAAGTTTCGGGCCTTTCTTAGCATCTATCACTATCTTAATACCATACAATACTACACGAGAAAGAGATGCAGCTAGCTAGCTAGCTAGACAACTGAGCTATATTTGTCGAAGCAGCTTATAATAGATCTATTTGGGAAGAACCCCGTTTGTGCTAGCTTGTACACGGCATTAGTAAGTAAAGCTTCCACCAGACATTTCTCATACAAAGACTACCTATGTAGTTGCTGAATTTTAATTAATTTAAGCATCAATCACCACAATCATAGTTTAGCTTTTATATTTTCTATAGCAGATCTCTCTCTCTCTCTCTATATATATATATATATATATATATATATATATATATATATATATATATATCCAATTTTGCATGTAAGAGAAATAGTTAATTCAAGGCCAAAAAATGTGATATTTTCAATCGAATTTGTCCCTAATAAAGAAAGACTTGAAATGTTTCATCTTTCACCTTTGACATCTGCAAAAGTTGCTGCATTCAGAAGCTCTTCCAAATGTTGCTATTTTTCTATTGATCAAGATCAGTTCTTGCATCACCATCACGCAGACACGCACGCAGAAAAGAATTTCTAGGAACAGAAACGATCGATGCATCAAAGACGAAACAATTCAGGGAAAAGCGCTTCATGCATTCATGCTTGTGCCTTTGTTGCTTCAGAACGGCGGGCAGGGAGATTGCATAAAGGCTGACAGAATGCAAGATCTTGCATTAATTAGATTAGCAACTGGATGAATGAAATGAATGTAGGCACTGCAGCGCAAATGTGCAATGCAATTGAGTGCTGCCCCTCTGCATGCTGGGTTGGCAAATTGCAGCATTCAGTAGTTTGCCTGCTGCCTGCACTACCGCTACTTTTCGTTGGTTGTTATTGCTACCTGAAAGCATTGAATCATGCATGTACTACTATTAGGAGTTAATAACACTAATATATGGAAGTTAATTCGATGGTCCAAACTATCTATAAAAGTTTAGGTTTGGTGCATGAT
This sequence comes from Guadua angustifolia, assembly GCA_036346375.1. Classification (NCBI taxonomy): domain Eukaryota; kingdom Viridiplantae; phylum Streptophyta; class Magnoliopsida; order Poales; family Poaceae; genus Guadua; species Guadua angustifolia. The sequence continues at coordinate 63,536,802 of CM070500.1, forward strand.
CTCCCAATGCATGAAAGAACCAGGAATGGCCAGACAGGAATCTTGCCTTTTGAACTGCAATACAATTACACTGTGACATGAATAATATAGTGAAGCAATTCTGAAAAAAAGACAGTACAGTCAAAAAAAGATGATGCTAGTATTATATTCTTAATTCTAGTGCTTGTTTTCATGTGTAATAGTTCAGCTAGCTATGTTATGTTCCTTCAATGCATAGTTGAGAAAAGGTTTTTGATTGGAGAGGGAACAGACAAAATCTATCCTGTTCCTTCTACTTTGAAACTGACACATTGCATTTACAGGCAATGTTCCAGCAGCAGGGCCAGACCATTGTCTTTCCACCATGGCAGCTGCCACCACCACCGCCACAATGGGGGATGTATCCTTCGGCACATTCTCCTGCAGCTCAGGTTAGCTAAACTTGGTCTTTTTCTAGCGATATATCGTCAATCTAGCTAAACTTACTCTAATCTAGTTAAATTTGGTCTATTGTATCGTAGGGATCGGGGACAACACGCCTGTGTTTACCAAACTCCGCCACATAAATTAGCAAACACTGCAGAGCATGTTCGTTTGTCACTTGTCATATTCTTGGTTAGTTTTGTTACTTCCCACAATTTTTTGACTAATCGTGAATTTTGATCTTTAGGATTCCGAGAGGCCATCTCAATTCGTTCAAAACCTATTTGGCTCCGCAGGTAGCAGCCACAACTCAAATGATCCTCGTGATATGTAATCTTGAGATGTTTGATAATAATCTGTGAAATGATATTATTATGTGTGGATGAATGATATTATGTGTATGACTAGCAGTATGTGCATTTAGAACACAAGCCAAACTGTATTTGAATTGTATCCATAATGATGTGGATGAAGTGTTTCTCATTGGGTGTAAGTGTTTGTTAGCGTTTAGTGGGACAAAAGTCGCTGATGGCAGGTGAATTCGTGTGAAATTCTCTCCGCTTGTATGTCTAAGTGAGTATATGATGTTCGAACCTTGGTTGTTAATGCTTGATTCGAGTTGATCTTTTGAATGGTGGTATCTGTGTGCAAGGATATATGTGGATATTTGAATGATATATATGTGTGGATGAATGAGTGAATGATATATGTATTATTATGAATGATGTCTAAATCTGTATGAAAAATGGGTTTACTGGGCTGTTTTTTTGTCACCTCGAATAACTTTCATGGGCCAGGAAAAACCGGCGAAAATTAACCTTATTTATTTTCGTAATGGGCAAAACCATTTAAAATTAAATTTATTTATTTTTTTAATTGGGCGAGTGTTTACGAAAATAAACCTTATTAACTTTCGTGGGCTAAACGTAAACCGACGAAAATTAACCTTATTAACTTTCGTGGGCTAGAAGAAAACCGATGAAAATTAATTATTTCTCGTCAGCCGTCATGGCCGACGAAAATTGTAACTTTCAAGACTAACTTTCGTCGGTAGCGTTCTCGCCGCAGCGAAAATACCTAACTTTCGTCGGTTGCCGATGAAAATTAAGCTAACTTTCGGCTCCTTATCTCTGACGGCCGTGGTCTGACGAAAATAAGGCCATTGCCATCGAAAATTACTATTTTCATCGGTAATGGCCTTACTTTCGTGGGCTTGTGGCCCACGAAAATTTCCAGGATTCCTGTAGTGATACTCATTTTACACATCGTGTGTCTCTAACCAACACCGAAGACTAGTAGGCTTGTAGTTTAGAAAACTAGTTTAGTCTTTCATTATTTAAATTTTGTCTCATTACAAAGTGTAAATTGATGTTTTATTATGGCTAATCTTATGCTACTTTGTGTATACATCTGTTACAATGTGCATGCTATATCTATTCTATGTGTATGCTATTTCAGAGAGTATGGCTAGCGCTGTCTGAGGTTAGCCTGAAATGCCATTTTTTATTTTGTTATGTAGCGTTATCAGTGGCGATTTTTGGCTAAAACCGCCACTGATACTCGTACTATCAGTGGCGGTTCTAGCCAAAAACTGCACTGATACTGAGAGTATCTGTGGCGGTTCTATTGAAAAATCGCCACTAATACAAGATATCTATGGCGGGTTATGAATAGAACCGCCACAGATAACCGTGTATCTGTAACAGTTTGTGGCTAGAACCGTCACAGATACATGGTTATCAATGGCGGTTTTTTGCTGGAACCGCCACAGATAATGTATTTGTAGCGGTTCGAAAACCGCCACTGATAATTCTCGATTATCAGTGGCACTAAATCTGTGGCGGTTCAAAAACCGCCACTGATGGTAGTTATGAATTGCCACAGATGACCTTTTTCAAGATAGTAATTCTAATTTCGATTGTGCGATAATTATTGTAACATTAAGAAAAAATGAACAACCGCAACAAAATAGGTTTTGATCCAAAAGGGGATATCACAAATCTATCAAGAAAAGTTGACTTAAAAAATACAGATCTTGTTCCGATATGAACATGACAAGATATACTAGCACAAAATTTCGAACCAAAACAAATTTACTTTGTAACAACCCTCGTAACATTTTGAGAATGTTTGTGCAACAAATGCAGAAGACACGTGTAATAAAAATCACTGTCAAGAAATGGAGAAGACAACACTGGAGGCAAAGAGGTACACCGGCTCTGACGACAGTTTCTCCTGCACACGGTGGCGACCGTCGAGGACCTCTACGCCACTAGATCTAGAGGTGATGCCCATTCCTCGGCATCCCAGTGGCCCAACCTGAGACAGTGTCACTTCCTCAGCCTCTCGGCTACCAGATCTAGAGGAACGCCCCCCTCCTCGGCATCCTGGCAGCTAGAGTGCAACTGTGGCAATATCAACTGGGTATTGGCATTAGAGATAGGAGAGAGCCAATTCCAATTATTTATGGGAACGCACCGTTCGAGGGAGACGTTCGGATAAGAAAGAAGAAACGGGTGATATGGGCTTTTCACTGTCCGTGGGCTGTGGGAATGTTCGCTAACATCCGATTTTACCGGGCACAGACTCGGAGCCATTCATTTTTGCTATTAAATAATTATTTGGAAATTTTTAGCACGCCTTTAATCTCGGGAAAGTATACGGTGAAAGTAGACATATGTGAAATCATGAAAGTAGACAATCAGGAACGTTGGATTAAACTTGAATGGTTCAAATCTAGGTGGAATCCCACCTCCTCCACTTAAGTGGAGAAATTTTATAATTTTTCTAAGGGGTTATGTGTAAAACGTATTTAAGTGAGGAGGTGGGATTCCACCTAGATCTGAACCATTCAAGTTTGATCTAACATCTCTGATTGTCTACTTTCATAATTTCACCATATGTCTACTTTCACCATATACTTCCCCTTTAATCTCACCAGTTTTTTTAGACAGATAGGTTAAAGGAGCTGCGACTGGATTGAAAAGTTGTCTTTTGTTTATTGGGTTGTAAAGCAGCTGTAGCTAGCGGCTGTGACTTTTCTTGTTACGTTGTTTAGTAAACTGGCTGTTGCAGCTATAGCTTTTGTGAGCTAACCGAACGGAAAGGTAGCAACATAGAGAAGTACAGCAACATTCGAGTAGAGAGGTGACGTGGAGGCAGGTGGGGTGGCGGAGGTCGAGAAAGCAGAGTAATCGAGGTGGGAAGTGGTCAAGCGAAGCCACAACTGAAAAATTCCTTCTCAGCAGCTGCAGTTTTTTGTGGTGCTTCTGCTGTGACTTAACTTCCCGGCTGTTTTACAGCTAGGCTATTTGTACTATTGATATTACAAGGTCTAATCCACTGTTCTACACGGCACCCCGTGTCCTTGATCTTTTACATAGGATCAGAGCGGTGATTCCGACAACCTTATTCATTCAGAGCCAGGAATTAAATTTTGCCGAATTTTTGGATTTCGGGACTCCACGTAATCCAAACTATCGGCCAGATAAAAAAATTTGAAATTGCTACCTTTAGAGCCGTGAACTTTTAGAGCTGGATTTGACCGGATTTTGTCCAATAACCCAAAGACAGTTACCTTGTCAGAATTTTATAAATTTTCTTGAGTGTGATCATGATCTAAAATTTTTTACGAGAGATTACTAATTGTCTCAGTACCATTATATAAAATTTTCAAAAAAAATAACTTTTTTTGTTTGCTCACTCAAATCTATGTAAGCACTGAACTTTATTTGTTATATTATATTTCAAAAATCAAACTGAGAAAGAACATAAATGGTATTGTGCCTTGTAAGAATTTTATAAATTCATTGAAGGGTGATCATGATTCAAAATTTTTATGAGATATTAATAATTTCCTTATCAACCTTCTGTAAAAAATTTAAAAATTTTAAACCTTTTTTGATTGTTAAAGCAAATCTATGTATTGATTATCGGGCTTTTATTAGGATGTAGCACTGTCATAATTTTTAAAACTTATTTAAGCATGATCATCATATAAAACTTTTATATAACCATCAATGCTACATCAGGACAATCCACAAAAATTTTCAAATTTTTATAATATGGTTTGGATAATTTTTCATTTCGTTCAAATTTGCCGATAAGCCTTTTAAAAGGACAGTTGCACTGTTAAAATTTTTAAAAATTCATGACATTTGATTATTATCTAAAAATTTTATGAGAATATTATATATATGTCAGGACCATCCACAAAAAAATTCAAAATTTTATAACCTCATTTGTTCTAATTTTCATTTGTTTCAAACTTGCCAGTCAGTGTTTTATTAGGATAGTAGCAATATTTGAATTTTTAAAAATTCCTCAGATTTGATAATTATATGAAAATTTAATGAGAACATATGTAATGTGTCAAGAACCTTCAAAAAATATTTCAAAATTTTTTGATATCGTTTAGACCATTTTTCAATCAATTGAAATTGGGCAAAATTTCAGATTTTTTGCCGAAACTTCGGAAATTTTGGAATAAAAAAACCGGGTTTGAATTTTGAACCAATTTTGTCCGAAATAATGAAATTTTGCCGAAATTTTGGCCACCGGTGAAATTTTATTCAAAATGAAATTCGAATCCTTGTTCGCAACATTACTTTTTTTTTAACCGGAACAATAGTTTGTTCCTGCGAGTATTCGCATCTCTTGTCAGCGGGTTCTTGCTTGTGGGTAGGGGTGAAAACGGAACGAAAACGGTCGGTAAATAGCTGTTCCGTTTTCATTTCCATACTTTTTACCGGTAGCGGAAACGAAATCGGAAACTCCGGAAATGGATACGGAAACGGATAGTGACGGAAACGGAAACGGAACGGAACGGAGCGGATACGGAAACGGAAATGGAAAATTTCACAAGAATGTAGTACATGATCTATTCAAAGTTAGCAAAGAGCATATGTCCTTTGTCTACAGTATAAACAAGCACTGCGAATACTATCAAAGCCAAAAATAACAATCAAGTGTTCAACTCAACAACAAGAAAACAATTGGTAAACATAATATCTACAACAACCAATTTCATGCTGTTACATTTTTCAGTGCCCTGATCCTGAACAAAAATCTTTCCATGGAACAAATCATCTAGGACCAATTTCACGCTGTTACTTCCTGTCCATTTGGTGCAGAAACAAACCATCTAGGTCCATTTGGTACAAAAGTAGTTTTTCTTAAGTATCTTGATTACTGTTTTCTTGTAACCGAAGGCAAACCAAATTGACTCAGGTGCAGCCTTAGTGCCTAAGAATCCATTAAAACTAAAGAAGTTCTCATTCTAGGAAGTTGGCTGCTAATTTTTTTATTTATTTTAGAACATATTTTGTGACACAATTTATGTATGTTCTACTACAACGTCCTGCCTATAATTCTTCATTTTATCAGCTAACCTGAAGCATTTTTCACTCCAGGTTGGTGTCACAAAAGTAGCAAACCAGAAAGGCACACAAACTATCTGAGTCACACCTTTGCAATATCAATAAAGGGTTCTAGTAAGAAGATATAAATTGTGTTAATTCAATAGCTTGTGCTCAAAAGCCCTTCAATCCTCTCTTTACCAACAATTATTCAAATAAAAAAAACTTCAAATGTAGTAGCATCCATCTGTTTAAATTTGAGATAAAGTGGGAAACGAATTTAGATCACAGACTCAACAATCTTCAAGCACACAAGCAACTGGGATGAGATTCCTTCTCCCCCGTGGACCACACTGTATGTTTTCTCATCTAGCTAGCTGGAGATATGCATTCCCTTCTGATCAGTCGTGCTTAAGAACCGACAGACATCTGCTGGCTACCGCAGTCACACACAAGCCAAACATGCTGGAACATTCCTTCAGAAACCAGCAACAATTTTCTTTTTCTACTCATTAAGAATTCAGAAACATTTAGACAGAGACTGCAATTACATGCCTAATTAGTACATCCAGTCAAGTCAATCAGCCAGGCTCCCAAATGAGATGGCATTGCTTCTTACAGAAGTTCACCTTTACTGAATTGTTTCTCAGGGATAAAAATAAGAAGCACAAAGGGGGACAAAATCATCGACGGGAGTAAAATCCTGTAATTTTGATTATGATATCCACATATAATGGATAGAGCCAACAAACCTAAGACAGAAAACCATACTACAAACTAGAGACACCATGATTCATCAACATACGATCGATATTCCAGATACCACAAAGAAAAAAAAGCAAAAAAAAAAAAAAAATCATCACCTCGAGCTCCGGCAGGAGGCCTCTGCGGCTCAACCGCCGCCGGCCCGGCGGTGATTCTCCGTAGGCCTCCTTGCGGCGACGGCGCGGCGCCTCACCCTCTCCGGCTTCCCGGATGCCGATGGCGATGGGGGGCGCCTCACCCTCTCCGAGTCTCCGGCTTCCCGGATGGGCGATGGCGATGATAAGCCAAATGGCTGCGGTGGGCGCAGCGCGTGGAAGTCACCGTGGGGCGCAGGGAGGCGCGGTGGGGTCAGCGCCAGAGAGGCGCGAGAAGCGCGAAGCGGCGGGGGTGAGGATCGAGGAGGCCGAGACTCGAGTGCGAGGCAGAGGCAGCTAGGGCTAGTATTGGGCTGGGCTGGTTGGAAATTCGGTTTGAGTTAACGGAATTTCCGTTGCTTCGTCGGAATTAACTCTTCCGTTTCCATTTCCGTTTCCGGGAAAAAAATTCCGTTTCCGTACCGAAAAATTCCGTTTCCGTATTTGTCCGGAACGGTCGGAAAATTTCCGTTCCGTTTTCACCCCTACTTGTGGGCATCACAGCTCGAGTGCTGCCAGCCTGCCATTGCTTCGGAGTTTGGAAGAACGAACGAACGAACATTGTTTGCTGATTTTACGTGCTCAGGTCAGAAGAAACTCAAGAAATCAGGGAGGCTATATGGAGGTTCCAACACACACACGCACACACACAAAAATGTTGGGAAAATTCGCTAGAGGGAGGGCTTGAACCTCCGACCTTGTGGTTAACAGCCACACGCTCTAACCAACTGAGCTACTCCAGCTATTATGTCAAGTAAGCTTACATTAAATAGTAATTGACTACACGGATAACCACGTTGAATTGAGCGTGATACGTATACCAGCAACGGAACGCACGCGTAAAAAAGGTGATCAAGGTCTAAGCATTTTTTTTTCATCTTCACCTTTTTTTTTTCATTTCTGATAACGTGGGTGATGAAGGTCACGAACCTGGTATATGATGTGTTAAGGAAATAAAGGAATTCTCTGCTTTTTCATGTCCAAAATTTCTATGACTTTTTTTGTTTCAAGTGATTTCTTGTGTTCCATTTAGTCATTTCATTTTTTTAAACCAAAAGGATTTTATTAACTCAAGGCTGAACAATCGCTAACCACTTAAGAGAGTATACAAACTGGAATCGAGTCTAGCCAAAACATCATCGAAATAGCTCTAGGTTTATACCAAATTTTGACAGAGAATCAGCTGTCCTATTACAAGATTGATGACCATAGAGGACTTTAAAATCTGAAAACCAAAACAACAATATAAACTTTGCCTCCCGAAAAAGTACTCCCAAAGTCGATAAGTCTTGATCAGAGCTTACAAGCGCATTCATCAGATTCAAAGCATCTGTCTCAATTATATTTCGTCCCATTCCTACTTCACTTGCAAACTGCAATGTCTGAAAACAAGCTTTGTTTTCAGTGTGGAGAACACTGTTTGCTATTAAGACATTACTGACACTCGCTCCTTGGACTTCACCGGCGGAGTTTTGAATTATAAAACCCTTGCCACCTTTTCTTGTTTCCTCATTGAAAGCTCCATCAATGTAAATTTTCAGAAAACCTCTAGGTGGAGCACGCCAAAGAGTTTCAATTCGCATCCTCATTGCTGGAACTTTCCCTAGAGCTTCAGAAAATTCTAAAGCAAGTTGTCGGGTCTGAAAGCAGACTTCTATGATCAGCTTCAGAGCATCACCAATATTAGCTTTATTTCTTGCATTCCAAAAACACTATAGGAAGGTTGCTATCTTGACTTAGTTTTTTTCAGACTGGCACCAGATTGTTTGCAAAGCTTCCTTTGGCGAGCTACATTTAGCCAAGAGCAACCTTGTATCCTCTATAAGCAGCTCCCACCACCCCGCCCTACTATATTTACATTTGAAAAAGAGATGGCTACCATCTTCATCAACTCTGTAACACAACGGACAATGTGTATCCAATTCAATGCCTCTTCTACGTATTCTAGTCCGTAAGGGCAAACTATTATGTGCCAACCTCTATATAAACATATTAACTTTATGCGGGCACTTAAGTTCCCAAAACTTCTTCCAAAGAAACTACATAAGTTATTCTCCAAATTGGTGGCAAAGACTTATACCGCTGATTTAACCAAGAAAATACATTTTGGATCAAAGTGCCAAGCCACAAAATCTTGCATTTCATCTCTCAGTGGTATAGATAGGATAATGGTGGAGTCCTCTTCATTAAATGTATATATGACCAAATATGTATCCCATTGGTTTGTGCTTTGGTCGATCAACTCATGCACATATTGGAGGATATGGTGACCCCGATAAGAACTAGGACGCTTTGTCGTTCCACACAGTAACCATGGGTCCTCCTAGTTTTTTATAGTATGTCCATCACCGACCCACCAAATGATGATGGAATTAATCTTGTAATAGGAAAGTTAAATTAGGAAAGTTTGTTTGGGAAGCTTTAGTTGAATCCGAGTAGTACATGGAGTAGTACAGGCTGTGCTACCGACTCGGTTGTTGAGTATCCTGCTATATAAGCAAGGCTTTGTACTCTTTGAAAATATAGCTAGAGAGATGTAAAACACAAAAGGGCACTTGGCTCATTGGTTTGTTTGTTGCTGTCGAGAGCTGCGGTTGCAAACTTTTGAGTTGATTTTTTGTTCTTCTATTTTGTGTTCCAACAATTGGTATCAGAGTCTAAAGATTTCGGATCAAACCGCTGCCCCGGGAGGAGAAGACTCCCGAGGCGGCACCCGAGGAAGCGTTGGCAGTGTGAAGCCGTCAGAGAAGGCAGCGCAGTCAAGGCGAGGTGACCATGTGAAAGGTTGTCAACAAATCGGCATGACAAGATGGCAAGTGGTTGTCTATCTGTCATGTTGAAACAGCGGGCGAGGAGATCGACGAGGTGTGTCCCGGACGTGTTCGTCGTCCTACAGTCGACTCCAAGTATGTGAAGATGTATTCGACGAGCTGAGTTCAGGATGTTGAGAAGATGAGACGCCATCTTGAAGTCGAAGTTGGTTTCGATGAGTTGTGCCCTAGACGTGGAGTAGTTGTGTCGCCGTCCTGAAGTCGAGATCAAGGTGTGAAACATGGGATGTTGAGTAGGTGTGTCACCATCCTGTGTGGTGTGTCGAGTCCGTCAAAGTTGACTCCGGGGCGTTGAAGAGGTGCGTTCGCCGTCCAAAGTCAAGTCCGTCAAGTCAACTCCAGGACGTTGAAGAGATGTGTTCTCCGTCCAAAGTCAAATTCGTCGTAGATGAGTCCGGGATGTTGAGGAGATGAGTTCTCCATCCTATGTCGAGAGCATATGAGTTGGGTAAATCGCAGTTGAGTCCGATTGTCTTAATGAGTTAGGGTTATATTACAAGATTAAGAGGGTGATTGATGGAATTAATCTTGTAATAGGAAAGTTAAATTAGGAAAGTTTGTTTGGGAAGCTTTAGTTGAATCCGAGTAGTACATGGAGTAGTACAGGCTGTGCTACCGACTCGGTTGTTGAGTATCCTGCTATATAAGCAAGGCTTTGTACTCTTTGAAAATATAGCTAGAGAGATGTAAAACACAAAAGGGCACTTGGCTCATTGGTTTGTTTGTTGCTGTCGAGAGCTGCGGTTGCAAACTTTTGAGTTGATTTTTTGTTCTTCTATTTTGTGTTCCAACAAATGAGTCCCTTGTAATAATTCCAGGCCTTTTAGGATGCTTCTCCTTGTGTATGACATGCCATCTACTGCCCCAGCTTGTAACACCTTGCCATCTGAAAAGTACTTTGCTCGGAGAATTCTGGCACATGAGGATTCAGGGTTCTGTAAAAGCCTCCATCCTTGCTGAGCCAGCATTGCCATGTTGAATGCATGCAAATCTCGATAGCCTAGCCCTCCATCCTTCTTCAGTTTCATCAAATTTTCCCACTAGATCCAATGGATCTTGTTCTCATTTTCCTATTGGCTCCACCAGAAACAATATATCAGGGAGTTAACATCATCACAAAAGTTTTTTGTCAAATCAAAACACGACTTGGAATATGTCGGGATAGCTTGAGCGACGGCTTTAACAAGTATCTCTTTGCCTGCTTTTGAGAGCATTTTTTCCTTCCATCCTTGAATTCTTTTCCAAACAAGCTCCTTCATGTATTGAAATGCTTTGGTCTTCGATCTGCCAATATAAATGGGTAGACCCAAATACTTTTCATTTAGTCTCCGAGGTAAGCGACAACTTGATCATGACTTCTTGTCGGGTCGTGCCAGACGTATTTTTGTTGAACATAACTGAAGATTTTTCTCTGTTGATAGTTTGTTTAGAACATTGCTCATATATGTTAAGTACTTGCTATAGTTGTTGAACATTTGCCTCATCTGCCTTCATGAGAATCAAAGAGTCATCTGCAAATAGGAGATGGGTCAGGCTCGGCGTGTCGTGGCACAACTAAATTCCTTTTAACACATTTGAAGATTCAGTATGGTGAAGTAAAGAGGAAAAGCCTTCTGCACAAAGGAGGAATAAGTTGTTGAGAAAAATTATGTTTGTCCTGGTTTTCTTGAAGATGTTTGATGGACTGGCCCACTTCTGTTCCTGGGCCATCAAGGCCAGCCCATTAGGGCTTTCGGCAAAAGGAAGCAGAAGAGGAGAGGACTAGAGGGTCCTCTCCTCTCCTGTGCGTCTGAGCCATTTTTCTTCTAGCTGGTGATGCACTTTGCATGGATATGTGCCGTTTTTCTTCTAGCTGGTGATGCACTTTGCATGGATCTGGACTGGCCTGGCTATGGCAGCGCCGAGATTCCGGGGAGTAGGTGCATGCTCCTCGCTGGCCGGTGAGAGGAATGGGTCGTACGCTTAGTGCGAGTGCAAGTTCTTTCCTTCTATTTATGCCCTAGTGCATCATCTTCAAAATACAGTAAGAAATATCTCAATTCCTAGCATTCCCTTCTGATTTTCTCTTGAACACGGATTTGGGCTAGTCAGGAAGAGCTCCATATCATTGATTTGGTGTCTGGTTGGCTAGACCTTCATCCTGGTCTTGTGCGCCCAGCTTTTGGTTCTACACTTGATTAACCAGAAGGTTTAGTCCTTGAGGCCGAATCTTTGTGAGGGAGTTTGGTTGGAGAAATTGATCCTGTGCAGCTACTTGTGAGGCTTGACTTCGTAGTTGGAGTGTCACCATTGTGATTGGGGCATAGTATCTCCAGAACCTTACTGTAACAGCCCAATTTTCATTAATCCGGTAAGTGAGGCTTGTCGCGCTAACATCTTCCATAATCTCGCTGCATCCTCCTTAATTATAATCATACGAGTGTTAGGACATTAGTCTTACATAAAAGAGGAGTTGCAAAACCACGAACATCATTTTTCAAACTGCACACATGTTATTTTGCCTTAGTCATTGACATGTGGGCCATATGAATAAGAGAGAGGAGTGAAGGCTGCACATACCTACCCTACTAGTTGCTACATTACTCACCCCTACCTATGTACATGACAAGTCAATGACACATGGGACCTACCATTGCATAGAAAATTGTGGACTGCACATCTTCTCCATGTCTTTTCTTACTTCAATCACCCATACCCACCTCTTTACCCACCCTATGACATGTGGGACCTAGCCCCACATGTAAGGCATGAGTGGGCAGCCTATATAAGGTCTCCACCTTGGTTTCTCCTCCATTTCCTGCTCTTTTGCTCAGCTCAAACACAGAAAAACAGCAAGCACCTTTCTTCAACCTCTTGCCATTCTTCCCCCACAAATCCCCTCTAAACTTGAGTTTTGGTTTGTGCATGCTATACCATCTTGTAGCCAAGGTCAAGAGCTTCACATCCATACAAATGGATTCTTGAGAAACCAAGTTTTGGGTAAGTGGCAATCATTTTCTTGCTACCCATGTTCTGAAATTTCTGCTCTTGTGACTCATTTCTTGCCTTTCCATGGAATCCATCATCAATCCTTGATTCGGGTCGTGCATGTCCTTTGGAAGTTTGAAGAGGAAGGCTAGACGTCGTTGCAAGCACGAGCAAAGGAAGGCATTGTCGTCTCGTGGCGAGGAGGAGGTGAACCGTGAAGAACCCGACATTGCGACGTTTTCATCATCCACTACTTGAAACCAACATCCACCTTGTGCAAAGGCAACCTTGTAGTGGTAAGTTTCTACCTTAGTCCATTCCATTAGAGCCCTAGTCCATCCCGTGAAACCCTAGCTCATTACTTGGAAGTGTAGAGGATAATAGACAAACCGGTTGTTACAAAGCGAAGCGCTCGGCTCGGACGGTCCGAGATTTTACTCGGACATTCGAACACCTTCGGATACTCGAATGAAGTTCGGATAGTCCGACTAGGAGTTAGCAGCGGCTGCATTGGCTAACCGAGAAGGTCTGCTTTCGGACATTTCGAGGTACCACTCGGATACTCGAACCTACCTTCGGATACTCGAATCATATTTGGACGGTCCGAAAGGAATTTCAACTTCATACCGAGAGGGTCGATTCGGACATCCGAATGACACTCGGATAGTCGAACCATTCGGACATTCCGAATGAAACCGGATAGTCCAACATAATTTCAATTCAGACCGAGAGGTCCGCTCGGATAGTCCGAAGTGAAACTCGGATACTCGAACATAATTCAATAAAAGCTTTAAGACTTGAACTTTTAGCATAAAAACTCAATTAGTACTTTCATATTATGACTAGTACTACACATCATGAGCATTTCATGCATCTTTTAATCATGTGCATCATTTGAATTCTTGATTTGGTGTTTATGGATTTGGATTTTCTCGTTAGGTGTTGGCGTTTGGAAGGCACCCCGAGTACGACTCACGCCTTGAAATCAAGAACGAGTAGCAAGGCACTATTTTACTCCTTGACCATGATTGCTCCTACTAATTGCAATTTATGTTTTGGAAGTATTTTATCAATTGCATGCTTACTTTCAATTACAATTATGTTTGGGTAGAAATTGTAGCTATTACCACCTTGTGATGCCATCCCTTATCATATTCTTTCCATGTTCCATTGTCGCCCTAGATGGTTGGTTTATTATTATGTATGGGTTCGTTCAATTGCTTAGCCATGCTTAGATTACCGTTAGAAACGCGATAGATGGATTTAGTCCATCGGTCGCAATGATCAAGATTTATTATTACGATGATGAAGTTTTTAATTGATGTTTAATGAGTAGAGATATTGGTTAAGAACCCTAAGGATTAAATCTGGTAGCGTCTCTTTGAGTAACTATCGTGCGAACCACACGCCGTTTATGGGACCGGCGTAACCAAGTACTTATGTATGACTAGGTTATGTAAACCATGTGCACGCGGAATTCCTTGGGCTTAGTGGAGCGTCAAGGAATGATCGCCGGAATTCCCTAGGCTTAGTGGAGTGCCAGGGAATGTCCTCGGAGTCCCTCGAACTTTGTTGAGTTGGGGATGTCCAACAACGGGTGTACTCCTTGATCCACACACACCGAGCACTGGGCACGCGGGATCGAGGGTCACAGTCATCCGGATGGTTTAGATACACTACCATGCATACTGGAAAATGGTTTGTCACGTTTCACCTCGGCCGACACATCTAAGGAAATGTGTTAATAGCTTGGCTTACGAGTGTGGCGTGTCGTGTGGGTAAAGTCGTACCTCTGCAGAGTTTAAACTATTCGAATAGCCGCGTCCATGGTTAAGGACGATCTCTTGAACTGTCAGTCACTGGGCGAGTATTAAGGACTTGGTAAGAATGGGATGGGAGTGGAAAAATAGACACAAGTATTGGAGTACTTGTGTGTGTGTAATTGAACATGAGCGATGGAACTCATGGTTCGGAGAATGCTTGAAGGCATGATATGAATGTGATTATGATGATGTTATATTATGTACTAGACTTTGCAAATGTTTACTAAATGCAAATCTTTCAATCTATACTTGCTTATGATTTATCTCAAATATTGCTTTATGCTGAAATTGCCATTATGCCTTCCTTTGATGTAGCAACCACATGTAGTTAGAAATCAACATGCAATGTATATTATTGTGCGAGTACACTCCTTGTACTCAATCGGATTGTCCACTTGCTGCAGGTGAGGATGAGGCACTACCCGGTGACTTTTACCGGGCAGATTTCGGTGATTCTAACGTTTAGTCGCCGTTCTTGCCCCAGTTTGGTTGCCGGAGGTTTGGGGGCATGCCATGCTGGCCCTTTTGTTGTTTATCTTATGTTTTCCGCTGCTACTTGATGTAATAACTCTAAATATGTCGTTATGGACAGCAGTCCTACTTTTGGTATGTATTAACGTTTATGCTTCCGCTAATTATGTATGTGTTGTGATGTCAACTGTTGGATGAGAATGCTCGTGTTGGTGAACTATCCTGGGACCAACACGGGTATAATCACGGGACGCCCGAGGTTCCCTTGATTCACTTGAGATATGCCATGCATTTGGGTGAATCAGTGGAGTCCCGGGGACGGTTCCCCACAGGCTTGGTATCAGAGCCATACTGACTGTAGGTTAGAACGGCCATGCTACGACTAGTTAGAAGATGTTTTGAGTCAAAAACTATTTTGCTATCAAATAATTTCAAAACTGATAACATTGTGCATTCCTTTATTTCTTACCCCTCTTAGTTCTGTATCTTACCCTTATGTTCATTTGGTTATGCAAATGAGTTTCTAACTCCTCTTATCCATTCCAACGTGACAGATGAGTTTTGGGCCATTGGTTTTAGTCACCTGCTTGAAGATGTGGAGGGCTATCCTTCCCTCTGAGGATATCTTTGTGGAGAGCTAATTTCACCTATGCACCAGCACGCGGTCTATGGTCGTGCTACAGACTGGATTTAGGACCTACTCTGCCACAGTTCACATCATCGCTAGGATGGTGACAGGGAGCATTCCCTATCACTTTCAGGCGAGGGGGACGTCCGTGGGGATGGCCATTCAAGAGGTGGCATATGTTGCCATGTGCCATCTCCGTCATGAATTGTGGGAGCTGACATTGCCTCCTTATCAATACTTCCCTACGAGGATCGACGGATGAAGTCAAGATGTCGCTGAAACCGAGATCGAAGAAGATTCTTCAATTCGCCAGTTGTCGGGTTTGGTCCGTGCCTTGGACCGGGCTAATCGTTGCCTCGTCCATGAGCTGTGGGAGACTCGTGCCCGTCTCCATGCGGCACAAGGGCATCTCCATCAATTCGTTCAGATTAATTTAGTGCCAAGGGACGCATTGTATGGGCGCAACTCCACGACGCCACATGATGCAGCCCCACCTGCTTTTCAGTTTCCGCATGTGCCGGGGATAGAAACTGAGGACGTTGTGTCCAACACCGCGCGCATCAACTCGGGAGGTGTAATGCGTCGGCGTGCCCGGGAATCTGCGGGGGTACCTAGATTCTACATAGGATCGCCACAGCGTCTCACTAACCCATTGGACCCCGAAGACACCGGATCGCCGGGATACCATCTTTTGGATGTGTTTCCCCATGGGTTCCTTAGAGACATTTGAGAAGTTCACTGAACTGATTTAATTGATGTAATAGGCTATCTTATGAACCTATGCTAGCTTTTAATTTTGGACTTGTCACCTTTAGTTATCACTTTTGACCTACGGGTTGCGGACTTGTGCTAATGTATTGGAACCTTGTTATTTGCTTTCATGGTTGATGTTGTGGCTTAAGAGCCTTCTTACTTTGAAGTCTTTTGGGTTTGGTGCATGTTTTCTTGCTGCATACATGTAGAATTTAAATTTTTATGACTTGCTGTCCAAATATTCTAGTTTGGTGCGGTTGTGGCTCTTCTGCTGCTTGTTGCTAACTTGGTTTTGGCAACAGATGGCGGGAGTTACCACTCGCTCCCAATCTCAGCGTGACGCGAGGCCGCAATCCACCGCTCCCAAGCAAGCTGGGATCCAATTCAGGTCACTCGACCACCCGAGTCCTCGCATCGCCAAAATCAGCACCACCTCGCGTGGAGGAGGAACTTCCACCCCTCCTACCATGGCTCAAGTCCTCGCCCGATTGAGCAAAACCGCAAGATCAAACTTTGATCTTGCAGCAGATCGCCCAGAACACGGCCCCTGCACCGCCCTTTTCGAGGAGCCGAGAGGCGGGACATCACGCCGCCAGCCGGACTTGGCGAAGTTTCTCCGCGACGCAGCCGCCAACATTCTCCGTCTGCGGATCCACTCGAGGCCGATGATTGGCGGACTATTGAGCGCAAGCTGGCCGCCGCTCAATGCCGGACCATGAGAAGGTCCTCTATGCTTCGCATCAACTCGATGGTGCGGCGCGCATGGTGGGACAGTTTTACCGCCATGCAACCCACCGATCATATCATCACGTGGGCGGAGTTTCGCGCGGCTTTCCGCGAGGCTCATGTTCCCGCAGGCGTTATGGCGAGGAAGAAGCGTGAATTTCTCGCATTGAAGCAAGGTGGCAAGACCGTCATGGATTATCTCCACGAGTTCAACTATTTGGCTTGTTATGCCCCGGACGAGGTCTCCAACGATGAGCGCAAGCAAGAGCGCTTCATGGAGCGACTCTCGGAGGAGTTGCAGCTAGAGCTCGCTGCTCACGACTTTCGAAACTTCCAGCACTTGGTCCACAAGGCTATAGTGGTGGAAGAGAAGTGGGGAAAATTGGAGGATTCGCGCAAGCGCAAGCGAGCTGCACAAAATTCAGCAAGCGGCAACTTGCAGCCACCATGCAAGGTGCGCCCCTCGTTTCCAAACTATCAAGCTCTGGCACCGCCGAGGCCTCCAACATTCATTGCTCGCCCACCGCAGCCAAGTCTTCCACCAATTGTAGGTGGAAATCAGCAAGGAGCCAACACTCAAGCTCGTCCAATCCTTGTTTGTTTCCAGTGCAAACAGCCGGGACACTTTGCACGCCAATGCCCACAAAAGAACCAAGCAACGTCGGGGATTCGACCCACTATTGCACCGGGGCAGCAACCCCATCACCTCGACTAACGCCTCCAAGAATCGCACCAACCCCACCTCGTGGTCGATCAACCATGTGGACCGCCAAGAAGCTCAGAATGCACCGGAAGTGGTGTTGGGTACGCTTTCTGTCAACTCATACCCGACTACCGTATTATTCGATTCCGGAGCATCTCATTCATTTATTAAAGAGAAGTTTGCTGTGCATCATGAGTTCTCTATACAACTTATGCATCCACCACTTCTCATTAAAACCCCGGGATCGGAATTAAGGACCGATCGAGTCTGCCGGGAGGTAAAGATTGAAGTCAATGGGGTAGAGTTCCTAGCTGATTTGATAATGATTAAAACGGAGGGAATTGAAGTTATTCTTGGGATGGATTGGCTATCCAAGCACAAAGGATGCATCAATTGTGCAAGCAGATCCATTTCACTCACCAACGCAAGCGGCAAACAAGTCGTGTTTGCATCCTGTCCAGATTATGCTCACCTTTATGCCTTGAAGGGTGAGCCATTCCTTGAAATAAGTAGCATACCAGTGGTATGTGATTACCCGGATGTGTTTCCAGAAGAGTTGCCGGGGATGCCACCTGACCGGGAGATTGAGTTCGTCATTGAGCTTCTACCCGGAACGGCCCCGATATCAAAACGACCTTACCGTATGCCTCTAAATGAGTTGATCGAGTTAAAGAAACAACTTACGGAGCTGCAAGAGAAGGGTTTCATTCGGCCGAGCTCCTCACCTTGGGGATGCCCGGCGATATTTGTAAAGAAGAAAGATGATAGCTTGCGGATGTGCGTTGATTACCGTCCATTAAATGAGGTCACGGTCAAGAACAAGTATCCACTTCCGCGGATCGATGATTTGTTCGACCAAATGACCGGAGCCCGTGTTTTCTCCAAGATTGACTTGAGATTAGGCTACCATCAAATCAAGATTAGATCGGAAGACATTCCAAAAACGGCATTCTCCACTCGTTATGGTCTATATGAGTATACCGTCATGTCTTTCGGTTTGACCAATGCCCCAGCCTATTTCATGAACCTTATGAATTCAGTTTTCATAGAATATCTCGACAAGTTCGTTGTCATCTTCATCGATGATATTCTTATTTACTCCAAGTCCGAAGGGGAGCATGAAGTACACCTTCGGGCAGTCATGGAAAAGCTACGAGAGCACCGGCTTTACGCAAAATTCAGCAAGTGTGAATTTTGGCTAAAGGAGGTTGCCTTCTTGGGCCATGTGATCTCGGAAGGCGGAGTTGCGGTTGACCCCGGCAAGATACAGACTGTACTCAACTGGGGGCAGCCTAAGAACATCACGGATGTTCGAAGTTTTCTCGGGTTCGCGGGTTATTACCGCCGATTCGTGGAGAACTTCTCCAAAATCATGAAACCACTCGAATCGAACTTTTGAAGAAGGAGAATAAGTTCGTATGGTCAGCAAAGTGTGAGGCAAGCTTTCAATTGTTAAAGGTTCGATTGACCATTTTTTGTCTTAGTTCTGGGATATTCACAAGGACTTGACATATATTGCGATGCATCCGCCTCGAAATTTGGGTTGTGTACTTATGCAAGAAGGCCGAGTTGTGGCGTATGCATCGAGGCAATTGAGACCTCATGAGATGAATTATCTCACCCATGATTTAGAGCTAGCAGCGTGGTGCATGCTCTAAAAATCTGGCGACATTACCTCATCGGTAATCGTTGTGAAATCTACACCGATCACAAGAGCCTGAAGTATATTTTTACTCAAGCCGATTTGAACTTGAGGCAAAGAAGGTGGCTTGAATTGATCAAAGATTATGATATGGGACTCCATTATCATCCCGAAAGGCCAATATTGTTGCCGATGCTTTGGTAAAAGCCTCAATGCAATCATCTTTCAGTAGAACCGGAATCGGATGCCATGTGCGCCGAGTTTCGAAAGCTCAACCTAGAAGTGGTTAAGGAGGGATTCCTTGCTGTCATGGAAGTTAAATCTAACCTATTGGACCAAATCAAAGAGGCTCAAAAGACAGACAAGGGCATAGCACTCATCCGAGCCCGCATCAAGAAAGGCAAGGCCAAATGCTTCACCGAGGACCCACAGGGGGTCTTGTGGTTTGGCAAGCGGCTAGTGGTGCCAAATTGTAAAGAACTGAAGGCACTGATTCTTGATGAGGCTCATAATTCCACATTCTCCATTCATCCCGGGAGTACGAAAATGTACCAAGATCTGAAGCCAAAACTTTGGTGGACCGGATGAAACGAGATTGCCGTTATGTCGCCGAGTCGCGACGTATGTCGGCGGTGAAAGCCGACCATTTGCGTGCAGCAGCACACTTCAACCACTACCCATTCCTATGTGGAAGTGGGAAGAGATTGGTATGGATTTCATCACGGGTTGCCCAAGACGCAAAAAGGTTTTGATTCTATATGGGTAATCGTTGACCGACTAACAGCGCTCATTTCCTTCCTATCAAGGCAGACGGATCTGTGAGCAAGTTAGCTGAATTATATCTTTCTCTAATTGTGTCTCTTCATGGTGTTCCCAAAAGGATTGTCTCGGATCGGGGTACCCAGTTTACCTCGCATTTTTGGCAATGCCTCCACAAGGCCATGGGTACCCAACTCTCTTTTAGCACCGCATATCATCCTCAGACGGATGGACAAGCTGAACGGGTGAACCAAATCCTTGAGGATATGCTTAGGGCTTGTGCCCTTACTTACGGCAAGAATTGGGAGAAATGCTTACCTTTCGCGTAGTTCTCCTACAACAACAGCTATCAAGCTAGTCTCCAAATGAGTCCATTGAAGCACTCTATGGAAGATCTTGCGAACTCCACTTAAGCTGGTGCGAGTGCGAGAGAGACCCTCTTTGGTCCCAAACTAGTCGCCGAAGCAGAGGAGCAAGTTCGATTTATTCATGAACGGTTGCGGGCATGCGATCTCGTCAAAAGAGCTACGTTGATCGCCGCCGTGAACTTAAATTTGAAATTGGTGATCACGTCTATCTCAAGGTCTCTCCAATGAAAGTTGTTCGTCGGTTTCAAGTGAAGGGAAAGCTAGCCCCTCGTTATATCGGACCTTTCCAGATTATCGCAAGACGAGGAGCAGTGGCGTATCAATTGGAGCTTCCCTCTTCACTAGCCGATGTGCACGATGTTTTTCATGTTTCTCAATTGAAGAAATGCCTTCGTGTCCCAACTGAAGCCACAGAGTTGGACACTCTCGAATTACAACCCGATCTGTCCTACAAGGAGCATCCCATTTGTATTCTCGACGAGAGGGAGCGTGTTACTCGAAACCACTCCATCAAATTCTTTAAGGTTCAATGGAGTAATCACACCCCTGATGAGGCCACATGGGAGCGGGAGGATCATCTTCGAGCCGAATACCCCCACCTCTTCAATGAAGCGGTGTAATCTCGAGGACGAGATTCTTTTAAGGGGGGGAGGCTTGTAACAGCCCAATTTTCATTAATCCGGTAAGTGAGGCTTGTCGCGCTAACATCTTCCATAATCTCGCTGCATCCTCCTTAATTATAATCATACGAGTGTTAGGACATTCGTCTTACATAAAAGAGGGAGTTGCAAAACCCTGAACATCATTTTTCAAACTGCACACATGTTATTTTGCCTTAGTCATTGACATGTGGGCCATATGAATAAGAGAGAGGAGTGAAGGCTGCACATACCTACCCTACTAGTTGCTACATTACTCACCCCTACCTATGTACATGACAAGTCAATGACACATGGGACCTACCATTGCATAGAAAATTGTGGACTGCACATCTTCTCCATGTCTTTTCTTACTTCAATCACCCATACCCACCTCTTTACCCACCCTATGACATGTGGGACCTAGCCCCACATGTAAGGCATGAGTGGGCAGCCTATATAAGGTCTCCACCTTGGTTTCTCCTCCATTTCCTGCTCTTTTGCTCAGCTCAAACACAGAAAAACAGCAAGCACCTTTCTTCAACCTCTTGCCATTCTTCCCCCACAAATCCCCTCTAAACTTGAGTTTTGGTTTGTGCATGCTATACCATCTTGTAGCCAAGGTCAAGAGCTTCACATCCATCCAAATGGATTCTTGAGAAACCAAGTTTTGGGTAAGTGGCAATCATTTTTCTTGCTACCCATGTTCTGAAATTTCTGCTCTTGTGACTCATTTCTTGCCTTTCCATGGAATCCATCATCAATCCTTGATTCGGGTCGTGCATGTCCTTTGGAAGTTTGAAGAGGAAGGCTAGACGTCGTTGCAAGCATGAGCAAAGGAAGGCATTGTCGTCTACGTGAGCGAGGAGGAGGTGAACCGTGAAGAACCAGCATTGCGACGTTTTCATCATCCACTCGCCGAAACCAACATCCACCTTGTGCAAAGGTAACCTTGTAGTGGTAAGTTTCTACCTTAGTCCATTCCATTAGAGCCCTAGTCCATCCCCGTGAAACCCTAGCTCATTACTTGGAAGTGTAGAGGATAATAGACAAACCGGTTGTTACAAGCAGAACGCTTCGGCTCGGACGGTCCGAGATTTTACTCGGACATTCGAACACCTTCGGATACTCGAATGAAGTTCGGATAGTCCGACTAGGAGTTAGCAGCGGCTGCATTGGCTAACCGAGAAGGTCTGCTCGGACATTCCGAGGTACCACTCGGATACTCGAACCTACCTTCGGATACTCGAATCATATTTGGACAGTCGAAGGAATTTCAACTTCATACCGAGAGGTCAGTTCGGACGATCCGAATGACACTCGGATAGTCGAACCATTCGGACATTCCGAATGAAACTTCGGATAGTCCGAACATAATTTCAATTCAGACCGAGAGGTCCGCCGGATAGTCCGGTGAAACTCGGATACTCGAACATAATTCAATAAAAGCTTTAAGACTTGAACTTTTAACGCAAAAACTCAATTAGTACTTTCATATTATGACTAGTACTACACATCATGAGCATTTCATGCATCTTTTAATCATGTGCATCATTTGAATTCTTGATTTGGTGTTTATGGATTTGGATTTTCTCGTTAGGTGTTGACGTTTCGGAAGGCACCCCCGAGTACGACTACGCCTTCGAAATCAAGAACGAGCAGCAAGGCACTATTTTACTCCTTGACCATGATTGCTCCTACTAATTGCAATTTATGTTTTGGAAGTATTTTATCAATTGCATGCTTACTTTCAATTACAATTATGTTTGGGTAGAAATTCGTAGCTATTACCACCTTGTGATGCCATCCCCTTATCATATTCTTTCCATGTTCCATTGTCGCCCTAGATGGTTGGTTTATTATTATGTATGGGTTCGTTCGAATTGCTTAGCCATGCTTAGATTACCGTTAGAAACCGCGATAGATGGATTTAGTCCATCGGTCGCAATGATCAAGATTTATTATTACGATGATGAAGTTTTTAATTGATGTTTAATGAGTAGAGATATTGGTTAAGGACCCTAAGGATTAAATCCTGGTGACGTCTCTTTGAGTAACTATCGTGCGAACCACACGCCGTTTATGGGACCGGCGTAACCAAGTACTTATGTATGACTAGGTTATGTAAACCATGTGCACGCGGAATTCCTTGGGCTTAGTGGAGCGTCAAGGAATGATCGCCGGAATTCCCTGGGCTTAGTGGAGTGCCAGGGAATGTCCTCGGAGTCCCTCGAACTTTGTTGAGTTGGGGATGTCCAACAACGGGTGTACTCCTTGATCCACACACACCGAGCACTGGGCACGCGGGATCGAGGGTCACAGTCATCCGGATGGTTTAGATACACTACCATGCATACTGGAAAATGGTTTGTCACGTTTCACCTCGGCCGACACATCTAAGGAAATGTGTTAATAGCTTGGCTTACGAGTGTGGCGTGTCGTGTGGGTAAAGTCGTACCTCTGCAGAGTTTAAACTATTCGAATAGCCGCGTCCATGGTTAAGGACGATCTCTTGAACTGTCAGTCACTGGGCGAGTATTAAGGACTTGGTAAGAATGGGATGGGAGTGGAAAAATAGACACAAGTATTGGAGTACTTGTGTGTGTGTAATTGAACATGAGCGATGGAACTCATGGTTCGGAGAATGCTTGAATGCATGATATGAATGTGATTATGATGATGTTATATTATGTACTAGACTTTGCAAATGTTTACTAAATGCAAATCTTTCAATCTATACTTGCTTATGATTTATCTCAAATATTGCTTTATGCTGAAATTGCCATTATGCCTTCCTTTGATGTAGCAACCACATGTAGTTAGAAATCAACATGCAATGTATATTATTGTCTTGAGTACACTCCTTGTACTCAATCGGATTGTCCACTTGCTGCAGGTGAGGATGAGGCACTACCGGTGACTTTTAAGGCGATTTCGTGATTCTAACGTTTAGTCGCCGTTCTTGCCCAGCTTAGTTGCCCGAGGGTTTGGGGGCATGCCATGCTGGCCCTTTTGTTGTTTATCTTATGTTTTCCGCTGCTACTTGATGTAATAACTCTAAATATGTCATTATGGACAGCAGTCCTACTTTTGGTATGTATTAACGTTTATGCTTCCGCTAATTATGTATGTGTTGTGATGTCAACTGTTGGATGAGAATGCTCGTGTTGGCGAACTATCCTGGGACCAACACGGGTATAATCACGGGACGCCCGAGGTTCCCTTGATTCACTTGAGATATGCCATGCATTTGGGTGAATCAGTGGAGTCCCGGGGACGGTTCCCCACACTTACCTTCTTCCCATGGCACTTGCGGCGGCACTTGGTTTTTTGGGACAGTAACTTTGGTTGCACCTTGCCTTGTTTTCTGAATAGCTTTGAGTACTGTTCCTCAATGAGTATTTCTGAGATTTATCTCAGTCTTTCGGTGCCCTTCCTTGCTCAGTGATGATAATGGGTTTGTTTATGATCAAAACAATTATTTTGTGAACTGGGCCTTGAACTGGTAGACTCACATGCTAGAAAGTTTGTTCTCTGCTTGCTGATCTAATCGATATTCATCTTATCTAGTTGATTCTTTCCTTTTGTCAATATTGTGTCATTGCTGTGTTCTGTAAGAACTGATAACCTGTTTAGTCTGATTGTTGATCTTCTCTACTGTCTTGTTTATCTGTTAATCTCAACATAGCAAGTGAAATTAACTCTTGCTGATCAAAATATATCTGCTGGTTCGGTTGGTAGAAGTATTTGCTTGTTGATCTCAATTCATTTGTTGGTTCAGCTAGCTAGTAGAAGTGAATATTGATCAGTAGCTTCCTGTTGGTTCGGTTATAATTATTGATTGGCTGCTTGTCTGAACTTTGTTATTACAGTTCAGTTAATGAGTTAGCTTTGATTCAATCTAATTATATTCTGATCCTTGAAGTTGAAACAGTGAACTTGATTTAGATAAAACTTTATTGTGCATGTTAAAATGGTAAGGGTTCAAGGCCTTATTCATTGAATAATTTGTTAGCCCATTTGTGATTAAGGATTGAAGGTTTAAGATCTTCAATTAGACCCTAATCTCAGAGCAATTCATTTCAACACTCTTTTCATTCAAGTTGTGATTCAAGACGTGATTCATATTATGGATGACATAAAATTGCTTTGTATCATCTTTTTTATGTCATTTTGGCTGTTTTTGGATTATGTATTCTCAATTATATTGTTAAAAGGAATAATATATAAAATCTTGCTCTTATCCTCACATAGTTTCCAACATAAGTAGCCGTGCTCGCGGTATTGAGTATTGCTCGATGATTACAGTCAATGTTTTGATTTTATCAAAACAAATGTGGGAATGTGATGTTGAAATGAGGAAATAGGTTGTGAATTGGTTATTGGAAACAAATGCAAAAGTTATTATTGTTATTATTTGTTTTACTGTCTTTCAATCTATTTATGCTATTCTTTTACAAATATTGTTCATGCAAAATAAACTTGTAGCCTATCCTTTGTACTAAGCCATACATATAGTATATAGACTTGCATTCTGTGCACGGCTTATTGAGTGCTTTATGTACTCTTCCCTTGCAACAAAACATCATTAGTTGGAGAAAAAGCAACACCTACTTTTGAGGAGGAGATCCAAGAGAAGGCGAACAACTAGGGTGTGAACCTTATCAGTTGCCTATGGCAGATGAAGGGTTTCTTACGCTTTCGATTATTTTCCGCTGCTATTTACTTTTATTTCAGTTTTAGCCCTGCGTGGCGTATTCATGTAAGGTGGACCATAAGGCCGTTAAACAGTTATACTTAACTTGATGAAGTCCTTATTATATTATCGCTGAGTATGATTGTGATATTCACCTATATTGAGCCTGTCTGCACTAGCGTGATCCTGTACTATTCCGGATTTGCATATTCGGGTCCCAACAATGATCAAGTCAATGACCCCTTGGTGATGAGGATTCATGATTGGGTATCTATGTCGGCATCAAGCAAAACGGTCAAGATTAAGGACTCTTGTTACTAGTTTTGGCTTAAGAGATGGTTCAAGCCAAGTAGCTAGGATTGCATTAGATTTGCCGTACTATAAAGAGAGATCACGCGTAAGTTAGAAACTTAGTTCATAGGCTAAGTCAGTTAGATTGTTTGGAGTCAAGGTTATATCAAAAAAATTCCTCACCAAATCAATCCTACACTTAAACAGACAGTTCCCCATTCACGCTGGACCCAAAATTCACCCTCTATTCCTTAGTCCAGCGCTCACTCAGCTCAACCCAATTCACATCGGACCGACCTAGTCTTCTCTAAAAATCAGTCCGGCGCAAACTAAGTTTATGCCGAACCATTCTTTTCAGTCTGACGCTGAGCAACTCATACAAAAATCAAACAGAGCTCAGGCCATTTACGCCGGACCTTTTTCCGCTGACACAAACTCAGTTCGGTGCTAACTCCTGTTTACGCCGGACCGACCCCTTTTTCAATCCAGCACAAATGCAAAACACTCGGGTCTATTCCACTTATATTCTAAAAGTCCGCCAGCCTGAGCCTTTCCAGAAATCCCTTCTTCGACGGACCAACCCAATTCGGTCTGGTGCAAACATGCAAATCTAACTTTTTTGCCAGACTCAATTTCTTTCCAAAGCCTATGTACAACAGACCTAGCTAACTTAGTCCGGTGCAAATGTACTTATCTGTAATTTTGGTCCAGCGTACATAGGGCAGTCTGTGAAGCTTAATTCTCCTATCAGTTTCAGTCCAGGGCAATTGAGCATTAGCCTATTTTGACACTCTAACACATCCAATGACTACTGTGCCAGTTCCAACGGCTAGCTTTTGCTCAAATGGCTATAAAAGCTCATTCAAGGTATTCCTTATGTAACATTTTGATCTCCTTGATATTTTAGCACCTTAGAGATTTCAAGCCATCAAGGAGACCGTGCTTCACTTCTAAACTCAAAAATCCAAAATTCTTAAGTGTTCTTGCTCCAAGCTTAGTCTAGCAAGTGCTATGCTATTGAACCAAGAGACAGGGCTTGTGGATGGTCTATTACTCTTGGAACTAGGCGTTCCTAGATGGCTTGGAGGAGGTGATTGGTGCGACCTGCCTAAGGGTGCTTGTGGAAGGCCACCATTGCTGTGAGAGGTTGGGACTCACCCCACCGGAGTGGCGAAAGAGTCACCCTAGTGGAGACCCAGGCTACTGTGACTAGCCTTGGGGGAGCAATACTTCCAAGGAAGTGCTCTAATGTGGAAGTAGAAGCTTGGCTCTAAACCACAGAAAAAATTCTATTCTCCCTTTTACTTTCAGCAGTTACATTTCAACATCCACTTTTTGTTGTTGAACTTTGCTCTTAATTGTGTTAATTCTTGTTATTTTTGTATTAGCTGTACTTTTTTGTAGAATATCTTGGCTCACAAGTGTTTGAGCATTTAGGATTCATTTTAACTACTGCTAAAGGTTTGTACTTAAACCTAAAATTTTAAAAAGTTTGCCTATTCACCCCCCTATAGGCCAACTCGATCCTTTCAGGGCTCCAGCCAAACCGAGGGGAGCACCGGAAAGCTCTCGACATGGCAAACTCAATAATGGCTATGATGACAGCGGGGAGGCATAGATGGTGGTGTAGCATTATGATGAATACAGTTCTGCCGAAAGCACTTTACCTCGTAAAATCTGGTGAAATGAAGATGAATTAGCTCGGGAGAAGAGGCAAAATGGGTTGGCCAAGGGGAGAGGCACTTGATGCTCCCTTTTATAGGGCGGGAGAAGGACCGGGGAGGATGCAATTGTGGCGAGAAGGGCAGCAGCCAGAAAAGGAAGTTTTCATGAAATTTTGGGCAAAATGAGGGGGATTTGATGGGGAAAAATGCTATGGAAGGTTGAGGATGCGATAAGGATTTATTTGCCCAAAATTTTGGAAAGTTTGATGCGGATTTGAAGGAGAAAATAGAGTTTCCTTGCTTGGCTTCAATGGAGAATAGAGAAATGATCTCTCTGGATATGGCT
Organism: Guadua angustifolia; assembly: GCA_036346375.1. NCBI lineage: Eukaryota > Viridiplantae > Streptophyta > Magnoliopsida > Poales > Poaceae > Guadua > Guadua angustifolia. The sequence goes on from CM070500.1 coordinate 63,564,766, forward strand.
GGAGCTAGAAGATAGGTATGACAGGTGGGGTCTGGTACCACTTGTCATTTTCAAAATTATTTTGCGCTAAGAAGAAAAGCACAATGGTAAAAATAGTAAAAAGATTCTAAAAATCTTAGAAAAATTCTTGAAAATATTTTGAAATATTTGAAACCAAATAAAATTACTTTTATAATTTTTAAGGTTTTAAATTTTATGCAAAAATTCATTTTGTAAAACTAAGAATTGCAAAAAAAAAGCTTTAATAAAATCCGTTAAATTCCAAACTGAATAAAATAAATTAAAATTAAATTTTTAGGATGTTACACAGGCAGAGTATCATGTCCCTATGGGGAGCCACAACTGATGACATGGTACATACAAAATAAAAAACAAAACAATAAGATAATTCATAAATCGAGGACGCAGTCATGAACTGATTAATTTGTACAAATAATATCAAAAAAATGTCTATGACCATTAATAATTTGTAGAAATAATGTTGTGAACTGATTAATTTGTACAAATAATATCAAAAAAATTGTCTACGACCATTAATAATTTGTAGAAATAATGTCGTGAACTGATTAATTTGTACAAATAATATCAAGAAAAATTGTCTGCAATAAGTCAATCACATATATTTTTTTAGAGAAACAACAGGAGAGGCTCCTCCTGAGAACCTTTAAATATTAACGAAAGAAAAGTACAAACCTCAATACAAGCCTAGGAGAAAAGGAAGAAGGAAACAAACAGAAAGATCATAAAGAGGTATGGAGTGGTAAAGCATGATTACAAAGAGTTAATCTAGGCGGTAAACTGAGTTGAGAGAGGTTCTTTCATCCTGACCAGGTGCATCCTGGCTCCCTCTATGAAATTGAACTTCCAAGATTGAGTTGACGCATTGAGTTGATTGAAGATGAAATTATTTCATTGTTTCCAGATATGTTAGGAAGCCATAATGAAAATTTCCATGAAAAAAGGTTGAACGGAGTTCCTTTTAGCCTATTGAATCATGTTAATGATGTCCAAGAAAGTATCCTAATTTATGTTGAGAGAGTTCCAACATTGTGAAACTACAGGTGAAAAATAGATGCTTGGTCATTTTTGGTGTTAGCTGAGTGCGGAGAACACAGTTGTTGTCTTGTCCCATGTAATACCTTCTTTGTATTAGCATATGCTTAGTATTTAGATGGTCTTGAATTAACCGCTAGGCAAAACCTGAGCTTGGGCACATATCTAGACTTCTAAATCCACCAAAATGGTGGTTGTGCTGAGGTAGCTTGAAATAAGTGTTTGTAGTATTTTTGTGCCATGAAAGATGAATTACCCCAAATATAAGTCCATTGATCATCCAACATGTTTGAACAATGAACCTGTTGAAGGACGCTGGTAAGCTGTTGAAGCTCCTGAAATGCTTGTTCGGATAGTGGAAGGTTGAAATGATTCATCCAGTCATCATGTTGAATGAAAGAACATACTGACCTATCTGGGTCTTTGGCATATGAGTAGAGGGCTGGGTACTGAATGCTGGGGAGAATATTATTCCATAGATCTTTCCAAAAGCTTACCATTTTTTAGAATTGATCACAATTGAAGCAACCCCTCTGTAGTAATCACTCAGTTTCATGATATCCTTCCACCAGAAAGAACCAACGTAAGGTTGTGAATGTGAGAGTCTGTTGTGATAGTAAGAGGACCAAATTAGATATACCTAAGGTGTAGCAGGACCAAATTAGATATACCTAAGGTGTAGCCTTTTTGTTGTAAAAGCTATGCAGGTGTTTGAGAAGCAAAGCCCTATTATGAATTTTAGATTAAGGACACCGAGGCCTCCTTTATCTTTTGGTGTGCATACTTTAGGGATAGACTCCTGTTTTGTAGATCCCTCAATCTCCTCCAGAAGCAGTGTCTTTGGGCTATGTCAATTCAGTTAATGACCGATGCCGGTAGCTTCAGGGTGCACATAAGATATGTTGAAAGCAGGGACATAACTGAGTTGAGTATTGCAAGTTTTTCTCCATAGAATAGAAATGTCATATTGCATGATAGTTGATTCTCAATTCTATGAAGAAGAGGAGCAAAATCCTTGACCTTTATCCATGAGGTTTCCATGGGTAGACCTAGGTAAGTGAAAGGCAGCTAACCCTCAGAACATTCAAATGCCTGAGCTAAAATGGTAAACTTGTTGGCATCCACATTGATCGGGTACATGGATGATTTCTAAAAATTGACTTTGAGACTAGTTGAGTCCGTGTATGTTTGAAGCAGTCTTTTGAGACAGAAGAGTTTAGTGCACGCCAGCATTGAAAGAAGAGTATCATCAGCATATAGAATAATTGGATAGTCAAAATTGCAAGCATTGGGAATGAGGAATTGCATGATCCCTAACTACACCGCTCTATTCACAATGTACTGAAGAAGATCGGCAGCTAGAACAAATAAAAGAGGTGACAAAGGATCTCTCTACCTAACTCCCCTCTTATAATTGAAATGTTTGCCTGGCATGCCATTCAGAAGAATGGACGACTGAGCTGAGCACAGGATTAGGTGCATCGAAGCAATCCATTTGCATGGAATGCCTTTTTGTGACATCTTGTCAAAGATAACAGAATGCTCAATCGTGTCAAAAGCCTTTTCAAAATCAAGATTTAGGATGACACACTGTCTTGTACTGTGGTGACATTGGTGAATATATTCGAACGCCCAAGCAAGACAATCTTGAATAGTTCTTGTTTTGATAAATCCATATTGATTTTGATGAACTAACCAAAGAATGACTTTTTGAAATCTGTTGGCACAGATCTTTGTAATGAGTTTGATGCTCAAATTGATGAGATAAATTGGTCTATATTCAGACATGTGCTAAGGGAATGTTGTCTTTGGGATGAGTACTATGAAAGATCCATTGATAGGGTGAATGTTTACATTATCTGAGTGGAACTGAATACAAAGAGCATAGAAGTCTTCTGCAATGATGTCCTAGCATTTTTTTAAGAACATGCTATTGAAGCCATCTGGTCCTGACGCTTTATCTAGAGGAAGTACGTGCTTACACCACAAAATTGATCTCTTCCCTCATAAAAGGTATGACTAAATCATCGAGCCTGAATACCAAAACAACGAACTGAGAAAGATCAAAGTGCATTACCGGCTCACCCGAAACTCCCATTCTGTTTTTGAAGGTGGACCATAGTAGGGCTGCTTTGGTCTGATGATCGAAACAATATGTACCATCTTCAGTTTGTAAGTGAGCAATTTTGTTCCTTCTGTTTCTATCTGTTGCCATTGAATGGAAGAACTTGGTGTCATTCCCCAATTTCATCCATCTGACTGCGCTAGGGTCATCACAGAGGTATTGGAGAACATGGATGTCCAATTCGAAGAAGTAAAAAACCAAGGGAAATTTAACTATTTGCCATCGTTACGAGTGGCCACTCCTCAAACGCCCCTTTTAGAATGTCCATTACACATTTGCCACCGGGTTTTGAAAGATGCTACATTTTTGCCACTTTGGCCGACGTGGCATGCCACGCCCCCTCGCCACCGTGGATGCTGCGAGAAAAAGGGGAGGAAAAGACCGTGCTGCCCTCCATTTAACTTGCTCGGCTGCGTTCATGGATTCCCATTTGGTCTGTCAGCAACCCATGCTTGTGGGCCTTCTCCCAAGCTCAAGTTTATACGGAAGCTATGTATTGTCGGCAAAAGGATTCATCTTTGATCTACATTATACATATGAATATATGATTTCAGAGAGCAAAATTTCTCCTCCAAAGCGGACAATGGATTGTATGGTACAATTTGATTCTTGATTGTGTTTTGCATCATCGCAAGTCAAAGCCTCACTTTCTACACTCGACCCGAATTTACAAGCTCAATTGCCCCAAACCGGCAATCCGGAAGGACTAGAAGATGGTGCGCTCACCGAGCTCGCCCGCCATGCCTTCCCTTATCACCCTCTCAAGAAGCGCTCGGCGTGTCCTTGCCATAGCTCGGCGTCCTCTCGTCGTTGTACTCCCGATCTCCGGGTCCAGAAGAAGATGCTCTCCGACGCGTAATACCTCCCAATCTTGCGAACTCCATGGCGTCCTCGGCCGGAACACCTTGGCGATCCATCGAGCACGCAGATGGCGCCATCCATGATCTGGATCGGCACCTTGATGAACTTGGGCTCGCGGCGAGCGGCCGGAACAACATCTCCCCTGCCACGGCGTGGCGCCTTCCCGCCCGCCGACGGGAGCACTTTGTTGGCCTTGTCCTCGTCGAAGATGCGATCGGCGATGAAGGCTGCGAGGTCCTCTCGCTGATGGGCTTGCTGGCGCCTGACTGCCGTCGCCGAACATGACGTAGGGTGGCCGTTCTTGGCGGTCTCGACACGGCCGAGGCTCTTGAAGAAGGCGGTGGGGCGGACGATCTTTGTAGGTGAAGGTCGGGTCCGAGCCGCCTCGGCGAGCTCGTCCTCGAACTTGAGCTTAGGATAAGGGGATAAGGGTAGGAGTCCATGAACGCAGCCGAGCAAGTTAAATGGAGGGCAGCACGGTCTTTTCCTTCCCTTTTCCTTGCAGCATCCACGGTAGCGAGGGGGCGTGGCATGCCACGTCGGCCAAAGTGGCAAAAATGTAGCATCTTTCAAAATTCGGTGGCAAATGTGTAATGGACATTCTAAAAGGGGCGTTTGAGGAGTGGCCACTCGTAACGATGGCAAATAGTTAAATTTCCCAAAAACGAATCCAATTGCTGCAGTAGCGGCTCTTGTTGCATGTTACTCCACATGAAATTGCAACCTTTTAGAGGAAGCTTGATGAGACATAGAGAATTGATGATACTGTTGAAAAGCATATTGTTGAGGATGTTTCCACCCGGTTTGTTTCTATTATGAGCTAAACGAATGAAATTGAAAGCTCCCATGAAAATCCAATTTACGTTAGGAAGGAGCTCGATTTGAGAAAACCAAGTGATGAAGTCTTGTCTAGCCAGACCAGCACAGGAACTATAAATATTCGAAAGAGTCCAAGATTAGTTATCATAAATGGAAGTGAAGGAAACAATAATGGCAAAAGGACTTTGATAAATTACCATTCCATTAAAAGACGCATCTGACGAGGCTGTTAAAATCCCCCCAGAGGCTCCCATAGAAGGTGAATAGGTGAACTTAACAAAGCAACGAGGCAGAAATAGCTTAAGAAAAGAATGCTAGATGAGCTCTTTTTTCGTTTTTTGGATGCAAATAATAGAATAGCTAGTCTCATTGACCTTGTCTCTGTTGGATCTCAACTTATCATCAGAGTTAATACCTCTGACGTTCCAGCAAAGGATGTTGAAATTTTTGTTGGGGTTTGTCATACTGAGGACCTGTTCTTATGGGATGACATCCGGACTGCAAGGCCCAGATGATGTCGGTGATTTCCATGGGACAAAACTTTGAGATGAAAGATATTAGAACAAAACATACTGATAATAGACAACCACTTAATAACGAAAGAGTAGCATTCAACCACCAAAGCAACATAGAGTTTGAGAAAAAGATATATAGGTTCCCCTACCTATGACAGATAGCCCTCCTAGAAGTTAGAGAAGGAAGGTCCATGCAAGCCTGAATTGTTATGCTGGTTGTCATTGTTGTCATCAGGAACTTTGAGGAGTTTACCATCGATACTTCAGAAGCAGGAACATCAAATAGATGCACTGCCCATTGTTGCATGATTTAAATTGGAAGCTCTGGGGGAGTTGGAGATTGATCTGCTGGTTCTTGCTTGAGAATGTTAATGAGATTGTCCGATATATGTATATCTTGGACAGTAAGATTGGCTGGTACTCTTTTGGTAATCTTTCCTTGCACCCTCTGGCCTGAGAAATGCATATTAATCCCTTTGTGAAGCTCCTTGAGTCTAGGACTTCTCTTGAGGGAAATAGTGGACATTGGGGTCTTGGCCCTGGTGGATCATGTTGTAGGGATTCTCACTACATTAGAGGACCTTGGCACAAGGATTGTTGAGTCTTGACTTTGCCGACCAGAACTCTCAGAGTCATCCAATTCCGTTATGACAATTGAACTTTTTGGTCGTTGAAGATTTACAACTTGAAGGCCATGCCCCATGAGCGCTTTGGCTTGGTGTTTGCTGGGTCCATGAGCATTAAAGCAGGTGGAATCAAGAACCCCATGCAGTCCGTTGCCCTAGGGATAGAGCATGCATGAAAGAGTGATGGCAAAATTCCCATGAGATTGTGCAGCATCGTTACCTTGACATTGCCGATAAGGGGCCAAGACCAGTTTGTTGACCTAACCATCTGAGACTAGATTATTGCCTTGTGACGAGGAGTCACTATCAGAAGAAAATGCGGAAATGTCCTCAGAAAGAGACCATGAGGCCTGATCTTCCAAGGCCTGCTATCCTCCTTGACCCTGGTAAGCTTGCAGAGCCTCAACCCACTGGTCCCACTAGTGATCATCAGTCGGAATAACATGATCTTCCAGAGGATGGTTCTGGATGGGGTTTTCATGTATTGGCTGATGCATCTGCTTTGCATGAAAGTACATGGGAGAGGTCTTCATCACCCAGGAGAACATATGGGAACTGTAAATTAAGAATGATAATTTCCTTTTTTAATTATGATACGTTGGGGAATGAAAACGATGTCTTGTACTAGGACCTTGCAAAGAACTCTGCTACGATGTGATCATTCTCATACCAGTACAAAAGCTTTCCAAAAGAAGAACAAGCTTGCATGATGAAATGTGGATGCTTGAAATCCAAAGGGGACCCCAACATCATGATCCAGGCAATGCGGGTGAACATTGCTGCACACCAGTTGAGGCCATTTTCATGCTTAATGAAGCGCAGAGAATTGAGTCCAAATTCATAAGGACCCCCAAAACCCACAATGTCGCATCGAAGACTAGAAGCAAACTGAAAGAGGTCAACGCCGAATGGATGAGGGCAGCAAGATAGCACCCTTACCGTGAGAACTTGATCCAAGTAGACTCTGACCTCGAGCAATATTTGTTGGAGTTCTTCACCTTGTGGCTGAGGTTGCAACAGGGCCACCACGAAATCCTCGTGCGATTTGGAAGGTGCAATGAAGATCATGTCAGCTCGACTTCTTTGAAGAAGTCCTCCATCTTTCGCTTGCATTCCATCTGGGACAAAACGATGTTGTTCGTCAATCTAGAACTCCGCCATGAAGGGTAATGCAGGTTTCGCATAAGTAGAAGCAGAGAGGGAGATGAGTTTGCACGACCGAGGGGAGTGGAAGAAAAGACGTTTGCAGGAACCACAGCAATTTGAAGATGAACCGCCACATGCCCAAGGCAAACCATCTCTACCGGGTGGGGTTGGGAAAGATACAACTGTGATACCGGTCTCCATGCAAAAGATTTGTTTCTCCTCGAGATAATACATTGCCTAAGCCAGTGGCCGTATCGGAAGCAACCTTTGCACCTGACACCATTAATGCAAACGGCGGGATGATGTCCAACCCCAAGACAGGGCGAGCAACAAACAAAGAAATGATTACTTGGAAGACTAGAAATGTTGCTAGAATTTGAACACCAAGGCTGCGCACGAAGAACATTCGTGAAGCCAGCCTTTGCCGAGAGAACTTGGACTTTGTCAATTACCAACGGGAAGGCATATCACCATGAAACAATGAGAAAAAGAACCAAATTTGAGATAATTGGTGTGCTTCGGACCATCCCGAGGGATGAATGGAGCAAAGGAAACTGATTTGGATTTAGCTTTAAAAGGGAACTTATTCCTCCTATGATGTTTTTTTTGGAAGAAACGACAATCCAATCATTTTCATGCCCACGAGACCAGAAGAAGCCTTTAAGTGCATAGACAAAAGGACAATTTTTTTTGCTTGAAACTGAGAATCGAAAACCATAGTCATAGGCATTTTTGACTCGAAATCCAGAAGGGTCTCCCCCAAGCACACAAGCAAGAACCAAGTTGATGGACAACTCATTTAGGCGAAAAGAAAATCTGGAGAACGTGACCAGAAGAAAGAAGCTTTGCGAGGAAGAACCAGCGTCACCCAAAGCGCCATACTGTTGCTAAACTGAGCTTGCTATCGCTGTTCCTCCAGAGAAGTCCCAAAGCGCCAAGAGCTCCAACATCCTCAAATGTGCGGCAAAATTCTTTCTTGGTATCACATATATTATATATAGATCCCCCGCTTCTCCTGATGGAGACAAATTTTTCTGTTACCAACCTCATAGGGGGAAAAACTCTCCCATCTCTGCCCCCTAACAGGGAAATTCCTTAGTAGGGAACAGGAAATGAGGCCATTGCCATCCCTACTGGATAGCCCTCCTTCCCTAGCGGTCTCAAGTGTCACCCCTTGCTGTGCTTTCTCTACCACCGCTTGTTGCCGCCTCCAACACCAGCAATACCTCAACACTCCACCGCCTTTGCCACTTGTCATCACCATCGATACAGAACTTGCCTCTCCACCCGTCATCGACCAACCTCTGACCTCGCCCACCACCAGCCGGCGATACACTCCCAACTGATCCTATAATTTATCTCGAGTGCACTGTTGAACAACTTCGTATAAGGACGAAGCAAACACCTGCTCATTCATGTGATATGTGTTTTCACGCAGCAAACGCGACCAATAAAGCCCTAATTACAGCCAGTCATTCTCTTTCAACGTCAAGAGGTGCTTGCTAAGTTGCTATTACTGATGTGAGGCAACCGTGGTCAATTCATAGCCGTACTCTATCTCCCCAGCGGCAACAAAAAGATAGATGATCAATGATATATGATATTGCCAAGGTACAGAACCCTGCAAGATCTTCCACCTCTGTCTAAAACTTTGAAGTTCGAACACCTGTCAGCCTCAAAATAAGTACATAAAAAAAAAGATACGAGCTAAAACAATCGATGATAGTTTAGAATATTGAAGTAAAATATCCAAGGGTATTACAATTAACTTGGCACAAAAATGAGATTGAGCACTTCCTCGGCATTTTGTTTTACATGCGTATATCTTGAGGTAAAAGAAGGGATGAATTACAACAAATTCTTGATTTATGAGGTACCAATGATCCCTAATTCAACTATATACATGCACAATCACTTACATTAGCATTTGCAATTCTTCAGTGTAGTTAAAAAAAAGGCAGAAAATGTGTTCAACAGCTGGTAGTATAGCCTCCAAACTTTGACGAATGAAGTTGAGCTTTCTCACCTTTCTCGGAGGTCAATCATATCAAACTTTATTTTGGGGTCCATGTACACATGGGAGCAATGCTCATAGATTGGCGAACCATCTAAAGGCGCCTTATGTGGATGGAACCCTCTCTCTGGGCAATCATGGATCACACCCATACCACCTGGATCGGTTAGATGAAATATACCGTGTTTTCTGTTCAAACAAAACATGTAAGCAAGATCAGATGACTATCTGATGCAAACAGCAGGTAAAAGGCAATACTGCTCACTATATCGCGAAGAGCACTGAATCAGAAATTACCATCCAATGTATCACTGACATGGGCCCCACATGTCATCCTCACATTGGTTGATATTTTCTGATTTACACCTCTTTGCGATGGCACTGAATTAATTTTCTCAATTAGAAATAAGCTTCCACAACCTAGCAAACAGCCAAGCAACACTACAAAGTCTTAATTCGGGTTTGGCAGATTAGCCAAACCTGTAGGCTACAGAATAACTACGTACAGCCAAAGAGCTTTACAACATACTGGTGGAGGATGTACATTTCAAGATCATGAACACAATGATAATCTTAAAAATAATACAACATTTCCCTTTGTTAACCAAGTTAATGGTGAATATTGGCGAATACTTCAGCAGTAAAGCATGAAATTGAACTACTTGGTATAGGCAAGAAACACAGCATAATAATAATATGATCTAATCTGCAGCAATGAAAACTAAAAAGGCCTGAAAATCAGCATCCACCAATGCTAATTACTCCATCCAAAATTATAAGGCGTATTTCTTCTTGGAACATAGACCAAGAAGATATTAAAAATGACTAGATTACCCCTAATTATTATCACTAAAAGCACTATTTTCAATGCATGCATGTAGAGAATTAAAGTAAATGTAGATATTTATTAGGAGTATAGAGAGAACATCGCACTAATTTTGCATTGGAATATGAAATAAGCCCTATATTTGTGGACAAGACCATTCAAAAAATGCGCATTATAAACTTGGGCGGAGGAAGTATATGATAGTAACCATTAAAATAGATTGACCGCAAAACTGGGTGTCAACAAAACATATGGATAACATACTTTGTTGTGTCGGTAGGTGCCATAACAATTGCAATTGCTTCAGGTAGCATAACCTGTTGATACAAAAATGCCAAACACGTGATCAGATAGAAATAATGAATTTTCCTCAACAGATTTCTCAAGTAGAAAACCCAGATGCAGAAACTACATTTTCAATTTGAGTAGCCAATGAATATTAGGAAAATTATTAGGACGAACACTAACTAGTAAATGTTGAACATGAAAGGAGATATCGAAATGAAACCACCAGAATAACATCTTGCTAAGTCCAACCATCTTGGATATGCAATAAAATACCAGATAGGATCAAACAAACAGCAAGTAACTGTGTCCTGACCACGGGGAAAAAGTAGCTACCCTGATACAGGAGTCAAATAAGATCATAGGATAAGCAAGATAAACAGATGAACCAAATCTCATTTAGCTATGATCTAGAAACTACAATTCATGCATTGCAAACATGTATTTTGAATTTCAATTGTGGACATCTCGGCATAAAGATTACAGGATCTCGCTATATGTGGACATGCATTTGCTTAGTGTTATCCTTATTTGAATCGAGAAGAAAATAGCTATAACACAAATGACATTACCAAGTGCTGAGGGTAACACAAACACAAATTACTGAAATGGAAGCGTGGCACCAAATAAGCAGTGATGGGATCCGGTCTGCAAACATTACCTGATACGAATAATGATTATGGAGATCAATAGAAGACAGGAAGCAAGACTGTGTTGGGTGTGTCTGGAAAAAAAGTACAGAAAAATGGTGAGGAAAGCAATCTTTTTTTTAACAAGTGAGGAAAGCAATTAGCCAATCAACAAATAAAATCCCTGAGTAACTCCAATAGTTGTTCTAGTACAGAAGAACTGATGAATGACATGCAACTGAGAGTGCCATGAATCTCCTGAAACCAATACTAAATACAGATTATATTATAACCCTATCAGTGGCGGACCCAAGATTTTCGGGATGGATGTTCAGAGATAATAAAATATTGTTTCATGGAAAACTAGAGGTCCACATTAGCAAAACTCAAAGAACAAAAAAATTAAGAAAAATCTGTTGAATTGGCAATGTGGGACTTGGGAATGGGGATGCACTTGTGCTGTTCTAAACGTGCGCTACTTGCCTTGTCCGCCCCTCCCACCACACATTTGGTGGGCCCATAGTTATCAAGTCGAGCGATTAATCATGACTAATCGAAGATTAATCGACAAGTCGGCCTAGGAGAACGACTAGAGGACCTCGACTCGATTAGTTTCCTAGTCGAGCAACTTGGATGAATAGTCGCGATTAATCGCACGACTTGGCTGTCAGGCTAGCCGAGCCACATGTTGGGTTGGACCTTGAGTCCTTGACTTGGGCTTAGCCTGGCCCATTTAGAACTTAGAAGTGAGACTAGAGGAGCAGTCCAACAGACCAGCACATGGGAGGCAGCATTTAGCGGCAGCACATTGTTACATATAGCACAGCAGCTTCAGGCAATACAAGTTCAGACAAAGCACTGGAGGAAGGAGATTAGGGAAGTCGGCAGCGAAGGATACTGCTTGGGCGGATTCAGTTAGGATAATGAAGGGTCAAGATCAGAGGAAGAAGCAAACAGAAGAGGATCCACCATGAATGACGGCAAATAGAAAAAACGAAAATCTGTAGCTATCAAATTGTATTCTTGTCGGTAGAATTAACAGAGTTACCGAGTGTGTTGTCCGGAAGTTAATCTGAGGGTTTGCGTGAGGGGTAAGGAGGGTTTTTAAACCCATGTAATGGCAAATCGAGACGCAGTTGAAAAATAGGAAAGTTTTCTGGTGTTTTCTTCCTTCCCAAGCTTCTTCTCTGATCGCTTTTCTCTGTTTTGTGGCATCTCACACATCAGCTGGGGACCGTTTGCAAGGGGCTGTACCAATTTGGTATCAGAGCAAGGACGATCCGGACCTAGAGCTGTGAAATCCTAGAGAAAGGTTGGAGAACGCGGAACCGAGGTCACTTGGATCCAAAGTTTACTGTAAAATCTCGGGGATCTGGTTGGCTTGGTCTAGAGGCTCCATCACGGCGCCACCGAAGCCCTCAATACAATCCTAGATTGTCTTCGGGGCATTGGGAGAAACTGCGGAACGTTTTGATGAAAAGCTGACGCTGATCAAGGAGAGCTTGGACCTCTTGTTTGCTCGGATGGAGTTACTTGACACGGCCCAACAGCAATTGATGAACTAGACGGAACTGGCAGCCATGGCGGTGGAGCGGAGCTCTAATTAGCAGCAAATGCTGACGAAGCAGATGGAGGCAACTGCTCAAGAAGTGGTGAAGCTAAGGATCGGTAAATGGGATGGATACAATTCGGCCTCAACTACAGGGAAGGGTTTGATTACACCAGCACCACCGGAACATTGGACTAGAGCAAATAGGGAACAATCAACTTCTGGTGGGCATAGAGCCAACAGGTGTTTCGACCAGAGCTGTGCAAGAAAACGGGGGGGCTATGAGGAGTCCTTTACCCAAGCTAAATTTTCCCAGATTCGACGGGGAGAACCCACGAGTATGGCGCGACAATGTACAGACTATTTGCAGATCTTCAATATACCGGAAGCATTATGGATGACATTGGCAACAATGCATATGGAGGGGAATGCTGCACGATGGTTGCAAGTATACAAGGCTCGGAATGAGTTAGGGGGTTGGGAGCAATTCATTCAAGCGGTGGAATCGAAATTTGGAGCCTTTGATCACTGAAGGTTGCTGGCTGAGTTGGTGGAAATTAAGCAGACAGGCACGATGATAAGAGTATAAAAATCATTTTGATGAACTGAAGTATGAAGTCTTGATGCATTACCCTTATTATGATGAAGAATCTTTCTCTCAGTTTGTAAAAGGATTGAAACCTGAATTGAGTGGGGTGGTTCAGGGACACATACCTGAAACGGTGGACAGGGCAGCTCTTCTAGCAAGAATCCAGCAAGATGTGATAGATCGAGGGAAGAATTGGAAAATGAAACAAGGGAATGGTAGAGACAATGGAACTCTAAGCAAAATGAAAAACCTTCAAAATAGTCAGAAGCTGGGACAGGGAGAGTTGTGGAAGGCAAGAAAACTTAGGGATTACCGACGTGCCCATGGATTATGCTACCAATGTGGAGAAAAATATGAACCACTTCACCATTTGCAATGCAAAAAAAAGACCTCAAGCACAAGCCATAACCGTAGAGGACCAGGGTGAGATGCTATCTGATGAAGTTTTGGATTTGTTAGAAGCCACGGGAAGTGATCAAGAGGAGTCGTACAAACTGTCTCTCAATGCATTGTCAGGCACAGAAAAGGTGGAGACAATACAAATTCTTGCATTAGTAAGAAACTAAGTAATGTTTTTCCTACTTGATTCCAGGAGCCCCCATAGTTTTGTGAACGCAGACTTCTTTCAAAGAATTGGTTGTATTCCTCAAAAGACCAAGCCAAATGAGATTAGAGTGGCCAATGGGGAAAAATTGAAGTGTGATAGTTGGATGCCCAACATGAGCTGGTGTACTCAGGGTCACACATTCCAGGCCGATTTGAGGGTAATTGAACTAGGGGCATATGATGTCATACTGGGTATGGATTGGCTACAAACCCATATCCCGATAGTTTGCCACTGGAAGGATAAGATGGTGGAATTTACTTATAAAGCGAAGACAGTTAAAATACAAAGGGTGAAAGGTGAGAAAACGGCAGAACTTAAAACCATGACGGTGGAACAACTGGACAAGTGGAGGAAGAGGAATGATATTTGGGCTATGGCAGTGTTGGAACAGAAAGACTCAAGTCAAAATCAACGCATACCACCAGAGATTACTAAGGTGTTTGATCAATACACAGAGGTATTTGCCAACCCAAAAGAGCTACCTCCGAAAAGGGATTATGATCATACCATAACATTGATTCCAGGAGTTGTACCTGTGAATTCAAGACCTTACCGATATTCACCTTTGCATAAAGATGAAATCGAAATGCAAGTGGCCGAGATGCTCTCAGCTGGAATCATTTCTCCCAGCAGCAATCCATTTGCCTCTCCAGTACTTTTGGTGCAAAAGAAGGACAGTTCTTGGAGGTTTTGTGTAGATTACCGCTGGCTAAATGATCTTACCATCAAGTATAAGTTTCCTATGCCAGTTATTGACGAATTATCAGGCACCAAGTACTTTTCAAAGCTTGATCTAAGAGCAGGATATCATCAAATTTGAATGAAAGAAGAGGACGAACACAAAACAGCTTTTACGACTCATCAAGGGTTGTATCAATTCAAAGTAATGCCTTTTGGCCTCAAATGCTCCTGCAACTTTTTAGTGTGTGATGAACGTTGTGTTGGCACCCTACCTCAGGAAATTTGTGTTGGTATTTATAGATGATATACTTATATATAGCCCAACCCTTGCGACACATGCAGAGCATCTGGCAGAAGTTTTACAAACAGATACAATCATTTCTTTGTGAAGGACAAATGTACATTTGCTCAGCAACAAATAGAATACCTAGGTTATATCTGTTATGAATAGCACTTGTATTCAATATGAGGCCAAGAGGCCAGTATATATACATGTACAAGAGGGTATAGAAGGAAAGCCTATATAAGGCAATAGCTATACAGGGTAAACAATCTCTATACAAGACAACTAGCAATCTCGTATATAAGGTAACAAGGATACTGTCTAACACCCCCCTCAAACTCATGATGGATCAACAATACTGAGTTTGGAGAGATAAAAGCTGTGTTGAGCTCTAGTCTGTGTCTTCGTGAAGAAATCAGCCAACTGAAACTCCGAAGGCATATACTGAAGAGCCACAACCTGATTATGTACATGTGACCGCATGTAGGAAGCATCAACGCCAATATGCTTGGTGAGCTCATGCTTCATTGAATCTCAAGCAATGCTAATAACACCTGTACTATCAGATAAAAGAGGAGTCGGTGTAGAAATAGAAACACCAAAATCCTCAAGTAACCACCATAGCTAGGTAACCTCCGCTGTCAAAGAGCCATAACTCGCAACTCAGCCTCAGCACTCGAACGTGAAACTGTTGTCTACTTCTTAGTCTTCCAAGCAATAAAAGAACCGCTAAGAAAAATACAGTAAGCAGAAAGAGACAGAGGATCAAAGTGATCACTAGCTCAGGTTGCATCAGAGTAAGCCTGGAGTTGTAAAGAGTTAGAGCAAGGAAAGAAAAGACGGCAAGAGATAGTTCCACGAAGATATCGTAGAACACGAAGAAGATGACTATAGTGGAGTTGAGTGGGAGCAGAAACGAATTGACTCAAGACATAAACAGGATATGATATGTCAGGACGGGTGTCACCAAGGTAAATAAGACTCCCTACAAGATGGCGATAGCGAGTAGGATCCTCAAGAAGTTTACCATCAATAAGTCGAAGATGAACATTGAGCTCTATAGGAATCTCAGCGATACGTTGATCAATGAGAAGCACGATCAATAAGATCCTGTATATACTTCTCTTAGGATAGAAAGAAGCCCTCAGGTGTAGAAGAAACTTCAATCCCAAGAAAATAGCAAAGAGGACCCAGATCAAACACAAGAAACTGCTTGCTAAGATGCGCCTTCACAAAGGCAATATACTGGGAGTCATCTCCAATAATAATCATGTCATCAACATACATAAGAAGAGTTCGTCCACGAGGTGAAATATGAACAAAGAGCGCAGGATCATGAGCACTAGCAAAAAGGCCAGCAGCAGTGATCACAGAAGAAAAACGCTCTAACCAAGCACGAGGGACTTACTTGAGCCCATAAAGAGAGCGACGCAGGTGACAAACCATGCTCTCAGAAACAGAATACCCCGGTTGTGGTTGCATAAAGACCTCACGTAGCTCACCATTAAAAAAGGCATTCTTGACATCAAGCTAAGATATAGACCACTCGAGAACAGAAGCCACTGCAAGAAGGGTGCGAACAGTGGCCATATGAGCCACAAGAGCAAAAGTCTCATCATAATCACGACCATGCTCCTGCTGGAAACCACGTGCCACGAGACAAGCCTTGTAGTGCTCAAGAGAACCATCAGAGCGAGTCTTAACCTTATAGACCCACTTGCATGTAATGGGACGGACACGTGGAGGAAAGGGCATAAGATCCCACGTGCCAGTGTGCTCAAGGGCAGCAAGCTCCTCTACCATCGCATGTTGCCATTCCTGATGAATAACAGCCTCGAAGTAAGAAGTCAGCTTGGCAAGAACAGCGCTAGCAAAGCCAAGACGCTCAGGAGGCCGAATAGACTGACGATCGCGAAGAGCGTAGCGAGGAGGCACAGAAGAAGAGGACTTAATAGGAGAAGATGACACATCAGAAGAATCCTCAACTCACGGACGTCGAGTGTAGTATAAATAAGAAGGAACAATGTCAGAAGAAACAGGTGGAGAAAACACAGGAGGTGAAGACTCTTGTGGAGAAGCCAACGAAGGAGACGCAAACCGTGGAGATGCACCAAGAAAGTGATGTTGGTCTCAAAAAAGGTAAGAAATCAACTCATTACCATGCTTATGTGTTCTGCTCTTTGTTTCATGCAAAATAGCACATAAACATGTCAAACTATTGCTAGAAGCATAGAGCCTGCTCAACTTAATGTGCTAGAATATCTGCTGTCCAGTCGAGCGTCCAAGTTGACAAGTCACCCCTATGTCGACTCTGACTTGACAACTTAATAACTATGGGCCTATGGTTAATTGGACTAGCTATCAGGGCATTTTGGTTGTATTAGATAAAAACAAATCATTGCCTAGATTATCATGCCTTGGTCAAGATTGACAAGTATTCGCAAACAGAGAGTATCAACCTTCATAAAGCACTCCTGGTGATTAGGTAGAGTTCTTGCAATCTACATTACACGAATACTTAAGAAAACCGGTGTATCAGTATTGGATATGGATACGGCCCCAATACGGCCAGATACGTATCCTGCTCGTATCGGTCAATTTCCTATTTTTTTTTAAAAAAAAAGACAATTTCCCGATACTTGTGTGATACTTCCCCGATACATCTCAACCATAATACATATACCAACTCAGAAGGAAACGTTAGAATCGTTTATTCCAATCTCGCAGCCCCTTCTCGCTCCCCACACAACCGCCCCCTGCTCCTCTCTTCCCCCAAGCTCCCACGCCAATATTCCTCTCCCCTGTAGATAGTGACACGTGACACCCCTCCCTGTCGGGCAACGGCACCCTTGGTCCTCATGCACGATGAGCCCTCCCACTAGTCCTTTTCTCCCTCTTGACTGTGATAGTGTGGTATACTCCTAGGCAGCTAAGAACTGGTGAGGGCAGTAGCGGCTAGGAGGCAAGACATATGGCTGCGGCTAGGTGACTATGGCTGGCAGGAATAGAAGCGCACAATTATAGACATTTGGGGCAGCGGTAGACCAGATGCCCTAAGTCGCTTGCTATGAGCTAATGGGCATGCAAGATGACCTGGTCCATTTGCTTCTTCATTTTCTTTGTTATTGTGTCTCTTTTATGTCTATTTGTGTGTGACATATCATATCTCGTGTATGTTTCTCTATATTATTATTATACGCACATGCCGGTGTTTTTGGGTAAATGGCGTATCGCGGTATCGGTGTACCCAGTCATCCTAGCCTGCAGTTAGCCATGGTAGAGGGGCAGTTTGTTTTCAATAGTTTTCCTTTTGAGTTAAAAAGGAGAACTAAAGCAAACATGTTCATCAACATAGCCTTAGACAAACTGCAAATACAGTGCACGTACATTCTTTCTTTCTTTTTGAAGGGATGCAGTGCATGTACCTTATTGAATTGCGCAAACAACAAAAAAGCATCAATGGTACCAAAATTTCATTAAAATGAACTTACATGAATCCAACCAAGAGTGAAAAGTGAGCCCATATCCTGAACTTCAAATAGTTCTTCTTCATTTGTAGCTTCACACTGTAAAATAATGAAAGCTATGCAATTCAATAATCTCTAGAAGTGCTGCAATTTAGTTACTGTGACTCAATAATGTGAATAACTTGCGCTAAGAATCATGCAAGAAAAATGCAGGCCAAAACAACTTACCGAATCAGACGTAGACTTCTGCTTTGGAATTATTAAGGTTGTCACCTGAAAAGTTCTCTTTTTCTGCATAAACATACACTGTAATATTAGAAGTGTAGCAAAATCACTGTTCACATTTCCTTCGGGGGAAGGGCATACCAGGGTACCGGCAAGAACACCACATGTCTCTAAACTTCTTTTAGTGTTTGCCTCAGCAACCCTTAGAAAACACTCCATCAACTTCACCGGCTAACAAGGTAAAATTGAAATCATCAGTCGAAATAAGTCGATATTATATATCAGTAACAAATAAACGTAGATAGAAAATCCATACTCATGTATTTCCTATAAAGCTGGAGGTTCAGAACTATATTAGGGTTTGAAAACAAAAGGGCGTATTTTGAACTTACAACATGCAAGTTCTGGTAATGTCCGGTTTCTGAGATAGCAAGTCCTGGTGTTGGATCAGCAACGCTTGATGGAGAAATTGGTCTACGCTCAGGATGTACCTCTGCCAGGACTGGTGGGGGAGAAGGCTGTCTGATATTCAACTGGGACAAATCTTCTTCCAGACTAACAGAAGGCACAGAGGTGCATTCTTCTGCTGGTGCAGACCATCGACCATCATCAAGAGACAGAACAGATTTCATATTCTCATTATCATTTTTAGTGCTATCCGTAGATGCTATACTGGGACCATGCAGACCATCTTGGTTCAAGATAGCTGGCACTAAACTGCAGAAGGGCATGATAATGTCACGTGATGAAAGAAAATAATATAGCTATGAGCATGAACAAGTTTGCTTATAAATATGACTAATTTTCTCCTTTAATCCCTCTTCTAATCCAATCTTCTGCATAAGCATTTTTTTCTTTCAATTTGGTTATTCAAGTCCCTTCTGAAAGTCAATCTAATTTAGTCCAACCCATAAATAATTTATTTCAGGTGGCTCTACTGTGGCACAACACATCATCATTAAAAATGTTTCTAAAAGTACACAAATCAAAAAATAAAATTTTGCAAAACTAACAGAAAATCCTTTAAAAAAATACCCCCTCCATTTCAAAACATAAGGCACTGTTGACCTAGCAAGGTCTCCAAAATTGAACTATGACCATTAGTCTACCCTATGGTATACTATTAGTAACAACATAATTATGATAATATGAAATACCATCAAATGTGAATCTATCGGTAACATTTTTGTGTTACTATACTTAAACATAGTTCGATAATTGTTGGCTAGAATTTGCAAAGTTGGACCCAAAAAGGTGTTGGGCATAAATTGTTGGGAATAGTCCCACATTGGTTGTGGAGAGGGCTTGATCATGGTTTATAAGGGTGAGGGAGCACCCCCTCATTGAGCTAGCTTTTTGGGGGGAGATGGCCCAAGAGATCTTGGCCCATTTGCTCTGGTTGGGCTGCGACCAATGGCGTGCGCGTGTGTCTGTTGGTGGCGTGAGTCGTCGTGTCTTGTCGTGTGGCGTCGGGTTAACAATTGGTATCGAGCCCAAGTGGCCCCTGTGGTTCCTAGATAATCTCGGCCTAATGTGTGAGGGGGAGATTGTTGGGAATAGTCCCACATTGGTTGTGGAGAGGGCTTGAGCATGGTTTATAAGGGTGAGGGAGCACCCCCTCATTGAGCTAGTTTTTGGGGAGATGGCCCAAGAGACCTTGGCTCATTGCTCTGGTTGGGCTGCGACCGGTGGCGTGTCGTCTTGGCATAGCCGAGTGGCGTGAGTCGTCGTGTCTTGTCGTGTGGCGATCGGGTTAACAATTGGTATCGAGCCAGGTGGCCCATGTGGTTCCTAGATAATCTCGGCCCAATGTGTGAGGGAGATTGTTGGGAACGATCCCACATTGGTTGTGGGAGGGCTTGAGCATGGTTTATAAGGGTGAGGAGCACCCTCATTGAGCTAGCTTTTGGGGAGATGGCCCAAGAGATCTTGGCATTGCTCTGGTTGGGCTGCGACCAGTGGCGTGTGCGTCGCGATGCTTCACGCCACTAGGCTGCAAGACGCTGCACGCCACTGGGTCGCAGCCCAACCAGAGCAAGGCCAAGATCTCTTGGGCCATCTCCCCAAAAGCTAGCTCAATGAGTGGTGCTCCTCACTCTTACAAACCATGCTCTGGCATGTACTGGGCAGCTCTAGACAAATGCATTCAGTAAGTGTATGCCATGTCGCATAAAGACAACAAAGGCATAACTTCTACAATGGCTTGTCATCAGCGATCTATAAACTAATTAATTTATGCATGTGCCCATAAATTACCGTGATCAAGCATGAGTATATAGACGGCTTCTTTCCTACAGCAGGCGGCAGGCAGTCGTTTTGCATCGAACACAGAGCCTTTGCCGTCCTCTCGAAGAAGAGGCAAAAGCGCCTCTGTACTCATTAATTCTATGCCACAGGGATGATAAAGATTACGTGGCAACTTACAGACAACTCATTAATTACTGTTGTACATGCCCTCAAGCCCTCTCCACAACCAATGTGGGACTGTTCCCAACAATCTCCCTCACACATTGGTAGAGATTATCTAGGAACCACATGGGGCTACAGGCTCGATACCAATTGTTAACTGACGCCACACGATCGACACGACGACTCACGCCACCAACAAGCAAGACGACACGCCTGCCTTGTGGTCGCAGCCCAACCAGAGCAGCGAGCCAAGGTCTCTTGGGCCATCTCCCCCCAAAAAGCTAGCTCAATGAGGGGGTGCTCCCTCACCCTTATAAACCATGCTCAAGCCCTCTCCACAACCAATGTGGGACTATTCCCAACATAAATCAGTAGTAGTTAAAATTTTCTGAGAATATATTCACTGTTCAGAAATGCATATAAGATGTACAGAAGTACATATGTAAAGAAACATGAAATTTGACATTATGGAAAATAGATAGAAGGAAATAAAACAGTTAAACATTGTAAAAACAATTTTTAAACAAAAAAGAGAACAATTCCAAAGGTTCGAAGAAAGAAAAAGAAATCAATAAAATTCCCAAAAGAACATTTGAAGAATTAAATTTCTGAATATTCATTAAATTCTAGATTTGTTTAATTGTTCTTTATAGTTTTATATCATTTGGATTGTTCTAGGTCTGTTTGGAACAGCAAAACTTGCAGTAATTTCACTAGAAATAGTTCAAGTCCTACAAGAATTTGCCAGGTTCTGAACAGGGTTTATTGAGTGGAGGGACCAATTAGCACAATGTAATTGTCCTAAGAAGGGGGTCGCAGTTTTCCATACTTGTGCACAAATTTTTTTCCAAATGGGGACAACCCAGATTCCATTACCAAAATATCATAATTGTGCACAATGTTTGGGATAAACGAGAGAAAGTAGATAAAATTAGTTTTAGAGATACTAAGGTAAAACTATGTGAGTTCTCACCTAGTGATATCACTTTGCATTAATCCAAGATTGCTTGGATACTGAACCTGCAACAAGCAGTAAGGAAATCCATAAGAAAATGGTTGTCTATGGTTAAATTCTCAAGCAAGCACATTAAGAAAATGAGATGAAAATAATCATACCTTGATTCCAGCAACAGGTCCAGTCCATTGTCCATGAAGCCCATTAGGTCCTAATATGGAGTGTCTAGCTAGAGTTTCTTCTTTTGGAAAAGGCAGATTTACAAATCTGCATAATTTAGCCAGCAAATGACAGTTCTAATTTAGTAACACAACAAAATATTTCAACAGTACACCTATTTAACACACATGGCTGCCAATACATGGAAAATAATGGAACTTTTCGACTACAGAAATTACAGTGGATAAGAAAAGGAAATAGAAACGAAGAAATCACCAAGTCCAATTCAGGCAAATAGAATGAACAGTCTTGCTACAATTCTGCCAAGGCACATAAATTCACTCTTGTTGGCTTTTCACAAGACCAGTATAACTGAGTTTGCAAGTCACCTGACTTTTCTTCTTCTTGCAGTCTATCTAGAAGAATGATGTTTCTCTGCTTTACAACCATGAAATGTGTAGAATGACCAATCACCAGATACACTGAATGCAGCATCAAACTTCTAATAGGCTGAACTACTTATAAAACTGAACGATATCCTAAATTGATTGATAAACACAACAAAATTCGTGCCAAGACAAACTATATTGTTTTATAAAAATTTTGAACTAGTAAACTAATCCTTGAAAGCTCCCACCCCCACCCCCACCCACAAAACACACACACAAGTGAAGGGTCAGATTATCAGTCATGAACCTGTTGCACAGCAAGAAACTAAGGCCCTGTTTTAATGCAGGAAAACCAAAGGATATTCGAAAGATATGCTATGTTGCCTGCAAAGTTCCGGTGAAATTCCTGCCATCTCAAAAATAAGTTACATGGGCGACATGTTCCTATAAGCCTAACTTGTAGTGCCCTTTTTTTGCTACTCTAAGAACCTAAAGGGGGTTATATAGAAAGGAGCAAGCGAAAACCAAAAAAAAAAGGACAAAGCTCGGCCAGCCCGAGACCGACGCCGAGTCAGCTAGGTGTGCGAGCTGTGCAGCTCGTGGACTTGGTTGCTGCCCTATTTAAGCGCAGGGCAGGGCTTCTGAGCCCCTACATGCCCTGGTTTTCCTAGCCGCTGAAGCCCTAGGACCCAGCTGCCCCAGTTGCTGCGCTGCCTTGCTGGCCACCGTTGCACCACCCAACCCAGTTCGCTGCCGTTCTGCCATGCGCCACAGAGCCGTCGCACCAGGGAGCCGCGGTTGCTGTGTGCCGGACAGGAAGCACCCTGCTGTCCAGGATCATTGGATGTTGTCGCCGACATCGATCTAAGTATTGCAGTTCAGTTCATGTCCATCATCCATTGCGGTTTTTTTTATTGGGTGAATTCATTAACATCTGATGGTTTTGTACTAGTTCGTGATGGTTTTGCAGTGATGTGAGGATAAACTTTTGTCGTTCTCCTTCCTGGCTAGCACCTGTCTGTTGAATTCTTAAATAATAATTAGCACTGGGCAGATCAGGCTGTGAGAATTATTTGTTTAATGTTAATTGGTTTGCCTATGCCTGACAGGGTAGAATAGCCTAGTTGGTATTATTTAATACCCTAGTGCTTCTCTGTTGGAATGATTTGGCTATAGAAGAGTAGTTGTATGTATGGAAAATGGGTGGTAACTACTTGTCAAAAATCAGAATAGGGGATTATTACCGAATCTTAGGCCCCTTTTTTCTAAGATTAAACTGGTGATATATATACTATAGAGTGGATAATATAGATTTTAGTTGTGGCGTTATATTACACAAAAAATAAAAAGAAGATAGCAGAATTGGGGATTTGGTTTTTATGAAAGTGGAAAAAGAAAAAGAAGATAACAGAATTGGGGATTTGGTTTTTATGAAAGTGCAAGGGCTTTGTCTAAGGTTTTCATAGAGTGCAAGAACAATGAATTTAGTTGAGCACACTATAGTAGTGGGGATAAGGTTCCTGTATGAAAAAGGATGGGCTTGGTTCCTGCATGAAAGAGGGTAGGCTTGAGTGGACACCGACATGTGTTACATTCTGCAATATCAGTGTAAACTAAATAGATGATGAGACATGTACATGAGCATTTGTATTGCATTAAAGAAAGAGGAATTTCTTTATTTGCCATTGGAGGTTGGCCACTTCACTGATATGCCATCGAAATTTCAATCTTCCTTATATGCCATTGGAGTTCAATTTGCATTCCTTTTTTGCCATTGGCGTCCATCTCTGAAAGCTCTCAGCCTACCCAGGTACTCACGCAAGAACACAAAGACACAGATGGTTTTGGTGCTGCTAGAGGCAGTACAGCTTTTCTGTATTTCCTTTTACTTATACACAGATTGCGGCTTACAAACTAGGAAGGAGATAATCTCCCCATTATTGCAATTTAATGCCCCTATGATTCTGGCTATGATCCTTACTGATTTACATGCTGCAATCAAGCAAATGCTAAAGGAAAGAAACCAAATCTGATGCTAAAGGAAAGAAAACAAATCTGGCACACGCAGGATTACTTTCCAACAATCTCCCCCTAATCCTTGTGTGTTGCCTTTGTGTTAATCTGGACCATCCCAATCCTTGCCCGAAGCTCATGGAATTTGATCCGCCCAAGTGCCTTCGTTTGAATGTCAGCGAGCTGATCCTTAGTGCCAATGAAATTAGCACTAATCCTTCCATCTTCCAAGCACTCCCTGATGAAGTGGTAGCGCATTTTGATGTGTTTGCTACGCTCATGGAAGACAGGATTTTTCATCAGCGCTAAGGCTGATTTGTTGTCAATTCTCAACTCGGTGGTGTCGGCATCCCTTCCCTTGAAGTCGCCGAGCAACCGAGCTAACCACACCGCTTTGTGTGGCAGCAGAGTAGCAGCGACATACTCCGCCACAAGACGAGAGAGCAACTATCTTCGCTTGAGAGCGTGCCACCACCAAGCTGTTCTCAGAGAAGAATAGGCATAGGAAGTGCTCTTCATTGTGTCAACATCTCGGCAAGGTCACTATCGGTGTACCCAATGAGCCGAAGCTTCTCTGTCCGCCTATAATGGCATCCAAGACTTAGAGTCCCACCACATAGCGCAGAATTCTCTTCACAGCCGTCATGTGCTCCTCCGTAGGCCGTTCCATGAAGCGACTCATGTACCCTACGCTGAATGCAAGGTCCGGCCGTGTGTGGATGAGGTAGCGAAGGCTTCCGATGATCCTCCGGTACTACGTCATGTCCACTTCGGCCGCCTTGCTGTCACGACTTAGCTTGAGCCGCTCCTCCATGGGAGTGTACGCAGGATTGCAGTTCTGCATCCCCGCCATTTCCAGGATGCGCTTGGCATAATGAGCCTGGCATAACGTGATGCCGCCATTCTTGCCGCTCTGCTGCACTTCAATCCCGAGGTAGAAGGAGAGCAAACCCAAGTCGCTCATTCTGAACCTCGCCTTCATCTCCTCCTTGAAGCGGTTGATTTCTTCCTCGACCGATCCAGTGATGATTAGATCATCAACATAGACCCCGAGAAGCAGCAGCGCTCCCCCTTGGCTGCGCCTGTACATCGCAGGCTCATGCCCACTATGCTTGAACCCGAGAGCTTGCAAGGTGGAGTGAAGCTTCTCGTTCCAAGCACGCGGCGCTTGTCGCAGCCCATACAACGCCTTCTTGAGCCTCAACACCTTGTGTTCTTGGCTGTCGACGACGAAACCCGGCGGCTGCGCGACGTACACCTCCTCCTTCAAGTCCCCATTGAGGAAGGCCGACTTCACATCCATGTGATGCACCGGCCAGCCTTCTTGTGCAGCAACGGCCAGCAGCAATCTCACGGACTCAAGGCGAGCGACAGGTGCGAACACCTCATCGAAGTCTATGCCCCGCTGCTGCACATATCCCTTGGCGACGAGGCGAGCCTTGTGCTTGATCACAGCGCCTGCCTCGTTTTTCTTGAGCTTGAAGACCCACTTCAGCCCAATCGGACGATGGCCATGCGGAAGCTCCACCGCCCCACGCCCCGTTACGCTGATGGAGTTGACTCTTCACGCATAGCCGCCAGTGGATCGCCCTCGCTTCAAAGAAAGGAGCGAGGTTCTCCTTCCTCGCTGGTTAGCAGCAACTCCTCGCCAGCATCGCCAGCGTCGCTAGCAACGACACGATTGGCAAAGCCCGGCACTTCTCCCCCCCCAAGCATGTCGTCGATGCGACGGTAGCGGAGAGGAGTGGTGTCGTGGTGCGCATCCAGCCTGGAGGAGTCGTTCGGCGGCGGAGAGACAAACTCAATCTCGTCGCCAGGTGCAGAGGAGCTCGGATTGGGGAAAGCAGAGTCCCCTACACGATCGCCAGGTGCAGACGGGTTGGGCGCTGCGGATGAAGACACCCCAGCGGGCGTGCTCGCGCCGCCTGCAGATGGAGCAGGGGAAGCCACTCCTCCGAGCGAAGGCGCTCCTCCAGCGCCGCTCGCGAAAGAACCTACTCCGGGCGAAGGCGCTCCTCCAGCGTCGCTTCGCGAAGAACCTCCTCCAGCGCGCTCCTCGATCTGCGCCGCGAAGGGCCTCTCCGGCGGCGCTCCTCGGCGCCTTGAAGGAACCGAGGCAGACGGGATGTCTTCTGTTATGTAGATGGAGTTGACCACGAGCTCCACCTGGAAGTCACTTGTCACCGATTCGCCTTGCGCCAGCGACGAAACCCAGTCCCAGTCGACATCTTCTTGGAAGACGACGTCGCGGGCGGTGAAGACTCGCCGAGACAGGGGCTCCAGCATACGGTACGCCTTGGACCCTTCTGCGTACCCGATGAAAACCATCGGAGTGGAGCGGTCGTCGAGTTTGCGCAAGTTCGGGCGAGTGTCCTTCACATACCCGAGACATCCGAATGTGCGCAGGAAGCTGACCGCCGGCTTGCGCTTGTACCAGGCCTCGAAGGGGGTCTTGCCGGCGAGACTCTTCGTCGGCGCCCGGTTGAGGAGGAACACCGCCGTGCTCACCGCCTCCCCCCAAAACTCCGCAGGCATGCCCCTCTGCTTCAGGAGGGCGCGAGCGGTGGCGAGAATCGTCTGATTCCGCCTCTCCACAACGCCGTTTTCTTTGTGGGCGTAGAGGGCGCGGAGAGGTCTGCCGCCGACACCTTGATCTTCACAGTGGCGCGCGAAATCGGCAGAGGTGAACTCACCACCGTTGTCCGTCCGTAGCACCCGCAGCTTGCGCCCGCTTTCCACCTCCGCAGCAGCTTGAAATCTCTTGATCCCTGCCGCTGTATCATTCTTCGCTGTGAGAAGTGCCAACCACATGTAGCGGCTAGCATCATCTACCAACAGCAAAAAATAGCGGCGCCCTCCCGGTGTCGCCGGTGTGATAGGGCCGCAAAGATCGCCATGTACAAGGTCAAGGACTCCATCTGCGCGGTACTTTGCCTTGACTGGGAACGGCGCTTCGGCGGTGCCGTCGGACGCAAGTGTCGCAGAGTCGCTCCACATGTTCGGTCGTGGCGACCCTCGCACCATCTCTCTTGCGGCACGGTGGTGGGCGTCAACCGATGTGCTCAGCGGGCATGCCACCGCCAGAGTCGTTGTCTTTGTGCGCATGAGACAAATCGGCCGCGCGATATCTAAGCGCAGGATGTAGAGCCGATTTGTTCGCGCTTCACCTTGGCGATGAGTTGGCGTTGGCGATCCCAAATGCACAAAGACTCGTCTTCAATTAGCACTCTCGAGCCACACTCATCGAGTTGACCGAGGCTAATGATCTTGTTTTCAACCGCGGATGTAGTAGACGTTGAAAGCGCCTTGTGCTCACCGTTCTTGCGAACAAGACCGCATCGCAGCCTAGGATCTCAACAATCGAACCATCACCGAAACGGACGGTCCCCTGTTTCGCATGATCGAGCTTGGAGAAGACTTCACTGCAGCCGGTCATGTGGCTGGTGGCACCGGTATCGAGATACCATCCTTCTGGAGTTCTCGGTGTCCACTTCGCCAAGATACGCCGCTACCGAGGTTCTTCGAGATGAATGGTGGTTGCTTGCGTCTCAAGGTTCTTGATCGGCTCGCGGAGACTGTGCCACCATAAGCACAGTGGTCGTCTTCCTCATCCTCTCGCGTGAGATTGGCTGCTGCGTTTTGGTATCGGCAATCCGGGCCCAATGACCATTACGTCGCGAGCTATGCACTTGTCGCGTCATCGGCGCCTGCGGCCTTGCCTTGATCGCCGGCGTTTCCGCCCTTCTTGCGCGCGCCGCGAGAACGGCGACTCCTTCCGCCGCCATTGGATGACCGTGAGCCACCCTCGCCAACTTGCCTCTCCTTCTGGCGCGCAAGCCACTGCTCCTCCGTGAGCAGTAGCTTGCCATCTGCCGTAGATGACAGCGCCTTCTCCGCGTCGAGGCGGTCCTCCACCGCCCTGAGCCGCCCGGTCACCTCTTCAATCGACATCGCCGAGATGTCGAGAAGAGTCTCGATGGAGAGCGCAATCTGCGCGAACTTCGGCGGAACAACCCGAAGGTACTTGGCGACGACCTTGTCGTCGTCGATTGGATCACCGAGGACCTCCAATTGGTGGACGATCCCGGTAAGGCGCATGGCGAAGTCGTCGATAGACTCGCCGTCTTGGAAGGAGATCGCCTCGTACTCCTCGGCTCGGGCGATTGCCTTGCGGCGAAGGACGGAGCCGACGCAAGATCGTCTTGATCGCGTCGAGCCTCTTCGCGTCTTCTTGGCAAACCCTTGCATCTCCGTGGCATCGCGCAAGATGATGGCCTCCATGGCCATCACTGTAAATCAGCGAGCGCGCCGCCATTCTCGACAGCACTCCACAGACCGCGTGCTTGAAGCATTACGGTCATCATCACCGCCCACTCAGTATAATTATGTTTAGTGAGCATCGGGAATGCCCCTCCCATGTCCCTCACCACTCTCTGAACCACTACCTCTCGGTTCTTAGTAGGGTCTACGGGTGAATTCAGGGAAGAATTGCTAGACATGGTGTTGCCCTAGGCTCTGATACCAAATGAAAGCTCTCAGCCTACCCAGGTACTCACGCAAGAACACAAAGACACAGATGGTTTTGGTGCTGCTAGAGGCGATCTGATTTTTCTGTCAGATTTCCTTTTACTTATACATAGATTGCGACTTACAAACTAGGAAGGAGATAATCTCCCATTATTGCAATTTAATGCCCCTATGATTAAGCTATGATCCTTCTTGATTTACATGCTGCAATCAAGCAAATGCTAAAGGAAAGAAACCAAATCTGATGCTAAAGGAAAGAAAACAAATCTGGCACACGCAGGATTACTTTCCAACAATCTCTAGTTAAAATATTGTTAATTGAGCTGTGAAAAGACCAAAATGCCCTTCTTCCTCTCTTTTCAACCTCCTTCCCTCTTCCTACTGTCGTCCTCCTCCAACCCCTCTTCTCCCTAGTTGCCTGTGAGCACATTTATCCAATCGAGCCATTCACATACACATGCACACATACACAAGAGGAGAGATGTGGAAGGAACTGGGGAAATCTCAAATTGGGAAGTTGTGAGAGGTCCGTCATCTTTGATGCTCATCTCAAAGGTGGCATGGAGGTGGGGGCGGAGGCCGAAGGTAACGTGTGCGGGAGGTGGGGGTGGAGGCAAGGCCGAGTAGTAGGGGCGGAGGCGGAGGCGAAGAGGGTAGATGGTGAGGGCAGAGGCCGGATGTGATGCACGCGGGAGGTGGGCGCAGAGGCAAGGTCGGCATTGGTGCGAGTAGTGGGGGCGGAGGCTAGAGGCGGCGCAGGTGGGAGGTAGGGGCGGAGGCGAGGCAGTGCACGGTAGGTGGGGACGGAGGCAAGGCTTGTGCCGAAGCGAGTGGTGGGAGCTAAGGCTGAAGGTGGCGCACACAGATCGTGGGGGAGGGACAGAGGCTAGAGGTGATGCAAGCGGGAGGTGGTGGCAAAGACAAGATCAACGTCGATGCTGGTGGTAGGGGCAGAGGCTGAAGGCAACGCTTGTGGTAGGGCCTGTGTTGCAACGATACTTGGGAAAATTGGCGATCGAATACGGATACGTATCGGATACTCTCCGATACGTATCTTGCATGTATCCATTAAATTCCAATTTTTCGAAAGAAGAAAAAAACTGATACTTCTCAGATACTTTTCTGATACATGTAACCCTAAACAAAAGCTCCTTTGCGACAGTCAGACCCGATACTTCTTAACGTAGCTGCCAGCGCTGGCTCCTGAGTCCCAATCCCTCACGCCCACACCACCAACCCGCTGCTCCCCTCCACCGATCCGCCCACGTCGTCGCCATCCCGCCGCTCCAATCAACGCCCTCGCCCTCTCGTCCCCCGCGCAAGCGCAAATCTCCCCGGTTGGCTGAAGGTCTCTGTTTGGCGAGTTTCCTCATTGACCACCAAATTCTAATCCTACCAAGATCTTGAGCCGCCATCTCCCGATCCCTTGATCCAGGAAAGTCTCCCCCGTTCCCCCGATTCGGCATCAAGGTACATTTGCTTGTTCAAACTACATCAAGGTATAGTTCTTATTGCATCAAGGTATTACTTCAAACTTGTTGGAGCAGATGGCATCTGGTGGTGGTGTACTTGGAAGCTCGAGTGCGCCATCTAGCACTAGTGCAAGTGCATGCCCTACACCATCTAGTGGAGCTGCCATGGCAAGCAACATCCTAAACGCTGCACCATATATTACTATTATTTTATACACAACACACATATCGCCGTATCGGTGTTTTTGAGAAAATGCCGTATCGCGGTATCGGTGCATCACATATCCAATACGTATCGGCGCATCCAGGCAACGTAGGGTGGGGCTGGGGGCGAGACCAGCACTAGTGCGAGTGGTTGTCATCAGGCATGTCATTAGACATTGAGGAAAAAGGTGTATGAGAGAAGAGTAGAAATGAATAATATAACATGTGGGATAGGGGCAATTTGGGTAGAGTGAGAAAAATATGATAGCTTTAAGAAGTTAACAGCAATCAAACCTAACAGAATTGACAACAGCGGCAAATAAGGGATGAAAGTTGAGATCAAATGGCAATAAAGGGAAGAGTATGTTCACAGTGGCATATTAGGGAAGGCCAAATTATAGTGGCAAATAAAGAATTTCCTTTAAAGAAAAAACAATCAATAATGAGATATGTGGAAGATGATATGAACATGTTGATAATTATCACTTTGTCAATGTTTATTATTTTATTATGTACTTCCTGAGTCATAGACTCACCCTTGCTTATTTGTTGTCTAGGTGACCATTGAAGATGTCATGCATGGGATGGGAGTAGCACATAGTCACACATGCACCACCATTGTTTATCAAACACCTCCACTTACCTCATTACATTTTAGAAGATTTAGCTCATACAATTAGAATTAGTGAAGAATCATGGTATAATAGTAGTTGTGTGAAACTTGAAAATTATATATAATAGTGGACAAGGACTAAGTTATTTAATTTATCTTGGATATTATTTATTTATTTGTTGTTGTCATCACAGATGGTATGTTTGCTCCTGGGCGCATGGTTTCGGGCATGGCATGTGGCCCCGAGCGTTTTTGGGTGCGGGGTTCCATGTTTATTATTGTGCATGTATTATCCTATTTGTTGTTATTCATACCCTATTTATCCTTGTGCCTTGCTTTGGAGAAGTTAACGTTAGAGAATTGTTAATATTATTGGTAAAGTAGTCTAAATTTAGAGAGGAAAGTGGTAGTGGCGACACATTCTGGGCACTTGGGTGTGTTGGGGTGTTACCATAGTTATCAGGTCGCTCAACGATTAATCGGCAAGTCAGCCTAGGAGCACGACTAGAGAACCTCGGCTCGATTAGTTTCCTAGTCGAGCGACTTGGCTTTCTAGTCAATGACTAGCCACGATTAATCGCGTGACTTGGCTGTCCGGCAAGCCGAGCCAAATGTTGGGTTAGGCCTTGGGTGGCCTGTTGCTCAATTACTGAACTGGGCTTGGCATGGCCCATTAAGAAGTGAGACGAAGTAAAGAGGAGCAACCAAAGGCATTGAGCATTTGAGCAGCACACAAGGCAAGAGGCAGCAAACCAGGAACCCTAGCCAAAGGCACAGCCGCCGTTGCCACTACAGGCCACCACCATCTGCTCATCTTCCTCCTCTACACTGCTTCTCGTTGCATCCCTTCTCAAGAATTGGTGAAATTCAGCATAAAAAATTAATTAAAAAAGGTCCCAATCCGTATTCGATACTCCGCGATCCTCCCCGATACCTCCAAGCCCATAACACAAAGCCCAAACAATGGAAAAGCCCATTCCAGCCCATCAATCCTAACCCTAAAAATCTATCTCTCCCTCGTAGCCCTCTTCTCGTCACGTAGCATGAACTCTCGCACAGCATCCAGCTCCTGACGCCACAAATCACCGCCGCCTCCCCCACAAATCGTCGCGCCTGCCTCCGCCACCCCTCCTCCTGTCGCCACAAATCGCACCGCCCCTCCGCTTTCTCCTACCGTCGCCGCAAATCTCGTCGCCTCCCCCTTCTCTACCGGTCACCTCCCCCTCCCTTCTGTGCCGCCTCCCTCTTCTTTGCCGCTTCCCCCTTCTGTTCCACCTCCCATTCTCCTTCAGCCGCCGCCAACCCCCCTATGCAATCACCGGCTACTTTGCTCTGTTTATGATATTCAACAAAGATAAGTGATGCTCTGTTTTTATTTAGTGCATCCAATCTGTTTTTTTAATTAGGTTAGCTTTTGCTTTAGGGATGGCAAGTGAAAGCTCTCAAATTCCAAATCCGCAAGGAACTGGTAGTGGCAGTGATAGTGTGAATTCGTTTGCAGTTAGTCCACGAAATGAGAATGCTCAATTTCCTCTATGGAACCATGTTAAGAGGCATGAAGAGGAGCCGAGTTTATGACTAGTGACAACTCTTACATTGTCTATTTCATTTATTTGCATGGACCAAGGTATGAAGAGGAAAGGAGGCAACGAATGTATAGTTTTCAACTCTTCATCAACGTAATCAATTAATTATTGGCCTATTTATATTTTAAAATTTTAATACACATATACTTGCCATATCGCCAGATCCATGTTTTTGGAAAATTGCGTATCATCATACCGGTATCGTCGTACCGGTGTCGTACCAGTATTGCATATCGGTGATACATAAGTTTCAAGTCGTCTGACCTCTCCAGACTCCTCCCCTAGGCTTTAAGTCTTAATCCCTCTCCTCTCCTTCCTCTTCCATTTATGTAGATATGTGTTACTCTGCTATGAATGCCCTTTGTTTCATACTTGTCGGCGTACTATACACCGGGGTACCCTCTTCGCCGCACAAAGCGCGCGTGCCCACGTGGCGACCGACAAAGGTGGGTGTTTACACCGCCCACATAACGTCGGCCCACGGCGCGCGGCGAAGCAGCGGGCGACCACGCCGCCGCTTTCGCCCGGCGCCAGCCACGTGGCGGCTTTGGCAAGCGATTGGCGAAAGCACGCCAAGCCCACTGGTGCGGCCCACGCGGCGCGGCGAAGCAGCGGGCGACCACGCCGCCGCGGCGCCCGGCCAGCGTGGCGGCTTTGGCGGCGATTGGCGAAAGCACGCCCGGCCAGCGGTGCCGGTCCACGTGGCACGCGGCGCAAGTGGCGACCACGCCTGCTTTCGCCCGGCGTCCGGCACCACGTGGCGGCTTTGGCGGCGATTGGCGAAAGACGCCCGGCCACCGGTGCCGGTCACGTGGCGCGGCGAAGCAGTGGCGACCACGCCGCTTCGCCGGCGCCCGGCCAGCGTGGCATCGCGGCGAAGCACACCTCGCTTGCTCATTGCCGTGCAAAAGGGATGCGGTGGTTTCATCACGAAGTTTTCGCCCGCCGTCTGCGTGTCGAGACGAACTTCATTGCACCGAGCATGTCGGTCCCAAGGAATTCTGCTACAAAGCGTTCTCTCGACGCCTCTACCTACATCATCACAGAGAGGTCACATTAGGAAGAACCGAAGCGAAGGCATGCGTTGGTATTAATTAGCGCCAGAAAGGAACGGACGGTAGATAAAGGTGTAATAAATGCATGTAAGATAAACATGATGACATCCCTCCTCTATCTGACTCGTGTAAGCCCGGGCATATAAGGGCACTTGAGGGCATACGATGGGGGAGAAGGAAAAGAAAAAGAAAGAAGAAAGACTCAACAGAAGAGCTGGTCACCAACAAGCTCTGTAACCAAGCCCAAAATACTGAATCCAAGATCAAGCAGGAAGTAAGGCTGTTACCCTTCTTCAAGGGGCTCGAACACAGGTAAAATCGTGTGTTCATCTGGATTTTAGACTCTAGAATTCGTTAGTGTGAGAGGTGCTGGGGTTTCCATCTGTTAGGGTTTGCCGGCTACCAAAGGCACCCCCCTACCGAACCAAACCAGGTCTATAGACTTGGGCCTGTCAGTTGAAATACACCAACAATACTCTACTTTGAAAGTTTGAATGCCCGTTGTTTCATGCTCTACATTGAATGCTCAACCTAGTGTGCTGGAATTTCCGATGTCTAGCCTAGACTAGCTGTGGACTAGTCGGTCGTCTAAGTCAACAAGTTGCCCCTATGGTGGCTCGACGACTTAATAACTACGGTTGTTACATAACTTTTAACAAAATGATCAAGTTGCCGCAGTGTTTTAGGTTAGCTAACAAACATGTTAACTAATTGTCCTTTTCCATAATTGGTGGCATTTGGGCAATATGTTCCCTATAAACCTAACTTTTGTCTTAACAAATTGATCAAGTTACTACAGTGTTTTAGGTTACCTAACAAACATGTCAACTAATCTTCCCTTCCCATAATTGGTGCCAACTGTTCAATCTGAAAATCACTCAATGTGTACTTTTTACTTAAGACAAATGAAACACTGCATATCGTAGACATAAATATGACCAAAAGATACACATACTGTCTGCGGATCTGCCTATCAGGTTGGACACTCGGTAATGATGCCACTTGGTGTCTCCCAGCAGGAAAGAATTTTTGCAATGATCCATTATTACTTCCTACAAATGGCTGAACAAGAAAAAGAATGAGAAAGTACAACAGACAGGCTCCTGAGAAGCTGACAGTACATAACTCTTTTGTTCCCAGAATTATTCGAAATATTACAGAGTAGGGAATGCTGTGCAATGCCATGAATACCTGAGGCGAATAAGTAGTTAGGCCTGTTAAGGTATGCTGCTCTGTCCTATGACTTGCAGCATATGTTCCATTTAGAATATTAGTATTAGATTCCACGGTACCTCCTCTGTTATGCTCAGTGATCTGCTGTTGTACAACTGGCTTCAGTGACTCAAGCTCATTGAGAACAGCGATGAGTTTCTACAACAAAACCGCAGTCACTAAAAGAAACAGCCAGGGAAAAAACTATCTTGTCCAAAATTCAACATGATCAATTGGGATCCCAAATCCTATGTCACCCTATGAGCCAAGACATAAGAGTTGGAATCCGACTCGGATTCAGGGTGTCCAGCAAAATTTTTTGGACACGGGAAATGCTACTCGGAATCAAACACAGGTGTTAGAATCCGACTCAAATTCGAGGTGTCCGATTCGGCAAAAAAAATTGGACACAGTGTCCGAGTAACACTGCAGAGCAATAGTGTGCTTTCTAATCAGGATAAACTCAAACATTTTAACAACTTGAAACTACAACCACATAGTTATTGAGCCCAGAGGAATTACAGTGTTATGTGAATCATTCTTGAAGATCTCTGTTTCTCTCGACTTGAATGCGTGGTAGTCACGATGCTTCGGAATCGTCTCGCACAGCAAGCTGCAGCCAGTTAGAGGTCAGATGTGACACCCAAACAAGATACTAAAGAGCAGACAACAGGATAAATCAACGCCCACCCCACCTCGAGTATCTCAGGAGGATGACATACAGGTCGAGGACGTTCTTCTCATCCCGATATATCTTAGCCTACGCAGACCACACAAAAGCACCAAAATTGAACACAATATGGGACCAAACTCGACAGCACTCTCGTAAATTGCGTAACAAGACAATCCCCAATTCACCTAATCGCATCAAAGAACCAAGGAAATTACCCTCAATTGCGCAACAAAACAACTAAAAACTAATACTTTCAGCGAAAGAAGACGAGATCTGGAGGCGCAGGAGGGATTCCCGCGTAGGATTTCGGGGGCGGCTAGGGTTTGACCTGGCGGAGGAGGGTGCCCGCGATGCGGAAGTAGTAGCGGAGGCTGATCCGGTGGTCGACGGCGATCGGCCGCGCGCAGGCCTCGATGTTGATGCCGCCCCTGGCAGGCTGCGGCGGCCTCATGGCCTTCTCCGGCGAGCTGTTGGCGACCGGAATTAGCGCCGCGGGTTTGGGAATGGCAGTATACTACGGTGGCGGTGAATGAAAATGAATTGCGCATGTGAGTACGTGACTCGCATTGCGGACTGCAGTGTAGTTTTTTTCGCAATATTACAGTTTCCGATTCTTTACTTACTGACGTCGATGGGCATAGATTTTCCTCCTCCAGCTCTTTAACCAAGGTACTGTATGTTGAGGCATATCCAGTGCAATCAGAATTTTGATGTAATTACCGTACAATCCAACTAAGAAAAGTTTCAAAAAATTCTGAAAAAAATCATGGATGTACATCTCATCTTACCCCATCTACATATAAAATTTCATGATCAAATTCGTCCTATGCTACAAGTTACAAAAAAGACAAATTTAGGATACATTTGAACTATTCAAGTTTGTCAGAAATTTATCTTTTTTATTACTCTTAACATAGGACAAATTTGATCATGAAATTTTATATGTAGATGGGGTAAGATGAGATGCACATCCATGATTTTTTTCAGAATTTTTTGAATCTTTTCTTAGTTGGATTGCACGGTGATTGCACCAAAGTCCTGATTGCACTGGATATACCCCCTGTATGTTTAGGTTCAGGTTTTTTAACATGCTAGAAATGGGTAATTTTATCTAACTTTAATGACATTAGTCTAAAATCAATCCTCAATAAGCAAAAAAAAGCACATCTCTGATTGCTTTTGACTTTTAGTTATATAGAGATTTATAACTTTTGAAAAATCCCAAGCAAAAAGCTATATATTTGTTTGCTTTGCCTTTTTTAGCTTTTTAAGCTAGTGAAAAAGCTAAAAAAAATAAGGCCTAAGTATTCCTTCCGTCCAAATTTCTTTACAGAAGTACTCCTTCACTAAGTTTGTAGAATTAATTTTCTCTAAACACATAGATCAAGAAGATACTAAAAAAAAGTAGACTACCTCTAATTAGGAAGAAGTCAACATCTTAAACTTTGGTTGAAAGCCCATCAAACACTTTGAACTATGAAACCAAACATCTAACCTCTCGAACTTTGTAATCTAACTAGGTAGATAAGCGCGCTACGCTGCGCCGGTTGAATTTTGATAGCATGCGCCGGAAAATAATAATTTTTATTTTCGCAAAACCACCCATAGGTCAAAAATAGTCTAGAGAAAAAGGAAAAAATATTAGAGATGATAACCTTCTTTTGTCGAGCCTAATACTCTACGTGTTCACTGAGCAATAATACATGTTCGCAAAACCACCCGCCGGTGAAAAATAGCCTAGAGGGAAAAGGACGAAAAATCTTCGATGAATCTGTGTGTGTTTTTTGTGACGAAAACATTTTTTCCGGGTTTTTTGTGTGACGAAAACATTTTTTTCGATTTTTTTGGTTGCGCTTGTTAAAAAAATGGGTCGTTAGGACGCGCCGGCGAATCTATGGATCGCTATAAATCTTCGGACGAATCTACATTTTTTTAAAAAAAAATCCGCGGTTATGACCCGTTGGCAAATCCATAAGTTGCTATAAACCTTCGATGAATCTATGTTTTTTTGTGATGAAAACATTTTTTTCGGTTTTTTTTTGTGACGGAAATATTTTTTCCGGGTTTTTTTGTTGCACTTGTTAAAAAAAATGGGTCGTTAGGACCCGCCGGCGAATCCACGGGTCGCTATAAATCTTCGGACGAATCCACATTTTTTAAAAAAAAACTCGCGGTTATGACCCGTTGGCAAATACATAAGTTGCTATAAACCTTCGACGAATCTGCGTTTTTTTTGTGACGAAAACATTTTTTCCGGGTTTTTTGGGTGGCAAAAAAAAAATTTCCGGTTTTTTTCGGTGACGAAAACATAAAGGACCTGAACGTAAGAAGCAGGGATCTGGTTGTTATTTTTTTTGGACCTGTTCGCTATCCTGAAAAATTAGAAAAGGGCTTGTTCGCGATTTGAAATTAACGGGAGGCTTTTCCGTAAAATACCGCACCAGGGACCTAAACGCGAAGAAAAAAAATATTTTTGTCTCACAAAAAATCGCGAAGGACATATCCGTAATTTGAAAGAAACGAAGAGGTTTTTTCGCAAAACGGCGCGGCAACACGTGGCGCTCTGGTTGGCTGCCGATTCTTGCGCGTATAAGGCTTTTTATGATTTAAAGAACACACTAACCCGATTTTGCACAGTGGTATTGACCACGTGACATAATGAGTAGACGGTTTTGATACGTAAAGTGATACGCTGATCAAATTAGGTCAATAATTGTTAGAAAAATGACAAGGTGAGGTACATAAGAATTTCTCCCCCACCAAACTTCTAGCCACACTTCCATAGCTGTCGACCTCTGTAGCGCTCTCTCTCTCTCTATTTCAATTTAGGAGAGAAACTCGATGAGCCCATCTATCGTTCACCTAAACTTGTCTAGTGTATTATCCTACATGGCAAAATCGCTAACTCGTCATACTGTGCGAGCAGTACCACTATGCGAAATCGGATTAGGGTGTTATTTAAACCAGATTGCAAAGTTCGGGGGTCAAATGTCTGTTTTGATGGTTCAGGTACTGGACAAATTTTTAAGCAAAGTTTGGAGTGTTATATAGACTTTTTATCTCTAATTATTATCTCTAAGCACTATATTCAATACATGCACGTAGGGAATATCTAAATCTAGATATTTATTAGGGGTATAAAAGGGAATATCATACTAATTTGCTTTAAACATAAAATATATTCTATATTTATGGACAAATCCATTAAAAAATGCGTCCCATAATGTGGAGTGCATGGACTCCGGGTATCCGTATGGCAGGCCGTGAAGACCACCCAAGAGAGGATGGGCCGAGCCGACTGCATAAGGACGGATATCACCTAGGCTGCTACCTACGTACGTAACAAGGAAACCCTGAAGATAGTAACCAATCTTGATTAGGTAGGATGTGATTATAATCCTAGTTGTTGCCATATTCGGCATATAAGGATGGGAATAGAATCTCTACCTTGTAACCAATCAGGGATCTCGATTGTAACCGCACCCCTCTGCTATATAAAGGGGGCAGGGGAACATCAGAAGGGCATTCAACACACGATCTCACGATCACACAAGCACATCTACATCTATAATCCCAAAGCACAGGACTAGGGTGTTATTTCCTCCGCAAGAGCCCGAACCTGTACAATTCTTGAGTCGTGTGCTATCATCGAGTTTGGATCCAGCGTCTAACCCTATTTTCATTATTGCCGACAACAAACGTCGACAGTTGGTGCGCTAGGTAGGGGAAGCACGAAGATCAATCTCGTCAAGCTCGATGGCCGCCATCAACGGAATTGCCGTCACTTTCGCTCCCGGCCAAGCTTTTCGCTTCGGGAGCCTGGACTTCATCACCGACAGCCTCGGCAAGCTTGCTTTCTCAGACTCGGATCAGATCCGATCTTGGAGGGGCTTCTTCGGTACTTCAGCTGGACTTCCGTTTGGGTCGGGGAACGCCACGGCCATCTACTCACAAGTAGTACGCCAGGGGCTTACTTTCCGACTCGGATACGGTGAGGACCCAACCAAGGATGAATCTCAGGTGGTGGGCGTCATCAACAGCAATCTACTCGGATTCGAAGATCAACTCGATCTATCTTCTCCTCACTCCTTTGGCTTGGAGACCGAGTCGTAGAGCAGCATGGTAAGTTGCCATAATTTCCAATGGCCTGCGCCACGAGCGCCACCTACGGCTCGGCTACAAGCCTACGTCTGCGCCACGAGGACGACACGATCGTTAGAAACACATGGAGCATAGAGCAGCTAAGTCGCTTTTACATTTAAACTCTATACTTAATTATGTCATTATAAATAAAATTGGTGGCTTTCTTAACTTGCTACTTAGTTGTTTCCTAACTAAGCAGTAAGTCAGGGGCTACACCTAATAGTATGCGCCTATGCGCACATCT
This sequence comes from Guadua angustifolia, assembly GCA_036346375.1. Lineage (NCBI taxonomy): Eukaryota > Viridiplantae > Streptophyta > Magnoliopsida > Poales > Poaceae > Guadua > Guadua angustifolia. The sequence goes on from CM070500.1 coordinate 63,604,720, forward strand.
TTTTCTAAGACGTGTTTGCTTCTTTTATTTAATGGTTGCAAATGAATCCGAGTGCGTCAATTCCGAGTAGTGAAATTCTGACCCCATGAACGGTGAATTCTAGTCACTCGGAAAGCGTGTTTGGGACAAAGAGTCATGAGTCGACTCCCAGCGCTCGGGTGCTAGACTAGTTGGGCAGAGTGTATAACCAAAGGGGTCAAACCACTCGAATGAGTTTAAAATCAATAAAGAAAAGGAGTAAAAAGCTTTAAAATTATATATAAACTAGTTGGACATCACGTCCGTGTGGGTATTTTTACACTGCCTAAGTTCTACATTTATATTATTTCAAGGCTACTAAATTCAAGTGCGACGCGCTGGCCAACTCCTCGATGATGACATTAGCAACCTCAGTGATGGCTGGGATGGCTTCGATCAGTGCACAGCGGTGACGTCGCAGGCGGCAGCTTCTTGCTCAGCGACTTCGGGTAAGAGCCAAGTCGTAGTCAGCCCAGAGCTCGACAAGCGGATCTTCTTTATCAGCAAGTGCCACCGGCGCTTCTTCTTCAAGGTTGAGGGATTCTCCACCACTTCACCGACGAGCGGCGACATTGGAGCCTCGGCGACGAAGACCAACACTGTTGTTGGTAGTGGAGGCGGCAGTGCTTCGTTAATGGGCGCGACAGAGTGAGGAGACATCATTGAAAACTTCCAAAAGAAATCGAAGATCGCTGGAGAAATGAAGACTCAAAAGTGGGTGATCGCTCCTGTTGTTGTGGGACCCTTATACAGCTAGAGCAAAAAAGCTGAAGCAATTTTGAGGATGTACCGGCGTGGAAAATTGAACCGAATAAGCACAGCGCCCAAGATTTGACTCGAAGTGGATTTCTCGGGACACGACGAAACAATTATGGCCAAGTGCCAGTCGGTCGGCATTCCACCCCCGCACCATCCTTATCCGAGGATTGGGCTGGTGGCGACACAGAATCTGGAGCGTGGTGGCGGCCAACCCTAGTGGTGGAGTCATGGCGGAAATGCCGAAATTTAGAAGATGAAGGGCGTGATTGTGTGCAGTGCGGAGAAAGACTTTATACTCGCACCACACCTTGTATTTATAAGAAGCAATGCTGAATTTCGCTATGAGCGGGAAAGGCGTTTCGGCTTCCATATTTTGTCTAGGCTTGACCTAGGGTACGCCTTATGATGGGCCGCCAGCCGTGCGCCACGGTCGTCGTGCACAGGTGCTCCCAGGCCAAATCTAGTTTGGGATATGGTACGCCCCATGATACGTCGATCGCCAGTTTCCGTATCAAACGAGATTTGGGTACCTTCCAAACAAAATTAAAATGTATTCTCGTAACATGCCCCATGTAGGGTCGATCGCTGGTTACCGCACAAGACGGAATCAGATATCACGAGTTGATTCAGAGCAAAGATTCCGAGGGTACGCCCTATGACGGGCCGCCAGCTGTACACCGCGTCAGACAGGTACAGGTACCACTCGACCAATCCATGGTACACCCCATGATGGGTCGCAAGCTGTGCACCGAGACAGTCGGACACAGGTACCTCTCGGTTAAACCCAACCTAAACAAAGGTATGCCCCAAGATGGGCTGACTGCTAGTTTTCCAATAATTGGGCTGGATACCACTTGGAAAAATCAAGCGTGGAGCTCTATTGAGTCCTTCACGATCTCCTTGCCTGCAACAGAGCACTCGGCATGAAAAGAAAACTAGTCGGGAAGCTGAGCCAAGAACTTGAAACACTCGGCATGAAGCATGACTCGGTTGGGATGCAACCAGAAAAGGTGGCAACTCGATCGTAAAGCACTCGGGGGCTACATGGACTCCGGGCATCCGCATGGCAGGCCGTGAAAACCACCTAAGAGGGGATTGGCCGAGCCGACTACATAAGGACGGGTATCACTTGGGCTGCTACTTACGTGCACAATAAGGAAACCCTGAAGATAGTAACCAATCTTGGTTAGGTAGGATATGATTATAATCATAGTTGTTGCTATGTTCGGCAGATAAGGATAGGGATAGAATCTCCACCTTGTAACCAATCAGGGATCTCTCTTGTAACCGCACCCCTTTGCTATATAAAGGGAGGCGGGGGAACATCAGAAGGACATTCAACACATGATCTCATGATCATATAAGCACATCTACATCTATAATCCCAGAGCACAGGATTAGGGTGTTATCTCCTCCGCAAAAGGCCAAACCTGTATAATTCTTGGGTCTTATGCTACCATCGAGTTTGGATCCAGCGCCTAACCCCGTTTTCATTATTGCCGACAATAAACGTCGACACATAACCTTATATGGAGGGTAGTGGTAAGTCAGGATTAGAGCTTACAATAAAGCGCAGGTTGGTTTTCCATAGTTCCATGCATTTCATACGTAATTAGTCCAAAACTGTAATTAAGTGGAAACTATGATCGATTTGGAATAGATCAAATAAACTCAGCACTAACTCAGTGGTAATACCAGAATTCTCCAATTTGAATTTTCCACTTGTTTTCTATCCTTCGCACTTGTTTTCAAAACCTGGAGTGGCACGTGATGAGCTTTATGTCCTAGTCAAAAACCCACTTTGGAAAATTTAAGCTTACGAATTCTCTCTGCAATATGTAGAACTAGCAATAATAGCGCGCTGCGTCGTTCTGTAGAGTCGATAGGACCCATCGGCAAATCCATGAGCTGCTATAAACCTTCGATGAAATCTGTGTTTTTTTAGAAAACGGAAAATTTGGTCGAATTTTCGATCTTCATATTTTTTAAATAAAATGGGTCGGTAGGACCCGTTGGCGAATCCATGGGCTGCTATAAACCTTCGACGAATCTGTATTTTTTTTGTTACGAAAACATTTTTTCCGGGAAAAACGGAGAAAGAACCTAGACGTAAGGAGCAGGGGCCTGTTTGTTATTTTTTTGGACCTGTCCGCTATCCTGAAAAATTAGAAAAGGGCTTGTTCACGATTTGAATTTAACGGAAGCTTTTTTCCGTAAAATACCGCACGAGGGACCCAAACGCGATTAAGAAAAAAATTCTTTCCCTCACAAAAAATCGCGAAGGACCTATTTGTAATCCGTAAGGACCTATCCGTAATTCAAAGAAATAGAGGGGTTTTTTCGCAAAACCGGCTTGGGGACACGTGGGTGGGCTGGTCTCTCGGCAATCTTTTCCGGTATAAAGGAAAGAATCATTGTGTATGTCCAATCATAAAAATCTAGGGAACGAAAACCGCATTACACATTCCGAAAGTGTAATTTATGGTCGCTCGTAGTCGTAGGTACGCTGTTGGCGCAGCTCTTCTCCATGCGACACGAGTCGCGTCGAACACTCGTGACTGGAAGAGGAACGATGCGGCCAGAAGTCCAGAACGATGCCGCCAGGACCTCTATCTTCTACTGACAATATTGTACGCACGCTACCTTTCCTTATATTTTTTGTTTTTAAAAATCAAATCTGAAATTTTTTAATTTAAAATTTTTAGAGTTAAAACTTTTCGATTTGAATTTTTTAAGATAAAATTTTCTAATTTGGAATATTTTATTTAAATTTTTTGTGTTGAAACTTTTTGATTCAAATTTTTTTAGTTGAAATTTTTTGACTCAAATTTTAAATTGGAACTTTCAAATCAAAAGTTTTTGAATCAAAACTTTTCAAACCAAAAACTTTTGAATCGAAAGTTTTATAAGTTGAACTTTTCAATTTGAAAATTTTCAAGTCGAAACCTTTTGATTTGAAACTTTTCGATTTAAAACTTTCTGATTTGAAATTTTGTTGATTTAAAGGTTTTAATGTTGAAACTTTTCGAGTTGAAAGATCCTAATTTGAAAATATTTTATTTAATTTTTTGTGCTTTAAATTTTGAGTTGATTTTTTCAAGTTGAAACTTCCTATTTTAAAATTTTCAAAGTTTAGATGTTACAATTTTAAATTTTTATGTTAGAGAGGGAAGAATGGGATAGGGGAAGTGAGTAGAAAAAAGGGAAGGAGGAGATAGATGGAAAAGATGATACAGAACATTCTATAGAGATGATCTTAAATTTGTTAGTTTGCGATTAAACTCAAAATAGCCATACCCTTTCTCTCATAGAGCAAGTCACAACACAAACATCAATTGCTCCAATCTAAAGCGCTCAGTTGCTGTCTTCTTTCCGTGCTATCGCATCTGTTCATCGTCTATTTTCTATCTGTCATCGTGCATCTGCTATACCCGAAAATTACAAAAGGTTGCAACTGTTTTGTCACCACCATGTCTGCTGCCTTGCTTACAAATCATTACTAAGCCATGTATCATCTTGGTATTAGAACGTTACGTTGACACGTTAGGATTTTTACCTCAACTACTATCATATTTATTTTCAGTCTTATAATTTAGAAAATTGGCTCACAAATATGCCATCATCTCTACTAATATAAATTTGCAGTTGGTGGCAGCGGTCCGTTCTTCATAGCCCTCTCTTCGCGCCATATCTCCAATAATAGCCGGTCATTATAGTTAATTATTCTTTCCTGATTTACAGCCAGACATATCTCTCTAAATATGGCTGATTATTATAGCAAAATCCCGGATTATTGCTGGTAATTAATAGCTGCCAATCATTCCTTTTGTACTATATAGTTTTCACAGAATCAATTAAGAGAATTCATTCAAGATCTCCCATGTCGTGCCGCCGCGGCGAATGAACTCAACAAACTGATCAATAAGTGACGGACCGACGTACATGGCTACGAGGCGCAAGAGACCGAGCGTCGTGGTCAGTAGTAACTGCGGCCAGAAGGACAGTCAGAGTGCGACACCCACCGGGTGCCGTGACCCCAGCGCCGGCCAATTGGACGTGAACAAAGCGTACGACGCTTTGACGCGGTTATCCAGCGACACCGGTGGGACGTCATCAGCGGTGAGAGAGTCATTAGCATACCTCTTGAAGATAAACAGGTTGATCCAGCTGAACGTCGTGAAAGAGAGAACGACGCGATGGCGCACGGCGTGGCGAGCGCCTCGGCGCTGGTGTTTTCTAGTTCACTTTCATGGGCTCCGGCGTCATGGCCGGTGAAGTCAGTGATGGCTAGATACGCCAGAGGCATGGAGACGAGTAAGCCGGCAAAGGCGAGAGGGTCATCTGGGAAGAGCAGCAAACCGTTGGCGCAGCGGACCACCGCCGATGCGAAGAAGAGCGCGGCGCCGAGAGCGGTGGCGATCCAGAAGGCGTGGAGGTGCAAAGGCTGGGTGGAGGCGGTGACCCCTTTCTCCGAGGTGACTGACCACGCGGCCATGACGTGCGCAACGAAGCAGGTGACGAGGAAGGCAGACTCCACAGCGAGCCATGGCGTGCTCGGCAGGAGGAAGAACGCGAGCACGATGAGGACGGCGGACGCTGTGGCGAAGACGGCGGACGCCCCAAGTGCGACCGCGTAATGACCAGTGGTCCGAAATAGCGGTGGCTTCGGCAGCAGCGTCTCGTGTTTGGGGGAAGCCCCTATGTCGCCCCTGCGAAGGTAGTGGATGATGAGAACGAGTGAGGCGACGAGGAAGACGAGGTCGACGGCGCCGAGGAGCACGCGCTGCGAGCATGACGAGAAGAAGAGGAACACGAGCTGGTAATATAAATTGCAAAAAGGGATAAAAATGATTGATTGATTTTTGAGACTGGTAATATATATTGCTACGTACAATATATTTGGTTTTAATTCATACCGGAGAAGAAACCATAAAAACTTTTGTAATCGGGAGAAATAGATGTTTGATCTTGTAGCACAATTTTTTTTATTACTTGACCTTTATGTTTCGTTACCAATTTTATTTTTCGTAGCAACGCATGGGCATTGATCTAATATACCTAGACTTTTGTGCCTAGATTTATTCTTAGTTTTGCGTTATCAAATTTTAATCCTTACATTAGATTATGTTAGATTGTTTTGAGTTGCTGTCACATTGCATCTTTTAAGCACTCGGATGTCCGATCTACTGTTCATTCCATCGGACGTTTCTTGCAACATTTTTGTTCAACGTGTGTAACATTTTTGTTCAACGTCTGCAACATCTGTTTACTGTGCCGATATTTCTACTGTTTATATTGTTATCGAAGACAAATGTTACACGCGTAGTAAAAAAAATGTTGTAAGTGTTCAAAAAAATAAACAATGCATCGGACATCTGAGCACAACACATTCTGTTAAAAAAAAAGTGCTTCACAGTGCTGTGCTTGGAGTTGTGGCACAGAAAAACAGAGCGGAGCAGCTATTACGCTAGCAACAAAGTCCGTACTACTACAATTGCAACAGTGCGTGTACAGTACTTCTACGGCAGAAAGGAAAAAGCTGGTGGAAAGCTCTCGGAAAAAAAAAGTGACGTGAGGTGAGCTAATCAAGCGAATCTCCTAGCAGTGTTAGGAAAACAGGAAAAAAAATGAGAACGAAGCAAGATAGAAGAAAAATAGAAAGAAAAAACTAAAAAATATTTAGATTTTTTGGTACAGTATTTTCCGTGAGATTTTGTACTAGTTCATTATACCTCTTTGGTGTATGTTTCTCAGTCGATGCATGGTGCTTACATCCACTTTGTTGGATATCCTATTTTGCTAGCTTTATCCTCACATTCTGTGACAGCTACCTAAGGGATTATTAACTTTTGGATTATTATTTGATTTTGCATTAACTGATTTACATATCTATTACTCCTTGCTACATATATCCATACCAAGCTCCATTAAACCACTGTTGTTGTGTTTTGGGCTCAATCTTTTATTCGCTCGATCGTCACCATTGTTGACTACTACGACCACAAGGTGTAAGTTTTGACCTTAATTCATTGTGGAGGGGTAAGAACTTGATTTGGAAAGAAAGGGAATTTTTTTAAATAATACATTTTTTATTCAGAATTTCAAAAATATACCACGGAAAAAAATTACAGAATATACCCACCGCCTGGTTGGATGGGCGACGAGGGCTAAATAGAAAAAATAAAGCAGGCGATAGGAGGCCACGTCACCTCGCCTCCTCTGTCGCTCGATGAAATGGCGATGTGGGCTAATTCAACCCTAAGTGGCCACGATTTTTGGATTTCAGGTCGCGTGTGCCTGTCGCCATTTCATCGGCGACAAGCGTCAATTTAGCCTGCCGCCATTTCATTGGGCGACAGGAGGCAGGGGGTGATCACTACTAGATTTCCAACTTTTACCGAGTGTGAAAAATATGTTGGCCATTGCAAAATACCGTAGGTGTAATATCGCGAAACCTCGCCCCAACCTTTGTGCCTTCAGTCGGGCGTGCTGGGGCCGTCTGGCAGGTTTTCTCCAAGGTGTTTGTTCCATATGGGAGGTTAAGTGCTAAAGGTTTTTGGTTTTGGGAGGGGTGTTTTTGGAAATTCCCCTCTCCACCTACCCTCTCTCTTTCTCTTGGATTTGTGTGGCTGTCATTGCTTCCAGCATCTTGCCTTGCCGATTTTTTCCAAGCCAGCAAACTTCCCCTCATTTTCCCTGGCTGTCGGCGCAAGGGATGAGCTCCTCCCTACCGCTCTTGCCGAATCCTGTGAGGGCAGCTTCCTGCCGAATCCTCGCCAAGAGCTGCAGTCTGCTGTTTCCCTGCAGCTGCTTGCCCAAAGACCGCCTCTCGAGCTACTCTGCGACCACTCCCTTGCCCGAGTTCCTCCAATCTCGTGGCGTTGCCCGACCCGGCTTCCTCCCAGTTGCCGAGCTCACGATCTGCCCAAGGCTGCTAGTCTCCTCCTAGCCCCAACCGAGCCTTGACTGCTGTCGTCCTGCAGGCGCCTCTGGTCGATCTCCTCCTCGCCATCTCCGGCCAAAGGCGGGCTGGCCAGCAAGACCTTCAAGAGTGCAAGAAGACCCTCCTCCGGCCAAAGACTTCCCACCTCCTCCTTCCTCCATGGATGTGCTTTGAGGTAGTCTAACTTGGGTATTTTTCTTTGCATGCCATGTGTTCGATGAAATGGCTATGAGGTTGAGTGGGATCTTGAGCATAAGCTTTAATGAAATTTTGAGTTTATGTGCATGGTGAATGAATGTTGCTTAGGATCTTTATTTTTGTATGCTTGATTATCGAATCGGAGATTTGTGAGTATGAAATTGTTATGTGTCCAAATATGTATTAGCGAATGCTTATATGTTCATTTATACCTTGTTTTGTTGGCAATAATTCTATGTAGTTTGGTGCCCGAGATGATACTTAGTTTATTTGGGTCAAACCGATGGTCGCATGCTTTAGATTTTGCCCTTTCATGATTCAAATATTGTAATTCTGCTCAAAGTAACTAGGATTGTATGCACTTAAATGATGAGCCAAGACTATGCATGTATTCTTGTGTTACGCTTTATTATTTGAATTAGGGTTGCAAGATCCAGATGATTGATCTTGATGTCTTGACATTAAGTTAAGGATATGCATCTTCGTTATTTTTGAAGTTTAGACTCGAGGAGCCGTGTATGTATTCAATGTTTGTTTAATAAAGGATAGAAATATTCAAGATTTCTTCATGTCATGATTACTCTGTCGATTGAGTATCATTCCATAATTATCAAGGTGTCGCTATACTCTGATCCTCAATACCTTTTTGATTCACTCAACTCAATCGAATATAAATGGGTTACGCCATACGGTTATGGTTACTCAAATAGAAAGCATGCAATAAGAAAAGGTAACTACTGAAATTCATATGGGAAACACGAGAGCAAGCAATCAGAATCTTTTGATAGAACTAAATCCTCTATTCTCAGCAAGATTATCCAGGTGTTTGATGATGTGGATTAAACGAACATGCATGCTTGAAATGCCAAATGCTACTGGATTCTTTAGTTGATGGAATGCTAGATTATTTAGTTATGTAAAAAACTTATGTAAAGTTTTTACTTATTCATTGACTTAGTTCTCATGCAAAAGAGTTGTTTTCTTTTGTCGCGTGTTTCGAGTGTGCATAAAGTTGAGTTGGATGATTATTGTTTAATTGCAGAGAATGTTTTGTCGGGAGTGGCCTCATCCGTATGCCACTCCATTCTTCGTCGGTAAAAGGCAAGTGCATTCCCTAGATTGTGGCTAGGAGGATTAATCGATTGTTTGCTCTTAGCGTATGTAATTGCCGATGAATACGCAAAAGGTAAGTTTTGCTTGAATATAACTAGAAAGTGCTTCACCTTATGAAAATGTTTATGATGATTAAAAGGTTAAGGGAATGGTTGCAGGTACACCGTGTTATTGAGTGCGAATGTGTGTTCATATGTGATTCTCCTTAAATTTAATTGTTGCTCTGTTAATTAGATGAGCTCTAATTGAGACCGAGCTTTTAGTAAGGTGGCTTGTAGTGAGTATATTGTTCGAGTGATTGGGGCTAACATGAGTGTGGTTCTACCGGTTAAGTCATTTATATAGTTAGTTTATGTGAGCATTTAATTGCAAGTGTATTGTGGTAGCATGGCTCGGTGGCCGTAGGATGTGGTTGCATGACAGAAATGTTGTTAAGAGTTGCCATGCCTTATGGGTGAATCTGATTAAACTAGTATCGCTAGTGACGAATACTTATACCAGGGGTACCCCACAGCAAGGTCTCGATCGGGTCATGAGGGATCCTTCGCTGCTTGCCAGTAATGGTCCGGAGGAGCGCCACGACTGAGGCCACGGGTCGACTCCTCGCTGACCCACAATGGGCTTGGTCGGGGCTCCCGAGAGCTCCGATCGGACCATAGGACGGGAGTGTCTGCAGCCTCCGACCAAGCCGCTGGATGGGACCCTGGCGAAACCCTGTCTCGGTAACTCTGGCCACGTCATCGATCGACTTCAAAGTGGGACAACCCCCATCTGAACGAAGCAGCCAAGCGGGGATATGCGCTCCTTCCCAAAGCAACGCCAGAGCGCGCCACCGCGACCCTACCGACAAGCGCATAGAGGCGAGCGTGCCTCCCAACGAAGCATCGCCAGCTAACCCTACCGATAGGACATAGCTGGCTGAACCTGCTAGCCCATCATGACGCACACAGGGACCTGTCAACTCCGAAGATCGCAAACCCGATCGCCAAGGATAGTGCGCCCTAGTCGTTCCTCTCTCCCAAGCCTTATGTAACCTGCTCTCTTCGCCTATATAAGGAGAGGCGGGATCTTTAGGGAGGGGGGCTCTCTCCCCGCTTTCTTCTTCACGAGCCAGAAAACTCCCTCCGTCTACTTAGTATCTGGCTCGCTCGCCCGATCCGGGCGGTCGGACAAAGCTCCTGGGCTCACCCACGCAGACGAGCTCTAAGGGCCTGTCCTTAGTCCTCGCATGTAATCCGCCATACCCCGATCAACGAGATCCTCCGCCACAAACTAGAAGTAGGGACGTTCAGCCCGAACCAGTATAAACCTGAGTCTCCTCAGCTCGATCCCGTGTTCATCCAAGACTTCTTTAGCCTAACCATTCGAGGAGAGGGGGCGCGTGATCCGCTATACTTACAAATTTACTTGCCGGTTACACGAAACACCGACAGTTGGCGCGCTAGGTAGGGGCCTTTGCGCGTCATCTCTGTGATCTCCGGATTCCCATTTCCCTCCTCGATGGTCTTCTTCACCAACGACGGCCTTGAGCTCGACGGCGTGTTCAAGCGCCAGAGGCGAGCTCGTTCCACCTTCCTCGACTTCATCACCCAAAGGGGTGCCCGCAACCGCCACGCCACTCCAAGAATCCCCGTGGGGAAGACCCTCCGCCGCTATGAAGGTTCCCCAACTCGCCACCGTTCGACCTGAAGACCCAGATGGTGACATTGTAGCGTTGGGACCTACGCTCCGGCCGCCCCCGCGGCTCCTAAAGGCTATGGTGATTCAGCGGGTGTCACTCATGAAGGAAAGAGGCAAGATATTAAGGAAGATGTCCAAAAACCACATGGCACCACATAAAAACAAAAAAAGCGGAGGCGCCAGGAGGTTCCTTAGCCGGAGGCGTCATCACCATCCGAGCCATCGTTGCTCATAACGATGTCCCCCTGCGCCACAACCTTCTCTGCTGCCGCTCGCACCCTGGCTCGAATAGGGCTCGCATCTCCTTCGATCCCGGCGACGGCCGCCATCGGGTCGAAGGAAGCGTCGCGGCTGGCGCAGCAGGCCAGCACGTGCTCCGCGACGTCGACGGCGACCCCCCGCCCCTCGCGAATGGAGCGCTCGCGTAAGGCTCGGGGCAGATCGGCGAGGGCGTCGGCCGCCTGGGTGAGCCCGCGGGCATACCCCGTCGAGGTATGGTCCAGTGGTTCCTCCAGCCTCACCCCAAGCGGCTTCAGGCTCCTCCCTATGCTCTCAAGGCGGGCGAGCATAGGCGAAGAACCTCGCGCGAGGCCGTAGCTCTTCGCCGATCGCGGCCGGCTCGATCTCGGCGGTCTCGGCTCGGTCCGCTGCGACTGCGTCTCCTCGCACTTCTTGGCGAGCTCCTCGCGGCGCTGCAGGCAAGGGCTGCTGCCCGCCTCGCCCCGAGAGAGGTGGCCTTTCAATATGGGCATTGAGAGAGGCCTCGGCCCGCGATCGTACAGATCCGTCGTCCGGGCCGCCAAAGGAGGTGACGGGAGGGACATCGAAGCCGCGCCACATGTTCGTTTCCCTCGCGCGGCATCTGCAGGCGGGCAGCGAGCCTTGGCAGGAGGTGCTAAGAGAGAAAAGGAAAATGGCGATGTTAGTAAAAGCGGAATTGAAGCCACCGGGCGGCGATCAATGCATACTGCGAGGGGAATCTTAATGCGGAGGGACGACGGAGGCAAGGTGGCGTGATCCCTATCCCGTCGCGATACAGAGGGCGGCGTCGAGCGTGTCCTCTTGGCGTCGAGGCCCGCGAGTTCGTGAGCGCCTCTGCTTTTCCCGTCCGGTCCACTGCCGTTAGCCATTTGCGTTCGAGATTCTGCTACCTTCTCTCTTATCTTTGGGACAAAGGCGGAAGGGTGAAGAAGCAAAGACGGAAAGGAGTGATGGCACCAGATACTCGTGCGGCCTTTTCAAAGGCGGGGCGAAGTGGCATTGTCGACATTAACCGTGCCTCGGCGACGCGACGCGCTCTCTCCATCCCTCCTGTGGCGCATTACGGCACGACCCTTCGACTTCGGCCACTGGATGAACCGCACCAGAAAAAGATGAGCCAGAACCGTCACGACGTCTTCAACATGCGGGATAAGAAGATAAGACAGTCTTTTCCTTAAAAACTTCTTCCGCAATTGCTTTCCGAGTCTAAGCACTATGTAGTAATTCCGAGTTCGGTCCCCACATATCGCTCGGGGGCTGCAAGCTCACCCACTTTCACGAGTCGGGTGACCGGGTCAGCTACATGGTCCTCCCTAGCGGTGACCCCCTCGGCGACACTCGGCCACGCCCGGCGAGCTATGGTTGCAGTAGTGCTTTCGATGGAAGAGAAATACCGTCTTGGGCGACCCTAGTCGGTCGGGAATGCTCTTCTCCCACGCAAGTGTGGATGAGCGACTTATGCCTAAGGTTCCTGCACTCATGCGGGTCAGGCAGTCTGGTCTGCCATTAGGTCCTCCCCAACGGTAGTCCCTCTGACCCAAGCGCTCGGCCTCGCCCGGCCTCACGGTTCTGGATGTAACGTCGGCGGGAGGGAACACCCGCGTGGTACGATCCATGGCCGATCGGGAACACTCCTGCCCCGCGGCGAGTACAAGCGAACTCCTCGTTACCCGAGCTTTCCTAAAAAACGTTCACATGACGACCCGCGCTTACATGACCCCCGCGGTTTTCTAAGCCACGGTCGTCGAACGTTCATCATCCCTAGAAAGCACGGGCAATGGGAATCGGACCAACATAACGACCCGAATAGCCATTTGGTTCCCCCCACGATGGTAGCCCTTTCGACCCAGTCCATGACATTTTGCAGGAGTGGAAATCGCATAGCGAGGCGGCGATGGCGAGGATGGGAAACGACCCGGCCCCATTACCTCAAAATCTGCGAGCACCTATTAAAGGCGCATACAAGCGAGCACACATCAACGATCGCTTCGACCCAAGCATCACGTGTCCCGTCGCGAGCGCCCGACAAGCCGTCGGTAAGACATGCCGCCCGATCATTTCGTCTCGCGTTTAATTTCCGACGCATATTAAATGCTGCGCAGAGATGTCGAGTGTCGCTCGCTAAACGCCCGTGACCCTTAATCTCGCCTCGGTCGGCTCCGACCCGAGGCAGAGGAAAAGCCCACCAGCCTTGCAGCCTCGAGGTGGCGAGAAGGCTTGAATACTGACGAATAAGACGGCCGTGGGTCCCAAAGCAGATCCACCGGATGAATCCTCGCCCGACCCGGCAGTAAGCGAGTGAGGGGCAAGTTTAAGCGAACCTCGGTGGGTCTCTAGTTGGGTTGGCGGACGACCCAATCGCCTTAGCTTCGCCCCGAGACCATACTTCAAACTCTCATGGAGCCCTCCGAAAGGGCAAGCAGCTAGCAATCAAGGCCCGAAGTTCTGAGCGGCTCGGGGTCCCAGACGATTGAGTAAAAAAAAGTTTTTATGGGTCGCCCCAGTGGTCGGACACCGACGCAGGATCGTCCGCTCGGAGGTCGCGTGACCTCCAGGCCCACTCGGATAACCCGTTTGCAGCTCCACGAGCACGGTGTTGGCCGGCGAGGCAAGCACACGTCTGCTCACCCTCGAGTCCCACACTGCGCGACGGGCGTATATGGGATCGGCGCCGCCTCTCCTCGCAGATCGCCTCGCCAAGAGGACTTGAGGCGAATGCCCCGCCTAGCTCGGCGTAAAACCAAGACGCCTAACATGCCCACCACGACGTAAAAAAGCACTTTCGGGAACCGGAACCTCTCGCGAAGGCATCCGGACCTCCTGCCACGGCCACGGCGCGTCCGGCCGGCGTTAAACAAGCCTCGAACCGGAACCTCTCGCGAAGGCATCCGGACCTCCTGCCGACCACGGCAAGGCCCGGCCGACGTTAAACAAGCACTCGGGAACGGAACCTCTCGCGAAAGGCATCCGGACCTCCGTGCCGACCACGGCCGCGTCTAGCCGGCGTTAAACAAGCCCTCGAACCAAACCTCTCGCGAAGGCATCCGGACCTCGCCGACCACCGGCTGCGCCCACCGACGTTAAACAAGCACTCGAACCGGAACCTCTCGCGAAGGCATCCGGACCTCCCGCCGACCACGCCACGCCTAGCTTCGACGTTAAACAAGCGCTCGGAACAGGAACTCTCGCGAAGGCATCCGTCCTCCTGCCGCCCAGTGCGCGCGTCTAGTTGTGACATAAAATAAGCGACCAGCGTTTGCTCCAACAAGTTGGTCGGGCCCACCTAGTAAAGAAGCCCCGACCGCTCTATGACCCGCCGGTTACACTCACCGGTAAGCGCTCACGCGCCCGGACGAAAAGGATCGACCTAGCTGGGCGGATCCCGCGCTACGTGACGAAACCCACTACTCTGCAACGTGGTCGGGAACATCGAAAAGATCGCAAGAATAGAAGCCCCAAGCAAGCAAAAAGACGACCACATTCGAACAGAGCATGGGGCAACACCGAACCGACGATTGTCTCCCAGAAATTGGGGGAGGGTAGAAACAAGAAAGGCTAGGCACCGAGCATGCACTGGACCGCCCGAACAAGGGCGTCCCTCGCCTTGGCGAGCTTTGGGATGACACCGATCAACGCAGCGTCAGCAGGCGGTGGTGTCACGGTTGTGGCGTCGAGCCTCGCCCGTTCGCCATGGCAAGGTCGGTCCTCCGAGCTCGCAAGGAAGGCCTCCTAAATCCTTAGGCGTCGTGGCGCCTCGTCCCGAACTAAACACCGCAAACAGCGTCGCGGAGGGCGACCGAAAAGAAGCCATTACAACCTCCAAGCGTCCCGGGGAGATCCAAGGCCTAGACTGAGAGCAGCTACTCCGATCCCCACCTCCGCATCGCCTTATAAACGCTCGGCGCACGGAAGCCGAAGCGGACCCAAGTTAAGGAAGGCACGGGAAATCAAGGCGCCGCCAAGATCACGGCGAGATATGTTGCGAAGTCGAGGGTCCATCCGGAATGCCCCACGTTCCGGCGGCCCGGCTCCGACGAATACTTATACCAGGGTACCCCACAAAGAAGGTCTCGATCGGGTCATGAGGGACCTTCGCTGCAAGGCCGTGGTCTGCAGGAGCGCCGACCGAGCCATGGGTCGAACTCCTCGCGGCCACCAAGCCGGTCGGGGCTCCCGAGAGCTCCGATCGGACCACAGGACGGGAGTGTCCGCAGCCTTCGACCAAGCCGCTGGATGGGACCCTGGCGAAACCCTGTCTCGGTAACTCCGGCCACGTCATCGATCGACTTCAAAGTGGGACAACCCCCGTCTGAACGAAGCAGCCAAGCAGGGATATGCGCTCCTTCCCAAAGCAACGCCAGAGACGCCGCCCACGCGACCCCTACTTCTGACAAGCACATAGAGGGCAGAAGCGTGCCTTCCCAACGAAGCATCACTAGCTAACCCTACCGATAGGACATAGCTGGCTGAACCTGCTAGCCCATCATGACGCACGCAGGGACCTGTCAACTCCGAAGATCGCAAACCCGATCGCCAAGGATAGTGCGCCCTAGTTGTTCCTCTCTCCCAAGCCTTATGTAACCTGCTCTCTTCGCCTATATAAGGAGAGGAGGGATCTTTAGGGAGGGGGGCTCCCTCCCCGCTTTCTTCTTCACGAGCCAGAAAACTCCCTCCGTCTACTTAGTATCTGGCTCGCTCCCCCGATCCGGGCGGTCGGACGAAGCTCCCGGGCTCACCCACGCAGACGAGCGCTAAGGGCCTGTCCTTAGTCCTCGCATGTAATCCGCCATACCCCGATCAACGAGATCCTCCGCCACAAACTAAAAGTAGGGACGTTCAGCCCGAACCAGTATAAACCTGAGTCTCCTCAGCTTGATCCCGTGTTCATCCGAGGCTTCTTTAGCCTAACCATTCGATGAGAGGGGGCGCGTGATCCCCTATACTTACAAATTTACTTGCCAGTTACATGAAACACCGACAGCTAGTGACTTAGAAATGTGAGAATTTGGCTATATTCATGTATGTGGTTACGGCTATGTTAGTGTTGGCGATGAATGAAGGTTGCACTTCATTCATGTAAATTGCATTGTGCATTGATTAAAGGAAGAGGCGACCCATTCTCGATCACGGGCCTCTGTGTTCACGTAGTGAACACGAAAGTCCTACCTCGTAGTCCCATTCATCGAGGTGAATGGGAGCGAGACAAGAAGAGTAGGCACCATCCACGGGATGGAAGGGACGAGGGTGAACACCGACGGGTGGGCACTTTCAGCGACTCGATGACGTGCATCGAAGAGAGCATTCATGTGCATTGCATCGAAAAGAGCATTCATGTGCATTGCATCTTTAATAATGAGTGTTGTGGTAAATGGTGTGACATATGGGTGGTGATTGCGGTAATTGAAGGTTGAGTCGTGGACTCAACCCAAAAAGGGGAGATTGATTTGCATTTGATGAATTAGCGCATCTCTTTGGCCTGCTAATTTATGTTGTATGAATATCGTGGAGTGAAGTCGTGTTATAAACTCAAACGCAATTGATGAAAAAGGTTTAAGTTGCAACAAGGGTTAGTTGAGTCGGGAAACGTTAGGCTTAGAATTAAGTAAAGCTTCTTGGGCGTTGAATGGTTTTATTATCAAGTGGATGACTTGTTTCTTGTAATTGTTTTGGGTATGGTCAAGTTATTGCTTTAATCGGGTATAAATCGTAATTTCGGTTGTTGTTCCAATTGTATTACTTGCTCTTACGGTCAAGCTCTTGTTTTACTTCTGATAAATTGGAATTGTTATTCTTGTGTACTTTGCTGAGTCATCGACTCACGCTTGTTGGTTGTGTTGTTGCAGGTACCTTGAAACCTGCATGCATGGATGGGGGTAGTAGCACAATCACGTTTGCATCAAACCATTTAATCGATTTGTAAAGCCTAGTTGTATTGATTATGGTTGTAATATGCCGTTCGTTGTGGTGTAGTTATTAAATTCTATTGGAGGTGTGATTGATTAACTAAGGACCTGCTAGAATGATATCATAACTGCAATTGTATTTTGTTTCTTCGAGTGGATGTCCTCATCGCTCTAGAGAGGGCATGCCGAAATTTTCTAGATTTCTGCGATTTAGTTTTAAGCTAGTTTAGAGAGTTTCAAGGTCATGTTAACCCTTTTAGTAGAGGTAAAAGGTTTAGTGACTCGTTCGTTGAGTCCTTAGGTCATTTGAACTTCTTGTCGCGTTTTTATTTCTTGGATCTTGTTGGGAACACTGGGCAAGAGTGGTTAGAGTGTTGTAAGCATCAATTAGAGTCTTTTGGTAGCATTTATGCGTTTGGCTTACGGGTGTTCTGATTGGTATCAGAGCGGGCTTTAGGTCCGTGGTATGTGAATTTATCAAATTACTCTAGAGTAAACTAAAATTTTTGCTGCGTGAAATTAGAAACATGGCATAGGTTTCTACTCCTTTAAAATTTGGCCTTCGGGCAATGACCTTAAAATCTGAATTAGAGTGGTTAACTAATTTAAAATTTGACACACTCTGATGCACAGTAGGATGGGTATGGGTACATTGCATTGCGCCTAAATGTTGAGTGCTAAATTTATTGTTGTATAGTGCTTTGACCATGAAAGGATTGTTGGAATCAATACGCCTATGTTCATGTTATTGGTTAAGCCGAAAGGTGTCGACCTTGATCCTTTGGCCAAGTTGTGGGTTTTGCTTGTGGGTGTGACTGGTTAGTGCCACCCCTTGCTGTTTGGGAACCTTTCGTTCGTGAGTCGACGTTTTCGCAGAGTAGTTTAGAGGGTAAGGAGGGAAGTTGGTTTCTTTTGCCTTCGATGTTTGGGTCTAAAGAGAAAAGCTTAGTGATGAACCCCTTTGGATTGCTTTCATTGTTGTGTTCGGTTTAGTTGGATTCTTTGGTTTTGTTGTTGCTCATGCTTAAGATTGTGGTTTCCTTTAAAAGTTGGGTACATGACCCACGAGGATGTTCAAGGCGTTAAGTGTATGATGAGTAGTTAAGCTTCGGATAAGGAGGGTTACGGATTCTCGTTAAAAAGAATTTGTTGGTGATCTAAAGACAACCACATTTATTGCATGGTATAGAATGATTTATTGGAATGGTAGGTGATTCTAAAATGAAAGGTTGATTAGAGTTATTACAATGGTTGTGAGTTGTGGAATTGATTGGAAGTTCAGGATTTGTGTTCCGGTAAGTCTAGTATTGATCAGATTGAGAGGGACTAGAATTTTCTCGGATGAAATTTATATTAGTAAGATGTTGATGTAAAGTACCGGAGTATATTAACGCAAAGGCATGAGAGTTGTTAAATTTATGTTGCTTATGAGTTAATTAAATGGTGGACCGACAAAATGAATTAATCAATGTGAAATTAAAGGATGAGTATATGGAATGGTTGTATGAATGTCTATTTGGGAGCCTTATCTGTGGAATAGGTCTAGTGGAGATCTTATCGAGGTTCGTCATGGCTAGTAAACCAAAGTAAAGGATGACACGCGTCTTGTGTTAAATTAACTGAGAAGTTATTTGTGCTGAAGAGGTGAGAACGTGGTTCTCCTTGTTGGTTGTCATGAGATAGATTTGGTTAGGGTTTAATGATGCTATGACCAGTGATGGATGTATGAATAGTAGAGATTAATTAAAGGAAGTTTGGGTTTTGTAACTCTATGATTGACTAGAGCCGGATTTGATTAGAGTTGTGTGATGTGTTGGCGAGTATTTCAGAGTGTGAATCTGGTGAATATTTCGTAAGTGATTCTGTGGGTGAAGTGATTTTTGTTGGGAACGAGTTTCCTTTTCTCTTGAGGTAGAATATGACAGTTTAGGGTACAGATGCTTAATTTGAGGATCGGGTTCCTCTGCCGAATGTTGATTCTGGGTTAGCTGAGAGGCTTTGCCTTGATTAAAGTAACTGGGTTGTCTTTTGGTTTTATGATCGCTTCGTCGTGATTTGCGTGGGGTTTCTCTTTTAATTGGAGTTCTCCCCGAGGTGAATGTCATTGTATCGATTTGAAAGTGTTAAAGGTTTCTATGATGTTGAGAATCGGATCTTCTCTTGCAAAAATTTGGCTTTGGAAGAAGAATTTGAGTGATGATTGGAATCTATCAAGATCCTCTCTTAGGTAGAATTTTAATGCTTTGGGTTCAAGATGATGTACGTGGTTCAATTGGTCAAAACGGGAATTGTATTTCCTTTGTGTCCTAGTTGAGTTAATGGATATGGAAGCTTATGGTATAGTGTTAAGTATAATAAAGAGAATTGAGTTTTCTTTGGTCATTGGGATTGCAATTTGTAAAAGTTCAATGCGGTGTTTCTCTTAAAAGTTGAGTTTTCCTTGGTGTGTATTTTATCGCACTATTTGAAAGGGATGAAGGTGGTTAGTTTTGCTAAAGAGAATCGAGGGATTATACTTTTGATGTGGCTCCCTGGTGGTGTTTGTTTAACCCTTATTAGTGGACTACTTGAAAGTCGATGGTATTTATGTCACCATTCCTATCGTGTGGTGAACTTTTGGGTTCAGATGGTTGTAATGAAGGATTTCATAATTTGATGTGTAGTGTTCTGTAGTGAGCATTTACCCCGGGGCAGTGGTCCTTTGGGGATTTTGACCTATTGATTGACTTTGATTGAGTTCTTGCGCGAGAAGTATCCGGAGTTGTTCCTATCAGGTACGTGTTGTGAGTTAACTTCTGCGGTCTCTTCGTTTGTTCGTTAGTGCTCGTGGAATTGGGCCGAATTCCTTCGTGGGGAGGTGTAATATCGCTAAACCTCGCCTAACCTTTGTGCCTTCATCGGGCGTGTTGGGGCCGTCTCGCGTGTTTTCTCCAAGGTGTTTGTTCCATATGGGAGGTTATGCTAAAGGTTTTGGTTTTGGGAGGGTGTTTTGGAAATTCCCTCTCCACCTACCTCTCTCTTTCTCTTGGATTTGTGTGGTCATCATTGCTTCCAAAGATCTTGCCTTGCCGATTTTTTCCAAGCCAACAAACTTCCCTCATTTTCCTCGGTTGTCGGCGCAAGGGATGAGCTCCTCCCTGCCGCTCCTGCCGAATCCTCGCCGAGGGCTGGCTTCCTGCCGAATCCTGCCAAGAGCTGCTTGTCCTGCCGTTTCCCTGCACGGCTGCAGCTGGCCACAAGACGCCTCTCACGAGCTACTCATGACCACTCCTGCCCGAGTTCCTCCAATCTCCCACGGCGTTGCCCGGTTTCACGGCGGCTTCCTCCCAGTTGCCGAGCTCACGATCCCGCCTAAGGCTGCCGTCTCCTCCCTATCCCCAACCGACCGCCAGCCCTGTCGTCCCTGCAGGCGCCTCCTGGTCGATCTCTCCTCAGGCCATCTCCACCAATGGCCTGACCACCCAAGAAATTTCAAGTAAAGAAGAAACCCTCCTCCCACAAGACTCCCCCACCTCCCTCCTTCCTCCATGGATGTGCTTTGAGGTAGTCTAACTTGGGTATTTTTCTTTGCATGCCATGTGTTCGATGAAATGGCTATGAGGTTCGAGTGGGATCTTGAGCATAAGCTTTAATGAAATTTTGAGTTTATGTGCATGGTGAATGAATGTTGCTTAGGGATCTTTATTTTTGTATGCTTGATTATCAGAACTGGAGATTTGTGAGTATGAAATTGTTATGTGTCCAATATGTATTAGCGATCGCTTATATGTTCATTTATACCTTGTTTTGTTGGCAATAATTCTATGTAGTTTGGTGCCTGAGATGATACTTAGTTTATTTGGGTCAAACCGATGGCTGCATGCTTTAGATTTTGCCCTTTCATGATTCAAATATTGTAATTCCTGCTCAAAGTAACTAGGATTGTATGCACTTAAATGATGAGCCAAGACTATGCATGTATTCTTGTGTTCTGCTTTATTATTTGAATTAGGGTTGCAAGATCCAGATGATTGATCTTGATGTCTTGACATTAAGTTAAGGATATGCATGTCGTTATTTTTGAAGTTTAGACTCGGGGAGCCGTGTATGTATTCAATGTTTGTTTAATAAAGGATAGAAATATTCAAGATTTCTTCATGTCATGATTACTCGTCGATTGAGTATCATTCCATAATTATCAAGGTGTCGCTATACTCGATCCTCAATACCTTTTTGATTCACTCAACTCAATCAATATAAATGGGTTACGCCATACCGGTTATGGTTACTCAAATAGAAAGCATGCAATAAGAAAAGGTAACTATCGAATTCATATGGGAAACACGAGAGCAAGCAGAATCTTTTGATAGAACTAAATCCTCTATTCTCAAAGAAGATTATCCGTGTTTGATGATGTGGATTAAACGAACATGCATGCTTGAAATGCCAAATGCTCTTTGGATTCTTTAGTTGATGGAATGCTAGATTATTTAGTTATGTAAAAACTTATGTAAAGTTTTTACTTATTCATTGACTTAGTTCTCATGCAAAAGAGTTGTTTTCTTTTGTCGCGTGTTTCGAGTGTGCATAAAGTTGAGTTGGATGATTATTGTTTAATTGCAGAGAATGTTTTGTCGGGAGTGGCCTCATCCGTATGCCACTCCATTCTTCGTCGATAAAAGGCAAGTGCATTCCCTAGATTGTGGCTAGGAGGATTAATCGATTGTTTGCTCTTAGCGTATGTAATTGCCGATGAATACATAAAAGGTAAGTTTTGCTTGAATATAACTAGAAAGTGCTTCATCTTATGAAAATATTTATGATGATTAAAAGGTTAAGGGAATGGTTGCGGTGTACACCGTGTTATTGAGTGCGGATGTGTGTTCATATGTGATGCTCCTTAAATTTAATTGTTGCTCTGTTAATTAGATGAGCTCTAATTGAGACCGAGCTTTTAGTAAGGTGGCTTGTAGTGAGTATATTGTTCGAGTGATTGGGGCTAACATGAGTGTGGTTCTAGCGGCTAAGTCATTTATATAGTTAGTTTATGTGAGCATTTAATTGTAAGTGTATTGTGGTAGCATGGCTCGGTGGCCGTAGGATGTGGTTGCATGACAGAAATGTTGTTAAGAGTTGCCATGCCTTATGGGTGAATCTGATTAAACTAGTATCGCTAGTGACTTAGAAATGTGAAAATTTGGCTATATGCATGTATGTGGTTACGGCTATGTTAGTGTTGGCGATGAATGAAGGTTGCACTTCATTCATGTAAATTGCATTGTGCATTCATTAAAGGAAGAGGTGACCCATTCGACAGGGCCTCTGTGTTCACATCGCTAGAACACGAAAGTCCTATTTCGTAGTCCCATTCATCGAGGTGAATGGGAGCGAGACAAGAAGAGTAGGCACCTTCCACGGATGGAAGGGACGTGAGGGTGCACACCGACGGTGGGCACTTTCAGAAGATCTGCTAAGACGTGCATCGAGAGAGCATTCATGTGCATTGCATCGAAAAGAGCATTCATGTGCATTGCATCTTTAATAATGAGTGTTGTGGTAAATGGTGTGACATATGGGTGGTGATTGCGGTAATTGAAGGTTGAGTCGTGGACTCAACCCAAAAAGGGGAGATTGATTTGCATTTGATGAATTAGCGCATCTCTTTGCCCTGCTAATTTATGTTGTATGAATATCGTGGAGTGAAGTCGTGTTATAAACTCAAACGCAATTGATGAAAAAGGTTTGAGTTGCAACAAGGGTTAGTTGAGTCGGGAAATGTTGTGGCTTAGAATTAAGTAAAGCTTCTTGGGCGTTGAATGGTTTTATTATCAAGTGGATGACTTGTTTATCGTAATTGTTTTGGGTATGGTCAAGTTATTGCTTTAAGCGGGTATAAATGCGTAATTTCTGGTTGTTGTTCCAATTGTATTACTTGCTCTTACGGTCAAGCTCTTGTTTTACTTCTGATAAATTGGAATTGTTATTCTTGTGTACTTTGCTGAGTCATCGACTCACGCTTGTTGGTTGTGTTGTTGCAGTACCTTGAAACCCTGCATGCATGGATGGGGTAGTAGCACAATCACGCTTGCATCAAACCATTTAATCGATTTGTAAAGCCTAGTTGTATTGATTATGGTTGTAATATGCCGTTCGTTGTGGTGTAGTTATTAAATTCTATTGGAGGTGTGATTGATTAACTAAGGACCTGCTAGAATGATATCATAACTGCAATTGTTTTCTGTCTGCTGAGTGGATGTCCTACTGTCTAGAGAGGGCATGCCGAAATTTTCTAGATTTCGACGACTTAGTTTTAAGCTAGTTTAGAGAGTTTCAAGGTCATGTTAACCCTTTTAGTAGAGGTAAAAGGTTTAGTGACTCGTTCGTTGAGTCCTTAGGTCATTTGAACTTCTTGTCGCGTTTTTATTTCTTAGATCTTGTTGGGAACACTCTGGGTAAGAGTGGTTCCGGAGTGTTGTAAGCATCAATTAGAGTCTTTTGGTAGCATTTGCGGTGCGTTTGGCGCCGGGGTGTTACAGTTGGTATCAGAGCGGGCTTTAGGTCCGTGGTATGTGAATTTATCAAATTACACTATAGTAAACTAAAATTTTTGCTGCGTGAAATTAGAAACATGGCATAGGTTTCTACTCCTTTAAAATTTGGCCTTCGGGCAATGACCTTAAAATCTGAATTAGAGTGGTTAACTAATTTAAAATTTGACACACTCTGATGCACAGTAGGATGGGTATGGGTACATTGCATTGCGCCTAAATGTTGAGTGCTAAATTTATTGTTGTATAGTGCTTTGACCATGAAAGGATTGTTGGAATCAATACGCCTATGTTCATGTTATTGGTTAAGCCGAAAGGTGTCGACCTTGATCCTTTGGCCAAGTTGTGGGTTTTGCTTGTGGGTGTGACTGGTTAGTGCCACCCCTTGCTGTTTGGGAGCCTTTCGTTCGTGAGTCGACGTTTTCGCAGAGTAGTTTAGAGGGTAAGGAGGGAAGTTGGTTTCTTTTGCCTTCGATGTTTGGGTCTAAAGAGAAAAACTTAGTGATGAACCCCTTTGGATTGCTTTCATTGTTGTGTTCGGTTTCGTTGGATTCTTTGGTTTTTGTTGTTGCTCATGCTTAAGATTGTGGTTTCCTTTAAAGGTTGGGTACATGACCCACGAGGATGTTCAAGGCGTTAAGTGTATGATGAGTAGTTAAGCTTCCAGATAAGGAGGGTTACGGATTCTGTTAAAAAGAATTTGTTGGTGATCTAAAGACAACCACATTTATTGCATGGTATAGAATGATTTATTGGAATGGTAGGTGATTCTAAAATGAAAGGTTGATTAGAGTTATTACAATGGTTGTGAGTTGTGGAATTGATTGGAAGTTCAGGATTTGTGTTCCGGTAAGTCTAGTATTGATCAGGATTGAGAGGGACTAGAATTTTCTGCGGATGAAATTTATATTAGTAAGATGTTGATGTAAAGTACCAGAGTATATTAACGCAAAGGCATGAGAGTTGTTAAATTTATGTTGCTTATGAGTTAATTAAATGGTGGACCGACAAAATGAATTAATCAATGTGAAATTAAAGGATGAGTATATGGAATGGTTGTATGAATGTCTATTTGGGAGCCTTATCTGTGGAATAGGTCTAGTGGAGATCTTATCGAGGTTCGTCATGGCTAGTAAACCAAAGTAAAGGATGACACGCGTCTTGTGTTAAATTAACTGAGAAGTTATTTGTGCTGAAGAGGTGAGAACGTGGTTCTCCTTGTTGGTTGTCATGAGATAGATTTGGTTAGGGTTTGATGATGCTATGACCAGTGATGGATGTATGAATAGTAGAGATTAATTAAAGGAAGTTTGGGTTTTGTAACTCTATGATTGACTAGAGCCGGATTTGATTAGAGTTGTGTGATGTGTTGGCGAGTATTTCAGAGTGTGAATCTGGTGAATATTTCGTAAGTGATTCTGTGGGTGAAGTGATTTTTGTTGGGAACGAGTTTCCTTTTCTCTTGAGGTAGAATATGACAGTTTAGGGTACAGATGCTTAATTTGAGGATCGGGTTCCTCTGCCGAATGTTGATTCTGGGTTAGCTGGAGAGGCTTTGCCTTGATTAAAGTAATCTGGGTTGTCTTTTGGTTTTTATGATCGCTTCTGTCAGCGATTTGCGTGGGGTTTCTCTTTTAATTGGAGTTCTCCCCGAGGTGAATGTCATTGTATCGATTTGAAAGTGTTAAAGGTTTCTATGATGTTGAGAATCGGATCTTCTCTTGCAAAAATTTGGCTTTGGAAGAAGAATTTGAGTGATGATTGGAATCTATCAAGATCCTCTCTTAGGTAGAATTTTAATGCTTTGGGTTCAAGATGATGTACGTGGTTCAATTGGTCAAAACGGGAATTGTATTTCCTTTGTGTCCTAGTTGGAGTTACTGGATATGGAAGCTTATGGTATAGTGTTAAGTATAATAAAGAGAATTGAGTTTTCTTTGGTCATTGGGATTGCAGCTGTAAAAGTTCAATGCAGTGTTTCTCTTAAAAGTTGAGTTTTCCTTGGTGTGTATTTTATCGCACTATTTGAAAGGGATGAAGGTGGTTAGTTTTGCTAAAGAGAATCGAGGGATTATACTTTTGATGTGGCTCCCTGGTGGTGTTTGTTTAACCCTTATTAGTGGACTACTTGAAAGTTGATGGTATTTATGTCACCATTCCTATCGTGTGACTGAACTTTTGGGTTCAGATGGTTGTAATGAAGGATTTCATTATTTGATGTGTAGTGTTCTGTAGTGAGCATTTACCCCGGGGCAGTGGTCCTTTGGGGATTTTGACCTATTGATTGACTTTGATTGAGTTCTTGCGCGAGAAGTATCCGGAGTTGTTCCTATCAGGTACGTGTTGTGAGTTAACTTCTGCGGTCTCTTCGTTTGTTCGTTAGTGCTCGTGGAATTCGGGGTCGAATTCCTTTCAGGGGGGAGGGTGTAATATCGCGAAACCTCGCCCCAACCTTTGTGCCTTCAGTCGGGCGTGTTGGGGCCGTCTGGCAGGTTTTCTCCGAGGTGTTTGTTCCATATGGGAGGTTAAGTGCTAAAGGTTTTTGGTTTTGGGAGGGGTGTTTTTGGAAATTCCCCTCTCCACCTACCCTCTCTCTTTCTCTTGGATTTGTGTGGCTGTCATTGCTTCCAGAATCTTGCCTTGCCGATTTTTTCCAAGCCAGAAAACTTCCCTCATTTTCCTCGGTTGCTTCGGCAAGGGATGAGCTCCTCCCTGCCGCTCCTGCCGAATCCCTGCTGAGGGCAGGCTTCTGCCGAATCCTCGCCAAGAGCTGCTGTCCCTACTGTTTCCCACGGCTGCTTGCTGGTTGCCAAGACGCCTCGCCGAGCTACTCTGCGACCACTCCCTGGCCCGAGTTCCTCCAATCTCCGTGGCGTTGCCCGGCTCACGGCTTCCTCCCAGTTGCCGAGCACGATCTGCCCAAGGCCTGCCGTCTCCTCCCTAGCCCCAACCGACCGCCAGCCCTGTCGTCCCTGCAGGCGCCTCCTGGTCGATCTCCTCCCTGCGCCATCTCCACCAAAGAATGGCAGCTGACCCCCAAGAATTTCAAGTGCAAAGAAGAAATTCTCCTCCGGCCAGCACTTCCCCCACCTCCCTCCTTCCTCCATGGATGTGCTTTGAGGTAGTCTAACTTGGGTATTTTTCTTTGCATGCCATGTGTTCGATGAAATGGCTATGAGGTTCGAGTGGGATCTTGAGCATAAGCTTTAATGAAATTTTGAGTTTATGTGCATGGTGAATGAATGTTGCTTAGGGATCTTTATTTTTGTATGCTTGATTATCAGAACTGGAGATTTGTGAGTATGAAATTGTTATGTGTCCAAATATGTATTAGCGCAGTCGTTTATATGTTCATTTATACCTTGTTTTGTTGGCAATAATTCTATGTAGTTTGGTGCCTGTCGTGCCCCGAATTTGCAATTCCGGACACTCTGT
Organism: Guadua angustifolia; assembly: GCA_036346375.1. Classification (NCBI taxonomy): domain Eukaryota; kingdom Viridiplantae; phylum Streptophyta; class Magnoliopsida; order Poales; family Poaceae; genus Guadua; species Guadua angustifolia. Next base: position 63,631,557 of record CM070500.1, read on the forward strand.
GTATCTTGCACTAGTCCAGGATCGCGCTAGTGCACACAGACTAAACAGGTATAATATCACATCATACACAAATGAATATTAAATAAAGTACTTCAAACATTTATATAAACGAGTGTACGACCTTATGGTCATCCTTATAATAATTATACACGCAGGCTTACAATAATCAAATAACAAAAGTTCAAGAATGAATATAAAAAGTCGTGATGTCCATCTTCTCCTGATCGCTCCGACGAAGGCTTGCCCCTAGTTTTCGGCTCCTCGACATACTCCTCTTCGTAGGTCATGTAGTTTCTTCTTCCGTAGGTTTGTCGCAAGGGTGAGTACACACCGTACTCAACAAGTTATGCACAAAATGCACATATATATTCTATATGCTTGGCATGTTACAAAGGAATGGCTCTACCAGCTTATTTTGCTTTTGCACCAATACTTTAAGAAGATATTTAATTAGATTGAAAGCATCAAATCATATAATTAACATATTTCTCAAGTTGTTTTCCACATCATTTTGGACACACATCCCTAATCACGCTTATTTGGCACATGACCTCCACCCCATTTTATTTTCAAGTACTACCCTTGATCAGTAATCCCGAGCATTGTCCAAGACTGTGGACTCGGCTATTCAACAGCTTTTAACACTCGCAGAGGTTTGTACACTTTACCCACAAGATACAGTTGCACACCACAAAGGCGATTAACCGTAACAAAGCTTTTCAGAAACTTCTACCTTAGCCTAAGAACCTCTCCGTGTTGCCTTCACTATCACTTCCCTCACTCAGAGCCGAAGTATAGGACCGACAAACACCGTTGGACGGGTACCAAGCCGTAGCACAGGCACGCTCCCCCGTACAGTTACCCCCGTGTAACTGCCACCCCGAGGTATCAAAGGTAAGACATCAGAATCCTACTAAACTAGGTCTTCCCATTCAGACATATGGTTGTACGAAAGACTCAGGTCAAAGGCTTGCATGGTAAGGTCCTTAACTGACCAAGGCAAGACATCCTTCTCTCAATTTGGCGCACAGCCCTCACAACACTCAAACCCCCCAATTGCCACGAAGGCCCACTCGCATGAAGCCTCGGTCCACTTGCCCCAGCCTAAATCAATTCCACCCTCAGTTATTCAATCTGCAACACATGCCCGTAATCGTCTTTCATTTAGAACCACACGTGTCTCTCTGGGTCCAACACCATTACCAACAACATTCCACTTTATTCAAAAATCATTCCATAATATTTAGTCAAGGTTACATTTGTATTTAAGAATATCATTCACGTAGTAAGCATAACTAAGCAACTATTCACTGCCTAGCCTCCGTGTTGGCATAATATATATCATCAACCAACTAGATTTACCCAACTTAGGTTATCAAGGAATCATGGCATACAAATGATATCAAGGTGGCATAAACAATTTGGTTGGATAGCTAATTCACCCAAAATAATTAAAGTCATTTTTAGTTGAATTAGCATGCATAGTTTAAAACAAAGTATATTTCAAAAATTAGGAGCAACATGGTCAAAGCATAACTTGCCTTCAAAGAGTTGTTGATCCTGGTCCGGAGTCAAATCTTGTACTGGAATTTCCTCTCTAACTCTCCCGACAAATCAACGCCTAATTAAATTCAACATACACACAATAAATATATTTTCCAGAGAGCTAAATTAACTCTAAAAATTCTACAAAATTCACCAATAAATAAATCTTAATTTTAAAAATTTTTAGAAATTGGAATCACTCAAATCGGAGTTAAAACGCAAAAGTTATAAACATTTGAAGTTTTAAAATAATTCAAAAAGAATAAACCAAATTTTCCTCATTTATTTTTATACTGAAAATCCGAGAATTATGACGTCATCAGGACTATTTATGACGCCAGCACCAAACTGATTTCTTCGAAATTATATATTTTAAAATCCGGATTTATGACGTCAAGATGACGCCTCGGTGACGCCAAGACGCATTACACGCGTCAATCATCCAAGCATGACACGCGTCAACAAGATTATCACCGAGAGGTTGATCTAATCTCAACCGTCGGATCGAGAATAAACGGCGAGATTTAAACAACGGTTCGCTCGGTTTATTCGGTGGCGACATCGTGGCGCATTCTCATCCCTGATCAAAATGCAACGGCGAAGAATAAACCGAATAACACTTTACTTACTCGGTCATGCGCCAAGATTCGTGGTGATTAAGATCTACGATCGTGGTTGCACCGACACTTTTGAGCGCCACCACGGTCGACCGTGGCTCAATCGTGACCCTCGGATCTAAATCGAACGACGGCAGTTAGTCGGGTGACGCCGACCACAAAGAACGGCCGCGTCGCTTCGCTTCCGCGGCACACGCCGTCCGCCTCAGATCGATGGGCAAGACTGCGGCGCAATTCCAAGCGTCCATTTTAAAATGAACGGCTCTTATTGCTTCGAATTTCCACGTTAATAATATGAGCTACGTGGCGCAATATAAACCACACGATCAAGATCTAATGGCTAACGTTAGAAGATGGGGTTCACTATTCATGCGACTACGTGGCTACATCTACACCGCACATCAAAGATCTAACGGCTGATACTTACTTGATTATGAGCACATGCGTGGGCGATCCCAACTACGGGCACGTGGCACTAATCTTAACCATCCATTTCAATTTCTACGGCTAAGATCTAAAGCGCTACTGTGCTGGTCTCTAATGCGAAGGGGTACGTGGACTAACCTCAACCGATGGATGTAAATCCGACGGACGACGTTGATCGCAACCTCGGCGAAGATGCAGTGAAGACCGACCACGGAGTTGAGGAAGAAGACGAGCGGCGGCGACGGCGTTCCGTGATGCTCCGGCGAGGTGAGTTGGTCGCCGGACGCGTCACGACTTGAGGAGTACTCGGTGTCACCGATGCGACGGAGAGTCACCGAGTGGGCACAAACGGCGGCGGAATGGCACGGAACTACGGCGAAGCACGCGACGGCGCCTACGGTGGACCTTGGAATGCGAAAAGGGCTCTACATGTGCGGGATGAGGTGTTTTATAGCCCGGCTAGAAGATGAAGCGAGAGAGTCACACGACGGCGCAGTAATGGCGGCGTAGCTGATTGAAACGCGACGACGGCGGCGGCGCCGTTCTCCGAAGACGACACGACGTGGTCGATATCCACCGCCCACGCGTGATCCAATGGCGCAAGCGATTTAATCCAAGACGAATGAACTGATGTACCGTCCGATGCAAATCCATCGGTGAAAATGAACGACGTTTAGGGTTGGCATACAAGACAAAGAATGGGCTCTACCGTTATCGTTCAATTCAATTTAAATCGTTTTTCGATTAAAAATAATTCAAAATTCATTTAAATTGTTTGAGGCTTCAAAATATCGTAAAAATTCGAGAAAATATTTTAAGACATTTTGTACTCGAATAAAATATTTTCACTTTTATTTTATTAAAACCTTTCCTTATTAAATTAATTTCTCAATAAGAATTATTTCTAGAAATTCAAATAAATCCAAATAAATTCCAAAAATTCTCGTAAATTCAAAATAAATTATAAAATTCAAAATTAGCTAAATTTGAGGATGTTACAAACCTCCTCTTATGAGAATCTCGACCAGAGATTCGTGGCTAGTTATAGAAAAGATTGGGAAACTCTTTCTTCAAATCTTCCTCGCTCCCAAGTTGCTTCGTCAATGATTGCTCCACTGAACTCTGCAGAAACGGGTTGACTTGTTTCTGGTCTCACGATCCATGGTATCCAAAATCTTCACCGGTTGTTCCTTGTAAGTCAGATCTTCTTGCAGTTCAATATCTTCAATAGGTGCTTGCTCCTTTGGCACTCGCAGACATTTCTTCAACTGAGATACATGAAATACATCATGTACCCCAGCTAAGGATTGCGGCAGTTCTTGTTGATATGCAACTTCTCCCTTGCGGCTCAATATCTTGAATGGTCCCACATATCTCGGAGCAAGTTTTCCTTTAGCATGAAACCTTTTAACTCCCTTTAGTGGCGTGACCTTGAGATATACATAATCTTCTGGCTCGAAACTCAAATCACGACGTCGGTTATCCGCATAACTCTTCTGCCTGGATTGTGCAGTCTTCAGTCTTTCTCGGATCATAGCAATCTTCTCTTCTGCATCTAAAAGTATGTCCGTCCAAAATATGACGTTCTCCGTCTCATTCCAGTTCAAGGGTGTCCGACACGGCCGACCATACAAAGCTTCAAAAGGCGACATTTTCAAGCTAGCTTGATAGCTATTATTGTAGCTAAACTCAGCGTATGGCAAACATTTGTCCCATGATGATGTGTATGATAAAGCACAGACTCTCAGCATATCTTCGAGTATTTGGTTAACCCTTTCGGTCGACCATCCATGTCGTGGATGGTATGCCGTACTAAAGTTCGATCAGGTACCCATAGTCGTGTGCGACTTATCCCAAAATCTCGAGGTAAATTGGGTACCTCGTCCGATACTATCTTTTTTGCAGACACCGTAAACACACAATTCTTGCTATATACAATTCCGCTAACTTATCTCCGAATAAGTTGTTTTACTGGTATAAAATGAGCGACCTTTGTTAGTCGATCTACTATGACCCATATGGAGTCATATCCACTCGAGTCCTTGAAGCGGTGATGAAATCCATCCCGATTTCCTCCCATTTCCATTCCGTATCTTAAGTGGTTGTAGCAAATCCATTGGTCTCGATGCATGGCTTTGACTCTTTGACATACATCACACAACGCTACATGCTCGGCTACTTCTTTCTTCATATTTGGCCACCAGAATCTTTTCTTGAGATCTTGGTACATTTTTGCACTACCGGGGTGAATGGAATACTTAGAATCATGTGCTTCTTCCAGTATCAACTTCTTCAACTCCGGTTTATGGGGTACACATATTCTGTTCTTTATCCACAAAGTACCCTGCTCATCTACTCTGAAATCCTTAGCTAGATCTTCGTCCATCTTGGATTTGATTCTGTTAATCTTCTCATCATCTTTCTGCCCTTCCCTAATCTGATCTTCAAGGGTCGGTTTCACTTCCAAAGTAGCTAAAAATCCTTCCGGAACAACTTCTAATCTTAGCTTCTGAAATTCTTTACATAGATCAGACTGATCTTTTGTTATTATCAGATTTAAACCATGGCTTTTCCGACTCAAGGCATCTGCCACCACATTGGCTTTTCCTGGATGATAGTGAATTCCAAGATTGTAATCCTTGATTAACTCTAGCCATCTCCTCTGTCTCATATTCAGTCCGATTGAGTGAATATATACTTTAAACTCTTATGATCCGTATATATTTCACACCGATTTCCCATAAGATAGTGACGCCATATTTTAAGAGCGTGCACTACAGCAGCTAGCTCTAAATCATGGGTCGGGTAATTTTGTTCATGTGGCCTTAACTGCCTTGACGCATACGCCACTACTTTACCATTCTGCATCAGTACACATCCCAGTCCCTGACGCGAAGCATCACAATATATGTCAAAATTATCCTTGGTATTCGGCAACACCAAAACAGGTGTCGAAGTCAAACGCTTCTTCACTCTTGGAAACTCTTTTCACAATCAGTGTCCACAAGAACTTTTCTCTTTCTTTAACAATTGCGAAGAGGTCTCGCAATTGAAGAAAACCTTCAATGAAATGGCGGTAGTATCCTGCCATTCCGAGAAAACTTCTGATCTGGGTAACTGACTTCGGTTGCTCCCAATGCAACACTGTTTCTACTTTCTTCGGATCAACAGCTACTCCTTCGGCAGTCATCACATGACCCAAGAATTCAACCTTCTTTTTTCCAGAAGTCACACTTACTGAATTTTGCATACAACTGATTTTCCCTTAATTTTTCCAAACCATTCGTAAATGTCCTGCATGCTCTTCCTCCGACTTGGAGTAAACTAATATGTCATCGATGAATACGACAACAAACTTATCCAAATATTCCATGAATACTTTATTCATCATATTCATGAAATATGCAGAGCATTAGTCATCCAAAGACATGACCAGAATTCATAATGACCATACCTAGACGAGAAAGTTGTCTTTGGTATGTCTTCATCCGAATCTTAAGTCGGTGATATCCGGATCGAAGATCTATTTTAGAGAAGACTCCGCTCCTCTTAAGCGATCAAAGAGATCATCTATCCTTGGCAATGGATACTTGTTCTTTATCGCCACTTCATTGAGTGCACGATAATCTATACACATTCTCAAACTTCCATCTTTCTTCTTTACAAACAATACGGGGCTCCCCACGGTGATGAACTAGGTCTTATAAAACCTTTTTCCAATAACTCTTCAATCGCTTCTTCATCTCCACTAGTTCTTCAAAGGACATTCTATAAGGTCTCTTTGCGATCGGAGTCTGTTCTCGCACCACTCAATCACGAACTCTATATCCTCGTCCGGTGGCATCCCCGCAAATCTTGGAAAGACATCCGTATTCACTAACTACCAAAACCTCCTCCATATTAATCTTCATCTTGTTGATCATCAATTGCTCATCTCGAGCGCAGTTGCTTGAACTTCCACCTTCCTACCATCTGGGCTCTCAATGGTAACCATTCTCCGCCCACAATCTAGCACTGCCTTGTGCTTGGATAACCAGTCCACTCCCAAAATCACATCTATGGTCTGGGTATCTAATATGACTAGGTTCGCTAGGAACTCTATTCCACTTATTAGTAATTTTACCCCAGAACATCCTACTTTAGCTCGGAGTTCTGATCCAGGGGTTTGAACTATTAGCATATGCTTAAGTTTAACTACATCTAAATCATTTTTCATAACAAAAACTTGAGAAACGAAGGAATGAGAAGCTCTGAATCGAATAGAATTGTAGCCGGCATCGAAGTTAACTAACGACTTACCCAAAGACGACATCTCGTGGCATTTCGAGCTTCTTCCGTCACGATGTGATTAACTCTTCCACTAACAAATGATTGTGGTGCGGCTCCGGCTTGGGTGTACTCAACTTCCTCCTTGAGTGGCGTTCTAGCAGAGTATTCCCAGATTAAAACGGACAGAGTGACTCCTCCTTTCTTGGGATGTACATTGGCGAAATGCCCCATTTCGTTGCGCTTGTAGCAACGCCTTTCCGCCATTGATGATTTCAGAGTGGCCGATGATCCTTGCGGTGTTTGTGGATTCTCGACCAAGAGGTCTCTGTGCGAGCATTGGAGCCCTTGTGCCGCTTCTGGTTGAAATCGAGTGAACTGCTGAGGTACCACCCTCGTCTCACGACCTTGGCGTCCTCCTTGTCGTGCTGGACGACGCTATGATTATCATCCAATTCTTTGCGCTTATCTTCAAGAATGAGCGCCTTTGTTGACAAGCTCTTGGAAATCGTGAAAGGTGTGGGTGATTCAGTCCCACTTGAAGTCTGCATTGAGTCCTTCATGAATCGGGATCGCTTAGCCTTGTCCGTGGACACATCCTCCGTGCATAACGAGCAAAGTGTGTGAACTTGTTCAAGTAATCGCCACCGACCGCCCCTTGCTTCAAGAATCGAACTCTTCTTTCTTGAGTTCCATCATACCCTCCAAGCACATGGTAATCGGGCGAAGGCTATAGTAAATTCATCCTGTGATTTCGAGGATGCTCATGGAAGCGCAATAATTTTCCCACCATTCAGCAGCGATCCCTTCTAGTCGGTGGGAAGCATATAAGACTCTCTCATTGCCGACACATTGGGTTATGTGCAGCTTCCTCTCGACAGCGCAACCAGTCATCTGCTTCAATGGGGTTGACGTTCCCAGAGAAGGTTGGAGGTCTGGTTCTCATAAAATCCGACAATCTTGAGTGATGCCCATGATGCACAGCTTGGTTGTTGTTGTTATTAATCGGCACTGATTCTCAGATTCGCCAGATCTGTTGCATCATGGTCTGCATGAGTTGGGTTTGAGCAACCAAGAATGCACCCAGGTTGTTCATATCCACAGGTGGGGGTTGAGGGTTCGGTGCATTGTTTTGATTTCCTTCCTGCTATGATCCGCTTCCTCCAGCTCCACGGTTTCCACGAGTGTTCACCATCTAAAGAACATTAAGTTTAGGGAAAAGAGGAATAGGGTATGCGAGTAACAAGAATCTTATGGGAGAAGATTTGTTCGACTCAAACATAAGCACACAATTTTTATTTAATATCATAGGATATGGTCGCTCACAAGTGCCTCACGGGCATTGCGGCGCATACCAAACACGCATATCATAGAAATTGTTCACCAAAAGCAACCATAACAACTCATAAGTTCAACCAACCGCATTAAGGCAAACTTAAATAAACCGACTCAATATATCTTGACTCAACACAGAGTCGACTCGAAATATAGTAAAACGCCACCGTCGAGCCATCCAGTGCGGTCCTCCAAAGTGTAATGCGGCGGTGTGGCGGATAGGTGCAAACCGATCCCAAAGTGCCCGCACTGGTGGAATGTAGGAACCCACCGACTCTGCTGGCTCGTGACGCCCGCCAGGTGTTGGTGGCTCGCACCACCGGGCTGGTGCCTCTGGGCAGTGCCTCTCGCCAGCTCCTCGGGTCGGGTCGTGCGGCTCAAGCACCGGCTCGGCCTCGTCCCTCCAGCAGCTCCTCCACTGCACACCCTCGATGTAGTGAGTCATCGCCACTCTAACATCCTCGCACTGGGCCTCGACCTCGGCGACCTCGTCACGTGCCCTCTGCAGCCTCCGGACGCCTCGCTTATGAGCTCCTCTGGCGATGACGCACTCGCCAAGTGGGTAATCAGAGCATCGTCCTCCTCCTCCGGGTCTCGCTCGAACCGTTGTCTCTGCGTGGGTGAAGACGGAAGACAAGGCTTACGAGCTCCTCGAGAAGGTGCGGCGATCACGACGATCGCCAGCGAAAGATCTCTCGATTCCGCCTCAAAAGTGGACCTCCGGCAAGGAAGCTTAAACGGACGGTGGCGGTTTCTCCCTGCCTCGGGCATAGACGGTCACCTTGACGTCCCACGCGACGTCCAGCCCTGCCCGAACCACCGAGTTACCTCAGTAGATCGGCCTCACAAAGCCCTCTAGTAGCTGAAGCAAGTACCACAGCTCAGCAGCATAGCCACCAATGCGCTCTCCGAAAGAGTGGATCCCCCTCATCTGCCAAAACAGATCTCGTCAGATCTAAATTTTTAAAAGAAATCAAAACTGGTACAAACATACAGCATAGGTATGAAGTAAGAAAGAAAGGATAAGTCAAGATGTCATTTATAATCTTGCACAATTTTAATCTTTTAAAAAAAATAACCTTATCTTTTATCGGCCAATCTAAACTAGGGTCAAGTCTTACAGTCGGTATGTTCTGATACCACCTCTGTCGTGCCCCGAATTTGCAATTCGGACACTCTGTGTATCCTGCACTAGTCCAGGATCGCGCTAGTGCACACAGACTAAACAGGGTATAATATCACATCATACACAACGGAATATTAAATAAAGTACTTCAAACATTTATATAAACGAGTGTACGACCTTATGGTCATCCTTACAATAATTATGCCACGCAGGGCTTACAATAATCAAATAACAAAAGTTCAGCAGCGGAATATAAAAAGTCGTGATGTCCATCTTCTCCACAGTCGCTCCGACGAAGGCTTGCCCCTAGTTTTCCGGCTCCTCGACATACTCCTCTTCGTAGGCTGGCGTAGTTTCTTCTTCTGGTAGGTTTGTCCGCAAGGGTGAGTACACACCGTACTCAACAAGTTATGCACAAAATGCACATATATATTCTATATGCTTGGCATGTTACAAAGGAATGGCTCTACCAGTTATTTTGCTTTTGCACCAATACTTTAAGAAGATATTTAATTAGATTGAAAGCATCAAATCATATAATTAACATATTTCTCAAGTTGTTTTCCACATCATTTTGGACACACAGTCCCTAATCACGTTTATTTGGCACATGACCTCCACCCCATTTTATTTTCAAGTACTACCCTTGATCAGTAATCCCGAGCATTGTCCAAGATCGTGGACTCGGCTATTCAACAGCTTTTAACACTCTGCAGAGGTTTGTACACTTTACCCACAAGATACAGCTTGCACACCACAAAGGCGATTAACCGTAATAAAGCTTTTCGAAACTTCTACCTTAGCCTAAGAACCTCTCCGTGTTGCCTTCACTATCACTTCCTCACTCAGAGTCAAGTATAGGACCGACAAACACCGTTGGATCGGTACCAAGTCAGAGCACAGCACGCCCCCGCATAGCTACCCCCGTGTAACTGTCACCCCGAGGTATCAAAGGTAAGACATCAGAATCCTATTAAACTAGGTCTTCCCATTCAGACATGTGGTTGTACGAAAGACTCAGGTCAAAGGCTTGCAAGGTAAGGTCCTTAACTGACCAAGGCAAGACATCCTTCTCTCAATTTGGCGCACAGCCCTCACAACACTCAAACCCCCCAATTGCCACGAAGGCCCACCTGGCATGAAGCCTCGGTCCACTTGCCCCAGTCTAAATCAATTCCACCCCAGGTTATTCAACGGTGCAACACATGCCCGTAATCGTCTTTCATTTAGAACCACACAGGTCTCTACAGTCCAACACCATTACCAACAACATTCCACTTTATTCAAAAATCATTCCATAATATTTAGTCAAGGTTACATTTGTATTTAAGAATATCATTCACGTAGTAAGCATAACTAAGCAACTATTCACGGTCTAGCCTCCCGTGTTGGCACAATATATATCATCAACCAACTAGATTTACCCAACTTAGGTTATCAAGGAATCATGGCATACAAATGATATCAAGGTGGCATAAACAATTTGGTTGGATAGCTAATTCACCCAAAATAATTAAAGTCATTTTTAGTTGAATTAGCATGCATAGTTTAAAACAAAGTATATTTCAAAAATTAGGAGCAACATGGTCAAAGCATAACTTGCCTTCAAAGAGTTGTTGATCCTGGTCCGGAGTCAAATCTTGTACTGGAATTTCCCTCTCGAACTCTCCCGACAAATCAACGTCTAATTAAATTCAACATACACACAATAAATATATTTTCCAGAGAGCTAAATTAACTCTAAAAATTCTACAAAATTCACCAATAAATAAATCTTAATTTTAAAAATTTTTAGAAATTGGAATCACTCAAATCGGAGTTAAAACGCAAAAGTTATAAACATTTGAAGTTTTAAAATAATTCAAAAAGAATAAACCAAATTTTCCTCATTTATTTTTATACTGAAAATCCGAGAATTATGACGTCATCAGGACTATTTATGACGTCAGCACCGAAACTGATTTCTTCAGAAATTATATATTTTAAAATCCGGATTTATGACGTCAGCATGACGTCTCGGTGACGTCAGCACAGACACGTGTCAATCATCCAAGCATGACACGCGTCAGCGCATTATCACCCGAGAGGTTGATCTAATCTCAACCGTCGGATCGAGAATAAACGGCGAGATTTAAACAACGGTTCGGCTCGGTTTATTCCGGTGGCGACACGTGGCGCATTCTCATCCCTCGGATCAAAATGCAACGGCGAAGAATAAACCGAATAACACTTTACTTACTCGGTCATGCGTCAAGATTCGTGTGATTAAGATCTACGATCGTGGTTGCACCGACACTTTTGAGCGCCACCACGGTCGACATCGCGGCTCAATCGTGACCCTCGGATCTAAATCGAACGACGGAAGTTAGTCGGGTGACGCCGACCACAAAGAACGGTGCGTCGCCTCGCTTCCGCGGCACGCGCGTCCGCTTCGATCGATCCAAGACTGCGGCAAGAATTCCAAGCGCCCATTTTAAAATGAACGGCTCTTATTGCTTCGAATTTCCACGTTAATAATATGAGCTACGTGGCGCAATATAAACCACACGATCAAGATCTAATGGCTAACGTTAGAAGATGGGGTTCACTATTCATGCGACTACGTGGCTACATCTACACCGCACATCAAAGATCTAACTACCGATACTTACTTGATTATGAGCACACGGGCGATCCAACTACGAACGCGTGGCACTAATCTTAACCATCCATTTCAATTTCTACGGCTAAGATCTAAAGCGCCATCGTCTTTGGTCTCTAATGCGAAGGGGTACGTGGACTAACCTCAACCGATGGATGTAAATCCGACGGACGACGTTGATCGCAACCTCGGCGAAGATGCAGTGAAGACCGACGGCCGGAGTTGAGGAAGAAGACCAGGGCGACGGCGTTCCCGTGATGCTCCGGCGAGGTGAGTTGGTCGCCGGACGCCACGACTTGAGGAGTACTCCGGTGTCACTGGATGCGACGGAGAGTCACCGGAGTGGGCACAAACGGCGACGGAATGGCACGGAACTACGGCGAGCACGTACGGCGTCTACGGTGGACCTTGGAATGCGTAAAAGGGCTCTACATGTGCGGGATGAGGTGTTTTATAGCCCGGGCTAGAAGATGAAGCGAGAGAGTCACACGACGGCGAGTAATGGCGGCAGTTTCGATTGAAACGCACGGCGGCGGCGGCGCTTTGTTCTCCCGAAGACGACACGACGTGGCCGATATCCAGCCGTCCACGCGTGATCCAATGGCGCGGGCGACGGATCGGCACGAATGAACCACAGCCGTCCGATGCAAATCCATCGGCTGAAAATGAACGGCGTTTAGGGTTCATGGCACAAGACAAGAATGGGCTCGGCCACATCGTTCAATTCAATTTAAATCGTTTTTCGATTAAAAATAATTCCGAAAATTCATTTAAATTGTTTGAGGCTTCAAAAATATCAGAAAAATTCTAGAAAAATTTGAAAAAATATTTTAAGACATTTTGTACTCGAATAAAATATTTTCACTTTTATTTTATTAAAACCTTTCCTTATTAAATTAATTTCTCAATAAGAATTATTTCCAGAAATTCAAATAAATCCAAATAAATTCCAAAAATTCTCAGAAATTCAAAATAAATTATAAAATTCAAAATTAGCTAAATTTGAGGATGTTAGAGTGCCTGAGATGATACTTAGTTTATTTGGGTCAAACCGATGGCTGCATGCTTTAGATTTTGCCCTTTCATGATTCAAATATTGTAATTCCTGCTCAAAGTAACTAGGATTGTATGCACTTAAATGATGAGCCAAGACTATGCATGTATTCTTGTGTTCTGCTTTATTATTTGAATTAGGGTTGCAAGATCCAGATGATTGATCTTGATGTCTTGACATTAAGTTAAGGATATGCATGCTGTTATTTTTGAAGTTTAGACTCAGGGAGCCGTGTATGTATTCAATGTTTGTTTAATAAAGGATAGAAATATTCAAGATTTCTTCATGTCATGATTACTCTGTCGATTGAGTATCATTCCATAATTATCAAGGTGTCGCTATACTCTGATCCTCAATACCTTTTTGATTCACTCAACTCAATCTGAATATAAATGGGTTCTGCCATACCGGTTATGGTTACTCAAATAGAAAGCATGCAATAAGAAAAGGTAACTACTGAAATTAATATGGGAAACACGAGAGCAAGCAATCAGAATCTTTTGATAGAACTAAATCCTCTATTCTCAGCAAGATTATCCAGGTGTTTGATGATGTGGATTAAACGAACATGCATGCTTGAAATGCCAAATGCTACTGGATTCTTTAGTTGATGGAATGCTAGATTATTTAGTTATGTAAAAAACTTATGTAAAGTTTTTACTTATTCATTGACTTAGTTCTCATGCAAAAGAGTTGTTTTCTTTTATCGCGTGTTTCGAGTGTGCATAAAGTTGAGTTGGATGATTATTGTTTAATTGCAGAGAATGTTTTGTCGGGAGTGGCCTCATCCGTATGCCACTCCATTCTTCGTCGGTAAAAGGCAAGTGCATTCCCTAGATTGTGGCTAGGAGGATTAATCGATTGTTTGCTCTTAGCGTATGTAATTGCCGATGAATACGCAAAAGGTAAGTTTTGCTTGAATATAACTAGAAAGTGCTTCATCTTATAAAAATATTTATGATGATTAAAAGGTTAAGGGAATGGTTGCAGGTACACCGTGTTATTGAGTGCGGATGTGTGTTCATATTTGATGCTCCTTAAATTTAATTGTTGCTCTGTTAATTAGATGAGCTCTAATTGAGACCGAGCTTTTAGTAAGGTGGCTTGTAGTGAGTATATTGTTCGAGTGATTGGGGCTAACATGAGTGTGGTTCTAGCGGTTAAGTCATTTATATAGTTAGTTTATGTGAGCATTTAATTGTAAGTGTATTGTGGTAGCATGGCTCGGTGGCCGTAGGATGTGGTTGCATGACAGAAATGTTGTTAAGAGTTGCCATGCCTTATGGGTGAATCTGATTAAACTAGTATCGCTAGTGACTTAGAAATGTGAAAATTTGGCTATATGCATGTATGTGGTTACGGCTATGTTAGTGTTGGCGATGAATGAAGGTTGCACTTCATTCATGTAAATTGCATTGTGCATTCATTAAAGGAAGAGGTGACCCATTCTGATGCGGGCCTCTGTGTTCACACGTTGTGAACACGAAAGTCCTACCTCGTAGTCCCATTCATCGAGGTGAATGGGAGCGAGACAGTAAGAGTAGGCACCTTCCACGGGATGGAAGGGACGTGAGGGTGCACACCGACGGGTGGGCACTCGGCAGTACCGGTACGTGCATCGAAGAGAGCATTCATGTGCATTGCATCGAAAAGAGCATTCATGTGCATTGCATCTTTAATAATGAGTGTTGTGGTAAATGGTGTGACATATGGGTGGTGATTGCGGTAATTGAAGGTTGAGTCGTGGACTCAACCCAAAAAGGGGAGATTGATTTGCATTTGATGAATTAGCGCATCTCTTTGCCCTGCTAATTTATGTTGTATGAATATCGTGGAGTGAAGTCGTGTTATAAACTCAAACGCAATTGATGAAAAAGGTTTGAGTTGCAACAAGGGTTAGTTGAGTCGGGAAACGTTGTGGCTTAGAATTAAGTAAAGCTTCTTGGGCGTTGAATGGTTTTATTATCAAGTGGATGACTTGTTTACTGTAATTGTTTTGGGTATGGTCAAGTTATTGCTTTAACTGGGTATAAATGCGTAATTTCTGGTTGTTGTTCCAATTGTATTACTTGCTCTTACGGTCAAGCTCTTGTTTTACTTCTGATAAATTGGAATTGTTATTCTTGTGTACTTTTGTCGAGTCATCGACTCACGCTTGTTGGTTGTGTTGTTGCGGTACCTTGAAACCCGCATGCATGGATGGGGTAGTAGCACAATCACGTTTGCATCAAACCATTTAATCGATTTGTAAAGCCTAGTTGTATTGATTATGGTTGTAATATGCCGTTCGTTGTTGTGTAGTTATTAAATTCTATTGGAGGTGTGATTGATTAACTAAGGATCTGCTAGAATGATATCATAACTGCAATTGTTTTCTGTCTGCTGAGTGGATGTCCTACTGTCTAGAGAGGGCATGCCGAAATTTTCTAGATTTCGGCGACTTAGTTTTAAGCTAGTTTAGAGAGTTTCAAGGTCATGTTAACCCTTTTAGTAGAGGTAAAAGGTTTAGTGACTCGTTCGTTGAGTCCTTAGGTCATTTGAACTTCTTGTCGCATTTTTATTTCTTGGATCTTGTTGGGAACACTCTGGGCAAGAGTGGTTCCGGAGTGTTGTAAGCGTCAATTGGAGTCTTTTGGTAGCATTTGCGGTGCGTTTGGCGCCGGGGTGTTACAGTAGGCCATGTATATAGCCGAGCGTAAACCGTCGGTAACTTCCCCTCGGCCACTCATGGTCGGTCATTCGTGGGATTCCCGATGGTACCCTCGGTTATTAATTTAACGAAGCTTTTCATAGCACTCGGTAAATACATGGGTGAGAGGGTTTCTCTTCCTGACGGGGTATGGAAACCCTCAGTAATTTCTCACAACTATATGTGAGATTTTTTGCGTAAAAAATGTAAAAATAATTTCAAATCTAGGGACTAGACCTCACAACTTTGTTTGCACCACAATCCCTTAAGTTGAACATTTTTTATCTTCAAATTAGAAATACGTGATGCCTAGGATTTGAACTCACAACCTCCTGAATACAACCTCTCCCTCCTAACCAACTTACCCCAACTGTCTTCTTGCTAGAAGTAAGATAAGTACTTCTTTTAACTCTTGTTCTCATGATGCTTTATCAATTATTTAGTCAAATATATGATTTTAAATGGAAAAGTTGTCAACTACAAAGTTGTAGATTTCAGTAAGAGCTACATTTTTCATATATACATCACCTTCATCCAGCCTCGTTTGAATTTTGCAATAGCCCAGTGTTTGATTTGTACCCTCGCTAAAAGTTGTACCCCGTCGGCAAATCATTGCAATAACCGAGTGTTATCTTTACACACACACTAAATGTATTTTCACTCGGTGATTGTTTGTAATGGCCGACGGTTAGCATTGCACTCACAGTAATTGTTGTACCCTCTCGGTGATTTCATACTATGACTGAGGGTTTTCCACCAACTGTCGGTTTGTGGAAAGCCCCATCGGTAAATCTTCTAATAGCCGTCCGTTTTTGTTCTACCGTCGAAAAAAAGATGCACTATCGGCCACCTTATTTTTTCCCGACGGCCCGTAGGCCCTTACATTTCACACTCGGTAGAAGTTAGATTTCTAGTAGTGGATGTGGCCTTCTGTCGCCCGTTTATTTTTGCTATTTAGCCCCCTGTCGCCCATCCAACGGGCGACAGGGGTATATTTCTGTAATTTTTTGTTTCCATGGTATATTTTTGAAATTCTGAATAAAAAATGTATTATTTTAAAAAAAATTCCAGGAGAGGTTGAGTGATTTGTATATACACTTGCATTCATTGCATATTGCATATGTGTACTTGTTCTTTTATTTTACTAACCATAGCAGGATATGAGTATTGTCATTTTCTCTTCCATGGAAGTTATGATCCGAAAGAATATTTTGCGTACGAAGAACAAAAGGAACAGGTGTTTATAATTGAAATGCCTCCAAAAGCTAACGAGGTGATAAGAGCCACGAGAGAGTTTGACGATTATGTATATGATTGGTGGCAACAATTGTGCAGAAAACGACTCATCAAAACATGGCAATATATATAGTTTTTCATGAGAAGAGAGTCTGTACCTCTGTACTAAAGCAAGAGTTACTTCGTCACTTGGATAGCAATACACAAGGATCCAAATCTGTCCACGACTACTTTAATGAGTTGAGTTGTACACTTGGTCAAGTTAATATTAACAGTGAGTATGACAAGAAGGTATACTTTGAGAGAGGTTTAAATTCTAAAATTAAACTTGCACTTCTATATGCATATTTTAATAGCTTGTATGACTTTGTGATATATGCTATTAATATGGAAAGAAAAATCTAGGAGATGCGTCAAAACCCATGTGAGAATGAGAGCCACATAGTCAAATTGAGTAAGAGTGTTAAAAAGAATGAGCTATGTGATTATACCATATGTAAGGTTAAGAGCATCCAAATTAAGAGTGTGAGAGATACACTGCAAGAAAAGAGGGAAGTAAAAGATAGGTCAAGTAATGTTAATTTTGAAACTAACGCCTTACTCTCTACTTCTAGTGTTATTTCTCACATTGTACAGGTTGACAAAGTAGATAAGAAGCTGCTGGAGAAGAAAGATCTAAGGAGATCACCTTGGTTGAAGATGGAACACTTGCCATCTGATTACATCATGAAGCAACATATCTACAATAACTAAGAAGGGCGTTAAAACTAACAACAATGAATGTCAAGTTGGTAGTTGGCCAACAAAAGGTGAGTAATTATGAGAACTTTTATGCTAAATTGGAAAATCCACGTTCTGAATTTAATGTGATTAATTTACATAATGTGGAATTGATTACTCGTAAAGAAGTTCTTACTAGAATATCCACTTATGATTCTTTGTACTATATCCTGTTTGATGATCCATTAGAGCTATCTAGTGTGATTGAAAAGGTTTTTGAAATTGCATGTTTAAAATCACTAGTTAGTACCCACGCCTACAATTATAGATTTAATTTGATTGGAGATTATGGTGTAGATAACAAGTTTTATGTTTTATTGAATGTGTATTACCTGTGATAAGTTTGCTGAATTGACATTACATGTTTTGAACAAACCCTCTTTTGTGCCTTGTTTATGTAATCCAAGTAGCGCAGTTGAAGCATGTAGGATCAAAGGATAACCGACTAGAGGGTGGTGAATAGGAGGTTATAAAATTTTTCGACTCTAATTGCAATAAAATATTGACTAAGCTAGAATTATAATTTTTACAATTTAAACCTTAAATTCTCTAAATTTCACTAAGAGCATTGGCAAACTAGGATTAAGCACAATTACAATTCTAGGCACAAGATCAAAACAGTAAAGTTGCTATGGAAGAAAATTGTATACAAGAATTGAGAAATCAAACCACAAGGGAGAAAGACATAAGAATATATTACATGGTCTCGAATATTTGCCGGTCTTCTCTAATCCACGTTGAGGAAGCTTGATCAACTTCAAGCCAACTCCAATCATATGAGCCTCCCTCGATCACTTGGTAGTTCTTTCCCACTCTGGGTAGGCGAACTCCGGCCTTCACAATCAACCGGACTTTCTCACAAGCTTACTTGAGAAAGTCATCGGTTCCTCCGCCTCCAAGCCGTCTATGAGGCAGCAACCTCTAAGAGTAATAAATTTTGATGATTGTTTGAGGTATATCAAATGTCTAAATGGCTCAATTTAATACTCACACTTGATTCTTCATTCAACTACTCACAAAATGTGAATTGAATGCTCTAGAATAGAAGAGAAGCAAACAAGGGCTTGAGAATATGCAATGAGTGTTCAAAAGAGCATCTATGCTACATATGGGAGTGTATTTATAGCCCTCATCAAAGATACTAGCTGTTGCTACGAAACCCCTGAAAAATTCAAGGAAGTCAGCACTACCGCCCATATAGGGCCGGTAGTGCCATTCTTAGGTCCAACAGTCGACTATAACATTAAATGCATTGACAAACTAACTGTTGCTACAGTGGGCCGGTAGTACTGCCCATCTAGGGCTGATAGTGCTGGTCGAGCGGCAGTATCACCACCATGGGGCGATAGTGCTGGCTCGACAGACCCAAAAGGCACCCCTTCTGGATTATAACTACTGACCAGTCGGTACAGCCGACCGAGTGGCAGTATCATCCTCCTATCGCGGTAGTGCCGGCAATATCAATGGGAAAAGAGATTTTCAGATTTCTTTTTAAAAAAGTGAAAATAATCATTTGTATGAGCATTGATTGAACCATTTTCACTAGAACCACATCAAGCTACTAATCAAGAGTCCCTCTTAATAGTATGGCACCTAATCTAACAATCTGATCTTTTTCTAACACACCAAGATCGGTAAAAATTATGAAAAGATTCTTAACTTTATACCTTAGCTCTTTAGCTTCACGCATTGATCTTCTTTCGCTTCATTTTCATACTTCATCTTGTTCCATGTCTAGGACCAACCTATTTTCAATATTCTTAAAGAAAATATTAGTCCTTTAATCGCGATTGTTATTAATTATCAACACCAAAATAAATTTAGGGGCCTAAATGCTTTCAAAGCATGGAATGCATCAAAAACATTTCTCGCCTATATTAGAACAAGTCGATGTGGTGTTGTCCACTACTAACTTGTATGCAGGTTTATAAAAGTCGAGGATGACTTTTTTCACGCGAGGGGGAATAATTAATGTGAAATATATACATGATGGTTCAACAAATACACCATGTATGTCTTACTGCTATTGTGCTAAATACATTATGCAAAATAAGGGGAACAACAAAACAATTGATGATAAATACGTATACCATGCATATACATTGTTTCCTTTGTTTAGCATATTTTCAGGTTATCAAAAGCCAAGGACGGCTTTTCTTGAAGAAAAGGAGGATGAAGTGGATGCATGCATGCTGAACACTTTTTAGTTAAATGTTTTATTTGATTGGAAAGAATCATTTAGTCATATTAAATATCGCCAGGTGAACTCTAATTTTATTGGTTATTTAATTATTTTAATTAGATACACAGAGTTACTAATATTTTATTTAATTAAATGTAGGTCTATATTTGATTTGTACAAACATAAAGTAAAGATACATACAGAATGCTCTATGAAAGAATTGTTTCATACTAAAATAAATAGTATCATTGTAAAGATCTTCTCGAGCTGATCAAAACAAATATATCTCTACTATTCTAAATCACCACTTGGTGGCAGCGGTCCGTTCTTCACAACTCGACGCCCCGCGCGCGTCTGCCGATGCCTCCCACGCCCCGCTCCCTCACGAGATGCCCCCGGATCGCACCCTCTCGATCCCACCCCGGCGCCACCGATCCAGCTCACGATCCCCCCACCACCCCCCCCGAGCAATTCTCGATCCACCACAATCCCCGCTGAGATCTTCCCCCGCAACCCCCCCGGTCTCCCCTAATCAGGCGATCTGCCTCACCTGCCACAAATCCCCGCCTCCAGAATCGAGATCGACTTCAAGACAATCTCCGTCGCCCGCGATCCCCGCAACACTCTCCCAATCTGGAAATCTCCCGCCGCAATCGTGCCCCTCCCTAATATAAATTTATAGTTGGTGGCAGTGGTCCGTTTTTCCTAACCCCCTCCGGTCATATCTCTAATAATGGCCGGTCATTATAGCTAATTATTTTTTTCTGATTTACAGCCAGCCATATCTCTTTAAATATGGCTGATTATTATAGCAAAATCCCTGATTATTTCTCTACTAATATAAATTTGCAGTTGGTGGCATCGGTCCGTTCTTCCTAGCCCCCTCCGGTCATATCTCCAATAATGGCCGGTCATTATAGCTAATTATTCTTTCCTGATTTACAGCCAGCCATATCTCTCTAAATATGGCTAATTATTATAGCAAAATCCCTGATTATTTCTCTACTAATATAAATTTGTAGTTGGTGGCAGCGGTCCGTTCTTCCTAGCCCCCCGGTCATATCTCTAATAATGACCGGTCATTATAGCTAATTATTCTTTCCTGATTTACAGCCAGCCATATCTCTCTAAATATGGCTGATTATTATAGCAAAATCCCTGATTATTGCTGGTAATTAATAGCCGACCAATCATTCCTTTTGTACTCTATATAGTTTTCACAGAATCAATCAAGGAAATTCATTCAAGATCTCCCATGTCATGCCGCTGCGGCGAATGAACTCGACAAACTGATCAATAAGTGATGGACCGACATACATGGCCGCGAGGCGCAGGAAGCCGAGCGACGCGGTTAGTAGTAACTGTGGCCAGAAGGACAGCCAGAGCGCGATGCCCACCGGTGCTGTGAGCCCACACGGGAGCAGTTGGACGTGAACAAAGCGTACGACGTTTCGGCGCGGTTGCCCGGTGACACCGATAGGACGTCGTCAGCAGTGAAAGAGTCATTGGTATACCCCTTGGAGATAAACGGGTTGATCCAGCTGAACGCCGCGAGAGAGAGGAACGACACGGCGGCGCACGGCGTGGTGGGCACCTCGGCGCTGGTGTTTTCTGGTTCACCTTCATGGGCTCCGGCGTCATGGCTAATGAAGCCAGCCATGGCTAGGTACGCTAGAGGCATGGAGATGATTAGGCCGGCAAAGGCGAGAGGGTTATCTGGGAAGAGCAGCGAACCGTCAGCGCAGCGGACCACCGCCGAAGCGGAGAAGAGCGCGACGCCGAGGGTGGTGGCGATCCAGAAGACGCGGAGGTGCAAAGGCTGGGTGGCAGCGGTGGCCCTTTTCTCCGAGGCGACTGACCATGCGGCTATGGCGTGCGCAACGAAGTTGGTGGCGAGGAAGGCAGACTCCACAGCGTGCCATGGCGTGCTCGGCAGGAAGAAGAACGCGAGCGTAAGGAGGACGGCGGACGCCGCAGCGAAGACGGCGGACGCCCCGAGCGCGACCACGTAGCGGCCAGTGGTCCAGAATAGCGGTGCCTTCGGTAGCAGCGCCTCGTGCTCGAGGGAAGCCTCCGTGTCGCCCCTGCGAAGGCGGTGGATGACGAGGACAAGCGAGGCGACGAGAAAGACGAGGTCGACGGCGCCGAGGAGCGCGCGCTGTGGGCATGGCGAGAGGAAGAGGAACGCGAGCTGGTAATATAAATTGCAAAAAGGGATAAAAATGATTGATTAATTTTTGAGATTGGTAATATATATTGCTACGTACAATATATTTGGTTTTAATTCATACCGGAGAAGAAATCATAAAAACTTTTGTAATCGGGAGAAATAGGTGTTTGATCTTGTAACATAATTTTCTTTTATTGCATGACCTTTATATTTTGTTACCAATTTTATTTGTCGTTGCAATGTATGAGTATTGATCTAGATATATACTATATTCCGCGTTTAGATGAAGAAGACGCAGAATCGGGAAGTTTTGATCCCGACTGCCAAGGTAACCGAACCGTGCCAAGCCCAGTTTTTAGGTGCTACAGTATACGGATGCCCGCTCAGGGTTTACAAAACCGTTTCGAGACCAATTTTCGTGACCCCGGCGGTACTGGTTTTCGCGAAAAACCGCGCGAAAACCGTCAAAAACCGAACGGTTTGCAATTTCAAACCAATTTGAATCCGGGCCAGACACACGCGCGAAAACCGTGGAAACCGAGCGGTTTTTGTGAGAAACCGCAAAAACCGAAACCGCTCGGTTTTGACAAAAAACCGAGCGGTTTTGGCGAAAAACCGCGAAAATTGAGAGGAAAAACCGGGAAATTGGGAAAAATCACCAAAAATAGGGGAAAATGTAAAAAAATCTTGAAAAATTTGTAAAAATACTGGGAAGGCTAAATTTTAGTAAAAATATAATAAATATATAAATAAGTTATGTGAAGATATGAAAAAACTCTAGAATGATCTCTCCTAAATTTGAAAAAAAATTCGACATGACCTTTGCTATATTTTAGACATTTGGAAGTTGTAAATTATACATTTGACAATAATATGTGAATAAATAATCTTCCATTGCAATATTACAATCACACAAGTGCAAAAATAGGCATTTACATGACCACATAGTAAAATCTTTTTCTTGAATTTTAGTCTTTCGGTAGGTTCTAAGAGAACCGGCCTCTCCTATTGTTTCATGAAGAAAGAATTGTTGGAGTTAGTGGTATGTGTATGTTTAGTCCCAGTGTAATCGAACGATGATGAAGTAAGTTTTCCGAATGAAGCTGGAAGCAAAGGTGCGGCAACATATACTGTAGGATCGATATATACTAAACTAGCAATCAGAGGGGGGTGAATAATTGCGCGGAAGCTAAAATTAAAATTTTAAAACACCTCAATTCGGACTCAAATTGCCTGATTCGGATTCGACAAAAACTCCAGAATGATCTCTCCGGATTTTCTTTCTTTTTTTTGCTTTTTCTATATTGAAGACTTTGAATATATTAAAAAAGTTGTATACATTCGTTTTTTCAAAAAAAAATTACACCAAAGCTCATCAAACAATTAATACTAATTTTAGGAATTTTTTGGATAATTTTTTCTAAATTTTTTGAATTTGGATTTGAATTCTGGCGAGAAACCGGCCGGCTTCTATTACCGAGCCGCGGCGAGACGGACGGTTTTCGCGGTTTTCGCGCGGTAAACCGCGAGAACGTGAACCCTGCGCCCGCTACAATGCCGACCCGCGAGCTACAGGACCAGACATTGTGCTACGGCCTACAGTGAAGATAAAAATAAAAGAAACTGATTCGCTATCCTAACGCTAATCCTAACAAAATTCTGTTTTAGCTGTTTGGGCATAGTCGTAGGAATGACAGTTTTACTTATAGGTTTGGATACTTATAGGTATCTGATCCGATAAAAGTAGGTATGGATAGCACTTTAGATCTATATGTTTGAGTTTTGATATCCGATAAGGATACAAGATGGGTACGAGTGTTAATTTGTACCATGGGTACTCGATAGGTATCCTATAACATGTGGGTCTTACTTTTTATAAGATATATATTAGAAAATTGAAATAGTAATTACCTAAATAAGATCGATATACTTCACTCGATGTCCGTGAAGTTCAACACGTATGTTTTTTGATGAATTAAAGAGTTATATGCACTGGTGTTCATCAAGAGAGCATATAAACATTCAAATTCTACATGGTGAAGATCGGGCAAACCTTGTATCACGTTGAAAGATGGAAAAAAAACTAAAAGACAGCACAAGTTGAGTTGCTAGATCGAACCAATGTACCTCATTACAAAGTGCGTAACACGTCAACCACCTCGAACCGTTACATCTGAATGAGAGACATCTTGTCGTTTAGTTAAAGCTAAGTCATATGTGTTTTCGACAATATTCAGTCAGAGTTAGGCCATATGTGTTCTTGATAGGTTTATTATTTCCACCGGTCTTCGGCTTCACATCTGTTATGTTAGCATGTGTTTCGGACTGGTAAAACATTCACTTCCTTTTGTCTTAGAAATCAGGCGGGCAATAGTGTCACAGTGGGGGTATTCAGTAAAGCATATGCATAGTTTGTTACCTTGACATTTTCCTATTGGGAGATAGGCCTAATCAGCACTTTGTTTGGGCAAGTCTGAAAAGTGGTGTTTCTCTGCCAAGAGTCCCTAATCTTTCCTTTAACTGAAGTATCTTTCTGCAGTGACTTGATAAGTGATTATAAAGCATCCGGGACTCAACTCTAATGCAAGGTAAGGCTAGATTTTCTATATGTTGTTTGGCTTTGTCTCTAAGTTGGGAATAGAAAATGTCTGAAATATGCTATTTTTTTGGTAGGCTTTTCTAGATTTTTTTTTATCGATCATGAGAAAATTTAGTTAAAGATCATGTCTGATATCAATCCTTTACGCTAGAATTAATATTTAATAGCATACTTGCTTACATTTTATTTGTCTGATCAGCTGAGATGGTTATCTTGATAATCTATATGTATTCCCTTAAGAAAAAAAAGGTTTAGTGCGTATGAGTGAGCAGCAAATATTGTTACTTTCAGAATGTAGTTGCACTCACAAAGTTTATTTTAACAAGTGAAAAATATTATTTTTAATCTTATTACGGAGGTGGTTCCAGTGATGGAGTTATAGAAGATGTTGCGGTCATGGAGTTTGGATAATTGTTAGTCGGTTGATGTAGCATTAGCACACAAAGAGCATGATCTGTCTGGTGTATTGCAATGCTTAATTAAGCAGTAGCTATTACTCTAGTTCCTCCTATCTTTGCTTCAGTTTTCTTAGCATGGATCATGACCATCTGTACTCCCCGGTGCACTCTTTGTGAATATCAAACCGGCACATTGTTGGTTGCAAATAGATGTGTGCACCTTGAGCCTGTTTCCTTTGTTTTCTCCACTAGAATATGATTTTTTTATGGGTTTAAAAAAAGTGATCCATTTGTAAGTCATGTTAACTAGAAATTTTACTTTCGTACCAACACAACATCATTTGATTTGCATCGATGATCTGTTTCCTTGCACTACACATACAATATGTCGAAAAGAAACATTTACTAGCTCAAGGTATTGATGGTTTTTAGGCCTGTTGGTATTGAAAAGTGTATTACGTACACACATGCACAATGTTTAGCTTCACCCTTGTAATAGTATTTGAATTGCCATGTGTAGATGTGTATGTGATTTAAGCTAAGGCATTCCTCATCATTAGCTCTATACAATGTTTTGTCAAGTATGTTACATAAACACATGCAGGAATATGTTTTGTCAAGTGTATCACCATCTTTCAATCTGTTGATTTTGCATTACGTGTCAAAGGGAAATATTGTTGTTTGTGTAAAGTATGGGGTTTCGTTGCTACGCACGGACACCGTAGTAGTACTATCAGATGGACGACTGTGCAAGACTGGCTGAAAAGGAAATCATCCAACGAGTACCAACACAAGCAAAATGAATACCTCCGTCTGAAGAAGACTATAAAGATCAATATTGATGGGGCCTTCTCCGAGCTACAAAAATGTGGAGGTTGGGGCTTTGTAGCCCGGGTTGAAGAAGGTGCAATCAGAGCAGCAGGAGCGGGGAGAAGCATAAGCATATGTAGCCACTCTTCGGCATGCCGCCCAATTAGGTACGTATGGGAAGACTTCTTTTGGAAACCGATGCTACAAACCTGGCTGGTGCTTTGCGCGGGAATGATTTTTGTCGTTCGGATATAGGCGCGCTGGTAAAGGAAGCTCGTAATTTATGTGTCAGAATCTGTAGATGCTATCATTTCCATTTATGCGATGCATTGTAATAGAGTAGCTGATGCTCTTGCTAGTTTTGGATCCAATTTACGTGAGAATGGTCCTAGAATTTGGATGGATCACGTCCCTTACTTTGTATCAGGTATGGTGGCTGGCAATTTGATCGAGCCAACCGTCTAATGGAAGTTTTCTTCCTTCTCATAAAAATTTCTAGAAATAGGATTATTATACATTATTCTAATTACAGATATCATTGGGAATTGCTAATTTGAGAACGCTTTCACCAAATTAGTAAGGATGTCGTCTCGTTGTGACAAGTGATAGCACATCCTTCCTTCACCCTCAAAGGCTTTCTTGTCGTGATATTTGGCGATATCCCCTTCATCCTCCTTTCCTCTCTATTCCCTTCACCTCAAACTCAAAATAGTTTTTGGTTTTCAAATCCTGTAAGTTTTTGAAAAAGAAGTATTTTTAACTACTTTTGAAAGTTTTTGAATTGAAACTTTTCAAACAATTTTTTTAATTTAAAGTTTTGGAGTTGAAACTTTATAAGTTAAAACTTTCTAATTCGAAATTCCCGATTTAAATTTTTTTAGTTGAAACTTTCTAATTTGAAATTCCCGATTTAAATTTTTTTGAGTTGAAACTTTCTAATTTGAAATTTCTTGACTTCAATTTTTTGAGTTAAACTTTTCGAGCTAAAAATTTCTAATTTGAAACTTTTTTATTTGAATCTTTTTGAGTTGAAATTTTCTAATTTTAAAATTTTTATTTAATTTTTTTTGAGTTGAAACTTACTGTTTAAAATCTGCAAAGTTAAAATTTTCTAATTTGAAAATTTTGTATTAGAGAGGAAGGGATGCGGGAGAAGTGAGTAGATAAGAGGGAAGGGACGTGGATGAAGAAAATAAAACATGGCTTCCTAAGATAGTCTCTTTAAATTTTTTAGTTTGAGGGTAACCACAGATTAGTCGTACCATATATTATTCACACCATGTCTACTATAGTGGAAGTGTGGAACACATTGATTATATAGAATTCCTTTTTTTTAGGAGTGGAAATTGAGGGAATTTTTCAGTCAACAAACTGGATCACTGTTTGTTGATGTCTTTTATCACTTTCGTATTACTCACTCAGTTCATGAATAAATGTTAACATGTATAAATGATTGTATTACCTTTATTAGATCACTTGTTTTTTGGATGGTGTGTTTAACTTTAGTTTATGGTAGGTTATGGCATTAGAAATAACTAAAAAGTGATATATCAGGAAAAAAGTGAAAAAAATCACCTCAAAATTATAGAATGACATGTATGTAGAAATAAATTTTAAAAGCTAAAATAACTTATATTCATGAACAGAAGGAGTACCTCCATTACGCGACTAGAATACAAGTGGAAATATCTATACCTTTATTCAACACAAAATTTTGGAAATATCTATACCTTTATTCAACAGAATTTTTTGGAAATATCTATACCTTTATTCGTTGAAAAAATATGTACGCGATTCATTGTGCAAGTGCAACCTCTCCTATTGACCAGTGAATGAACAAGAGTGTAATGAAAAGTACAACCCTGATTGAAGTTTTTGAAGATTAGATATACCAAATGTAACCAATATGGGGCAAGACTGAGCACATACCACCATTCAAGCAGCTGGTGTTACACGAAACCAACTTTACAGGAAACTAACATTTTCACCACTACAGAATACAATTATACAAATGGATGCCCATTAGTGTCCCACAGAAGCAATGATGTATGACCAGTTACTGGAATATGCAGATAACTTCATGGTTTTTCCGGGGCTTCTCAAAGCGGTATCACTCGTTAGTTGCCAGTGTCTCTTCATTCACATCAAAAGCTTTCCTTGCTTGCTTGAGCTCTTCATTCATGGAGAGTAGTTCAGTAGCACGGTGCAGTTTACGCATATCCTACAAAAGGGGGAAAATGATAAGTTCTAGCATGCTCCGGTTTGCTGCATTGAAACCAAAGAGAAATCACATGCGTTGTTCAGAAATGTACCTTACGAATAAGGTACAGAAAATCCTCTGTCAAAAGCTTCCCCCTCTTTGATGCAACGTTCTGAGCCTTGTGCACCTGAGAAAAAGCACATTATGCATCCACTCAATGATGAAACAACAAAAAGATGTCTAGTAAATGCCTATTGTGTCTGTAATTTTATCCACTTGTGGAGATGTGAAAACACTTGCATAGTTGCATACAATGCATTTATCAAAACTGTGCGTTCAATGTGCACAAGGAAGACGATTGCTCACTTTTCTGTACTACAAATATTTGATATATCCATCACATTCACTTACTAATGCACAGGGCAGACTAGTGTATATTCAATGTAAATGTAATTCCACCACAGCAAGGGCAAAGACTGGCTGTCCACCAAACATCCATGATTTTCACATTTACAAATTATGCATGAATAAAAGTAGCACATTCAGATCATTCAGTAACCAAACTACTACCCTATGTCACAGAGTTATAGTTTCATTCTATGATCTGTAGGAACTCAAGACAGCAGTCAACCACACAAACACAAAGTGCCATATCATATCACAAAAGCAGACTGATGTCAAATTGTCAATTGATAATAGCTACTTGAAAAGAAGTGCCGCTCCTTGTATATTTTCCAATTCTAAGCAAGTGCAGAACCAACAACAAATGCCAAAGTTTTATGATGAAAAAGCTTATAGGTGCCTGAGGGCACAGCATTAATAAGACAAATGCCCTGGCATAAACTGAGAAACTAACAAGTCTGTTTACATCAGCAAACAAGCCTAAACTTTCTAAAACTAATGGCCTGTAGAACGAAGTTAAAAGGGTACATCACAAAATGAAAACAAAAGCCTCAAGAACATTAGCGGCAAGCAATAGATAGTAGTCCTTTTCCTGTTTTTTTTTGTTTTTTTATTTTTCACCAGACGTGGAGTTTAACATGGCAATAACCCAAGCGAGAGGAACTATATTGTTATCCTAGAAGTGAAATGCAAAAATTTTACAGTGGATCGAGGGCCTGATTTGCACAATTTAGTATTATGGAGAGCATAGAAGCACTATTCGAGCAAGAATGCAAAAACAGGAATAACCATTTCAAAATTCAGAAATATTCAAAACATGGGCATAGACTTAAAGCTTCAATCAAAACCTTCTTTTCAACCACATAACTTTGTCATCTATGTCCGGAGTGTACCCTCTTAGCACCAAAAACACAAAAGAAACACCAGACAAACTTACCAGGTCAGTGACATATTCTACTACAATGTCCTCCACAAGGGCAACAGTTTCAGGAAGTGGCTGCAAAATCAACAGAACGCATATCATTGGCATCATGGAGTCAAGAATATGCCAACTTTAAAAGGGGAACAACATGTCGTTCTTTCCTTGCATAAAAGATATTTCAACAATATATATTTCCATTGAAAATTCATGCGTTCCTTGCAGATTGTTATCATTCTTGCGAACTGCCACTTATCATCGATTGCATCCTAAATTCTTACACAAACTACGCTGATAGCATTCTATTTCACAGAATTCCTAACCAAAAAAAAAAAAAGGAACCAAAGAGAAAATTGGTCAGGGGTCAGCTTACATTTGGATCGTCCCCAAATCCATACATCATGTGCTGCACTGCAAGAACAGCGAAAAAAAAAGGCTACAGCATAATAATTGAATTCAATGGGCAAAAGAAACAGGAGACTAAATTTGGAAAACGGGGAACAAAAGTCCGTACGGTCTTTCTGGAAGACGCCGCGCTTGCGCTTGAGGGTGGAGGCTGAGGCGTCGACGGCGCCGCCGGAGTGGTGGTGGTGGGAGGACGACGCCTGGCCCGCCGCCGCGGCCGGCGTCGAGGACTTGGATTTGGCCGGCGCTGGCGACGCCGTGGCCGGCGTAGAGGACTTGGGCTTGGCCTGCGGCGGCGCTGCCTGGGCGGGGTGGTGGCCGCTAGGGTTCTGCATCCCGGCGTCCAGGGGAGAGCGAGAGACGAGCAGAGGCCACAGAATACGTACGCCTCCGCTTCCCCGGGGAACGCTCGACGCTCCCCTCCTCGGGCCTCGACACTTATTAGTGCTTCCCGTCCACGGCTGCGCTTGAGTCCTGTGAATGGAAGGGGAATCGCACGAACAGCGTCAGTCCAAGGAAAAAATATTCGTTTTGAACAAAATTTTGCCTATACCTGAAATCTAAAATTTTGGTAAAATTTTAGACGAAATCTATTCAAAATTAAAAAAGAAAAAATTTAAATCCGGTTTATTTGCTACCGGCCAAAATCCGAAATTTCGGGTCCCGAAATTGCACTAATAAAAAAATAGTTCAAACGATGTCAAAAAATTTTGAAATTTATTTTGAAGGTCCCTGGCACATTAGATATGTTCTCATAAAATTTTCAGGTGATTATCAACTCTGTGGAATTTTTAAAAATTCAAACATTGGTACTATCCAGATGAAACGTTGACCGGCAAGTTTGACCTGGATAAAAAATGGTACAAACAATGTTGGAAAATTTTGAAAATTTTTCTGCATGATGCTGATGAATCACTAATGTTTTCATAAAATTTTTGGATAGTGCTCAAGATTCAAAATTTTTAAAAAAATCGGACAGTGCTACTATCCTGATAAAAGCCTTACCGACAAATTTGAACGGAATGAAAAATAGTTTAAACCATGTTGGAAAATTTTGGAATTTTTGTGGAAAGCCCTGATGTATCACTAATGCTTTTATAAAAGTTCATATAATTATCATGCTTGAAGAAGTTTTAAAAATTCTGACAGTGCTACATGCGGATAAAAGCCTAATAATCAATACATATATTTGCTTTAGCAATAAAACAAGGTTTAAAATTTGCGAAAATTTTACAGAAGAGTGATAAGGAAGTGTTTAAGATCTCATAAAAATTTTGAATCATGATCACACACCAATGAATTTATAAAATTCTTACAAGTTACAGTAGCATTTATATTCTTTCTCTTTTGGTTTTTGCAATATAGTATAACAATGAAGTTCAATGGTTATATAGATTTAATTGACCAAACAAAAAAAGTTGATTTTTTTTTAAAAATTTTATAGAATAGTACTGAGGCAATTATTAATCTGTCATAAAAATTTTAGATCACGATCACACTCAAGAAAATTTAGAAAAATCTAACAAATTTACTGTCCTAATTATATCCATTCGGTTTTTGATTTTTTAAAGATAACAAATGAAGTTAAATTATTTTGAAAATTTTTCTGTATGATCCTACGCTACTAAAGATAGTAAAATAAATTTTTGAGATCATTATCACGCTTTTAAAATTTTATAAAAACCTGATAGTGTTTCTACCCAAATTTTAAATTGTCTCCAAAATTTAGTTTTTCAACAAATTTTCATGTAAGATGACTTTCTTAAGGGTTATCGGGCTAATTCCGGCCAAATCCGGCCCTAAAACATCAAAATCCGGTTTCAAAACCCAAAATTTCTGAAATTAATGTAGCAAATTCAATTTTTTTTTCAAAATTTTGCATTCGGCCGGTACTTCAAATTTCACCATGTCCCGAAATCCGAAATTTCACCGAAATTTATTTCCCAGAGTCCAACTCGCTATTCTGAGACCTCAGGTTTATGGCGGGGGCGAGGGCGAAGGCCGGAGGCGGCGCAGCGGGGTAGACGGTGGATGAATTTTTTTTAAATAATAATTTTTTTATTTAAATTGCAAAAAATATATGTTGATTAAAAAATTGCAAAATTGTACCTCCGTTGCCGTTTGAAATGGCGAGAGAGAAATGTCGTTATATGATACAGTGGAAAAAAGTTGTGTCATCATTTGAACTGACGAAAAACAGCTATGTCGACACCACGTAGACGAAAAAAATGGTTGGCTTCCCTATCGCCAAATGAAACGGCGACAGAACCCTCCTGCCGTAAAAATTGACCGTTAGTTTAGCGACAAAGGGGGCACGCACCTCTATCGCCAAATCAACTGGCGATAGAGACTGTAAAACGGTTAAGTTTAGCATGAGGAGCTCACTGTCGCCAATTGAAATAGCGACCTGTTTCTGTCGCCAAATGGTTTAGCGACAGAAGCCTGTCACCCTTTTACTTAACAACAGAGATGCCACATCAGCGCTGACTCAGCTTTTTCTATGTTTTACGCTATTGTGCGACA
This sequence comes from Guadua angustifolia, assembly GCA_036346375.1. NCBI lineage: Eukaryota > Viridiplantae > Streptophyta > Magnoliopsida > Poales > Poaceae > Guadua > Guadua angustifolia. Next base: position 63,663,880 of record CM070500.1, read on the forward strand.
GAAGTATAGTTTTGCAATTTTTTTAGATCAAGGTATATTTTTTATAATTTAAATAAAAAATGTATTATTTAAAAAAATTCATCGGTGGACGAGCATACCTGCGGCCAGACATGTCTAAATGGGTGGCTCGACCCGATTAAAAAACGTTACGGCCCGTTTATTAGTCGGACTGACCCGTTTTGGCTCGACTAATAAACGGGCTGTGCCGGCCCACGTGCCGAGGAGTCGGCCCAAGCACGACCTATAGGGCTAACGGCCGTGTCAGCCCATTAGCCCGTTAGTGCCAACAAAATTAAAAAATTAGAAAAATTAGAAAAATAGAAAAAGTATGAAAAAATGCAGAAAAAATATGAAAATATTCGAAAAAATGAGAAAATTTAGAATAATTAGAAAAACTAAACAGCTATAAAACGACTATTTTTCAAATTAAACGGACCATACCTACCTCTAATTGTGCTAGGTCATACAGGGCCGAGCCAGGCCATATGCTGGCCCATCGTGCCGCGGTGCCGGCCCAAACATAACACGGGCGAGTGGATCATGCCAGCACGGCCCGTTTACGACTGGGTTGTGCCATGCTCGGGCCGGACCAATAGTGTCGTGCCATGGGCCGGCCCATTTGGACATCCCTACCTGCGGTGAGAGAGGGAGGCGATGGGCGATTCCACGGGATTTTGCTACCTCGGCCTGTGCGCTTTCTAGGGTGGGGAGGGCTTTGGGGAAAATTTGCTTCGAAAGTTCGAAGGACCAAGTTGTACTGTTGATTTTTTTTTTTAAAAAGTACAGTATTACTGTAATTGCCACTTAAGCAATTGGGTTATGACCATAGGATCCTAAATCAAAGGTGCAGATCTGTGAAGTGCTCTCTAGTAGTCCATTTTTTTTAGAAGCTTTAGCATTAGAAACATGCAACATTGGCAGCTGCACGTAGACCATTAGATAAAAAAAATGACTGCCTAGATCTTTGGAATACTATTTAAAAATATTGTACCAATTTTAATGCTATAGCGGAATTGTAGCGTATATTTATAGCTTATCATTATTGACGATCCGAACTGTTTGTTGCCTCGATCCAACGGCCTGGATGAATGGAGATTGCTTAAGTTGCAGTCCTCTTCATACTGCATAAGAACACTTTCCTAGAAACATAGTGTTGGTCTATCTTACCCTTTGATCTAAACTAGAACGGCTTCAATACGTGCTATTGCTGCCGCGCGGTTACCATCGCAACTTCAGCTGATCGTTGTTGCATTCTTGAGGTTCTGTCACGAATAGCGCATTCTGGCGAGAGGGGGAAGAAACACAGTGAAGTCGGCCTTGGAGATAACTGTTCGGTGCATTTGGCTATGGGGATCCGACAGACTAGATTAGAGAGAGGTTGAGCCTTGAGCATCCAACAGTCGGTGATGGCGCATAGTAAATACTGAAAATACTGTTCATTATAATTGATTATCTTTTGGGTTTAAACTTGACATTAATAGAGTGGAGAGGAGGGTTAAATCGCGGGGTGAAATGAGAGGAGATTGGCGCCAACGACACTCTTTAAAATTCGTGATTCACTTTATGACACTCTGGCCTACTGTCATACACTCAGATGGACCCATATGTCATAGACACATCGCTAAAAACCAACGAATTGAGTGTCACTGAACTAATTTTTCTGTGAAATGAGGGGTATAAAACCTCTGTAACGAGAAAAATGGAGAGAGGATGGATATTATGAGTTTCATTTCGTGGTGGTCCATTGATCTCGTTCTTTCTGTTCTTGATTCTTCCAAACTTTTCTTTGTGTCTCTTCTCTGTGAATGCGATCTCACGCACCGATCAGAGATTTGGGGCAAATGGACATTACATTTGGCATTAGGTTCAGGTCAATGGGCTTTGAGCTGCGCAATCCTAAGGAAGGTTGGGGAACTCAGAATCGAAAATCCCTGTAAAATTTCAGGAATCTGGTTGGCTTGGCTTGTAATCAATCACCATGGCTCCTCCAAAACCATCAGTACAAACCCAGTTCATCCTAGAGGCAATGGGAGAACTGGTGTGGAGATTAGAGGAGAAGTTATCTACGATCAAGGAGAGTATTGATCTTTTGTTTGCTCGGGTCGACATGATCGATACCATGCAACAACAGTTGATGACACGAACGAAGATCACTGCTAAGGTGATGGAGTAGAGTGCTAAAGAGCAACAGTTGTTAGCGAAGTAGATGGAGGCAACAGGAAAAGCAGTGGCATGTCTATCCGTAGAACTGGTAATGGAAGGAGATCGAAATGGAGAAGTGTCGAATACCTAAATATGGGATATGGGCATGTACCAGAAACTCAAGCATCATATTGTATACGCTTAAGCGAGGATTAGGAAGCTTCAGATATCGCGGGCCCAGTTCAATGGGATAAGATATATGCGGAGGGGATATCTTCATGCAGGGAAGGATTCAATCGAGTTCCCGTAACAAGGAAACTAGCTCGAGTATGCCTGATATCTAAGGAAGTTTGGATATGATCCTAAGACCACGCGATGATGGACTCCTTATCAAATACGATTCGGTATTCCAAACTGACTACAACTTGACCCAAGGCTACCCCAACTATACAAAGACGAGGGTAGGCGTCATCAAAGGATAGGCCATTCTCAGACTATAAGCCATCCAGAGTTCAACAAGAGAGAAGACCTTTTTGAGCAAACCATCCAGAGCCGACGAGTTGTGCTTTGTTCATCCTTAGCCATAGCTTAGCCATCCCCCATGTTCCTTGTAACTAGAGCTAGGCAACCCGCTTTGTACTCTGTTCATCCTCCTCATACATCATCTATACAGGAGTAGGGTATTACTCCGCCCAGAGGCCTGAACCTATCTAAATTGTGTGCCTCTGATTTCGTGTGTGACCCTGCTATCTCGAAGGTACCTAAAGTATAAGTATATTGTTGATTTCTAACCTTCGACAGTTAACACGCCAGGTAGGGGTTTTCAGCTATTTTTGTAGACCAGACATGTCTTTGGTGCGTATTCACAGCAAGGTCTCTGACACCAACCCCGCGAAGACTTCAGCACAGCCGCCTTCATCGACCAGGCTCCAGCAGTTGGATCTGAGATCGCCTTCAGGACACTACACCATGGCACACTTTTGGCCACTGTGAACTGTTGGCAAAAGGCTAGTATTGGCGACATATAATCTGTGGGCAATAATCAGACCTTTTACTGTCACCTCATCTGTCGGCAATTGTATAATAGAGCAACGTGTTATGTGTCGGCATTTTTATTTTGACTAATAATGTGTCGGCAAAAAATAGGTCACAGCTCATCTGTCGGCGTAGCCTAGCTGCACTACTGCTGATAAGTCGGCGAATGGGTGTGTACGAAATTGAAGCTAGCGAAAAGATTGGCGTGCCGGCCACAGCGAACGCGCGGGAGAGTAAAGTTTCGGCCGCCAGGCGGGCCTTATCCTCTTGCGCACGGACTCGATCGTTCACACAGCCGCCCCAGCGCTCCCGCCCACATAAAACCTAGAAAAGAAAATTCCCCAATTCGCAGCCACCGTCCAGCGCCGCCGCCCCTGCGCTCGAAGCCGCATCGAGCCCCAGCCGCCCCAGCGCTCGTCGCCTCGTCTTGCCCCCAGCCGCCGCCCCAGTGCTCGTCGCCTCGTCTTGCCCCCACCGCTGCCGCTAAGCGCATCTTCACCCCCGGCGGCCGGCTGTGCGAGCATCTTCACCGCCCCTCATCCACGCCGGCCGTCCATCCTGGCGTCGAGCCCCGGCGGCCGGCCGTGCGCGCATCTTTACCGACCCGCATCCGCGCCGGCCGTGCATCCCAGCGTCGAGCCCCATCGCCTCGTGCCTCCGCTCCGTCCATCTTGTGTGGCCTCAAGGCTCTTCATCTGCCTACTCTCTCTCTCTCTCTAAAATACGTTTTCGTTTTCTCTGATGACCAAGCTTGCGATGACTATGGGTGCTGTTCTTCTACAAGTGAAATGTTTGTAAAAGTAATGCATCACCTTATCCATTACTTGCTTCCGGATGCATCACCTTATCTTCTATTCTGTTATTGCTGTCACATTCTCACTCTTCAACTACAAACCCTACCTGTGCAACTACCATCTTGGGTCAAATATCTTACGAGATAGACATATGCTTGCATGGTGCATGTCGGATTTTGTCAAATTGTTTGACCTCCTCAGCATGGACAACTGAACATTTGAAATTGTGTACTGTGATGAATATTTAAAATCACTATTGAAAACCCCAGGAAGTGTTAAAACTTCTAATGTTGAGTTCTTGTTCTTTCAGGTTTACAGATTCCATAAGGCATACCAAGCAAAGGTAAGTCTTTTTTACTGTTTCTATCGTCTTTCGTGATCTTATGTGCTATCTAAGAAATAAAAATGTAAAGAATTTTCGATTTGTAAATATATGCCAAATGGGCTATTAAGGTGATTGACTAGCCAATTTCGATATTCTAGAGTTCATGAGGTATATTCATGTCCATTCCAGAGTAGACTTAATACAAGCATATGGGATTTAATTACATCAACATTGTATATATGCTAAATGACAAGGAATAACAGCGCTCTGGTATTTGCATTGCTCTCATTACAAGAGAGTAAATATGAGTGGTGAGAAATTATTTCTAATTAGTAACTTCATCTTGCTTATGTCATTGTTTGTTTGTAGAAAAGAAGGCGTACACGAGCACAAATTAAAAATCTATCCACATTCGTGGAAGGTGCAATATAGTTTTCAATACTTTTAATGAATTCAGGTGATAAATTAAGCACTATATACATAATTTTCTTCTCATTTATATATGTATACATAATTTTTTATCATTTATATATGTTAACAAACTTTGTAGAATGCATTAGGGTGCAAGTACATATATATACCTCATGATGGATCGAAAAAATGAATCTCGTAAATGGAATAGCCTAACCTCGCCCTCGCCTTCGATATGTAAGCCTCAATGAATTCTTTAGGTAACATTTGCAAATGCGAATTGGTGCAGGGAGAGGTTAGTTTCTGAAATCAGTAGATTCAGATTTCAGAACAACCATAGTCGATTTGCTTTGCTTACCAACATAAATTAGCGATTGGTCAGTTTTCAGTTAGTTTGTTGCAGAACCAGGTTGATTTGTGAAACCTTTTCCTTATCTCCAGCAATATTATGAAAATTTTTATATTTTGCAAAACATGGCCAACAAACAATCTTAACTGTAAGTCCCCAATTGTCTGCTTTATTCAAAAAACAGAGTTCTAGCCAAGAATCCCGGATACAACTATTTGAAACATTGTTCCTTTTACATATCTTTATCACTTTTTCTTATTTTCTACACCTCTTGATGCAAGAAGCTACTATTAAATTATTGGGATTCGACTTTCCGAGGGTAGGTGTAATGTGTTTACTGCTTATTGGAGCATATGTGTACAAATTTTACTTAATTAATTTTACTACTATGTATATCTATTAATTGAACTGTTATAGTGAGTGCATGAATATTTTCTCATCTTGCACAAAAGTAGAAACAGAAAATGGCATGATCTTTTCAAATGCTTGTGTTCATACTTTCATTGAATAAACTCTCTTGAATAGCTGATTTGCCTAACAAAGCATCCAAAGGAATAATATTTCATCCACAACAAGACAACATGTGGTGGACCACGAACTTTTGCTTCTTCGAACAGGTTGACATTTCTCATCGCGAGGCATGCTTCTTTGGTTGGGCTGTTTTCTTTGGTCCGCCTACCATCGCTTCCTTTCTCATTACTCATTTGCAAGTGGTTTTTCTAGTCTGTGTATATACACAAGGAAAAGATTGTGGAAATGTAGATTGTAGTGCATGATATAGTGCTATAAGACATATACGGTTTTTAAAAGAAAAGGATCCCAACTGTTCATTCGAAACATCACCATGTAAACATTTAGCCGTGTCATGTGTATGCATGTTGTTCTTTGCTCCTTTCATAAGCCAATCTGTCCTTGAGTTATCACGTTGTCCGCTGACCATCGTGATATATATCGATCATAATTCGCAGTGAACCATATATATCACTCATCGTCCAAACCAATTATGCATTAAGTCGCTAAAAAATCAGTTTATGGTAATTGCAAAATTTTACTAATTAAATTCGTGGAAGAATAACTGGTAGTGTTTAATGGTGTATATGGTTATATATGTGTGGCACCATTTGCATGTAAAGTGCGTATGTCAATTCAATGGTGGATAATATGGAATTGGTTCTGTATATATTGCATATTTAATTTGTACCATATTTAATCTGGAGGTGATGTTGGAAGGCTAAATGTTGTCGGTGGTGCTGAGGTTTGAAATCTGCTTATTTTTTGTCGTTCAAGTTAATTTTCTTCATGTTGAGGTTCAATTTGGTCATTTTTATTTCTTTAAATGTCTCCAGACACATCTATATAAAGGAGTAGGGCACCTGATATGAGATTTTGGAAGATAAGTGAGCAAATGGGCACTAAAGACCACATCATTCATTGCATTGGCAGATTCTGCATGAGTACATGTCTCCGTAGTATGGGATCTTCCAACAGCGAGCAGACTCGAGCTACTCCTAACAGTAATTGAATCTTCCATTGCACTCCTTTTATGATGTCATACCTTTTTGTTATCTTTGCCATGGCCATGAGATAGAACACCGGTGCATGTATTTGTTTTGTCGCATCATCATATTACTCGCTAGATATTATTAGATCCCACTATACGCTTGTTGGGGCTTGGGGAATCCATGGTTTATGTTTCTATTTTTTCTAGTAAATTGAATTGACCGATTGGTAGCCTCTGTCCGCACTACTCCTCACCGGATTAGCAATCCACACTTTAAAATTCGATGCTTCGAATTGATTAGTATGATTGAGCCTGTATCTAAACCAAATTGGTTTTTGTTTAAAAAACAAGGCTCTCATTGTTGCCAACTTATTTATGACCTTTTCTCTTCCTCTATTCATACCTACTAAAGAGTATATAGAATAAACTGCTAATCAGTAATGTACTCCTGCATTTGCAAAGTAATAGTCTTGTTTGGGACTTGAAAGTGTTTGGACTTATTAAAATTTAGGTCTCATTGTCATTCATGATACCATTTCAAAGAAAGTAGTTTTGTTAATTGTTCTTAAGGTGCAATGAAATTTTGTTCTATAGATAGTAGATGATTTCGGGATAGCAAAAAATGCTTTGATTGCTCATACTAAAGCTTGTTTATGGGCTCACCATATTTTCGACGGTGTCTGGTGCCATATGGCAGCTATGTGCCTTTCGAGTTTGCATTTTTATTTCTGCCATTCTTGCTTGTACACTTTGAATTGGATGAAAATTGGCAGATCACCTCTCTTGATTGATTTATGCAGGGAGGAAAAGTAGTGCAGTGAAAATCTCTGCAGCTGTTGCCTGTTCCATTGTCTTGATGTTAATTGTTTCAGAATCTGCTTTCTTTTACTTGATCAGGAGGAAGGCTTCCAAGAACAAGAACAGTAAGTACTAGTAGCATACTGTTTGAGTGTTTGCTCGGTAACAGAAATTTCTGTTTGTTGATGTCATTTATGTCTTAACTCTTAACAGCACTAACACCAATTTTCATCCAATTTTTGTACCTGTTTCCGAGCAACTATCACATTTCATAGACTGATGTTGGTAATCGGATATTCAAATCTTTTGAACACCGGTAGCAGTTAAAGTGACTTAATGTCATTAAAGTGACTTAATGTCATTAAATTAGATGTCTTGACATAATCTTTTAGTGCTCTATACCATTTGATCAACAAAATCAATTTTTATCCTTATCTTTTTCCCTATTTGCACTCATGCAAGACATTGGATGCTTCTTGTATTACGCAAACTTTTGATAGCAAGGTCTAAATTTACTCTAAAGTTTTGTCCTATGCAGCTATGCTTATCTTTTTTAAGAAATAGCACATGAATTCTGAATCTAATATCCATACAGACTATCGCCACTTGTCGGCAAAGATTTCATCTGTCGGCAAAGCTTGTACTGTCGGCAAAAACCAACTGTCGGCAAAGATTGGAATTGTCGGCAAAACTTAGATCTTTGCCGACAGTTTATCTGTCGGCAAAAATTTCATCTGTCGGCAAAGCCTAAGCCGACTGCTTCTACCGCGACTGTTCATGTACTGTCGGCTAAACCTTTGCCGACAGTTTTTGTGTCGGGGAAGGTGTCTTTTGCCGACTGTACCATGTGTTGGCAAAAGTGTGGGATGGTGTAGTGGGAGCATCCTGTATCGATGGGGACCAGGTGGAGGTCTTGGGCACGTCGGCTTCATCGAGTCCCGCTTCGGGGACCCAAGCCGAGAGGTGTGCTTCATAGACTTCGACTCTATGGAGCCCAATGTCCTTAGGTGCGTCGAGACGGAGAGGGATAGCGATAGCGATGGCCTCAGCAGCCAAAGCAGCAATCAAATCTATAGCCAACCAGATCGGTACGTGTTTGTGGTTGGAGCCAACAAAGGTGCTGCTGTCGAAACTTTCCAAGAAAGGGATCTAGAGATAGACACTGGTGGTCAGGGACATCAGATCCCCCATGCATGCCTCAAGATCTTGGCATGGCAGCAACTACAATGCAAATGGCCGCAAACACTGTTGCTCTCAACACTGCAGACCATAGGCGAGATATAACCGCCGCTACCACGGTCGGGATTATGGCCAATCTGTCAAAGCAACTCGACCTTGACAATCCTATAACACCCCACCCACGGGCGCTAGATGCTCAAGGACAGTGGATTCTTCAGCAGTACGACCACAACGATGGGCCTGGCCACATCCCAGGAGCAGTGTCCTATCAGAGCCACTATAGCGACATCTTCAGTACCCCTGAGGCAAATGTCCGATGCGCTCATATGCTACTGAAATCTCTGCCGCCACTGGATACGAGTAACCCGATGACTCTAGTGTTCAACCAGATGAAAACGCTACTCGATGCAGCGCAAGCCCAGTCTGCTCGAGTGGCTAACTCGAGGTTTGGACGCCCCAGCCAGTAGGGTGCTAGGAGCCAACTATCGGGACCATCGCATGATAGTTACCGAGCAACAAGGTCAACGGTGGCATGCTCCAGCCATCGCACCTCCAAGGCAACTCGCTCCAATCTTACCAGAGATGCCCTAGAGATCTTTGAGATCACATTCCTCATGACCGACAGGATTTGCACGATGTCCTTTGCGACCGAAGGGAAGAGCTTGACCGTAAAAACCGCGAGTGACAAGAGAACAAGTCCCTGTCTTCGAGGGACCAATCTCCTGCATGCCGGGCTCGACGAGACGAAACTCCACCTTCAAGGGGCCGCTCAATGGCACGTCACAGGTTCTCTCCTCAACGAGAAGCATGTCAATGGCCATGGCAAGTGACCCTCGAGGATGTCGATGAGGGGTGTAAAGCATTCACTCCCGCGCTGCGTGTGGTGAGATGGCTGGACAAGTTCAAATCAGGCCTAGTCGAAAAATACTCAGGAAAAATCAACCCTGTTGAATGGCTACAGATCTATACTACGGTCATGAGAGCAGCTAGAGGAAATGAGAAGGTGATGGCCAACTACCTACTCACCACTCTGGATAGTGCAACAAGGTCATGGTTACTCAACCTCCCACCTTAGTCGATATCGTCATAGGCAGAATTGCGGGCCTAGTTCATCGTCAACTTTTAAGTCACGTATGAACATTTCGGAACACGCAGCGACCTGCATTGAGTAGTGCAGAAGAAAGGAGAGTCATTACGCGGCTTCACGTGACGATTCAACGACAAGCGCAACCTGATATAAGACATTTCAGACGAGGCAGTCATTGTGGTCTTCAAGAACAGTGTCAAGGATAGATAGCTCAAGGGAAAGCTCGCCACTCGAAAGATTAGAACTACCAAGGAGCTCTTCGAGTTGGCGAACAAATATGCTATACGTGCTGAAGCCCGAGATTACCTCGATGACCCCAAGCCTAACAGCGACAAGCCTGAGTTGTCCAAGTAAGGGGCCAAGAGGAACAAGAACCGCAGGGAGAAACGGAAGAGCGACTCAATGATAGTCGTGGTCGAGAGGGGCAAAGTGCGCAACATAGGTGACAATAAAGGCCGGAGTCATGGAGAGAACAAGTACTACCCAGTCCATCACATGGACAACACACGACTTCGATGAGTGCTAGGTGATCAGCAAGAAGGTTTAGGAGAATCTCAAGGCGAGCGCAGAATCGAGCAGGCCAAGGAGAAGCCTAAGGAAGATGAGCCCAAATACCACAGGGCTGATCACAAGCTGACGCATATCTTTGGGGGATCTACCACGTACGAGTCCAAGAGACAGTACAAGATAGTTGAAAGAGAGGTCAACCTGGCCACACCAGCTCTCCCCAAGTTTCTCAAGTGGTCAGAGGTGCCGATTACCTTTGACTAGTCAGATCACCCATCTGCAGTTCCACATCTAGGGCGATACCCTATGGTGGTCGAGCCCACCATCGCCAACATTAAGGTCGCTCGAACCTTGGTCGATGGGGGTAGCTCGTTGAACCTTATCTTCGTGAAGACACTAGAGAACATGGGGATTCCCCGAACGGAGATAAAACCAGAGCTGAGCCATTTCATGGCATAACTTCGCGATCATCGTCAGTACCACTGGGCCAGATCAAGCTGCCGGTCGCGTTTAGCATGTCGAATAACTTCCGCACTGAAAAAATCCTCTTTGATGTGGCAGATTTTGAAACCGCCTATAACGTGATCCTAGGCCGCCCCATGCTAGTCAAATTTTATGGTAGTGGTGCATTACGCATACTAGACCATCGAGATGCCAGCGCCAAAGGGAGTCCTTACAATTAAGGGAGACCAGCGAGCTGCTGTCAGGTGTGATAAGAAAAGTTTGGAGATGGCTGAGCATCTCTGTGGATCGGTAGCCAGTGCCAGCGATAGGGAGCTAAATGCCAAAAATCCAAGAGCGGCGATCAGGCTTCTGTGTCCAACAGTGCCGCCAACAACCTGGTCGACAATGGAAAGAAGGATAAGAAGACCTATGGAGGTGTCAAGACGGTGCCCTTAGACCCGATGGAGCCTTCCAAGATGGTCAAGGTGGGTGTCGATCTTGATTCTAAATAGGAATTTGAGCTTGTCACCTTTCTTCGGTCAAACAGCAATGTTTTTGCGTGGCAACCGTCCGACATGCCTGGGGTCCCCAAGGAAATGATTGAGCATCGACTAGCTATGGAGCTAAGTGCCAAGCCTATGGTGTAGAAGCAGTGCAGATTCGTGTAAGATCAGAAGCAGGCCATATAAGAGGTGGTCAGCAAACTCCTGAAGGCTAGCTTCATTCGAGAGGTCCACGACCCAACGTGGCTGGCAAACCCTATCCTCGTCAAGAAGCCCAATGGCAAGTAGAGGATATGCGTCGTCTACACCGATCTCAACAAAGACTGTTCTAAGGATCCTTTTCCTCTCCCACGCATCGACCAAATAGTGGATTCTACTGCGGGTTATGAAATGCTAAGTTTTCTAGATGCATATTCGGGGTATCACCAAATAAGTATGTCCATAGAGGATGAGGAGAAAACTGCTTTTACTACTTTGTTCGGTATATTTTGTTATATAAAGATGCCTTTCGGCTTAAAATGTGCTGGTGCTACGTATCAATGCTATATTCAAAACTGCTTTAAGCCCCAAATCGGGTACAACGTAGAAGCATACGTTGATGATATCATGGTAAAATCAAAAACCAAGAACACCTTGATCGGTGACCTCGAGGAAACATTCGACAACCTTAGGAAGTATCGGATGATACTTAATCCCAAGAATTGTACATTCGGCATTCCGTCCGGCAAGCTTCTTGAATTCTAGGTGTCCAGTCGAGGCATCGAGGCCAACCCACACAAGATCGAGGCAATCAACCAGATGCATCCACGATGAACACTAAGAGAGGTACAAAAGCTCACGAGTTGCATCACGGCCCTCAGTTGATTTATCTCTCGGATGGGCAAGCGAGGACTACCCTTCTTCAAACTACTCAAGAAGCAGGACAAGTTCGAGTGGACCGAGGAGGCAGAAAAAGCTTTTCAAGATTTGAAAAGGTATTTATCATCTCCGTCAATTCTGATTTCACCTAATGAAAAAGAGGAGCTTTTTTTGTATATTGCAACTACCTCTTAAGTAGTAAGTACAGTCCTGGTAGTCGAGTGGAATTGCCCCGAGAAAAAGACCAAAGTCTAGAAGCCAATGTACTACGTGAGCGAGGTCTTGCACGATGCCAAACTGTGATACCTTCAAATATAGAAGATGTTATACGCCGTCCTAATGACTTCCCGAAAGCTGCAACACTATTTCTAGGTGCACAAGATTACGATCAAGACGACATATCCGCTCAAGAAGGTAATACACAACCGAGAGGCGATAGGGTGAACTTCGCAGTGGGCGGTGGAACTCAACGAGTTCAAGGTCGATTTCGCACTGTAGACCAGCGTTAAATCAGGGGTCTTGGCAGATTTCATCGTGGAATGGATACACATCGAGGAAAAGGAGACCAAGGTGGTCGATGATCACTAGACTATGTTCTTCGATGAATTGCTTACGCTTTAGTGCTCGGGGTCCGGTCATGCTCAAATCCCCGACAAGTGAGGAACTCAAATATGTCATCTAACTCGATTTTCAAGCTTTGAATAATATTGCAGAGTACGAGGAACTAGTCAACAGGCTTCGGATAGCTGCAGCACTCGAAATTAGATGATTACTCATGAAAGAGGACTTACAGTTAGTCGTAAACTAAGTGTAGAAGGTGTACCAGTACTCAGATAACAACATGGCGGTATACCTGAACAAGGTTCTCAAGTTAGAGCACAAATTCAAAGCGCTCGAGGTACGGCATATTTGATGAAGTGATAACTCTGCTGCCGACGAACTTGCCAGGCTCGCTTTATCCCGTTCACCCTCACCTGCAGGAGTCTTCATTGAGAAACTCCTTAAACCATCCATCTCTCTTATACGAGAGACAGATGCTGCCCAACTCGACCAACAGCCTGGTCGAGTCAATGAGGTAGAATCTGCAGACACGAAAGTTGCGCTACTCGAACACGAGCTAACCTAGATGACCCAATTCCTAGCCTATCTCGAAGGTCAAGAAATCCTTGACGATGATACCTTAGCCGAGAAAATTGCACGTGAGTCCAAACTATACGCATTAGTAGATGTCAAACTCTATCGAAAAGGGAGTAACATAATCTTGATGAAGTGCATCACTCAGGAAGAGGGTAATAAAATATTGTTTGATGTCCATGGAGGCATCTGCGACAACCATACGTCCTATCGCACTCTAGTCGGAAAGGTTTTTCAGCAAGGGTTCTATTGGCCGACTGCCCTCTAGGATGCTTGCGGGCTAGTGAAAAAGTGCGAAAGCTGCCAATTTTACGGCAAGCAAACCACCCGACCAGCCCAAGCTCTGCAAACTATTTCTGTCTTGTCCTTTCTCCGTCTGGGGCTGGGATATCTTGGGACCTTTCCCAAGAGCCTAAGAAGGTTACAAGTTCCTATTCGTGGCAATCGACACATTCACCAAGTGAATCAAAGCCGAACCTGTCAGGAACATCACCTCAGAATTGGCTAAGAAATTCATGAGGAGCATCGTTACTCGATTTTGCATCCAAATCAAGTAATCACAGATAATGGTAGCCAGTTCAAGAGCATTGCTTTCACAGTCTTATGCTAAGAATTGGGTATCAAGATTTGCTTTGCCTTTGTAACTCATCCTTAGAGTAACGGCCAGGTTGAACATGCCAACAGCATAATCCTACAGGGGATCAAGATCCACGTATTTGATAGGCTCAAAACTTACTCGACCCAGTGGGCAAAAGAACTTCCCTCGGTGCTATGGCCCGTTCGAACATCGACTGGTCGAGCCACTAGTGCAACATCATTTTTCTTGGTCTACAGAACAGAAGTGGAGCTTCCGACCGAGTGCAAGCAGATGATGTAAATCTACTCGAAGAGTATAGGGATCGTGTGTTCATTCGAGCAGCCAAGTATTAGCAAGCCTTAGGCAAGCTAGAGCACAAGTTCGAAGGGCTCGAGGTAAGGCATATCTGATGAAGTGACAACTCCGCTGCCGATGAACTTGCCAGGCTCGCTTTGTCCCGTTCACCCTCACTTGTAGGAATCTTCATTGAGAAACTCCTTAAACCATCCATCTCTCTTATACGGGAGACAGATGCTGCCCAACTCGACCAGCTGCCTAATCGAGTCAGTGAGGCAGAATCTGCAGACACAGAAGTTGCGCTACTCATACACGAGCTGACCTAGGTGAACCCATTCCTAGCTTATCTCGAAGGTTGAGAGATCCTTGACGATGATGCCTCAGCTAAGAAAATTGCACGTGAGTCCAATCTATATGCATTGGCAGACGTCAAACTCTATCGAAAAGGAAGTAACAAAATCTTGATGAAGTGCATCACTCAGGAAGAGGGCAATAAAATATTGCTTGATGTCCATGGAGGCATCTACGGCAACCATGCGTCTTATCGTACTCTAGTCGGGAAGGTTTTCCAGTAAGGGTTCTATTGGCCGATTACCCTCCAGGATGCTTGCGAGCTGGTGAAAAAGTGTGAGAAGTGCAAATTTTATGGCAAGTAAACCACTCGATCAGCTCAGGCTCTACAAACTATTCCTTTGTCTTGGCCTTTCTCCGTTTAGGGATTGGATATCTTGGGACCTTTCCCAAAAGCCTAAGGAGGTTACAAGTTCTTGTTCGTGGCAATCGATACATTCACCAAGTGGATCGAAGCCTAACCTGTCAGGAACATCACCTTAGATGTGGCTACGAAATTCATGAGGACCATCGTTACTCGATTTGACATCCCGAATCAAGTAATCACAAATAATGGTAGCTAGTTCAAGAGCAGTGTTTTCACAGTCTTCTACGAAGAATTGGGTATCAAGATTTGCTTTGCCTTTGTAACTCATCCTTGCCAACGGCATAATCCTACAGGGGATCAAGACTCGTGTATTCGATAGGCTCAAGACTTACTCTATCCAGTGGGCAAAAGAACTTCCCTCGATGCTATGGGTCGTTCGAACATCGACTAGTCAAGCCACTGGTGAAACATCATTTTTCTTGGTCTACAAAACAGAAGTGGTGCTTCCGACCATGTTAACATTCAAGTCACCTCGAGTGGAGAACTACTCAAAAAAAGAACAAGAGCAAGTGCGAGCAGATGTTGTAAATCTACTTGAAGAGTGACGAGGGCTGGGCGTCCCTTGACCGGCCAGCATACGGTCAACAGGCTCCCAAGCTCGGGAGGCCCCGACCACGATCTGGGCGTATGCCGAGGCACTCGACCTAGAGCGCGTATGACCCCGGGCACAGCTTTGCATGACCTTGAGCTCGAGTCGGCTCCCGTTCGTGCGGAGTCCCATTGAAATCCGGAACGTGCGTTTACTCGGCGGTTACCAAGACGTGGGATCGCGGGGAGTGAAGCAGGCGCACGTGACAAGACCGGAGCGGTTACTGCCAGCCCTCAATGCGCATGAAGGCCACTACTCGGGAATATCTCCCGTCCGTTACAGGCAGGGAGGATATAAGGCCAAGGATGCACAGCCTGAGGGACAGGACACCAGAGCTCGAGTGTTAGGCATTGCCATTGTTGAGCTTGAGCTGTAACACACCTCTGTACTCGAGAGTAACAAAAGATCACCGCCGCAAGGTAACTGGAGTAGAGCTATTACCTTCATAGGGGCTCGAACCAGTATAAACCCTCGCCTCACGCCGTTGTCGCCTAGCTCCACCTTTAACACGCCGAAGTTCTTTCCTTCGTTGAGCTAAGCTCTGTTCGGGTCCCAAGTCTCACCAACCCCCATTCCAATTTCTGCGGTTGACGATCCCGATCGTCGACAGCTGGCGCCCACCGTGGGGCCCGATAGCTTCGCTCATTCGTAGGAAAAGCACCAAGATCTTGGGAGCATGGCGCGCTTCATTGACGGACATTCTTCGAGCGTGGGTTTGGGCGCGGACTCCGACTCCGTGTCCCTGTTTTCACCCTCGCCACCGCCACGCGAGCCGCACGTCTTGATGGCGGACAGTCATGGTGCGGGTGCAGCTGCGGACAGCCGTGACCCGCAGACCCCTGAGGAGGCTCGTCGGATGGTGCATGTCGCCATCAACCAAGCCATAACTGCCCTCCGGTGGGAGGACCAGGAGAAGGCCGGCACATCTTCTGGGCATCCCAGGCTTCCTCCTTCAGGAGAGCGCCTCCGCGCTATCGCCCGGATCATGGTTGATCCCGATAGGGCGAGGTCGGAACTCTTTGGCCGAGCCCTGGCCGAAGAGCTCGATCGGGCTGCGGACGAGGTCATACCTCCGCAGCACCGAAGTCATCACTCAGGGACCCACTCCCTGAGAAGTGATGACAACTCATCGTGATCGTCGCCAAGACACCCGCAGTGCCGCCTCCGCGCGCAGGGCGCCTCCGCCCAGCGGTCTCGGGACGTGGCTTTGACGCCGCCACGCCACCGTCCTGCAGGCACCAACCCGAGCAGGGTCAGGTGTGAACCGAGCTTTACGAGCTCCACGACGGCCAGTAGTGAATCGGGGGGCCTCTCCCCAGATATTCCACCCAGGCGCCGCAGGTCCGTGATCGCTGCGCTACCTCCTGTGTGACTCCCGAGCGCAGCGTCGTGGTCGTTTCGTCAAAGGTCGGCCGCCGAGGCAGCCTCGACCAGTCCCAAGCAGCGAGGACCTCGTCGGTGGTGACCACACCGGCGGCGCCGTCTCCGCCTACGGCGGATGGCGATTCGACAACCTTCGTCGCGTGCGCTGGCCGGCTCGATTCAAGCCGGCGTTGATAGAGCGTTTCGACGGGACCAAGAACCCCGACGAGTTCCTGTCTATCTACTCGACCGCCATCCTGGCGGCCGGAGGCGATGAGCTCGTGATGGCAAATTACCTCCCGACCATGCTGGACGGCTCTGCGCGGACCTGGCTCTTTAACCAGAAGCCTGGTTCCTTCAACGAAGTCTTGCACGGCCCGAAGGAACGCTACCCGCAGGTACAAAAATTGCTGCACGCTCTTCTCGTGGCCTCGCGCAAGCTTCGACATTATTTCCAAGCGCACTATGTGGTCGTCCCGAGCAATTTTCCGCTCGGGGACATCTTGCGGAACCCAGAGGGCGGTGGGAGAATCGCCAAATGGGCTATGGAGCTAGCGGCATTCGATGTCCAGGTCGTAGCTCGAACGGCTATCAAATCGCAGGTGCTCGCCGACTTCGTGGTCGAGCAGACATCACAACCTGCGCACGAGCCAGAAGTCGAGGAAGAAAAGCCCTGGACCATGTTCTTCGACGGCTCGAGATCCTTCAAACACTCGGGGGCTGGGATTCTCATTCTCACCCCGCGCGGCGACCACTTGAGGTACGTAGTTCGCTTTGGGTTTCCAGCGATCAACAACGTGGCCGAGTATGAAGCCCTCTTGGCGGGCCTACGAGCTTGCAAGGCGTTGGGTGTGCGTTGGTTGGTCATCAAAGGCGACTCCCAGCTCGTCGTTAATCAGTAAAACAAGGAGTACCAGTGCTCGGGAGACTCGATGTCAAAGTACCTGGCCGAAGTGCGCAGGACGGAGAAATGGTTCCAGAACCTGGAGCTCAAGCACATACCCAGGAAGGATAACTCCAGTGCCGACTTCCTCTCCAAGCTCGGCTCCGACGACGGATCCCGCCGATGTCATCCTCGAGACGCGCGGCTCCTCGATCTCCGACCAAGAGGTCTTGCTCGCCGTGGTGGAAGGTATCCTCCGGTGAATCCATTTATAATTTCCTTGCAAGGCGATTTCATCGCCCGACCGCCGAGAGGAGCAGGATCAAGCACCGGGCGAGTTTATACACACTCGTCGAGGGGACACTCTACAGGAGGAATGTTTCCGGCATTCTGACGCGGTGCATCTCTACGGAGGAGGGTAAGTACCTGTTAAATGACATCCATTTAGGCCTCTGTGGAGCACATTCTTCGTACAGGACAATGGTCGGCAAGGCATTCCGTATGGGGTATTATTGGCCTTGGTAACCGCTCAGATGCCCGTGATATTGTTCGACTGTCGAGCATGCGGTTTCACGCCCGAAGTCGCATCAACCAAGATACGCTTCAGACTATCCCGCTTGTTCGCCCTTCTCGACATGAAATTTGGACATCCTCGACCCTTTTCCTCAGACGGTCGGGGGCAAGAAGTTCCTGTTCATTGCTGTTGACACCTTTACCAAGTGAATTGAAGCTGAGCTGGTCTCGACCATCATTGCTCGGGCGGCCATCCGTTTCTTCCGCTTGTTCGTGGTCACCAGGTACGGGGTCCCATGCAAAATTATCACTGACAATGGTACTCAGACCAGTGAGTTATTCCAGGAGTTTTGCGGGGACCTCGGCATCAAGGTATGCTTCGCTTCAGTGGCTCACCCTCAGAGCAACGGAGCGGCGGAACGCGCCAACGGACAAATCGTCCAGGGCGACAAGAAATGAGTTGCAGATGAGCTCGAACGCTACGGCAAGACCTGGGTGGAAGAGCTTCCCACCGTATTATGGTCTATTCATACCACAGTCAGCCGAGCCACAGGGTCCACTTCCTTCCAGCTCGTGTTCAAGATCTTTGAAGCCGCCCTATCTCCCGAGGTTCTACTGGCTCGCCAGGTCGACTTTGGTCGATCAGTCGACTTCGAGCACGAACGGTCTCGACCTTACCTCGCAGAAGAAGTAAGATGCCGCCATCGCTACGATCAACGATTACCGCAAGCTCTTCGCAGACATGCGTCTCGGTCGGTACGACCTAGGAAGCTCCTTGTTGGGGACCTAGCCCTGAGACGGATTCAGGGCTCGTCCAACACCAACAAGCTATCCTCGCGGTGGGAGGGCCCCTATAGAGTCGTTTCAACGGATCGCACGAGGGCTTACCGGCTAGCGATGCCCGATGGCAGAGAACTCTCTAGCTCGTGGAACATAGATCAACTTCGGAAGTTTTATGTGTAATTTTTCCACCTTACTTTTCAATAAAGCTGTTCTTTTATTCTCGATCTTTACTTCTTCCCTTTATTGACTATGCACTGTAATTGTTGTCCGAGACTTTTTCGAGCACGACCTTCGTGCCCTACGCACTCGCTCTTGGTCTGAGCGTCGCGAGCTTAACGTTCACCCCCAGTGGTCGAGCTAAGCGTAAGCCGAATCTCTTCGCAATCCGGCTCTTCCCTGTGCCTGGGCTCGAGCCGAAGCCTCGCAGTTTTGACCATTGAGCAGTGCGCGCGGTCGTGGTCGTGATTCGAACGTTAGTCTGGGTGTGACCATCTCTTTATCGAGCTCGCTTTTGTCACGTTCTTTCCTCGCGACCTTTCCTCAACTCTACTGTGTCGTGGCCGCTTACTGCGTTTAACTCTTGTGCCCAAGACCGGCGTTGCTCGACCTTGGACCCAACGGGGGCTGGATGAGGATATCCTATCGGCGCACGACCTAAGGAGCATAACTAAAAGCGAAAAGGGCGAGCTCCAAATATCCTCGACTATGAATTTAAATCAAGACAAGATTTTCTTTGTTTTCCAAAAGAAATCTAGCTCTGTTAGAACATTTTGTTTTAAGTGTTTTTTACAGGTCGACCGGCGGGTTCATCTACAGATCGGCCATCTCGCGGGTGAGCTTCTCCTGCTCGAGCTCGACTACCTTGGCCCTCAAGGTCGATAGCTCGCTCTGGTATTAGAGGGCTTCCTTAGAGGCATCCACAGCTTGGCGTCGTTCATCCCAGAGTTGGGCCAAGGCGCTCTTCGCCGCTTTGCTGGCGCGCCCAAGCTTCTCTTCAAGCTCCGAGATTTTGGCCTCGAGCTCGGGGGACGCCCTCGCCGTGGAGGACGCCTGCTCCGCAGCGGCCTTCTCCAGCGCTTCGACCTTGGCCCACTCGGTCTCGAGCTCCTTGCTGGCGCGCCCAAGCTTCTTCTCAAGCTCCAGGATCTTGGCCTCAAGCTCGGGAGACGTCTCCCAAGGAAGGCGCTTTCATGGCCGGCCTTCTCCAGCAGCTGACCTTGGCTCGCTCGACCTCGGCGCCTTGGCCGAGCAAGGCTTGCTCCACGGCCTTGTAGCCATGCTCGCGCTCGAAAGTCCTGGCCTGCTCGAGCTCGGCCGCGTGGGCCACCTCCTGCGCCCTCATTGTCTGGCGCAGGTCGTCAAGCTCTTTGGTCTTCTGCTCGAGCTCCCCCTGCTCGACCTCGATGGTCACGATGAACTTGGAGCGCTCGGCTTCCCGCGCCTCCACCACGCCCATGAGGCCCTGCAGAACAACGACGTGCTCCTGAAGGCCTTTCAGCCCTTGGGAGATGTTGCCAATTGCCTTCATGATAGAAAGAGTGGCGCAAAATGAGAATATGAACAAGGGAACTCGAGCTAACATGCAACAAGGTGCGCGATGGGGTCCTTACCTCGCGAAGACGGGTCTCAAGGCTTGCGCGGGTGAATTCTTCACGCTCGTCAATGCGGTCGCGGGAGATCTCCCCCTCGTCGACCTGCGCTTCTAAGCCGGAGCCGACCGCAACCACCCCCGACGCGCCTGGGCCAAGACCCTCAGTCTCCATGCCGGCGGTGACCTGGTGACCTGTCGCCTCCCTTGGCGGGTTCAACTCACCGGCAGGGGAGGAGACGACAGCAGCGCTGGCCCCGACCTCCGTGGTCAGGGCTTCGCTCGCCTTCGGCATCGGGGTAGCGATAGCCGGATCCGCCGCGCGATCTCCCGCGGCGCGTTCGGCCTCCGTGGCCTGGGGTGCCACGACCGCAGCGCCCGACGCAGCCGCAGTTGGGTAGGTCTGCGGCGCCTTTGTGGTGTGGCCATCTTCGGCAGTCGGTGGCATCACGACCTCGGTGCCCGGAGCGATCGTGGTCGAGAGAGCCTGGGGCGTCACCACGGTTGCGACCGTGGTGCTCTGGGTGCCTTCCCCCGCATTGACCTCGGGAGGGTCGGCAGCAGTGGCTGGGTTGTAGGCTTCGCCGGTGTCGAAGTCCTCGCTGGTCGCAGGCTAGATATCCTCGGCTGGGTCGTCGAGCCCTTGGTTAAACTCACCAACCGGGTCCCAGCTCGGGGGCCCAGAAGAAGTGCACGCCCGGCCCGAGGGGCAGTGCGGGGCCAGCACGAAGGAGTCCACCTCCTCGGACTCGGACTCGCCCTGGACAACAGCCATCGTCAAAACGGGCAAGTCTCGAGCGTGGGCGCTCAAGGTCTGCGATTAAGAACAAACGCTAAGCCCGAAAACCACGAAGGGGGCGGAGCAAACTGAGAAGCCAAGAACTTACATGGGCCGTCGGCCTTCGCCTTGACGAGGGTCGGCGTAGGTCTTGATGCCCCGACGCTGCAGGGGCACTTCGCTTTCGTGCTCCACCCGCTTGGGACCTCAGAGCTCGCACCGGGTCTGCGTCATCCGCGGCGGCAGACCTGGGGACCCAAGCTCGAGCGCTCTGGGCCGACCGGGGACTCGAAGTCTGGCGGCGGCGCCAGGCTCTGTTCGCGAGAAGGAGCTGTGTCGGAAGATGAAGGAGCACGAGCGAAGGACCCGGGGGCTCGGCCATGGGAATCCTTACCGTGGCACGGTCGCCCCACTCGACGTGAGGTTTCTTCACCTCCTGGTGGTCTGCTCCGGACGGGGGAGGCCTCTTCTTGCCCTTCTTGCCCTTGTCCCCGCCGGGCAGCGGGTGCATTCTCCTGGCAGTCTCGGTCAGTTCTTGATGATCCTGCGAGCATGCGAGGTTCAAGAAGGGCCTCGTGGACACTCGAATTGAGCACCTGGTCGGGGTGGCCTACCTCAGCTTTGTGGCGCAGCACGTTCCTCGGCACTATCTCGTCGAGGGTGTAGTCGTTCGCGGCCTTCCCGAACATTTCGTTCATTCGGGCGGTGATCCAGGATTCCTTTGGCGCTGCTGAGAAGACCAAATAATCAAGAGGAACTAGGGAGCAAATCCGCAGTGAATCTTGAGGCAAAGGTAACTTACGGCCGTCCTTCATGAAGTCATGTCGTCGCGACCTTGGATCTCGTAGAAGGGGTGCTCCCTCCTCCGCAGGGGGAACACCCGACTTCTCAAGAAGTCGTTGGCGATGGCTTGCCCAGTGAGGCCTCGCGTGGCGCAGATATGGATGGTCTTGATGGCCTCTTGATCATCTTCCAGGTTGCCCGACTCTGGGGTCTCCTTCCCGCTGAGGGGGGTACCCTCGAACTCCAGCGCGCCGCCCTCGCCCTGTTTCAGGTAGAACCATCGCTCGGACCACGGGCCAAGGGAGTCGCGGTAGCGTGTTTGGGGGAAGGACCACGGAATTCCCGTCCGCTGCCGGAAGTAGAGGCATCCGACCACGGGGTCCTTCCCGGTGCGGAAAAGGGAGAAGAAGCGGAGAAATAGCGAGGGGGTGGGAAGGATTCCAAGGAACCCCTCGCACAGGTGAGAGAAGATGGAAAGCAGAAGAATGGAGTTGGGTACCAGATTAATTAGCTCGATCTCGCATACGGTGAGAACATCTGCAAGAAACTCGCTTTCCGGCGTCCGCAGGCCGAAGAGCATGTACTGCTCCGTACTGACGAGCTCGTCGTCCCGTGGTTGCGGCTTGGTCTCCCCGCCCGGCAGTCGCCATGACCATGGGTCCAGCAACCCCAGGCTCTCGAGCTCTTTCATCCTCGCCACCGTCAGAGCGCTTTTCCCGAGTTTGGCCATGGCGGTTGGGAGGGGGTTGTTGGTCGGAGGAAGAAGAAGAGTACAAGCAAGGGGTCGAAGACTGCGAAGAAGCAGAGAGTTCGGGGAGGAAGCGGCAGTCGCAAAGCTTTATAAGACCGAGGTGCTATGGGCCGGCTGATTAAGGGCATCTCGAGGGCGACGGTCGGGTGATCTGACAGAGCAATTTAAAATTGCGCGGAGGATCGAGGCATTGCGAGCAGTTCATTGTCCGGCCGACTGCACGGAGTTTCGAAGATCAAGAGGCGCCAGGTGTCGTTTCGTCACGGCCTGGCGTTATGTTTCCGCCCGACCTCGACCTCAAGCATGAAGGTTCCGGAAGTCAGCCCCGTCTGTGGAGGCTCAAGGTCGGCCCGTGTCCCAGCCACGACCTTAAGCCTCGGGGGCTAGCTAACGAGGGCTGGACGTCCCTTGACCGGCCAGCATACGGTCAACGGGCTCCCAAGCTCGGGAGGCCCCGACCACGATCTAGGCGTATGCCGAGGCGCTCGACCTAGAGCGCGTATGACCTCGGGCACAGCTTCGCACAACCTTGAGCTCGAGTCGGCTCCAGTTCGTGTCGGAGTCCCCTTGAAATCCGGAACGTGCGTTTACTCGGCGGTTACCAAGACGTGGGATCGCGGGGAGTGAAGCAGGCGTACACGACAAGACCGGAGCGGTTACCGCCAGCCCTCAATGCGCATGAAGGCCACTACCCGAGAATATCTCCCGTCCGTTCTGAGCGGGGAGGATATAAAACCAGGAGGATGCACGAGGGACGGAGACACGAGCTCGAGTGTTAGGCACTGCCATTGTTGAGCTTGAGCTGTAACACACCACTGTACTCGAGAGTAACAAAATATCACTGCCGCAAGGCAACTGGAGTAGAGCTATTACCTTCATAGGGGCTCGAACCAGTATAAACCCTAGTCTCACGCTCGTTGTTGCCTAGCTCCGACCTTTCGGCACGTCGAGTTCTTTCCTTCGTTGAGCTAAGCTCTGCTCGGGTCCCAAGTCTCACCAACCCCCGTTCCAATTTCTGCGGTTGACGATCCCGATCGTCGACAAAGAGTATAGGGATCGTGTGTCCATTCGAGTAGCCAAGTATCAGCAAGCCTTACGCAGATATGATGGCCAAAGAATCCAGGAAAGAACGCTCACTACTGGAGACTTAGTACTACGAAAAGTGCAGAACAAGACAATTGCAACAAGCTATTGCCTAAGTGAGAAGATCCCTATACGTGGTAGTTAAAGCCACTCGACCAGGATAACTTGTGGAACATCGATCAATTGAGAAGATTCCATACATAAAAAACATTGCGTTTGAGAGAACGAAGAGCAAAAAGCTTCAGGTAAGTAAAACTTTATTAATATTGGTGAAAAAGTGTTTTATTACATCTTAGGACAAGTACCCTATAGCTACTTATCTTTGAAGGCTTCGCGCCGCCTTCGTATAATCGGCAAGTAAATTTGTAGATATAGGAGATCACGTGCCCCCTCTCCTCGAATGGTTAGACTAAAGAAGCCTCGGATGTATACTGGTTCGGGCTGAAAGTCCCTACTTCCTGTTTGTGGTGGATCTCGTTGCTCAGAGTATGGTAGATTACACGCGAGGGCTAAGGACATGCCCTTAGCGCTCGTCCGAACGGGGAAGCTCAGGAGCCTCGAACGATCGTCCGGATCGGGAGAGCAAGCGAGATGAGATATGAAGAATGAGGGAGTTTGCCCCGGTGCCGGGGACCCTGCCTCCCTTTATATAGTCGGAGGGGGCAGGTTACACGAAAATTTGGAGGAAAGAGATGGGGGGTATGCTACGCCCAGGGAGTTCGGTCTTCGGTCCTTGACGACTGACGGGTCCCTGTTCATCTCATGCCGGGTTGGTAGACACAGCGGACGTCGTTTCTTCGGGAAGGTGCGCACCTGCCCTCTGATCGCTTTGCCAGATCTTGGCGTCGCTTTGTCTTTGTAGATCGTCACGCTCCTTTGTTCCTGTCGTGGTGAAGGGACGGATGTTTGACCCAACGGCTCCTATGCTGCCTTGGGAAGAAACCACCTGTTTCAGTATGGACGTCGGGTCCATGGGTCAAGTGACCGGCTCGAAGTCGACCACCGACGTGGCGGAGGTTGTCGAGGTGAAGTTTGTCGGGACCCTGACTGGGGGCCTTAGTCGGAGCCTTTGGGGTCGCCCGACCGGGGACTCGGTCGGAGCCCCCGGGAAACCTGATCCGGGCTGAGCGATCCGTTGTATCCTCTTGGGCCTGGTTGACTGCGAGAAATACAATCTTGAAATAGACGTATACTTTGTTGTGGGGTATCCCTGGTATGAGTATTCGTCAGTAGCCCCCGGGGCCGTCCTGAAATGCGGGCGTTCCTGGATGGGCCCTTTGTCTTCGGCTTATATGGTCTTCTCGGCAATACGGCACCGCACGGTGAGGCAGCGGGTAGTCTTGGGGATGGCTATTCTGCTCGGCCAAATCCGACCAACCCGGTCGGTTGGTTTCGACTGGGTGCGCGCGAGCGTACCCGACGAGTGTAGCCCCGAGCCCCCGAGCAGGTCGGAGAGCTGCCCTGGATGCCGAGGTCCGACTAAGCTTGTTATACTGGCCGGTCTTGTATGGCCTTGCCAGTGGGGTGTAGCCCCGAGCCCCCGGCGGTCGGAGAGCTGGTCGGGGTTTATCGATCGGCGAGGATCTGTTGAGCGAAAATCAGACTTGATCGAGCTGTGCCCCGAGAAGATCGGTGATTCATAAGAGGTGGAGTCCGTCCAGTTTGGTCGGCTGTTCCGACCGGGTCTGTGTGGCCTTCCGTGGAGTCTTCCGAGCCCCCGGGCAGGTCAGAGAACTGGTCGGGGGGTTACCCGGGTCGGACGAGTCCGACCGACTTGGTCGGAGGGCCTTGGCTCAACGCTGAGCCGGTCGGCATAGACGCCTGGTCGCCTTGCGCAGGGTTCCAGTTTTTAAACGCTGGTTTCACGTTGTAGCTGGAAGCGGCCGTAGTCGGCAGGGAGGCCCAGATGCCTTCGCGAGAGGTTCCGGTTCCCGAGTGCTTTTTTAACGTCGTAGCTAGACGCGGCCGTAGTCGACAGGGAGGTCCGGATGCCTTCGCGAGAGGTTCCGGTTCCCGAGTGCTTTTTTAACGTCGTAGCTAGACGCGGCCGTAGTCGTCAGGGAGGTCCGGATGCCTTCGCGAGAGATTCCAGTTCCCGAGTGCTATTTTTACGCCGTAGTTGGGCGAGTTAGTCGGGCTGGTTTAACGCCGTAGCTAGGCAAAGGGCATCCTTCCCGGGTCCTCGTCGAGCGGGTAGTCTGCGGGAGGAGAAATTCTTTGTCGGTCCCGTGTACACCGTCCGCAGTGTGGGACTGGAGGGGTGAAGCGACGCGTGTTTGCCATCGTCGGCGAACACCGTGCTCGTGGAGCTGCTAACGGGTTATCCGAGTGGGCCACAGAGATCAAGCGATCTCGGCGGACGATCCTGCGTCGGGTGTCCGACCTACTGGGGCGACCCATAAAAACCTTTCTTTACTCGATCCGTCTGGGACCCGAGCCGTTCGAGCTCGGGCGAATGGCCAGCTGCTTTGCCCTTTCGGGGCTCATGAGAGAGTTTTAAGTATGGTCTCGGACACGAGCTAAGGCGATTGGGTCGTCCGCCAACCCAACTAAAGACCCACCGAGGGTTCGCCTTGAACTTGCCCCTCGCTCGCTTGCCTGCTGGGGTCAGCTGAGGATCCACTTGGTGGATCTTGCCTTTGGGGCCCGCGGCCAGGTCTTAATCGTCAGGCATTCAAGCCTTCTCGCCACCTCGAGGCTACAAGGGCCTGGTGGGCTTTTTTCCTCCCTGCTTCGGGCCGGTTTGAGCCGACCCGGAGGCGGAGATTAAGAGGTCGCGGGGCGTTTCGCCCGGAGCGATACCCCGACGTCTCTGCAAGCATTTAATGCGTGTGGGGGAATTAAATGCGAATCGAGATGATTGGGGGCGATACGTCTCACCAGCGGTGCAGCGTGGCACCCTGACGCGATAGGCGACGCTTCATTCGAGGTCCCTTGGTCGGGCGCCCGGTCGACAATCGTTGGTGATGCTGTTTTGGTGGTGCTGTTCGGCGCCCATAAGACTGGCGCGGGAGAGGCGTTAGGGCATACTCCTGCTTCTGCTTTCGCCGCCCCCTTGCCCTCGCCTTCTTTGTTCCTCGGTTTCCCCTGAGATGAGAAAAAGAAACAAAGGAGTTGGAAGAAAGTTGCTCACATTCTTTTCCTCCGACCCCTGATTGCTCGCGGATTGAGGATGTCGTGGTCGGAGTGCACCGCCGAGTTCACCAAGGCTTGAGTGGAGAGGAAGGGGTTCCTCCCCGCGAGATGCCACTTTGGTTCTATGAGCGGGTTGGGCTCCGCTTCATCCCTTCGTCAGTGGGATCTTTGCACTACTGAGGATTGAGGTGCATCATCTCAACCCTAACGGCGTGCTTCACATAGCGATCTTCATAACGCTGTGTGAGGTGTTCCTGGGGATCGAGCCCCACTGGCTGCTGTGGAAGTACCTCTTCTACGCCCGATCGTGGAGGGATAAGTCGGTGGCTGCCACGGTGTCCATGGGGGGTGCGGCCATCCAGCTACGCTCCGGCCGCGGGACGGAGTACATCCCCTTGAAGCTGCCGATGTCGAACCGGGGATGGCACTCTGAATGGTTCTATGCTCGGAACCTGGGAGGCAGCGCCCCAGCCTTCACCGGCCGTCTCCCGAGTCAAGAGAAGAGTGGGGCTGGGGCCTCGATAAGAAGGAGAAAAAGAAAGTGGAGTCGATCCTGGAGCGGATCAAGCTTCAGCGGAGGCGGGGCTCGGCCGGCGGCGCCGTTATGCTGTAGCGTTCATGAAGATCTTGCGTGCAACCCCTTACGGACGAGCCGCGCCCATGTTCTGTATAATGGGCGTCCGACCCCATGAGGATGGCCGCGGCGGAACTTGCCGCGTCGGAGCTTGAGGCCAGGGTGGCCAATGTGCTGGTCGGGGGCGCTATCATGGCGGCGGGTGGCGGCCCCGAACCTTTTTCAATAGAGAACCCCCCGAGCCTGGTAGGCCGAGCAGTTCCTTTTCCCCCCTTCTTGTGTCCTCGGCTTTTCGACATCTGAATTAACTAGTGATTTTGCACCATTCAGGGACTGGGCAAGATGGTGTCGGCATTCTTTGCCGGAGAAAGCAATGAAGGCCCGGGCCGTGAGGCGCCGCCTGAAAGAGTCCGCCCGCAAGAAGCGGAGAGAGGAGAGGAGGAGCGAGAAGAAGAGGGAGCGCATGGCCAAAGTTGCGCGCGGCGAGGACGCCTCTGTGACCACCACCGTCAGCACCGCCGATCTGGCGTCGTCCTCGAGCAAAGGTGGTGGCAACAGCCTCGACGATCCGTATGAGGCCTTCCTCGGGCCACTGATTGGTGGCGAGCCCTACGAGGGTATCGGCACGAGCCCCTCTATCGCCGCGCCCCAGGTGGAAGTCCCCCAAGAGGAGACGTTCCTGGGGAAACGGAAGGGCGACACGCCTCCACCAAGGAGGCCAGTGAAGAAAATGCTGCTACCGTTCCATCGCTCGGCGGTAGAAAGCTCGGACGAGGTGGTGGTCCAGTGTGAAACGGCGCCGGGTCCA
The DNA here is from genome assembly GCA_036346375.1 of Guadua angustifolia. Classification (NCBI taxonomy): domain Eukaryota; kingdom Viridiplantae; phylum Streptophyta; class Magnoliopsida; order Poales; family Poaceae; genus Guadua; species Guadua angustifolia. Next base: position 63,692,169 of record CM070500.1, read on the forward strand.
TCTCCAGCGATGATCGGAGCGTCGAGTGCCGACCTGCCGCCGTTGGCAGAATCGGGGCCGCCGCCAGAGGCCCTCCAGGAGTTGGAGCGCAGGGAGACTCCGGTACCCCTCGACGGGTCGGGGGTTGGAGGAGACACGAGTGAGCTCTTGCCTTCGCCGCCAGGGCCCCGCCCGGCTAAGCGCAATCTGGCGCCGCCGCAGCCCTCTATCGCCGCCGCCAGAACCCGCCGGAGGATGGGCCCGGTGAGGGTCATTGATGTCGAGCGTGAGATCGGGCGACGAATATCCCCATAAGCGAGACACGCCCGACTGTGCTAACTGGTGAAGCAACGACCTTCTTGACAAGCTGCAGCTTCATGTTGGACACCGAGGCGGAGGTCGAGTTGTGGGGGACATTCCAAGAGGCCGCTTGCGGTGGAGGCTCATCGATCCAGTTCGTTTGGCGGTGCCACAGGCTCGGTGATGGTATTGAAGGTCGTCGCTGAGTTTACCCGCCCGGTTTGCCAGGTCATCCCGACCGAATTCTTGACTTCAGCCTTTGATTTGCTTTAGCGGCCGTCAGGCTAAATGAAGTGCCCGGACTTCTGCAGCAACTGAAAGCTCAGTCGGGGGAGATGTTGGCGGCTCTTCACTCTATGCATGAACAAAGGGTGACTGCCGTAGAAGAGGGCGACCGCCTACACCCCGAGTTGCGCGAGGCTTAGGAAGCCCTGGCACACGAATGGGCGGAGGCGGAAGGGGTCCGAAGGGAGCTGCTCGAGAGACGCCGGATAACTAAATCCCAAGAGATGAGGATATCCGAGCTCGAGGCACTTTTGGCGGCGGCCCTCAGCGCCAGGGACGTCGTTGCTGCCACAAAAGTGCAGCTCCAGGGTGAGCGCGATCAAGCTCGGGCGGAGTCGGATTCCGCCAGGAGGGACGCCTTACTCGAGTGGAAGACACGGACCGAGGCCGTGTTGGAGCCCCAGCGCCAGAAGGCCCTTGCGGCTGGTAAGCAGAATAACCCTCACTCAGTCCTCCGCGATTGCAAACCGCCTGCCTTCTTTTTGACATCGCTTTGATCTACAGCGTTGCAGGAGGAGCTCAGCGATGCCGTGGGGCGCGGAAGACGGCAGCGGAGGAACGCGACGCAGCGATGGCCGCTCGAGCAGAGGCCTTCTCCGCGAAGGAGCTGGCGGAGCGAGATCTGTCCGAGCGAGCCGCTGAGCTGACGACCCTCCACGAAGTCGGTCGGGAGATCCGCGATCGAGTGCTCGAAACTTTCGAGCCAGGTTCGAGTTCGCTTGCCGCTGCACTGGCCCGCGTGCCGGAGCACGTCGAGCGTTCGGTGAGCGAGGGAATAGAGCTCGGAGCTTGTTCGGCGCTGGTCTTTGCTCTCTCCCATTACATGACATCGACCCGCCGTTGTCGTGATGGGGTTCTGGCGAACCGGTCGGACGAAGAGGTCGAAGGGTTCGAGAGCAGTTGCTCCTCACGCCAAGTGATCGGCAACCGGATTCATGAGAGCATCCTCCACCGGAAACAAGAAGAAAGTTGAACATTTTGGTTTTTGTAATAACTTTGTCTTGTAATGAACTGACATTTCTTTAGCTGGTCGGGCTAGTCCGTAGGCCCTTCCTTTTTTCGTGCCTCCCAGAGATGATGAACATTTCGATGGCCATAGCTTCAGAAACCGCGGAGGTTTATGCAAGCGTAGGTCGTCATGTTAACACCCCTGAGGGAGACTCGAAATAGGAACTGGGACCTAAGGGGCGAAATGTTCGCCTATACCCGCCGCGGGACAAGAGGGTTCCCGACCAGCTATGGATTGTACGCTACGGGTAATTCTTTCTTCCGCAAAACACTGCTTCGTAACCGTAGCCGCTGGGGCGTAGGCCGTAGCGTTTGGGTTGAAAGGGTTACCGCTTAGGGAGAACCCAATAGCCGACCGGGTCATCTGACCCGCGTGAGTGTGGGCACTTAGGTGCAAATCGCTCATCTACACTTGCGCGGGAGAGAAGTGTTTCCGACCAACTATGAGTCGCACCCCGTGGGTACTCCTTTCTCCCACGAGGCACTACTTCGCAACCGTAGCCACTGGGGCGTAGGCCGTAGTGCTTCGGGTCGAGAGGGTTACCGCTAGGGAGGACCCAACAGCCGACCGGATCATCTGACCCGAAAAAGTGAGTGAGCTTGAAGCCCCCGAGCGGGGTGTGGGGACCAAGGTTGTGGTTGCTTCACAACACTCGGACTTGAAGTGGGAAAAACGAATGCGGAAGAACTCTTAAGGAAAAGATTGCCTTAACTTTTGTTTTTGATGCAGGAGGTGTTGTGGCGGTCGGGTCCTTTACTTAGCCTTCCGTCGGTGCGGCTTCACCTATCGGGCCCCCTATCCACTCGGGGCGCGCGGCCATCTAGGCGTCGGTCGCCGCGACCACCAAGCCTTGATCGGCTGGCCGAAGCGAAATCGAAGGTCGCGCTGCGCTTCTGGCAACCTGGCGTCCTTCGTCCCAACCGTCACGTCGCATTTTAATGCGGCGGCGTGGGCGAACGCGTCCGTCGCGCGGGATGTGCGATTAATCGCGTCGGCGCGTCGCCGGGGCGGCGTCGCCCGCTTTCGCTCCGCCCTGCGCATATAAATATGGCGCAGAGGAGCAAACATGCGCAGCTATTTTTTCTGTCTTCCCACTCTCCTTTTGCCTTTGTGCGACACAGGAGAAGGAGAGTCAGAAAACTTCAAACGGCGATGGCGAGCGGGGGTGACGATCGGTGGTCCAAAAAACGGGAAGCAGCGGCGGACCCCCTGGGGTCGGTCCCCAAGAGATCCTGCTCCCGCACCCGGTCGCCTCCACGCGCGAGAAGAGGGGGGCTCGCGCTGCCCTTGTCGACCTTCCGCATAAGGGACCCCATTATGGAGTGAGTATTTTCGCTTGATGTCGAGGTGGTTTCAGCTCCGATCCTGCTGATGCCGAGCTTTTTCCTTCTCCATCCCAGGGCCTCCGGCTCGGGATCAGGTCATCCGTCGGCGGCATTCATGGTGACCGCTCCGTGCGAAGCGGCACCGCTGGGCAGCTTGGCGCTCCGGCCATACTGGCGGTCTCTCGAGCCGAGAGCGTCCGTGGTGGCGGTGGAGCCCTCCTGCAAATCCGGACGCGCAGACGCCGCCTAAGCGGAGATGTTACTGGCGGCGGGCTGGATCCGAGCCTGGAAGGATGCTCTCAAAGCGCGAGGAGGTACAGGCTGCGGTTCGGCCGGTGCAGCGGAGGAAGAAGCGCCAAGGTGCGGGAGGAGCAGCTGGAACTGCGCGATGATCTCATGAACGTGCTCGGTCCGGCCTTCCAAGCATGGCCAAAAGCTTGAGCCTTTGGGGTGGATCTTGAGAGCGCTGGCGCAACGAGCTGCACTATGCCCTTCTTGCCGTCGTGCGATAGCGTCTGGCCGACCTACCCCACATCTTCTGTGAGGACAGCTCAGGGGCGGCAGCGACTTGGGATGAGCTTAGGTGCCATGACTTGCTTTTTGCTTTCGAGGGGGCGCAATGCATGTACATATTCCATGCTATGAACTTTGGGGATTTTGCTAGATACTTTACATTTCTTCGCCGTAATGAACACTCATCAAGCGACCATAGCTTTCTAAGCGCCAGGGGTTGTAAAGCATAGGTCGGATGTTAGTATCTAGGGGAGGACGTAAAGAGATGCACAGGGATTGATGTTCGAAAAATGTGTCGAATTGGCCACGGTCGCCTCACTGAGCACTCCTTCTCCCATGATACTACTTGGGCCGTGGCCGTGGGGTGTAGGCCGTAGTACTCGGGTCGAAAGGGTCACCGTTTGCAAGGGGCCCGATGGCCGGTCGGGACGCCACCTCAAGCGAGTATGCGAGGATGAAATTTCGAGATAAAGACCTGCTGACTCCTTAGCATTCTACGCGGCCAGCACAGTGGTTCTGTGCCCGATCGGTCGACGGTCGGGACGGTCGCACCTGGTGATCCGGTTGGGCGCCAAGTCGACGGGCCCAGCCGATCTGAAGGTGCGCAGAGGTCAAAAATGAAGGCCCCGTCGGATCTTGCAGCATGGGCGCTATTAAACTCGAGGCTGCATGATCGACCTCGGTTCCTGGCGCGAGGATGCCTCGGCAGCCGCCGCTATGCTACTGCAACATTCGTCGTCGCGGGGGGCGAGGAGGGCCACGCGACCCCTTGGCCGGTTGGAAGTGAGCCTGACACGTGCGCGGGGCGCATGCTAGGCGCATGTGAAGGCTCGGGCTGACGCTGCTCCAGATCGTCCTGGAGTTCGCCAGGCCTGGCCTTTTGGGGCCTCCAGCTACTCACGTCGCCGCCGAAGCTCCGTGCAGCAAGCCTGAGGAGTGGCGGGGTTGAGGACAAGCCTCCCCCCCGCGACGGCGAAGAGAACTCTGCTCCTGGCACGAACGCATCGTCGAGTCCGCGCCGTCGTTGGTGAAAGAAGACCATCGAGGAGGGAAATGGGAATCCGGAGATCACGGAGATGACGCACAGGACCCCTACCTGGCGCACCAACTGTCGGTGTTTCGTATAACCGGCAAGTAAATTTGTAGATATAGGAGATCACGCGCCCCCTCTCCTCGAATGGTTAGACTAAAGAAGCCTCGGATGTATACTGGTTCGGGCTGAATGTCCCTACTTCCAGTTTGTGGTGGATCTCGTTGCTCAGAGTATGGTAGATTACACGCGAGGGCTAAGGACATGCCCTTAGTGCTCGTCCGAACGGGGAAGCTCAGGAGCCTCGAACGATCGTCCGGATCGGGAGAGCAAGCGAGATGAGATATGAAGAATGAGGGAGTTCGCCCTGGTGCCGGGGACCCTGCCTCCCTTTATATAGTCGGAGGGGGCAGGTTACACGAAAATTTGGAGGAAAGAGATGGGGGGTATGCTACGCCTAGGGAGTTCGGTCTTCGGTCCTTGATGGTAGCGGGTCCTGTTCATCCCATCTGGGTTGGTAGACACAGCAGACGTTGTTTCTTCGGAAAAGTCTTGCCCTCTGTCGCTTTGCCGAGATCTTGGCGTCGCTTTGTCTTTGTGTCAGTCGTCGCTCCTTTGTTCCTGACGTGGTGAAGGGACGGGTGTTTGACCCAACGGCTCCTATGCTGCCTTGGGAAGAAACCACCTGTCTCAGTATGGACGTCGAGTCCATGGGTCAAGTGACCAGCTCGAAGTCGACCACCGACGTGGCGGAGGTTGTCGAGGTGAAGTTTGTCGGGACCCTGACTGGGGGCCTTAGTCGGAGCCTTTGGGGTCGCCCGACCGGGGACTCGGTCGAAGCCCCCGGGAAACCTGATCCGGGCTGAGCGATCCGTTGTATCCTCTTGGGCCTGGTTGACTGCGAGAAATACAATCTTGAAATAGACGTATACTTTGTTGTGGGGTATCCCTGGTATGAGTATTCGTCAAGGAGAAACTACTATTGGTAATTTGCGAAGAGTTGACATACCTTTTGGGCAATCTTGCCTGTTGAAGGTATTTGCGATGTCTGACCACTTTGGGAAATTTGGTTTTCCTAGGCGAGTGTCAATATTTCTGACCGCTCTCCTTGCAAACTTGAATTGCCTTTTCGAAGCGTATGAGGATGACCCTCCAAAGGTAACATTAACGTGGTTGTCAGCTTTTGATAACCCATATGTTCATGTAACATCCCTAAATTTGGATTATTTTAATTTAAATGGTTTAATTGAATTTTTGAGAATTTTTGGAATTTATTTGGATTTATTTGAATTTCTGGAATTAACTTTACCTTGAAAATTTATTTAATAATAGAAAAGTTTTAATAAAATATAAATGAAAATATTTTATTTGAGTTCAAAATGCTGTAAAGTATTTTCTAGAATTTTTCTGATATTTTAGAAGCCTCAAATAATTCAAATGAATTTCTAGCATTTCTTTTATTGAAAAACAACTGGAAAATTCGGATGAACAGTAAAGGGCCTGGCCCATTACTGTGCGCGCCACACGGCCCGCTCGGCCGGAAAACCTAAAGCCACCGATCGACAACCGTTGGCTCTTTATCCTCGTTGTGATTCGCGTCGTTTAGCATACTGAGTCGCTCGATCGTCGCCGCGTTTACGCGCGAGATGAGGCCACGTCGCTTAGTTTTGTCTTCCGGTAACGCCACCGCCGCCGCCGCTGCCAAGGGGAAACCGTCGTTTGAGCTCACCTCCCGAGGCTATAAAGCCGGCCGATGACCTCGCGGGAAAGCTCTTCGCCGTGCGCACCTGTTGACCTAATCCACACCGTCCATCTCGCCGCCGTTAAGCCACTGTTGCTCGCCGTAGTCCCGAGTCACTCCGCCATTGTTTGCGCCCTCTCCGGTGACCCTCCGCCGTTGTCGTGACCACCAGAGTACTCCTCGTAACGAGCCGCACCCGTGGATCTACCTCACTTCGCCGGAGCATCACTGGAACGCCGTGTGCGTGGTCGTCTTCTTCCTCTCCGGCAACCCATCTTCGCCGCGCCTTCGCCGGAACATGGAGCTTTGACCGCTGTCCGATCTTCGCCGAACGTTTGCGATTGCGCCACGTCGCCACCAAAGCAGTGAGTCTCATCTTCACCTCTTAGCCGTAGATCTAGAGATGAATGGCTAGGATAGCGCCACATGCCCGTAGCGGGATCGCCCACGTGTGCTTTAATGTTAGTCGTTGGATTCGTGTTGGATGGCCTAGATCTAGCCACGTAGCCATAGTACAGTAAACATCATCTTCAATTGTCCGCTGTTAGATCTAGATCGAGTGATTCTAGTATAGCCACGTAGTGTAATTAATTGTAGCCGTTGGATCTGTACCGATAGCGTAGGATTGATTTGATCTAGATCGTTGGATCTTGGACGTACGGTGCGGATACATCCACGCGTCGCGCACCGGGGCATCCACGTCGCTAGTCACGTCGCGTATGTTAGATTTAATCCGGGCTGTCGGTTTTTGAATCCACGGTCTGGATTGCACCGCGCGCCGAGCCAGTCTCGAGTCGACGCGTGTCGCACGGAAACCCTAGCGCTGTTGAAATCCCGCCGTTGAATCTAGCGTGCGATCAAGATTGTGCCACGTGTCGCTCGGGAACTAAGGAGTCCGAATACTTCTAGCCGTTCAATTTAGATCCATCGAGTAATATTGTGCCACGTGTCGACTCCGGAGTAAATCCGAGCCGAATCGTCGCATGAATCGTGGCCGTCCATTTTTAATCGGACGGTTGAGATTAGATCAAGCCGCGGGTTGATAATTCGTTGACACGTGTAGCGACCAGATCATGCCACGTGTCATGCTAACGTCATCAGTGGGGCCCACTTATCGGTCTTGCACGATGAATCTTGACGTCGGCGATGGCGTCATCTTGGCGTCATAATTCCGATTTTTCTTTAATAAATATTCGGCCGAAAATGTTTTCGATGCTGATGTCATCATTAGTTATGCTGACGTCATAAAAGCCGAATTTTCCGTATAAAAATAAATGAAGAAATTCGGTTTATTCTTTTTGATTTATTTTAAAACTTTAAATGGCTATAACTTTTGCGTTTTAACTCCGATTTGAGTGATTTCAATTTCTAAAAATTTGTAAAATCAAGATCTATTTATTGGTGAATTTTGTGGAATTTTTAGAGTTGAGTTTGCTCTCTGAAAAATATTTATTGTGTGAACTTATGATTTGCGTAGACGTTGATTTGCCGGAGACTTACGAGGGGGAATTCTTAGAGCAAGATCAAGCTTCGAGTCAGGATCAGCAACTTTTTGAAGGCAAGTTATGCTTTGACCATGTTGCTCCTAAATTTTGAAAATGTATTTTATTTCAAACTATGCATGCTAATTCAACTAAAAATGGATTTAAATATTTTGGGTGAATTAGCTAATCAACCTAATTGTTTATGTCACCTTGTTATTATTATTCATATGCTATGATTCCTTTGATAACCTAAGTTTGGTAATATTAGTTGGTTGATAATATTATGCCAACACGGGATGCTAGACCGTGAATAGTTGCTTAGCCATGCTTATAACGCGAACAATTCTATTTGGATTACAAAAGTAACATTGACTAAAGAATAGTGAATGCATTTTGATAAAAGGTGGAATGATGTTGGTATTGAAACTGGAATGTAGAGACCTGTGTGGTTCTGCATGAAAGATGATTCTGAGCATGTGTTGCAGTTAAATAACTTGGGGTGGAATTGATTTAGACTGGGGCAAGTGGACCGAGACTTTGTGCCAGGTGGGCCTGTGTGGCAACTGGGGTGGGTTGAGTGTTGTGAGGGCTGTGTGCCAAAATCTGAGAGAAGAAAGTCTTGCCTTGGTCAGTTAAGGACCTTACCTTGCAAGCCTTTGACCTGAGTCTCTCGTACAACCACATGTCTGAATGGGAAGACCTAGTTTAGTAGGATTCTGATGTCTTACCTTTGATACCTCGGGGCGGAAATTACACGGGGGTAACTGTACGGGGGAGCGTGCCTGTGCTACGGCTTGGTACCCTATCCAACGTTGTTTGTCAGCCCTATACTTCGGCTCTGTGTGAGGCAAGTGATAGTGGAGGCAACACGGAGAGGTTCTTAGGCTAAGATAGAAGTTTCTGAAAAACTTTGTTACGGTCAATCACCTGTGTGGTGAGCGACTGTATCTTGTGGGTAAAGTGTACAACCTCTGCAGAGTGAAAAAGCATTGAATAGCCGAGTCCACGATCTTGGACAATGCTCGGAATTACTGATCAAGGGTAGTGTTTGAAAATAAAATGGGGTGAAAGGTGTGCGGGGTTAATGATGAATGTTGATTAAGGACTGTGTGTCCAAAATATTGAGGAAAACAACTTGAGATATATTAGTTATATGGTTTGATGCTTTCAATCTAATTAAATATCTCTTTAAAATAATGAAGCAAAACAAAATAACCAATAGAGCCATTCCTTTGTAACAAGCCATGCATGTAGTAATAGCACTGCATTCTGTGCATTACTTGTTGACTACGGTGTGTACTCACCCTTGCGGACAAAATTTACGAGAGGAGGAGACTACACGGCTTATGAAGAGAATGCGTCGAGGCCGGAAACTAGGGAGCAAACCTCTGTCAAGGAGTCTGTGGCATTGGAAGATCACTACGTCGTTTAATTTCCGCTGTTGTTTACTGTTTACTCTGAATAATGTAAGCCCTGCGTGGCAAACTATTGTAAGGGACCATAAGGTCGTAGAACTCGTTTATATATGTGATTGAAGTAATTACTTGTTATTCCGCCGTGTATGATGTGATGCTTTAACCCTGTTTAGCCTGTGTGCACTAGCGCGATCCTGGACTAGTGCTGAATACACAGAGTGTCCGGATTTGCAAATTCGGGGCACGACAGTTCATCACCATTAGCATCTTTGCAGCCCCGACCTTCTAGTAAGGTCGGCATTGGTCCCTTTTTAGAGTAAAAATCTTCCATGCACCTCTACAAGGTACGAAAATTACGCAAATCATGTCCTGGTGCATTATGCAGAGGACACCAGTGACTATTACTAGTGGTCACACCGGTGTTTTTGGAAGTAATCTGGTCATCTTGCTGACTAGCTTTTTTCTCCCAAGGTCCTTTCTCCTTAGAGTATGCAGGTCGTTCTGAAATATCTGTGACCTCTCTTTGAACATTATTTTTGTTCTTTTTCTTATTTTTTCCCTTACAGTCTTTGGGTTTGGATGTCTTTTTGGACCTTTTATCCTCTAATTCCTATAGACCATGTTGTGGTAGTGTGTGACCCTTATCGACCATACGATTCCATTCAATGGCCTCATATGCGTCCGAATGCCGATTTGCCATATTGAATAATTTTGATATGGTAGAAAATGGATGAATATTGAGGTCTTATGTAAAACATTTGTAGCGTACAGCCTGTTTAAATGCACGAATTACAAAATCGTTAGAAATATTTGGAATGGTATAGTGAACTTCTACAAACCTTTCAATGAACTGATAAATTCTCACTAGAATTTTGACAAAAATGATGTAAATCATCTTCCTTTACTGGTTTTGCGTAACAACTTTTAAAGTTATTTAGAATTGTATGGCACAAGTTTTCTCAACTAAAAATAGACCATTCTGGCTGATTGAATAGCCAAGTTCTTGTAGGTCCTTTCAAAATAGTAGTAAGATAGTTGGTCATTACCTTCTCAACACCATCAGCTGCTTGGATAACGGTGGTATAAACTTGCAAGAATTCTGATGGGTTTTAGGTCCCATCGAAGCTTTCCAGATGACTCGACTTGAACTTCTCAGCCAAGTTCTTGTAGATCCTTTCAAAACAATAGTGAGATAGTTGGTCATTACCTTCACATCGCCATCAGCTGCTTGGATGACGATGGTATAAGCTTGCAAGAATTCTGATGGGTTTTAGGTCCCATCGAAGCTTTCCAGATTTCCTGACTTGAACTTCTCAAGCCAGGCAACATCTCAAAGTCCTAGGGAAAAGGCTTTGCATCCTGTATGAAGTCCCAAATATGATCGTATGTTAGGAATATTTTCTGTATATTCAGGAGAATGAGGTCATCACCGATTATAGTTAGGAATTTCACCTGGGGTTAGGCGTTCGAAGATGCTTCTTCGCTGTGGTTCATTTCTCCACTGTTTATTGGTGCCTTGCTGGCACTGACTAGATAAAGAATGTTCCATACGAGAATCAGTTTGAGATCTTGCGAATAAGGATGCAACCTGTACTTCATCAGCACTTCTTGTCGATCAGCGGCTATGGATTTAATAATTGTTACATTGAGCGCATTATCCCCCTCCGTTGGTTGGTTTAGAATTGCATTGGTTAGAATGCAAATTCTTTCTACAGGGGTAGCCTCTTGTGAACTACTAGGAACTAAGTTGAGGTCCCTTATCATCACTCTTAGGGGTGGCGGTGTGATCAGGAGCAACCACTAGGGTTGACTACCCGAGACATCGGGTCTCCATAGGTTCCTGACTGATTACTATGGCACAAACATTTGGCCTCATCCATGGCTTTTTGCATTGCCACCATGAGTTGTTCATGTTGATCTTAAATGGCTTTTTCTGCCAATTTATGGGCTTCACACTCTTCGCGTTTCGCTCGTTGTTCGTCTGTCTCACTTGTATCCGCACAAGTGTAGAACCCAAAGTGGACAGAGGGTGTAAGTGCCCCATCTTCATTGAAAGAAGGGGTGTAGTCGAGTCCTCGGAGACAATCTTTCGAAGTTGAGCTCTCTAAAATGTTATCATCATTTTGGAGAGCGTGATCATTATCGACCTCCTTAGGATATGCTTCACGAACATCTGCCTCTGGAATTGGAGCAGGAATGGGATTGTGCTCATTTTTTGATTTCTTAGGTAGTGGCACTTCCGTTTCAACCTCATGTATATTGGCCTCGATTGCCGATAATTCTGCTTTAGTAACATATTCAGAATAGAAATCACATTTACATTCTTCTTTTAAGAGATAGTTGCTGGCGTTGAGACCAGCATAGTCGATGAGGTCGAACAAGTTTTCTTCATCCATTGCCAAGAATGGCAAGGCATGCTTTTCACAATCTTATCTACTACAGTCCCTCCTTCTAGCGCCAACTGTCAATGTTCAAGATCTAGAGTCTCTAGATCGAAATTATAAAAATATACTCGTGGGTTTCTAGTGTAACAAGATTGTAAATGAGAGATGGGGATTGCTTCTTTATTATCCAAACGGTCTAACAGAGTACAAGTGTCTTAGTCTAAGAAAAGAAAATTTGATTACAATTGCAATTACAATTGTCCCTCTCATGGTAGTGCGAATGGGCATCCTATTTATGTTGGATGAAGAGGCAGCAGTTGTGGTCCAAAAGGTGTCTTATAGCCGAGAGTTGCTTTTCCACCAAACAGTGTCTTCTCATCAAATGGTGTTTTTTCCAAGTGAAGGATCGAGATGGCAATCAGAGGGGGGGTGAATGATCCCAAATTAAAATTTTCCCTCACTCAGGACACTCCAACCAAGCCCACAAAAGAAACATTCAATAACAAACCTAAAGGTGTAATTTTCCCTGTATGGCCGGTGCTACCACAAGAGCACCAATAGCACTGGAGGCTGGTATGACCACACTACGGGTGGTATGACCGGGCTCAAGAACAGCACAAAAATCAGCACAAACTCCAAAAGCAGAAATGATGCAACTTTTGATCGTTGGTCCAAAACTCATGAAACTTGGCATGCATCTTCGTATGGAGGTTAGGAACCTATTCCAACCTTCAATCCTAGGGATTGACATTAAAGTTTTAACCTTTTTCGAATCGAAGAAAGAATGCACCAAGTTTGAGCAAAAGCCTAAAAAGTTGATCTTGAACTTGCTCATAGGGTTTTAATGATCAAGATGATCTTGGATGACATCCCACAAGTCAAGGCAAGCAAGAACACAAGTTAAGAACAACAAAACCCAATCTATTAAGAATGATCTTTGAGGAAACAAAAGATCGGTTTCTTGTAAGAAAGAACACAAGAGTTGCCTACATGATTGGGATATGGTCTGAAGAAGACTCATCCATCAATCATACATCCTCGGCACAAAATCCACAAGAATTTAGAAGAAGGGAAGGCAAATCCAAATATGCGGAAAGTAAATTACAAGAATGTAAATTGCGGAATTTTAGTGCGGAATTTAAGACTTAAAGTAAATGTGCAAAGTAAATTCAAGCATAAGAGAATGATTTGCATTTCTGGGAGGAAGGTTTACAAAGCCTCACAACAAAGTGGGCAAAGCTCAAAGAAGCACAAAACCTCTAAAACCTTCAAGAGGGAGAGCTACCCCTATCCCTCTATTTATACTACCCTTGAGCCATCCTCCACCCTTAGATGGATTCCTTCAACCCTAAGGAGCATACCAAGGGTTAGGATTGACTCACTCACACAACCATACATAGGCTAACCCAAAACCCAACAAGCATACCGGGTTTTGTAGGCTTTTCAAAGTATACTAATTAGACCCGCTACTCTATCACCTAGACCGCGATCCAATAGCCCTCCTTGATCCGAGTAGCTCCAGTTAGCATCTCATATGTTTCTTGTCTTCTAGGTTTGCAATGACTCTGTCTCCGATCATCTTCTAGTGATCCTCGACCGTCTAGACCTCTGACGCACCTTGCCTTGTCCTGGCCACCCTTCACCTCACCATGATCAAGCACTGACATTCTGTAACATCAAAAATAAGGAAACAAATCACATAACAATGTCCAAAAAAGATATGCAATGAATTTCATCAAAAATCATAATTTTTAGTTCAAACTCACTCATAAGTGCTGCTCCGCCCCACACAAAAATCCCAAAATATTGCTCTTTGGAAAAAACACACCGGCCTGAGGCCGGCACCACTGATCAGTGCTACCGCCCTTGGCCAGTGCACCGCAAATTCTGGCACTTCTCCCAATTGCTTTATATTTCGATTTAAACTTCAAATTAACCTCAAACTTAAGCACCACATACTTAAATGATGTCAATAACTCATCACAATCATAGGTAGACCTCCACATGGTCTTTTACCAAGCATAACATCCAAATAGTTGCGTGTATCTACTAGATATCTACCCGCACAGAGACATGTGCAGGGATTACCGTTTGTCTCGACCAATTACATTGGTTGGGGTGACTACACTGGTCGGGAATGACTAGTGTAAAGCAATATTATAGACTATCTTAACTGAACTAGTCAAAGACGTAATCGTCCAATTAAGTGTGGGTTTTGTTCTATGTTATGGACTTTGTACATTGTAGGCCTATTAATAAAGTATGGTTTCTAACCGTTGAGGGCAAAAGAAAATTAAGCTTTTAATCCTCGTTAGGCATGACGTAGGCATATCACAGCTTTGGTTTGAGTTTTTTTGTTACAATTTTAGACAAAAATTATGAAAAGTTTGACAACAAAAGTGAAACAAGAACTACCTCAATAATGCAACAAGCACAAGTTGATTCAAGCGCTTCAAGTGTGCAAAATAAGCTAAAAGGCAAGTGTCTGTTTTGCCTTCCGAAGTACTGAGCAGATCGTAATAGAACCCATGAGTTGAGATTAATCACTATCTTGACACAACCTTTTTGGATAATGAATAAAATTTAGTTTTTTCTCCAATATTTGTGTCCATTTCCCTAGCCTCGTGTGTCTTCAACTCCTTTCCTCACCTTGCAATATTGCAAATAGACCGAGCATGGGCCAATACGGAACAAAGGTGGCACGACGTGCCAATGGGCCATGCCTGGTTCACCGAGGCGGGTCGGGCCGATACGGCATGGCATGGTAGGCTGGCTAGACTATGACAGCACGGCATGATTTAGGCCCAGCAAGGTGCCCAGGTCTACTCCTGGGTGCATTGTTCCAATCATTCTCGAGCACGAGGTTCCTAGTGTTCTTGGACATGAAGTCCCAAGCTTATATATGTGTTGTTTAATTTCATTCTTAGCATGAATTTATTGTAGTGTAGACTGTTAATGTTATGTAAATTATCTTTTATGAGTAGTACATCGAGGAAAGGTGTTGTTGAAATCTTATAATAGCAATTTAAATTTGGAGTGAATGTGGATAGTAGTAGCATTCTAGACTCAGTGTTGGGCTTGCATGTTAAATAAAGCATAAAAATTCCTTATTTTACTTGTCACAGTTACATTTGAATATGGGGCAAAAAAACCATACATGCCTAAATCAGCAAATTGAAGCCCAGTGAACACCTAGCAGCTCATTGGGTGGTACTCCCCCTGTTCACATTCAGTTTTGACTTTGATAGATAGAACTTTGAGTGTTATTTTTTTAAGCAACATAAAATCAAATAGCTATAAATGTGGTATATTATTAAGGTACTTTGATTATAAATCTAACAATATCACTTTTACGAAACATGATTAGATATTTAAAAAATTATCGTTGGTTAAAGCTCGATGACGCAAAGTCAAAATTGATAAGGAACCATTCAACGGTTGCCAAAGTCATGATCTTCCCATGCCACAGAAGTTACCAGTTTGGCCTCGTTCAATGCAAAGATTTTACTAGTTTGGCCTCATTACATTTTTCTTTCTGGCCCGTAGATGAAAGTGGCAGTGAAGGTCTATTTATGGGTTGTTTAATTTGAGGGATGGGATGATGAGTAGATCATCTGTTCCTAGCTCAGAACCTAACTATCTTGTTTGATTTGAGGAATGGAATAGGTTAGTCTATCGCCACCTTATCTCTCCTAAGAACAAGATTAGTACAAAATGAGGAATGATACTATCTCACAAAATTTTATAGGATTATCTAATGACGGACCAACCCATCCTTAGATGAAATGATCCCTCAGTCCAAACACTCAATTAGCCTCCATAGCAAAGATGTAGTTTGGCCTCATTACTTTTTTTTTTCTAGCTCCAACCCTGCTGTTCACCGTGTGTCTGGCGTTTACCCCCCTACCATCTACTTTCGGTATCACGTTCTCGTTGGGCAGCAGCATATGGAGTTGAGAGGAGTGATCAAGAAGCGCGCGAGAGAGAGAATACGAGGCAATTTTTAAAATTTTATTCACCAACTCGTCACAACAACGTGTTTTACCCAGCAAGTGGATCCGTCCATATTTTTCAAAACCTGTCGTTCGGCAAAACCTAGGATTGACTCCGAAGATAAACAAGCGATTTCCACACTCTGAATGCATCGACGTAATGAAGTCTAAATAATCATCAGGAAACACATGCACTGTATTGATAACCAATCAGCAGCAACCCATAAACAAAACATCACTTAAGAAACCAATAATCTTTATAATCCATCACCATGAAGTCCTCTTAGTAAACGTCCTATGGAAAAGCAAAAGAATTTTAGAAGCTCGACATAACAAATGGTTTGATGCTAAAGATTCAACATGGTTTCCAATGTTGAGCATTCCTTTTCTCTCCATACCCTCCATGCCGTCATGATGATCGTCGTGAACAGCCAACGGAAACAAATTAGAGGAAAAAAATTGCTGGGCAGAGTATGTAGATCTGTCTCGACAAGTGCCCTACTTGATATACTGGGAGACCCACTTGAACCCATCACCATAGCCCATCTTGCGGACAACACTGCACATGAACACCTCAAGAGGCCGGACGTTAGAGTCGACTAGGTTGACCTTGCCCTTCCCAGTCGTGAAGTTGCTAAGGCCTAGGTGATACCGCAGCTCCTCTTCAGAGGCGGCACATGGAATGTCAATTTTGTTACCAAGGATGAGAAATGGGACATTTGCCAAGGAATCATCGGACAGGAGGGCATCAAGCTCCTTTTTTGACTCAGCAAAGCGCTCCTTATCGTACGCGTCTACCAAGTATACTACAGCATCAACCTGTTGGGACAACGACAAATGAGAATGATCAATAAGAGCAAATGCATCTGCAAAGTAAATAAAACAGCCAGCAGAGAGCTGCAGATGGAACACAGGGAAAAAAAGGTCCCACATTTGTAGAAAGAGTGGAAGTGGACACCAAAGAGGTTAGACAAATATATAATGCCATTAGCATGGAAAATGATATGTTATGCCCACTGTTCCATGCAAAGGGTATACGAGAGTATCTTAAATTTGGGTAGTTTGAGAACTTAGGGTGTGTTTAGTTTGTCTCAAACCAACCCTGCCACTGCCAAAATTTTGGCTGCCCACAATTTGGCAAAAGATTGGCAAGAAATACATGGGACATGACCATAGAGCCATAGGCTTGCCAAAATTTTGGCAACCATCCAAACAAGGGCCAAATTGATGAGGCTAGCCAAATTTTGTCAAGGTTGGTTTGGGCACAAACCAAGCACACACAGCCGCGTAAACAAAATTGGGATGCCTCTTCATAGTAACCTGTGATAACCAAATGCTCCAAAAAATATGCACAGCAAAATAAACATACTACAGAAACAGATATCATATTATTGCAGTGTAGAGAAGATAACACAAAAACTGCCAGCTCTAAGCAAAGGCATATGTATCACACGATGGTTTGTCACTTCATAACTAAAAATCTAGCATGCATCTTAAAGCATTGACTATGGAAAACAAAGCAAATTATAATACAATTGAATGAAGATTGGAATTTTAAGCAGATAAAGCTTTGAAGTAACAAAAGTAGCGGAAGTTGCATGATTCGTGCGACACACAAGAGAACATGCAGCTTTAAATAACACAAGCTGTAAATTACACATGTCAAGGTGATTGCAAATACTACTCATAAACAAAAGAATACAGAGAGGAATAGAGATAGTATTTACACCCTTCATGTTCTAATCCTTCATACTTGGCTCCTTGCATTAAGACTAAACACTTTAAAACTGTAAAGTGACAATAGTGTGTCAACACCCAATGCCGCCAATGGCCTCAAGTATACCCGCAAAAGGAACATAAAGCATGCATGTTTGAATAAACGATCTTCTGAATACTAATTCTCCATGCATTTCCTCACTTTATGCAAGCCAGCCCACATCAAAAACAACAATTTAACAGATGGACGAGCTTAATTTTCCGCCGATCTGCTGAGATGGCGACTAATGCTATTCCAATGCGACAAAGCTCATAATAAACAAGGACTTTCTTTTAGCACGAACACTGCTATATATTTAACAAACCTTCCGGTATTTCATTGGAGCTACCGCCTTCCCTCTAAAATTTTCAAGTCAAACTATGCAAAACTCCTAAACAAGATCCCATTCCGCCAATTCAGTGATTTCCTACATTCCTAGCACAACGGGTAAAAATTAAACCACAACCTTTCTAGCCTATGGATAGATAAATAATTCCTTCATAATTAAACGCGCAAATTGACACGCATGGCACGAAAACCGATATCCGTCGCCTAGATCTGAGAAAGCCAATACAAGAAGATAGTATAGGATTGACAGGCATCTGATACCTTCGCGTAGTAGTCTTTCCAGACGCGGCGGGCGATCTGGTGGCCGCCGAGGTCGAAGGCCTTGAACTTGATCTTGCCGATGCTGAGCTCCTCCGACGTCGGGTGTTGCGTCGGCTGGTGCTGCACCAACCGCTGCATCCGTCCAAGCACGTACGAATACACACACAGACCCCCCGATCAGATCTACCAAACCAAGAAAGGAACAGAACGGATCGGATCTGGGGAGATGAGGCGCGGGGTAGGTACCTCGTCCTTGAGCATGTGGAGGAGCGTGGTCTTGCCGGCGTTGTCTAGGCCGAGGAAGAGGATCTTGGCCTCTTTCTGCCACAGCCCGAGCGAGGCCAGCACCCCGTAGAACCAGTCCCACAGGAACATATCAGCCGCCTCTGCCCCGCTCCCTTCCCCTCCCTGGGGCCTTCCTGCTCCGTTCCCGGGGACAGCGCCGGGGCGCGCAGTGGAATGGGCGGATCCAAGGGATCAGGGAGAGAAAACCGAGGAAAGGAGGGAGGCGAGGACGGATCTGAATCTCCCTTTGCTTGCCTGTCTATTCTACGCTTGGTTGGGGTTGGGGAAGAGAGGAAGGAGAGTCATTAAGACATTAACCGCTGGGCGTGAGAATTGAAGGTGAAGGTGAGCGCCGTGCGTGCTGCACTGCGCGTGGTGCCGACCGGGTTTTCCTTCCTCCTGTCTCAAGCGAACCGTAGTAGCAGTATACGTGATCTAGGGTGGAAAACGAGTCAACTTAGTTTGATCAAACTTATTAAGATAATGAGTTACATCGATTTGATTCGTCATCTTAATGAATTTAAATCTCAGTTCGGCTCAACTCGTTAAACTCATGAGTTAGCTTATTAAACTCATTAAACTCGATATTGCTATCTGAAAGGAGGATTGCTGCTAAGAGTTGAGACTATACGGTATGCTATATATTATCATTCTCGTCTCACACATATACAGCTATACTTAGCGACTTGGAGGACTCGTTAAACTCGCGAGTTGGCTCGTTTAACTCGTGAGTTAGCTTATTTAACTCGTTATATAAATGAGTTCAAATCATAACTCGACTCAACTCATTAAGGAACAAGTTTGAATCGAGTCGAGCCGACTTTACGAGTACTCATTTAACTTATGAGTTTCGAGTTTTTTTTCCACTCTTAACATGCTGTCCATACATGCTAATAGAGAGCTCCGTTTGTTTCAGCTTTTGCTTAAAAAGAAAATAGATTGTTTGTCACACGGAAGGAATCTTGATAGTTTCTCCTATAATCAGAAGTTGCCCTCTACGTAGAATCAGAATCTGGCTGAAACCTGATTCTTGCTAATCTCTACTACTTCTAATTACGAGTTAGTGGCAGTGGCCCGTTCTCCCCCTCCTCCGGCATACTACGAAACCGTCATTGTCCTGATCTTCTATACATTGGCGAATGGAGAAAGTTTTAATTTGGTTGGATATGCATGCATGCGTGATCTGCGACGTATCAGACTCTTATCTAAATTAGCTGATTCTATTTCCAAATACTGCACAGTCGATTTTTTTCCCATATACTACACGCATACAACTTCTAAGTTATTATGTGCCTTTTGAGTTGCTATATGCATCAGTTCCATTAAATATTTACTTGCATTTGTAGATATAATCATCTTTTCTTTTTATCTAATCACGTATGGACTTGATTATGGCCGGCAATAGTATGCGCACGGCTATGCATGACGCAACTAGATAATTTGTTATCTCTATCCCTACCTCTACTAATTCTAATTAGGAGTTGGTGGTGGTACGCTCGTTCTCCACCCTCACCTCGACACGTGTGCGCACCCGCATGACTGAGTGGGAAGCGGGCAGTGGCCACCCCGGTAGATTGGATTGGATTATCCCATCGCGGGAGGTAAATGAATATGTATGACTCATTTATTGCTTTCCTTTATGCTATTGATCTGGCATTCAAATCGGCGGCGATTTCTCCCGGTACTTTTCGGATTGGATTAATTAATTCCCTTCCAAAGGAAGCAGAACTCCGATTCATGAAGTTGGGTCTCTTCTCACCTATTTCCCTTTTGTTGCCTTCCTTATTTGACGATTTTTTAATTTGGATTCCATAGATATCTACTCAGTTGCTGAATCTATAATAACCCTACCATTTCGTGCCTCTCATACAAATGTGTTGAGTTTATCCGTTGAGCGAGATAATGGATGACCTTCCTGATCTCATCGATAAGGTGCAAGGGTAGATCACCAGTGGTGGGCGGTGAGATAGGCTGGCGGCGCTGCTGGAGTTCGCCACGGTGGATGATGTCAATAGGTTGAGGAAGACAAGGAGGCAGTGGAGCTGGTTGATTGGGTGGGGCTATGGCATGGACGAAGCAAGGCATACGAGCCACGCACGCCGCTGATGGTGGCATTCACATACGGATGACGTTTACCTCTTCAATGCCTTTGCGCCCATGGGGCAGCAGGTGATGCCTCTTTCGGTCGATCGATCGATCTCAAATTATAGCGTTACAAATTTACAATCTCAAGTGTTGTGATGTTATTATTTAAATTTATGAAATTAAAGATAATTTAAGCTCGAATTTGTAAATAAGTGCTTGGAATTTGTATGCTTTGATGAATTGATTTAAACATTTAACCATTGCATATTTAGAGCAAACATTATTATTCAAATAAGATTAGTACTATTTGCGAATAATTTTTTATTGCAAATTGAGTTTCCATTGCATCGCACGGGCACATAGCTAGTTCTTATTGATTCTCACTGATCTGGTTCAGAACTTAGAAATCGCAGTCAGTCTGGCCTGATTCTCCCACAATCAGAAGCAGCTTCTTCCATAATTTAAAATCCATAATCCAAAAGCTGAAACGAATTGAGCTAATTGTAAAGGATTCTTTAAAGAGGACGATATATTGATATATCTCATCAAGCACAATAGTAAGCCGTACAATAAACATTAATTTTTTATTACACATCTAACAAACTATATATATACGAGCTAGTAAATAAATTAAATTGAAAATAGATGCCCATATTTTTTCACAAATGTGTTCTCCATTTCGGTCATACTAGAAATGTAATTACTGTAACTTTTCAGAATTTGCTAAGCTTATGGCTAAAACGAACGAATGAAGTGTAGAACGAAGTAAAAAAAGGTACATCACAGAATCATAATCATCATCATTACATTACCTATATGCGCAAGATTTCAAGCCAAACCGGGAAGCCACGTGTCGCTTTGGCGTTTTTTGAAAAAGCCCTTCCATTTCTCAAATTACGGATAGGTCCTGTCGCGATTTTTGTGAGACAAGAATATTTTTTAAGCCGCGTTCGGGTCCTGACCGGTATTTTTCTGGAAAAAGCCTCCCGTTAGTTTCAAATCACGAACAAGCCCTTTTCTAATTTTTCAGGATAGCGAACAGGTCCAAAAAAATAACATCTGGGTCCCTGCTTCTTACGTTCAGGTCCTTTCTCCGTTTTTCCCGAAAAAAATGTTTTCGCCACCAGAAAAACCCGGAAAATTTTTTTTCGCCACCCAAAAAAAACGGAAAATTTTTTTTCGTCACCAAAAAAATCCAGATTCATCGAAGTTTTATAGCAACTAATGTATTTGCCAACGGATCGTAACCGCGAGTTTTTTTTAAAAAAATGTAGATTCGTCATCAACTTATGTATTTGCCAATGGATCGTAACCGCAGGTTTTTTTAAAAAAAATGTAGATTCGTCCGCATATTTATAGCGACCCGTGGATTCGCCGGTGGGTCCTAACGACCCGTTTTTTTTAATTAAAACAAAAGCCTCAAGCATTAGCGATAAACCATAGACATTAGTCATATTCTCGTTCGATTTTTTTTTTCAACAACATCAAACATGGAATCTAACACGGCAATAACCCAAGCGAGAAGCTTTTTATTGTTATCCAAGTTCCCTAAAATTAGTATTAATAGTTTTTTGACATCGGAGAAGAAAAGTTTTTGAAAGACTGAAATTTTTTAGATGTTTTTGAGCCAAAACCGAATATAGATAATTAAAAAAGAAAAAAACAAAAACAATAGCAAGCTGCGGCCAACAGACGTTTAAGCCCAATAGCCCGGTCTCACCCATGAAGAATCTCCCACGTTTAACGAGATTCCCCATGTTTCCGACATCATTATTGTCCTCCCGACAGTCCTCTTGAACCTCCTCTCCACCTTGCGTCGTTGTTGGCCAGATCAGGCAGCTGCTGGCCTTCAAATCGTCGTCGGAGGTTGATAATCAGTCAATAACCGTCAAAAATCGCTTCCCTGTAGCGATAATCGAACAGCGTGTGGAAATCTACAGCTGTGATGATTTTCTTCAAAAACTAATTGATTTCAGTTGAATCTGAGTGATTTTCGGTGGCAATAGCTCAATACAAAACACTCTCATGTAGTCTGAAACTTGATGAAAGGATCATAAGGATTAATCATGTTTATCTTTACTACTTCTAATTACGAGTTGGTGGCGGTGGTCCGTTCTCCCTCCTCCCCGGGCATACCCACGAAATGGAGAAAGTTTTAATTCGGATGGATATGCATGCATGCGTGATCTACGGCTCATCAAACTTCAATCAGCCAATTATATTTCCAAATACTGTTGGGCTGATTCTTTTTTCATATACTGAACGCATACAGTTTCTGAGTTACCATATGGTTTTAAGTTGCCATATGCATCCTTTTCATTAAATATTTACTTGCATGTGTAGATAAGATCATCTTTTCTTTTATCTAATCATGTATGGACTTGATTTCGGCTAAGCCAGCAGCATACGCACGACCATACATGACGTGATTAGATAAGTTTGTTATCTCTATCTTTACTAATTCTAATTAGGAGTTGGTAGTGGTATGTCACCCTCACATCGACAAGTGTGCGCACCCGCGTGACTAAGTGGGAAATAGGTAGTAGCCACCCTGGTAGATTGGATTGGATCATTCCGTCGCCGAAGGTAAATGAATATACATGACTCATTTAT
Organism: Guadua angustifolia; assembly: GCA_036346375.1. NCBI lineage: Eukaryota > Viridiplantae > Streptophyta > Magnoliopsida > Poales > Poaceae > Guadua > Guadua angustifolia. The sequence continues at coordinate 63,714,974 of CM070500.1, forward strand.
TTCTTTCATTTCTCCCATTGATTTGGCATTCGAATCAGCGGCGATTGCTCTCGATACTTTTTAGATTGGATTGATTAATTCTCTTCCGAAGAAAGCAGGGCTCCGATTCATGGAGTTGGGTCTCTTCTCACCTCTTTCTCTTTTGTTGCCTTCCTTATTCGACAATTTCTTAATCTGGATTCCCTAGATATCTCCTCGGTTGCTGAATCTATATTATCCCACTGCTTTTTGCCTTTTCTGCAGATATGCTAAACTTATCCATTGAGCAGAGGTAATGGGCAACCTTTATGATCTCGTCGATGAGGTGCAGGGGTAGGTCGCTAGTGGTGAGCGGTGAGATAGGCTGGTAGTGTTGCTGGAGCTCGCGTGCGATGGATGATGTCTGTTGGGGCTAGAATATGCAAATCTGAACCCTTTGTATATTCTGCACTAGTCTAGGATCACGCTAGTCCACACAGGCTCAACATAGGTGCATATCACAATCATACACTGCGATAATATAATAAAGACTTTATCAAGTTCAATATAACTGTTAAATGACCTTAAGATCCACCTTACAAGAATACGCCATGCAGGGCTAAGACTGAAAGTAAATGAATAAACTACAGCGGAAAAATCAAAAGCGTAGAAACCCTTCAACTGCCACAGGTAACTGACAAGATTCGCACCCTAGTTGTTCGCCTCCACGTGGAACTCCTCCTCAAAAGCAGGCATTGCTTCTTCTTCAACTGATGAAGTTTGGTTGCAAGGGGTGAGTACATAAAGCACTCAACAAGCCGTGCACAGAATGCAAGTCTATATACTACATGCATGGCTTAGTACAAAGGATAGGCTACAAGGTTACTTTGTGTCGGGACCCGAATATGCAAATCCGGATCCTCTGTGTATACTGCACTAGTTCAGGATCACGCTAGAGCACACAGGCTCAACATTAGTGAATATCACAATCATACACAACGTAAATAAGATAAAAGACATAATATACTGAATATTACCAGTTGTACGACCTTATAGTCAACTTACTTAACAATGCCTCACAAGGCTGAACAACAAATCGAACTGCAGCGGAATGAAGACGTAGATAAACCCCTCAGTATACCATAGGCAACTGACAAGACTCGCACCCTAAACATTCGTCTCTCCATGATACTCCTTCTTCAGCACTGATGATGTTTGTAGGCAAGGGTGAGTACACCAACACGTACTCAACAAGTTGTGCACAGAATGCAATCCTATCATAGCTATATGCAGGCTTATTCCAAAGGAAAGGTTAACAATGGTTATTTGCAACTAAGCAGCATTTATAAACAAGTACAGTAAATAGATTTGAAATGACAGTAAAACAAATAACAGTAATAGATAGATTCAGTATTTCTTAAGTAAACCAAGTTTCCAGTCCTAAGTCAAGATTCAATTTTTCCATGACAACCTGCCATCCATCCCAAATTTTCAAAAAGTCTAACCCTTGACTGTAATCCCCGAGCTTTGCTCAATACCGTGAGCACGGCTATCCGAATAGTTTGTACACTCTGCAGAGGTTATGCACTTTACCCACATGACATGATAATCTCTTTTGTGCTCGCCATTATCACACTTCCTTTGGTGTGCTTGGCAGAGAATCATGACAAAGCCTTTACAATGCTCTGTCTTAACTTCGATTACTACCCGCTAAGGTTTCAACACTGAAGGGTCTGATAACCACAACAGGGCCCCCTCTCTTGCGCCATCTGGGTTCATTAAAAGGATGAACCACCCCACCATCTTGGTAGTACCAAAGCTAAGACATTGCAAATTAGTCAGCTAGGCTGCCCCATAACAGACATGTGGTTGCACGATTGACTCAGGTCAAAGACTCGCAAGGTGTCCTTATGGTTTGATCAAAGCAAGACATACACATACCCTTTGCCCATCGGGCCCACCCTGGCATCCTGCCCTTGCCACTTGCTCCGACCCAAAATCATAACCACCCCAGTTGATTACCAAGCACCACGTGCCATCAACAATTCAATATCGTTGCGTGACATCCATTGCCACCACAACTCAATCTCATCGTGTGACCACACATGACACACAAATTCAGAACATTGTTCCATATTCCATTAGTCAAGATTATTTATCAAAGATTCATGTACATGTGATGACGTGGCATGGCTAAGCAATTCTGATTCGATCTAACCATCCATATTGATTTCATTATTAACCAACTATAGTGAACCAACCTAAGGTGACAAGTGGATCATGGCATACAACTAGCAAGGTAGGGTGTAATTCAAAGGGTACGATAGCTAATCCCAAACTTATGTTGAAATCATTTATACACATAAAATAACAAGTGATAAGGTAAATCAAAATAGCATGCAATCTAATTTATGGGTGCAACATGATCAAAGCACAACTTGCCTTGCTTAAGCTTCTGGAATTGTTCCGAAGATTGCTTTTGAATAATTGATTCCTCCTTCGAGACCTCGCTCAACTCTACGTCTACGCGAATCGAGAAGAAATAGCAAATAAACACCAAAAATAAATAGCAAATGAACTCAAAAATCCAGATAAAAACCATCAATAGATAGATCTCCATTTTATGAATTTTTAGGAATTTGAATCACCTCAATCGAAGTTCATATGCAAAAGTTATAGCATTTAGAAGTTTATTTAATTCTGAAATTAGAAATTCTGATTCTCCCGAATTACTTTTGCAAAGAAAAATACGAATTTTCCCGTCCACAGACGAGACGTGGCGAAATCTAAACTGATGAACTCAATCTAATGGTTACGGTTAAATCTACTACATGGCCTAATATCAACCGTCCGACTTAAATCCAACGGTTAGTATTTAATTGGAGATGCTTACCCCTACGATGCACTGTGCTTATAAATGACGTGGCCAATCCTAGACCCTACGATCTAAATCCGACGGCTACGTTTTAACCAAAATACTTACCGATTCGATTCGGCGCGACTTAATCCCGATCGCTCGATGAAGATCCGACGGCTGAGGAAACTCCCGATCGGTAATGACTGGACCGCGTGCAAAACTCGTCGGTCTCGAAGAAGACGACGATCCTGACGGCGATCTCCTTCCCTGGCGATGCTCCGGCGGAACTACGGCGACGGATGCTTCTCGATAAGCGAATGGCACCGACCCCAAGGCGTCTCGGCGACAACTCGGCTGGGCGAAGCTTCTGGCGGCGCCTGTTGTTCTTCGCGCAATTCTCCGAACGATGGTGCAACTAGCTCAAACGCTCACGGTTTTGGTTGCATGCGTTTTGGCGACGCCCACGCGCTGCTTTTATAGGCCAGGGAGTCCTTTTCCCGCCCGAATAGGACTCGATGCTTGCCGAATTCGGCGCCAATCCAAATCGGTGACGCTCGATACTTCTCCCGCCTGGAAAGAGTTTCCTAACTCGTGATGGCTTGGCGCCTGCGTGGAGTCCAAGTTGTCCACACGTTGCTCTCCCCCCCAATGGAACTCCAAGTCCCCACCGGATTCGGCGCCAACGCCTGCGAGTGCGACTCGGCCACGCCGTCTTCTTTCCCGTGCGATAGGACCCGAGCTCGATCGCTTTTGGCGCCATCTACCGAATTCCAATCGGCGTCACGCGTCTGGTCTCTCGCCCGGACGAACTCCAAATTCGTGAACTTAACTCCAAACCGCACCGATCAGACAAACAATTTCTTAATCCGATTCAATCCCGGAAAGAAAAAGAAATTTCCCAAAAATACTTCGAGACCTTCCATACTCAAATAAAATATGTTTGGGCAGACTTTATTTTAATTTCCTTTTTATAAATATTTCTTAACAAAAGCCATATATACCAATTCGAAATGATTTAAATAAATCTAAGAAAATCCAATAAATCCATAAGATTCACAAAAATCATAAATTACAATAAAATAATATTAAATATTTAGAAAGTCAAAAATTGGGATGTTACAAACCTCCCCTCTTAACGGAATCTCGTCCCCGAGATTTAGGGCTGGCTACAGAATAGGTTTGAGAATTCTGTTTTCAAATCTTCTTCGCGCTCCCAGGTTGCTTCATTTTCCGAATGATTGCTCCATTGAACTATACAAAAGCGAGTAGACTTATTTCTGGTCCTGCGCTCCATTACATCCAAAATCTTAATCGGCTGCTCTTTGTAAGTCAAGTCTCCTTGCAATTCGATCTCTTCTATCGGTGTCTGTTCTGCTGGCACTCTGAGACATTTCTTAAGTTGCGACACATGAAACACATCATGAACTCCTGCTAATGATTGTGGCAACCTCTCCTCGGCAACTTAAGATCTTAAATGGTCCAACATACCTAGGTGCAAGTTTTCCTTTAACATTGAACCTTTTTACACCTTTCAAGGGGGTGACTTTGAGATACACAAAATCATTGGGTTCAAAGCTCAAATCCCGACGGTGATATTTAGCATAGTTCTTCTACCTTGACTGCCCTGCTTTCGGCCCTTCTCTCATCATGGCCACTGGATTCTCGGCCTCCCTGAACATTCTTTCTGTTTCACTCAATAAGGTACGATAGGCATGACCATGTAGGGCTTCGAATGGTAACAGCTGAAAACTAGCCTGGTAACTATCGTCATAACTGAATTCTGCTTATGGCAAACATTTATCCCAAAACGTGGCGTAAGCTAACGCACAACCTCTAAACATACCCTCCAGAATCTGATTAACTCTTTCTGTTTGACTATCGGTATGCGAGCGATAACTGTACTGAAATTCAAGCGAGTTATCATTGCTTCATGTAACTTATTCTAAACCCTCGAGATAATTTGGATACCTCTATCGGACACAATCTTCTTGGGCACCTTATGTAGTCACTCAATCCTTGACACATTTGCCAAATGATCCTTTGATTACGTAGTTTTTAGTGGTATGGAATGAGTAATTTTGGGTAATTTAATCCTACTGATTCCTCTGAATTCATACCTTTTAGGGTCCATTTACACTAGGGATCATTTTAATGATTTGCCTCCTATAGGAATCTATAATGATTTGCAACGAACCTTTAGATCTCTAATGCATTGCCTTTATTTTTTTTTGATTCACATCACATTGAGTATCATAACCAATAGTTTCGCCCTTCACCATAGGTCACCAAAACCCTTCCTTAAGATATTGATTCTCTTTGGCACTTCCTGGGTATATCGAATACTTAGAATTATGAGTTTTCTCAAGTATCAATTTCTTAGGATCTTCCTATCCAAGACCTTGGTTCACATTAAATCCTTATGGTATCCTAATCACTCAAATTTCTACTTTTGGCTCGCCTTCTTCTTTCCTTAACTTGATTTTGTACTTCATCTACCTTCGAACTTCTTATGTTCTGATCTTCTAATGTTGGTTCTATTTCCAAGACAACTATGAAACCTTGTGGGGCAACCTTTAATTTCAACTTCTTAGATTCTTTGCATACCCTTGTTAACTGCTTATTATCAACATATTACCTCGTAACTCAAACGTCGACTACCACCTTAGCCTTACTGAAATGCCTATGGATTCTGACACTAGACTCTTTGATCCTTTCCAACCATTATCTTCGTCCTATATTAAGGTTGGACTGAGTAAATATATTTAGATTCTTAAGGCTCATATTTTTTTATTTCGATGAGATAGTGACACCATTTTTCTCTGCAAGACTACTAGCGACTAACTCCAAGTCTTCGAGGGTAATTTCAACTGCCTCATCGTTTATGCAACAACGTTGGTTCACTTCTCAGATTATGTCTAGAAGCATCATCCTTATATATTGAAACTACTCCGCACAGCTAGTAATACTAACACATGCGTTAATGGTAACCGCTCTTTCAACTTCCAAAAACCCTTTTCGTTACTCTGGTGTCCATGCATCTCTTTCTCCTTAACAATCGTACAAAAGGTCTAGCTATTGTCGAAAAAAAACTTCCTATGAACCAGTGGTATTATCTTACCATTTCTAGAACCTTAAATCTAGGTAACGTACTTTGGTTGCTTCCTATGTAACACAACTTCTACCATGCTTGGTTCAACAATAACTCCTTTAACAGTCTTTATATGACTAAGGATTTCGACCATTTCACTTCCGGAATTCACACTAGTTGAACTTAGCAAATGACTACTACTCTTGCAATCTTTCTAAATCAATCTAACATGTTCTGCACGATCTTCTCTTGTCTTAGGGTATACTAGATTGTCATCAACCATGAATTTATCAATTACTCCATAAATATCTTACTTGTCATGTTCATTAGATATGCGGGGCATCGATCAATTCAGGAGATTTAGCCAAAACTTATATCGTTTATGTAGAGAGAACAATCTTAGAAACATCTTTCCCCTAATTCCTAAATTTATGATAGCCTAAGTGAAACTTTGTCCTAAAGAAATTCCAATTCTATTCTCAACTGTCCAATCATGTAGTCGATCCTGATATTGGATACTTGTTACTGATATTTTATTTATTTAGAGCACGATTTAGTGCACTCTCCTTGATCTTCCATTTGCATTTTAATGAACAAGAAATATACCATGGTATTCTCTAACAACTAGCACATCTCCTAATTGGCAAACTCCACACTATTATCCATCAGCTGGCTAATCACAACTTTCATCACTCTGAGAGAAATTTTTTTTCAAGGTTTTAAATCGATATATCCTTCACCAAAATATCCTTATGTCTGAGTATCTAACTAATTTCAAGAATAACCTAATTATCTACATAATATGATTTGCTTGGAGCTTAACTCATTTACTAAGCACTGAACCCTTAACGTTCTGGCGGATCCTAGCACAACTGAGCACTTAATGACAAATCCTCTAAGTAACAAGTTCTCACTGGGTCACTAAACTAGCCACTATTTCTCATGCATCATTTTCAGGTGAACCATAAACGCAAGAATACTCTTAGAGAAACATCTAACTCATTATTTTACTTTCTTGCCTCTCATTCCAATCCTCCGTATACCAATGTATCAACCATCTCTGTTTTATTTCTTTCGACAAGGAACTTTTACATGGAATTCATCCCTAATTTCTTTACTTTACAAGTAGGGTTACGGTATTGCACTAAGTAAACTCATGGCTCCTAACTTCCTTGATTTAGCATTGGCACTAGGGCTTTGATAGGGACAGAGTTGGGATTGACTTGAACCAATGCGATTGCTTTTTCTTGAGGGCATTTGCTGGCAAACTGCTTAGGTTTGTGGCAATTATAGCAGAGTCTAGGGTGAACTTTCTTTCTTGATTATTCGTTGATTGGAACAGTATCTTTTACCTGAACGCCTTTTTCTTCGATTGGTTCTCTAGACAAATTTCTTCCGAAATTTTACCGCTCACTCTTAGCGTTATGTATCGGACTGGGGTAACTTCCTGTATATTCCTAGCTATAGGGATTATTTATCTTCTCTGTGGACATCGATTAACATAATGGCCTTTCCGGTGACAGTTGTAGCCCACAATGCTGCGCTTCCTGTGATTCATTACTTTTTGATTCGCAACACATCCCATAGTAAAACGATCTTCTTCACCATACAAGGGACCTACTGTGGGTGATAGCCACTTACTGTTTTTCTGTTTAAGGTCGATAGGTTTTAGGAGGGTGCATTTTTAACTCTCCAAGCGACGTATCCGGTGCAACTAATTTTCCCCTTCTTATTGATAATTCTCGAGTAACTAGGGTTCGTAGATTCTGTTGATGCTAGATTACAGCAGTAACTATTGGGTCCAAGGGACACGGAGGTGGACAATGGTCTTGTCTTTCACAAAGGTGATAGGTGATGTTACTCATAGGACCTTTTCTAATTGTATGATTTCCCTTGCAACTAGAGCAATTGATCGCATGCTTATTTGAGGTATGCCCAATTTTCCCCACAGCGAATGCATGCTCGATCCTCTAACTTTGTTTGGTTGACCGCGCTTCATAGGGCAATATCTAGGTTTCGAGCAAGATGCAGGGGTAGCGTCCTTCTCTGAATTCACTATGACCACACCATTCCTGGGAGTTTTCATTGGGTTGATTTCCATTTTCTTTGGCTCTATTGTTATCACTATTCTGAACTATCTGCTTGATTACCTTAAAGGGGTTAGGAGGGAGAGAAATAGCATAGGTAAGGAGCAAGAATCCTAACATAGGGGAGGATAGGTTTAATCCAACAACTTAAGCAATCAATATTAATAACTTGGTATGGTTGCTTATATAAGCCTAAAAGCTTTGCAACACATACTGCACACTCAGCAGTCAAGAAGAACCAATTCACCTATCTACACAACAACTACAGTCTACATGGGTGACTCTCCTTTCTTAGGAAACGCGACTCCCACACATGAGTCTCAACTGGCTACTTGAAGCACAGAGTCTTCTAACTCTGAATACACTTCATTGATCCGCTCTTCCATGAGCTTGATGATTCTTTCCTTCGCAATCTCTATGGAGGCAACAGGCACTCGATACCATCCCCTAAAGTGTGGTATATCGTTTTCTACTCAAGATAACTTAGGTAAGATTTTAACTTAATTCAATTTAGCAGAGGTAAGAGAAAGAAATTTTAGCAAAGGAAAGGAAAGAATTTTGGGTAAGAACTAAAATAGAAGAATGAGATAAGTCAAGAATATGTTATTCTTTCAGATTAGGTCTTTTACTTTAGAAAATAATTTTGAAGGACCTATAGAGACGACCAACTATCTAGGGTCAAGACCTACAGTCAGTATGGCTCTGATACCACCTCTGTCGGGACCCGAATATGCAAATCCGGACCCTCTATGTATACTGCACTAGTCCAGGATCACGCTAGTGCACACAGGCTCAACATTAGTGAATATCACAATCATACACAACGTAAATAAGATAAAAGACATAATATACTGAATATTACCAGTTGTACGACCTTATAGTCAACTTACTTAACAATGCCTCACAAGGCTGAACAACAAATCGAACTGCAGCGGAATGAAGACGTAGATAAACCCCTCAGTATACCACAGGCAACTGACAAGGCTCGCACCCTAAACATTCGTCTCTCCATGGTACTCCTTCTTCAGCACTGATGATGTTTGTAGGCAAGGGTGAGTACACCAACACGTACTCAACAAGTTGTGCACAGAATGCAATCCTATCATAGCTATATACAGGCTTATTCCAAAGGAAAGGTTAACAATGGTTATTTGCAACTAAGCAGCATTTATAAACAAGTACAGTAAATAGATTTGAAATGACAGTAAAACAAATAACAGTAATAGATAGATTCAGTATTTCTTAAGTAAACCAAGTTTCCAGTCCTAAGTCAAGATTCAATTTTTCCATGGCAACCTGCCATCCATCCCAAATTTTCAAAAAGTCTAACCCTTGACTGTAATCCCCGAGCTTTGCTCAATACCGTGAGCACGGCTATCCGAATAGTTTGTACACTCTGCAGAGGTTATGCACTTTACCCACATGACATGATAATCTCTTTTGTGCCTGGCCATTAGCACACTTCCTTTGGTGTGCCGGCAGAGAATCATGACAAAGCCTTTACAATGCTCTGTCTTAACTCAGTACTACCCGCTAAGGTTTCAACACTGAAGGGTCTGATAACCACAACAGGGCCCCCCCTCTTGCGCCATCTGGGTTCATTAAAAAGGATGAACCACCCCACCACTGGTAGTACCAAAGCTAAGATATTGCAAATTAGTCAGCTAGGCTGCCCCATAACAGACATGTGGTTGCACGATTGACTCAGGTCAAAGACTCGCAAGGTGTCCTTATGGTTTGATCAAAGCAAGACATACACATACCCTCTGCCCATCGGGCTCACCCTAGCATCCTGCCCTTGCCACTTGCTCTTACCCGAAATCATAACCACCCCAGTTGATTACCAAGCACCACGTGCCATCAACAATTCAATATCGTTGCGTGACATCCATTGCCACCACAACTCAATCTCATCGTGTGACCACACATGACACACAAATTCAGAACATTGTTCCATATTCCATTAGTCAAGATTATTTATCAAAGATTCATGTACATGTGATGATGTGGCATGGCTAAGCAATTCTGATTCAATCTAACCATCCATGTTGATTTCATTATTAACCAACTATAGTGAACCAACCTAGGGTGACAAGTGGATCATGGCATACAACTAGCAAGGTAGGGTGTAATTCAAAGGGTACGATAGCTAATCCCAAACTTATGTTGAAATCATTTATACACATAAAATAACAAGTGATAAGGTAAATCAAAATAGCATGCAATCTAATTTATGGGTGCAACATGATCAAAGCACAACTTGCCTTGCTTAAGCTTCTGGTATTGTTCCGAAGATTGCTTTTGAATAATTGATTCCTCCTTCGAGACCTCGCTCAACTCTACGTCTACGCGAATCGAGAAGAAATAGCAAATAAACACTAAAAACAAATATCAAATGAACTCAAAAATCCAGATAAAAACCATCAATAGATACATCTCCATTTTATGAATTTTTAGGAATTTGAATGACCTCAATCGAAGTTCATATGCAAAAGTTATAGCATTTAGATGTTTATTTCATTCTGAAATTAGAAATTCTGATTCTCCCGAATTACTTTTGCAAAGAAAAATACGAATTTTCCCGTCCCGGCTGTACAGACGAGACGTGGCGAAATCTAAACTGATGAACTCAATCTAACGATTACGGTTAAATCTACTACATGGCCTAATATCAACCGTCCGACTTAAATCCAACGGTTAGTATTTAATTGGAGATGCTTACCCCTACGATGCACTGTGCTTATAAATGACGTGGCCAATCCTAGACCCTACGATCTAAATCCGACGGCTACGTTTTAACCAAAATACTTACCGATTCGATTCGACGCGACTTAATCCCGATCGCTCGATGAAGATCCGACGGCTGAGGAAACTCCCGATCGGTAATGACTGGACCGCGTGCAAAACTCGCTGGTCTCGAAGAAGACGACGATCCTGACGGCGATCTCCTTCCCTGGCGATGCTCCGGCGGAACTACGGCGCACGGGATGCTTCTCGATAAAGCGAATGGCACCGACCCAAGGCGTCTCGGCGACAACTCGGCCGGGCGAAGCTTCTGGCGGCGCCTGTTGTTCTTCGCGCAATTCTCCGAACGATGGTGCAACTAGCTCAAACGCTCACGGTTTTGGTTGCATGCGTTTTGGCGGCCACGCTGCTTTTATAGGCAGGAGTCCTTTTCCGCCGGATAGGACTCGATGCTTGCCGAATTCGGCGCCAATCCAAATCGGTGACGCTCGATACTTCTCCCGCCTGGAAAGAGTTTCCTAACTCGTGATGGCTTGGCGCCTGCGTGGAGTCCAAGTTGTCCACGCGTTGCTCTCCCGCCCGATGGAACTCCAAGTCCCCACCGGATTCGGCGCCAACGCCTGCGAGTGCGATTCGGCCACGCCGTCCTCTTTCCCGCGCGATAGGACCCTGTCACGATCTTGATCCTCAACACACAAGTCTTCACTAGTACTTCAGAGGAATTGAATACAATAGAAGAGTAATTGGAGTTTAGACTGGGAAGAGCATAGAAATCAGAGATAGAATAGCAGAGGAAGGGAGGTAGCCGAGAGAGAGAGTGGTTCGCAGGATGAAGGAAGTTTCGTTGTTCTTCGATGCCTCACATGGCTGCTGCTTCAGGCTTTAGTACTACCATCCCTCCGGTAGAAAGCGGCCGAAAGTCGAAGCCCAACTTCCGGGCCCATGTCCGTGACATTCCTCCTCCTTGAATTTGGCTTGTCCCCAAGCCGATTATAGGAAACCGAGATCTGTACATGTTGTCGCCACCGAGGTCCCATAGTAAGCGCAAGTCTGAGACTTCTGCGCAGGAGTGGTACCTCGGTAACTCGGCAATCTGGTTCTGTTCGAGGAGTCCTCATGGTCGCCAAGCTGCATGTTCTTGGAGATGTCGAGAGGAAGGTCCTCGAGTGAACAAGACCCTTGACAAAGTCAAACCACTCTGGGATCCTCTCCACTGGTGACCCATCACGTAAAAGTGCTTGACAACACAACGTTCCTCCCGGTCATTAGTAAAGCTCTTGTGGAAGACAAAGCATACTCCTCCTCGTGGTCAGTAACCTTTGTAGCAGGAATGAAGATCATACCCATTGGTGATATTCTCGCCATGAAGAGTGAATCGTGATAAGCTCTGCGATCATCAATTTATATTCTAGGCTCAACTGTTTTGCAGCAAATGCCATTGCGTTAATGGTGATGTGTCGAGAGCGGTGGATCTGGTTGATGATTTTGAATTCGATAGCACTACCCCACGGATCTTTGCTATCTCAATTACAGATTGGTAAATCAACCGCTTCAATGGGCCCAAGTCACAGATATCACCAGTTTCCTTAGCTAAGTTGTTGTGACAATCAACATGTACTAGCCGATTGACACCACATACTGATACCAAATTGGAGACCCCGCAAGAAAAGCTCCTTGCAAGATTCATCACAATAGCAACAGAGCGAGTCTTCCTCGAGCGATCTGTCTTGTCGATCCTTGTCTGACCCATTGGTGAATGACATGGTCCAAACCAACCATAGAAACACATTTGCAATCTTTGTGTGCATTCCCTGAGCAACTAGGATGTGCGGTGACACCACAAATATCGTGAGCGATGGTTGGTTCCCCCAAATCTTGTGGAGATGAAACAGACTTGAAGCATACCTGACATTTCGGACCTTTATCAAGGAGCCAATTTCTTTTCTCCAAATGTGGGAAGCAAGCAGGTCCTTGTCTTTCAATTTCTTGTACTTCTTTGCCCTAGCTCGATAGCTTCCATCAAGCTCAAGTCGATGTTTTTGTTCAATTGATTTGTGATATAATAGATTATGACACCACCGATGAAGCAAAAATGATCAGAGCAATTATGATGCACCAATACTCGACATGTACGCTGAAACAAGACACCGGCTAGGATGCAACATCTTGTATATCCTTCTTGAATAGCAAGGCCAAGCTGATTCATTATCCCTTTTATATACTTTCGAGTGGCACATCCTTGTTGTTTGTCAGAACACACGTCACCGACAATGGCCGTGAAGTCGGAGAACGAGGCCGTTCATCAATTTGAATGCACAAGTCTTGAAGAAACAAAAATGAAACAAGAGGCATAGCACCTCGTCCTCTAGCCCAAGTATGCTGCAGGCCTTAACATACTTCCTCGAGAGAAGGAAAGCTGCCGAAAAACGGTGATGCTCTTTTCAAAGAGGTGGACCTGACTTCTCTGTGACATCTTCATGCTCTTCGACTTGATAGCGGAAGGTCCAGCTCAAGAGGATTCGCTTTAGCGCCCAGTTCAAGGCGCATGAGGAGGCCAACCTTGTGCTTTAGGCGGCGGCGCGGCGCTGCATGTGAAGTCGCGCGCGACCTCGGCGGGCTGGGCGAAGCTGGTCGGGTCGGCGCGGGTCGAACTCCCAGACCTCGCGACCGGCGTGCGCGTCCTTGGTGCGCAGCCAGGGGACGCCTCCGCCATCCGCGATCCTGAGCCACCACATGCTTCCTCTGATCTCAATGAGGATGCCACTCTTCGGAGGCATTTCCTCAAACACCTCACCTACGTGATGCTGCTGCACCTCCTTCACCTGCGCTATTGCCTCCGTGTCCGCTTGTACCATGGCCCCAGACGAACTGGTGGCCGCCGATCCGCTTGAACAAGATCTTTGGTTGTCGTCGTCGCGGCGGCTTGCTTCGTACTCCGCCGTTCTGCAGCCGCCTCCGTCGTCGTCGTCGTTGCTGATAGTGATGCAGCCGGTACCACCTGCTCAGACTGTTGTATCTCCCTTGAAGCGGAAGCTAGCAGACAAGTACCCTGCAACACAGCGCACGGAGACGCCACCTCCGTGTCGTGACCGCCGTACGTGTTGGACTCGCCGGTGGAGATGTTGGCTATGCCAGTCGTGCTGCTGTACCCGGAGAAGGCGGTGTTCGAGACAGCAGTTCTTGCTGGCTCCTCGGTGGTGGCAGCCACCATGGATTGCACTCTGCTCAACTCGACGATCAATTTCTCGCACAGCCCGATGATCCGGTCACTCGTTGCCAATGCTCTCTCAAAAGCATCAGCCATGATTGGGATCGAGCAGCTCTGATACCAAATGTCACGATCTTGATCCTCAACACACAAGTCTTCACTAGTACTTCGGAGGAATTGAATACAATAGAAGAGTAATTGGAGTTTAGACTGGGAAGAGCATAGAAATCAGAGATAGAATAGAAGAGGAAGGGAGGTAGCCGAGAGAGAGTGGTTCGCAGGAAGAAGGAAGTTTCGTTGTTCTTCGATGCCTCACATGGCTGCTGCTTCAGGCTTTAGTACTACCATCCCTCCCAGCCGAGCAGGCCGAAAGTCCAGAAGCCCAACTTCCCAGGCCCATGTCCGTGACAGACCCGAGCTCGATCGTTTTTGGCGCCATCTACCGAATTCCAATCAGCGTCGCGCGTCTGGTCTCTCGCCCGGACGAACTCCAAATTCTTTAACTTAACTCCAAACCGCACCGATCAGACAAACAATTTCCTAATCCGATTCAATCCCGGAAAGAAAAAGAAATTTCCCAAAAATACTTGAGACCTTCCATACTCAAATAAAATATGTTTGGGCAGACTTTATTTTAATTTCCTTTTTATAAATATTTCTTAACAAAAGCCATATATACCAATTCGAAATGATTTAAATAAATCTCAGAAAATCCAATAAATCCGTAAGATTCACAAAAATCATAAATTACAATAAAATAATATTAAATATTTAGAAAGTCAAAAATTGGGATGTTACACTTTGCATAAACATCATTTGTAAAAGAACAGCATAAATAGATTGAAAAGATAGTAAAACCAATAATAACATTAATAACTTTGGCATTTGTTTTCAATGACCAATTCACCACCTATTTCCTCTTTTCAACATTCCATTCCCACATTTGTTTTGATAAAAATCTTACCATTGACTGTAATTACCGAGCAATGCTCAATACCGCGAGCACGGCTACTCGAATAGGTTTTACACTTTGCAGAGGCTATACACTTTACCCACAAGATATAATCAAATACCACAAAGGCGAGTGACCATAACAAAGCATTTTCGAATAGGTTTTACACTCTACAGAGGCTATACACATTACCCACAAGATATAATCAAACACCATAAATGCGAGTGACCATAACAAAGCCTTTCAAATGCCTATCTAAACCTAGTACTACTCGCTAAGGTTTCAACACTGGTTGGACTGGTTACCACATCCAGGGCCCCCCTCTTGCGCCATGTGAACCAACCCGTGCGAGAACTGATTACCACTACCCGGGCCTCACACCACCACAATAGTACCGAAGTTTAGACTTAACAAATTAATCAGCTAGGTCTGTCCCATTCCAGACTTGTGGTTATATGAATGACTCAGTTCAAATTCTTGCAAGGTTAAATCCTTAATTGACCAAGGCAAGACTAACCAAAACTCATCATGTCCATAAACCACAAATATCATGAAAAGCAAATGCGACCGCCCACATGCCACATTGGCCCACTACAAATACTTGCCACTTGCCTCAGTCTAAATCATTTTACCACCCCAGTTGATTTACCATGCACCACGTGGCATCAACAATAACAACATTGTGTGACAACACCCGACACACAATTTAATAAACATGTCCCATAATCATTAAGCAAGATTAATTATTTGTACATAAAATGATGACTTGTTGCATGGCTAAGCATACTACTTGCGTTCTAACTACCCATATTGGCAATTATAGCTACCAATTAATATTGAACCATTCTAGGGTGACAAATAAGATATGGCATACAATATGGCAAGGTGGATGTAGTTCAAGTGGACAATTAGCTACTCCCAACATATGGAAAACAATTGATAATTGAAATAACATGCAATACATTGAAACAACATAATATTTAAAGCATAGATTCAACATGATCAAGCATGACTTACCTTCAAAGGGGTCTAGATCATGCTCTGAAATCTGGTCAAGTGCTTGCTCCTCGACAATGAACTCACCGGGCAACTCAACGTCTACACGCAACGAGAGAGAAAGCAATAAATGACCAAAATAGAGAATAAAATCAACTCCAAAAATTAAACAAATTCACCATTAAATAGCGCATGATTTTAAAAAATTTTAGAGACTAGAATCATCTCAATCGGAGTTTGGATGCAAAAGATATGGCCTTTCAAAGTTTCAAATAAATGGAAAAACACTAAAATTAGAAAATTCGAATTATCTGAATTATTTTCTTACGTCAGGCGCATACGCGGCAGCATCCGGTTCGTTCAATTCAAACTGGACGCCCGAGATTGATCGATGCAATGCAGCTCTAGCTTACTGCGGACTCGACGCGTGGCTACACTACGACCATTTGATCTAGATTAGATGGCGACGGCGCACTACGTCGACGATCAGATGTGACTAATGCGGATCTGACGGTCAACAGCCACAAGGCAACGCGACGCAAGGGCAACCCTAGGATTAAGATCTAACAGCTGAGATCCGAACTAATACAAATGAACACGATGCAATCTCTACCGCACAAATGAAATCTAATGGCTGAGAGTGATGGAGTTGTTTTCTGTAGATGCGGTGACGCGACAGGATCTGGGGCGTTGGACAAATATCAGATGGCTGCAACGGCGAAGCGAACTGAGCGGACGAGGTGAAATCTGCGCGGTTCACAAGAGATCAAATGGTTGAGGAAGCTCGCGAGGAAAAATGGCGGAGCGGCAGCAGGGCTTTTCGGAAGTGAAGAAGACAACACGCGCGACGACGCTCCGGTGCTCCTCCAATGACACGAGGTGGCGCAACCGACGCAGCTCGACGCGGGCAACACTCCGGTGACCTCGGCAATGGCGGAGAGGGATCGACGACGACGAAACGAGCGACGGAAGGCTTTGGGAACTATAGTGAGCTCGCGCGGGCAGGCTAGAGAGTCTCGACGGGCGTGCGTTGACTAGAAGGTGCGGTGGCTTGCGAAGAATACGAGGGTGGCGGCGGCGCATTAAATAGGGGGCCTGGGCGTCCATGCTGTTGAAAAAAATATAGATGAGCACGAGGCCACGACGGAGTCTGACGGGGACACGGTTCGATGATGTGGTAGCATCGCTTGCGTCCGATCGGCGACAGATCGACGGCACACAAGCAGCAGCGACGCGACGTGAGGACAGACATTGGATCTAGATCCAACGACGGTGATCTAGGGTTTTCGGCAGGGTGGGCTGAATGGGCTGGTGGGCACGGGGAAATTGGGCCGGACTAACAGGGTTTCGGCCCAAACACTATTTGAGGATTTTTAATTCATTTCCGATTAAAAACAAATCAGGAAAATAAATAAAGCCAAAATAAACAACAAGAAAATTCAGAAACTCCAGAAAAATTCTAGAAAATACCTTGAGACATTTAGAACTCAAATAAAATGCTTTCGACAAAAGATCAACAACAGATTGCACAAAACAATTAAAAGACAGAAAATGGCTTATTTAATAAATACAAAAAGAATTAAAGAAAATCTTAGAAAATCAAATAAGAAAAAGAAAAACACAATAATCCAGAAAAACAAAATTTGGGATGTTACAATGTCATAGGTTGAGGGAGGCGCTCGCGGGGTGAGGCAAGGAGGTGGTGGAGCTAGTTTATGGAGTGAGGCTATGGTATGGCCATAGCAAGGCGTACGAGCCACGCACGTCGCTGATGGTGGTAGCCACATACAGATGACGCCTATCTCTTAAACGCCTTTATGCCCATGGTGCAGCAGGTGATGCCTCTCTCGGTCGATCAATCGACCTCGAATTATGGCGTTACAAATTTACAATCCCAAGCGTTGTGATGTTATTATTTAAGTTTGTGAAATTAAAGATAATTTTAAACTTGAGTTTGTAAACAAGTGCTTAGAATTTGTGTGCTTCGATAAAATGATTTAAACATTTAACTATTGCATATTCAGAGTGAACATTATTATTCAGATAAGATTAGTGCTCTTTGCAAATAAATTTTTTATTGCAAATTGAGTTTCTGTTGCAATGCACGGGCACATAGCTAGTATAAACACATACATGAAAGCAGGATAGCATGCCATGGTTTATCGTATTGTAGTCGTGAAATATGACATACTCTTAGATCCCTTTTGCACTTAAAAGCATGATCTTTGTGAGTTTAGTGGATAAGTTAGTACTCTATATTTTGGTTGTATATTCCAACTAATCAAACTATCTGGCTGTATATTCCTACTAATCAATTGACGATTCTATGTATACATGTACATAAACTGCATACATGCTTACGTCTTGTTACTTTTTATTAGCAAATGGCAGACCATATTGACATTGTGTGGGAGCACGGCGATAAGCTGGGGACCAGATTTTGATGCAAGTATAGTCACAAAGAGAAGAAAGAAGGCGGTGCAACCTGACTGAAGCACCACTTGGCAAGGTGCGGTACAAATGTCATCCATTGTAGTCAAGTTCCTTTAAAGGTTCGCGAGTACTTTCAGTGTGACCTAAACAGGATGTAGGATAAAAAGAGAAAGATGGATAAGAGGTTTAGAAAGGAAGCAGTAGTTGGAGATTTCTCACTGAGAAAAAGTACATATTCAGAGTACATGGGTGACAGTGATGAGGAGGATCAACTCCAACATGCCATGGCTGCCTTCAGGGCGGAGGCATAATTTATTAGTCAGGCAGGTGACATATATGAGCACAGTGGTGGTAGCGGCACCTCTAGGGGGCTAGAGGAGGGGCGTCAGTGTGTTCTCGAGGGTGTTTCAAAGTTCCTCGCAATAGGAAAGACCAGATGTGGGTGATTAAAACCTTAGTATGAACTGTGGTCCTGCGCAAACAAGGATTGACACTGGACAATGGACATAGAAAGGAAGAAGGCGATTGGCTCAGCTTGGTCCAATTTTTTTTCACATGGCTGGTAACACAGAAAGGAAAACAGACAATCCCTACTTTGTTAGCGCTGTGATGGAAACTCAAAAATAGGGTAAATGAGCTTTCAAATTTTTGTCCTGTTCTAAGTCAATTAATAGCTCATATTTGTATCTTATATTTTATTTACAGGTAAGGGTGTCCCATCTCTGACTGAGCAAGATATAGACCAAAAATATTTAGATGCCAATAAAATAGACTTACGGAAGAAGATGGTAAAGTTCACGCAGGATTGGCTTATGTATAGCGTAACAATCATGTGTGATTCTTGAACTGAGCCAACACGCATGAGCATCATTAACATCATGATATACTGCAATGGCACCATGTTCTTCCACAAATCCATCAATGCAACAGGCCTAACTCAAGATGCCTCGTACTTACGCAAGATATTTCCTTTTATTGCGTCTCTTCTAAAATCTATTTGATGTACGCATCATGTAATGGAGGTTTTCATTTTGTTTGTTGACGCATGAAATTGCCTTAGTGGTCGATGAGGTGGGTTCGAGGAATGTTATGTAGATTATCACAGACAATAGTGCAACCAATAAGAAGGCTACAGACTCATCACACAGAAGCACCGCAGCATCAACTGGGTAGCCTTGTGTGGCCTATATGATTAATTTAATGCTCAAGCAAATTAGAGAGTTCTCTGACCACACCTTTGTGATTGAGAGTGCAAGAAAAATCTCTCAATAGCTTTACAACCATTTGAAACTTCACGTTATGATGAAGAAGCATATTAGGGACAAGTTAGTCAAGTGGAATGCTACTCAGTTCGAAATGAACTACATAATTTTAAAAAGTTTCTTTTATTGCAAGAACAAGTTCTTTCAATAGATGGCTTTGAAAGAATTTCTATCATCTCACTTTATTGATATCATGTAGAGAAGGTTCGTTTACTCTTGCCTCTAGAGCTTGGACTAGTGGGACAACCTTCGATTAGTTGTTAACTTCGTAGAACCATTGTACGTCTTCTTGCACTTCGTCGATCAAGACAGGATGCCTACGTTTAGCAAGGTGCTACTACGATACAACATCATAAGATAGGAAGATGGTAGCTTGTTCCATGATGCTTCAACTACAATCAGCCAGTACATAGATATCGTGGACCCAAGAATGGCTAACCTAACACGAGATAATTATATGAACACCAGTAATATATTCTTTTCTAAAACAAAATAACTTTTAGTTGCACATACATTTGATGCTTGTGTTGACATGTTTTGATGAACTTCTTGCAGTTGCCGCCTTGAACCCTCGGACGCACTATGCATATGGCACGACCAACACCTTTTTGCCAGCTGATCTTCAGGATGCATTTGAAGTGCTGGCTGATGACATTGATAATGATGTTCAAGCTCTTCACGAGGCCGATCTTTACAGAAGGAATGTTGGAACGTTCGTGAGTGCACTAGCTGAGAAGATGGCACATGATACTAAAACTTCGTTTGGTATTTTTCTTATCCCATCTTACATGTAATGCCACTCTCGTTGGTACTTACTGTTCTCTTTATTAACTTGTAGCACATTAGTGGGGTGTGTTCAGTTCAGACACACCTATGCTCCAACAGTTTGACATATGGATCATTTTGCATTGCGCTTCTTCTAGCATATATGAGCACAATTGGAGTATGTTTGCGTTCATCACACTGAAGTTCTCCACCGCATGTTGTACAAGAAACTCCATAAGTTAGTGTACGTTAACTACAATCTGCGACTCTAAATTTGTAGCCAAGAAAATCAAAGGTGCACAACTGAAGACAATCCATTTCAACGTCTTATGGAGCTTACATTGTGCGACGCTGAAAATCTAATCTGACAGTAAATAGAGAAAGGAAGGTCCAATGTTGACCTCTTATTTGATGGGGACACAGAGAGTGACACCCTCTCCCATCACACCTTCTAACAGACACAATTGACCTTGCTGCGTTGCGAAAGAATACTGAGGTTACAAGTATCTCCGAATAAGCAGACAAGACAGTGGGTAATAGTCACACAGGAACAGAAAGCACCAATCAGTGATGACGAGGGACCCCGCAAAAAGGAGAGTCCCTCGAAAGGAAGGGGGAAGCATGCCACAGATGAGGAACATTATGTAGGGAGTGATGACTCGATTGATAGCTGTCGGGACCCGAATTCGCAATCCAGAAACCCTCTGTATTTTCAGCACTAGTCCCAGGATCAGTAGCTAGTGCCCATAATTAACAAAGATGAATATCACAATCATACACAACGAATTAATAAATAAAGAATTCATCTTTTAATATAACATGTTGAATAACTTTAAGGTCAACTTACAATTGTGAAGCCTAGATGGCTTCAATTCAGAGTAAAACGAACAGCAGTGGAACGAAGAACGTCGGTGAATCGCATCAAAATACCACAGGCATTTGACAAGGTTCAACTCCTAGATATTAGCCTTCTTGCAGAACTTCTCCTTCTTCAAAGACAAAGACTTCTCCTCAACTGGTGATGTTTTGTTATAGCAAGGGTGAGTACACAACCGTACATAACAGGTCATGCACAGAATGCAGTTTTATTACTACATGCATGGCTTATTCCAAAGGATTGGCTGAATGGTTCTTTTGCAATAAAGCAGCATTCACAAATAGTCATAATAGATAGAAAAGCAGTAAAACAATAATACCCATAATAAATTTCGTAATCATTCCCAAGTAAAGCATTTCTTATCCTTAACAAATTTCCCTATCACATTGTCCACATTCCCAACCTCATTTTTATCAAAATCTAACCCTTGATCAGAATCCCGAGCAATGTCCAAGATCATGACTCGGCTATTCAATAGTTTTACACTCGCAGAGGTTGTACACTTTACCCACAAGATACAATCAACTCATCACGTCAGCCGTGAATCGCCATACAAGAGTATGCGAATGAGCGATCATAACAAAGCCTTTTAGAAACTTCTATCTCAACCTAGGAACCTCTCCGGGTTGCCTTCACTATCACTTCCCTCACACTGAGCTGAAGTATAGGACCGACAAACACCGTTGGACGGGTACCAAGCCGCAGCACAAGCATGCTCCCCCATACAGTTACCCCCGTGTAACTGCCACCCCGAGGTATCCAAGGTGAGACATCAGAATCCTACTAAACTAGGTCTTCCCATTCAGACATGTGGTTGTACGAGTGACTCAGGTCAAAGGCTTGCAAGGTGAAGTCCTTAACTGACCAAGGCAAGACATCATTCTCTCAAAATTGGCGCACAACCCTCACAACACTCAACCCTCCCAAATGCCACGATGGCCCACCTGGCATAAAGCCACTTGCCACTTGCCTCAGTCTAAATCCTTTACCACCCCAGTTGATTATTGCGCAACATAATGCCAACAACAATTCAACATCCATGTAGAACCACACTGGTTCCACATATCAACATCATCGTGTGGCAACATGTCACACCATTTCACAAACACATTTCATAATCCAGTTGTCAGAGTACTATACGATAGGGTACCCTCTCCACCGCATAAAGTGCAATCCGCGTGGCGGCCTGGCAATCGGGCGGCGATCACGCCCGCCGGCCAGGCGTCGGTCCACGTGGCGCCCGGCGAAAGTGTGGGCGAAGCACGCTGCTTCGCCGGCGCCACCGCGTGGCGGTTCGGCAATCGTCGCGGCGATCACGGCCCGTCGGCAGCGTCGGCCCACGGGCGCTGGCGAAAGGTGGGCGAAGACGCCGCCGCCGGCGCGCCAGCCTACGTGGCGGCTCGGCAACGGCGGCGATCACGGCCGCCCGGCAGCGTCGGTCCACGTGGCGCCCGGCGAAAGTGGGCGAAAGCACGCCAGCTACGTGGCGGTTCGGCAACGGGCGGCGATCACGCCCGCCGGCCTGGCGTCGGTCCACGTGGCGCCCGAAAGCAGTGGGCGAGCACGCTCGCCGCCGGCGCCCGACCACGTGGCGATTGGCGAAGACGCCCGCCGCAGGCAAAGAGGTGGAGCGCGGTGGTTCGCCAAGGCTCCTTCCACTACCGCACCATGTCGTAATGGCAGTTCGCCATAGCAGCTTATCACCGCAAGGGTTTCGCAACAATCCCATTCCTCGACGCCTCTCACCTACTGTCGCAAAGGGGTCCCATCCGGCGGACCGGGCAAAGGCACGCGTAAGCATTTAATGAGGCTGGAGGAACGGGACAGCACAGGAAGGAGTAGTAAATGTATGAGGATCAGCATGATGACCCCCCTTTTACCTACTCCCGTTAGCCTGGCCTATATATGGGCCTCCGGGTGCATGGGAAAAGGGGACGGGCATTCGAGAGGAAAGAACTTATAACTCAAGAGCTTTGTATTAGCTTCACACCTTCTCAAAAAACAATTTAGCAGGAAGTAAGGCTATTACCCGAGCCAAAAGGGGCCTGAACCTGGGTAAAATCTTCGTGTCATCCGCAGTCAGGACGCCGGAATCCTTCGCAGAGAGTCCCTAGGGTTTTCGCCTCTAGGTTTAGTCACCGCGAAGACGCCTCCTTCAACTAAACCCGCTGCATCCTCCGGCTCTGCTGTGGAATACGCCGAGTGGGCGCGCCTGTAGGGGCTAGTGGTTGACTTTTTCCGCTAACTCCCGGCGGACTTGGTGTTCGCGGTTCGAAGGTTGTGCGTGCATTAGAAGATGGCGGATCTCGGCACCAGATATCGCGGGCGAAGCGACGACCAAGGCGCCTCCGGCCGCCGCCGCGGCCGAGGGATCGTCTCACCCGCCGCAGGCGGGCGCATTGCTCCCGCAGAGTCGGGAGCGATCCGGCGCCGCAGTGGCCCCGAGGCGCCACCTCGCCCGTAACTTGCACGCCGCCGCTCTCTCGACCACCTCCGGAGTTCGCAGAGATTCCCCGCCACTCCGCGGGTCGCGAGCATCGCCGCCTCGTGGATGCGCCCAACTCCGAGTGGGGCTCCCGCCGTCAGTACCAACCGCATTTTGACGCTTAAGGCGCGGCAGGCGCTCAGCCTCGGCCGCCCGACGACAAAGGCCCCGCCAAGGGGCCAGGTCCGAGAAGGCACACGCAATCCTGGTCCTGCTCATCGAGGAACCGTGGGGACCTCCGCTCACCTTGATGAGAGCCGCGGCAGCAGGTGATGACCTCGTGGTCGCCGCCGCGCCACCCGACCAAGAGCGCCGCCATGGCAGCGGTGGCGGCCGGCAATGAGAGTCCCCTCATGGCTTTCACCCTCGGGATCGGAGGAGGTCCACTCCTCCTGCTCGCGCCCCATGCACGTCTCCGGACCGGCCTCGATGAGCGGCTCGGCTCCATCTACGGCGTCGGGTGCCAGGCCTTCTCCCGGCGGTTGCGCCGTGTGGCCTGGCCGGACAGGTTTCGCCCGGCGGCCATAGAAAAATATGACGGCACCACCAACCCGGAGGAGTTCCTCCAAATCTACACGACGATGGTGCGGGCGGTCATGGATCTCGAAGGGTCATGGCCAACTACCTCCCAACGGCCTTGACGGGTTCTCGCCGCGCCTAGTCGCTAAATCTCCGAGAGGGTCGGTGCACTCGTGGGGAATGTTGTGCGACATCTTTGTCGCCAATTTTCGTGGTCTTTCACAGCAGCCGGTGTGGAGGATGACCTCCACGCCCGAGCAAGAGAAGGGGAGTCGCCAGCGACTTCATCCGCGGTTCTGCTATTGCCGCAATACCATCCCCACATCTTCGAGCAAGCGGTCGCCATCGCCAGAGGGGCGACGCGATCGCGAAGATGAAGGAGAAGATGGCCACCCGTACCATCACCAACCTCCGAAGTTTTTTCCTCGCACATAAGTGTGCGCGGCCGCGGAGGCTGGGGGCGCCGCCCCAAGGGTGGCTAAGGCAAGGACGAGGCCGGACCTCGGCGGTTCCGCCGCCTTGGCAAGAAGGCGCGAAGCACGGCGGGGAGGCAGGCGGAGTCTCGCCGCCGAAGCGCGACGACGAAGGAGACCCGCGCCCGAGCGCCACCGCCCGCGATCGGCGAGATGATCGCCGCGAAGCGGCGCGACAACCGCCGGATCGGCGAACGACGCCGTGATCGGCGCGACGACCGCCGCAGTTGTGGGAACGACCGCCGCGATCAAAAGGAGGGCGAGCCCTACTGCCCAATACATAAAACCAATACCCATGACCTGGACAACTGTCGGGTCGTGGGCAGGATGGTGGAGAAGCGGCTCAAGGAGCGTCGCCCTGACGATGATCAAGATGAAGATCCCGCCCCGCTGGCTTTTCAGCAGGCGGATCACACTGTGGCATACATCCATGGTGGTTCATCCACCATTCCCTCCAACGCCGCTTACAAATGGCTGAAAAGGGAAGTATGCGCCACGGCGTCGAGCTCAGGGACGGGTCGGACACTGAAATGGTCGGAGCAAACGATCACCTTCAGTCGGGCCGACCACCCTGAGGGCACCCCCAGCCTAGGGCATCTCCCGATCGTGGTAGCACCCACGGTCCGGAATGTACGGGTGGGTGGCCGATGGACGGAGGCGCCCATCAACCTCCGTCTGCTGCCGGCATTCATGGCGCCGCAGATCCCGCGACAGATCTGCGCCGACCGCTGTTCTTTCGGTAGCCCTAGATGCGGCTTGATCCCTTGGGTCAAGTTTGCCTCCCCGTCACTTTCGGGGAAAAGGATAACTACCGCACCGAGATGGTGGATTTCGAGGTCGCCGATTTCGACCTCCCATATAACGCCTTGCTTGGCCGACCGGCGTTGGTCAAATTCATGGCGGTTACCCACTATGCTTACATGATGGTGAAGATGTCGGTCCGGCGCCCCATTGTCATCAACGTGGATAGGTCGGAGGTCTCTGCGCCACAAGCGTGCTTGGGATCTGGCCGGCCACTTGCGTACGGCGCACGACGCCACTTCCTGGAGCCCTCGTGCCCAGACCGTGCTTCACCTGGCTTCACGGTGAGGTAAAGGTGGTCGCCTACGAGTGGGGCGAACTCGAAGACCGCCAACATTGGCCCCAACCTCGGCGCCAAATAGGAAGACGCGCTTGTCACCTTCCTCCACCAAACGACGTGTTCGCCGCAACCGTCCGACATGATCGGGTCCCCAGGAGGTGATCGAGCACCGACCGGCAACGCCTCCGACGGCGCCTAATCCGCAGAAGGTCCGGAGACAGCGCCGAGCGGCAGGACGCCATTCGAGAGGAGGTAGAGAAGCTGCCGAGCGGGAATAGTCAGGAAGTCTCTCATCCCGAGTGGCTCGCCAACCCCTGCTCGCCAAGAAATCCAACGGAGGTGGCGATGTGTCGACTTCACCGACCTCAACAAGACCTGCCCAAGGATCCTTATCCTCGCCGCTGGTCGACCTCATCATAGACTCCACGGCGGGTGTGAATTGTCAGGCTTTTTGGATGCGACTGGGTACCATCGATTAGCATGGCACTAGAAGATGAAGAGAAGATCATGTAACCCCTATGGGGGCTCATGTTATGTAAGGATGGCTTTTGGTTTAAAGAATGCTGGTTCCACTTACCAACGTGCCATGCACATTACCTTCCGCCCCCAGATAGGGCGAAATCTAGAAGTATACGTTGATGATTTAGTCGTGAAGATTAAAAAGAGTGAAGAACTGATCCAGGACCTGGAGGAGACCTTTGCTAACCTCCGGAAGAATTGCCTGAAGCTCAACCCAGAAAAATGCGTGTTCGGTGTGCCCTCCGGCAAGTTGCTGGGTTTCCTAGTGTCCAGCCGGGGCATCGAGGCCAATCTTGACAAGATAGCGGCCATCGAGCACATGAAGCCGCCAGTGCGACTTAAGCAAGTTCAGTGCCTGGCTGGTCGCCTGGCCTCCCTGGGACGATTCATTGCCCGCTTGGGAGAGCGGCTGCCTCTGCTCAAGTTGTTAAAGAAGACTAACCATTTTGAATGGACGGAGGAAGCTCGAAGGCATTTGAAGACTGGCGGTACCTCTCCTCTCCCCGTCTTTGGTTTCGCCACGGTGAGCCTTTGTTTCAGATATCGCCGCCACCCCGAGGTGGTAAGCGCTTGATGTTGGTCGCGAGAGGGAAGGCGCCGAAGCGGGTTTACTACATCAAGAAGGTATTGCATGAAGCGTAAACTCAGATCCTCAAGCTCAAAAGATGTCAGATGCGGTCCTGGTTGCGCCCGTAAAGCTACGGCACTATTTTCGTGGGCGAAATCACCGTCGCCACGGCCTACCCTTGCGGGAAATCCTCCACAATCGTGAAGCCAAGGCCGATTGCTAAATGGTCATGGAGCTGGGAATTCAACATCAAATTCGTGCCCCGCACCGCTATCAAGAGTCAAAAGTTGGCGGAGTTCGCCGCCGAGTGGACTCTCGCCACTCGAAGCCGAAGAAGCACCCGTGCCTTCCTCGACGTTATTCTTGATGGATCCTTGTTTGGAAGGCGCTGGGAAGGGTTGTCCCGTCTCCCCAACCGTGATACCCTCCAAGACGTGGTCGCCTCGAATTCAAGGCCACCAACAACATTTTCAATATGAAGGTTCATATGGCGGCTACGATCGCCTGCGTTGGGCATCAGCGCTCAAGTCAAGGGAGACTCCGCTGGTCATTAATCAAGCACGAAGGAGTTCCAATGTTCCGACCCCACCATGGCGGCGCACTCGTAGAGGTCCGGAGAATGGAGCGCCATTTTGAAGGTCTGGGTATACTCATGTCCTCGGCGTGACAATCACCTTGCGGACGGTTTGTCCCACCAGATCCTCAAGGGCTCTGCTCCGGCCGGGTCTTGAAGAAAGACTACCATGACCTGGCCCATCGCAGCCCACGATTCTGTGGGGATGATGGTGTCATTGTCATGACCCCGGCCCAGTGGGGACGACAAAGAAGGTCAGCCGCGCCTCCGGCTCAGTGGGGAAGGCGTGTGCTGCCACGACCTCCAATTCGGGAGGGAAGGCAACAGGTTCGCCAAATTTCTGTGTCCGGAGGGAAGGCGGCGGTCTTCGCCGAGGCAAAGACCAGGGGAAAGCTCGCCCAATGAGTACCCAGTGAGCACCGAGTGGTCGCCACCCTTGGGCAGAAGATCGATGGATGGACCCTATCCTAGCCTTCTGCGTGACCAAGTGATCCCGACGATGATGCCTCACCGAGAAGATTGCACGTAAGGCCAAGTGCTATACTCGTAGGTGGGGACCTATATCGCCAGAGCGTAAACGGAGTTCTCTTGAAGTGCATCACTCGGGAAGAGGGGTAGTCGCTCTCGATATCCATGGAGGCGCAAAGGGAGCTATATGTCCGCCGAACTCTAGTCGGCAAGGCGTTCGCCAAGGATTTTATTGGCCTACCGCCTCCAGATGCTTGTGAGCTGGTGAGGACGTCTGGCTTGTCGCTTCTTCGCCAGTAAACCCACCGACCAGCCCAAGCTCGCAAACCATTCCGCCTCCGCCGCTCGCATGTCCGGGGCCGATATCCGGGTCCGCTCCTCATGGGCCACAGGGCTTCACCCACCTCTTTGTCGCCATCGACAAGTTCACCAAGTGGGTCGAGGCCGAGGCAAGGCGGCCATCACGGCCGCCGCCGTTAAGTTCATGCGCTGGATCTTCACCCGCTTTGGAGTCGCTAATCGCATCATCACCGATAACGGCACCCGTTCACCAGCGGCTTTTTCGAATTTCGGAAGAGATGGGCACCAAGGTATGTTTCGCCGGCGGCCCATCCCATGAGCAATGGTCAGCGGAGCGCCAACGCTACCGGGTACTAAAGGGCCTCAAGACAAGGGCGCTTGATCGACTCCACAAGCGGGTACAAGATGGACGGAAGAACTCCGGTGTGTTGTGGTCGCCAAGACCACGCCTAGCAGGCGACCGCGAGACGCCCTTCTTTTTGGTGTATGGCGCCGGGTTGCTTCCCTCCGAGCCGCCGCCGCCTCCGCTGCCTCCGCTTTCAATGAAGAGGACCAAGAAGATCTCCATGAGAAGAGGTTAACCTCCGGAGGAAGTGCGGATCGGGCCACCTTGCGCGCCGCCTGCTATCGCAAAGCTCAGCGATACCACGCCACCCGGGTCTCTGAGAGAACACTGGCAGTGGGCGACCTGGTCTTACGCAAAATCCAGACGCATGCCGGGTTACATAAGCTGTCTCCCCGATGGGAGGGCCCCTTCAAGGTGGTCTCAGTATCTCGGCCCGGGGCGGTCCGGTTAGCCACTGAGGATGGCGAGGAGCTCGCGAACTCCTACAACATTGAGCTACTGCGAAAGTTCTATCCTTAAGGGAATTGTAAGTACCCAGAGACTTGTTCCGCCGCCCTCGAGGCACGCCCTCTTCCGGCTGGTCGGTCGGCCGGCATCTTTGGCGATCGATGAGGTCGTTGTTCAGAAAGCTTTTTGCTTCACCATTATCGCCTTTTCGCTGTGCTTTGAGTGGCGCTTATGCGATATATGTCGCCGGTTCGCGGCGCTTGTTAATTCCTTCGTGAAATCCATGGCGACCCTCGGCGCTCAGGTACACTTAGCCCGGCGATCGGGGCGGGCTGGTGCGGTGCTCGACGCTGCTCGCGACACCCTCGATGGCTCTCTGAAGCACCACCGTCGCCACCGCGAGCACCGCCGACTGATGCCACCCCCGTAAAACTCGTTGTTTTGGCACATGGCGTCATGGTTCGATTTCCGGCGTTCACAAGGACTTAGAATCCAAACAAGGCGGCCAGACACTTCATGCCGAACTTAGAATGTTTTGGGCTTACCTTGCGATGCCCTTCCAGATGTTTGCTCACCTTCCGGTAGTCATCTCAGGCGCTGCAGGTAAGCACAAAAGTGTTGGCTTACTTCCACGAAAAGCCCTCGTGATCTTCGCTGGTCGCCTGCTGGCTTGGGGCTGCTTGCCGCCTAAGCCGCCGCCCGGCGCTCAAGGTGCTCTTGGCCTCATATCGGTCGCCGGCCAGAAGGCGGGTCGCCTACGTTCGGGTCGCTCACCGTGCCCTAAGCGCTCTGTCAGATTTTTGGCCATTTCACGATCATATCCTAAGATGGGTCGAAGCCACGCGTGATTGTCGCAAGCGCTGGAGACCGCCGCCCCTATGATAGAAGAAGATGTGCTAAAGTGTTAACGTCGGCGAGGCCGAAGTTATCGAGTGTCATTGGGCACCACGCCTCGCACGGCTCAGACGCCGGGTTGGTTTCGCGGCATCACCGGTCGCCTCCGCTGAGTGTTGCCGCCTAAGGGCACTTCCGAAAACTTGTCTGTCTCGCCACGCTACGCCATGGTGCATTCTCGCGCATCATCGTGGTCTAAGTTCCAAGGTCAAACTTGCGATAATCTCGCGCGTAAACTTGACGCTAGGGCCTTGCCGTGGTCCTCGCTCCTTATTCGACCTAAGGCCATTTTTCACCCACGTTTTATGTGGTCCGCGAATCTATGCTTGCGATCGCAACCCGCACATAAAATCATTTGGCAGACTTAGAAACGCTACCCTAATTTAGGCGCTTTAAAAGCGTTTTGCCTAAGCTTCTAATGACGCCATCTAACAAGCAAATGTAACGGATTCAATCATGCGAAAATAAGCAAACACATGAATAACGATTAAACATCTAACATTCATCCAAAAGTTGTCCAAGGTCTTTTCGACGCAGTTCATCGGCTGTAGCAACAAAAAAGAAGAAAGTCGCCCGCTTTCTCCTCGCCCTCACCAAAGTCAAGTTCATCGTCGCCCCACCTTCGGCAGCCAGAGGGGTGGAGACATCCATGGCCGGCCGCTCCACCCGCAGATCCCAGCCACGCAGTTCGGCAACGCGCGCACTCGCGCTCCCCGAGCCGCCGCTTTGCTCGCGTCTCTTCGACGCCGCCGTCACCACCGCCATGGGATCAAAAGCGGCGTCGCGGCCGGGCGCGAAGAAAGTTAGCGGTAGGTCGCGCCATGATCGCGACTGGCGCCCTTCGTGGCGGAGCGAAGCGGCTAGGGCGGCGGGAGTCTCAGAGCGCCTCCGCGGCCCGGGTTGGTCGCGGAGCAAATTGAAGCGCCGAGTCCTCCAGGGGCACGTTCAGCGTCACACCCAAGGGTTCCAGGCACCTCTTGGTGCGCTGGAACGCCTTCTTCAGCATGATCGCGAGGTTGCGCCGCAGCCGGAAGGATTCAAGTTCCGAGGTCTTCAGCGCCGCCTCGGCCCTCTCCGCCCGTGTCTCGGCCCGTTCCGCCCGCTGCTGCATTGCGGTCGTGTTGGCCCTCTCCTGCGCCAGCTCCGCTGCCGCCCTCTCCGCTTCCCGCTCCAGCCGCCGCCGAGGCAAGCTGTTGGGCTGCTCGGGCACTATGCCCGAGGCGGCGGAAGAACGGTGTTTAGTGCCGCGCGCATGTCGCTTACCCGAGTGAAGAGTTCGACGAAGCGTGGTCGG
The DNA here is from genome assembly GCA_036346375.1 of Guadua angustifolia. Classification (NCBI taxonomy): domain Eukaryota; kingdom Viridiplantae; phylum Streptophyta; class Magnoliopsida; order Poales; family Poaceae; genus Guadua; species Guadua angustifolia. The sequence continues at coordinate 63,746,170 of CM070500.1, forward strand.
GCGGCAGATGGCGCGAGGGCGAGACCTCCGCGGCGCTGTACCGGAGTGTCTCCGCCCGGGCGGCGGCGGCGGGCGGAGGCGCCGCGATAGGCCTCCGCTGTCTCGGTGGGCGCCGGGTGTTGGCACCCTGGCGCGTTTCGAGGCCGCCTTGGTGGCGCCAAGTTGCCGGCCGTCAGAGCGTGAGGCCACCTGTTGAGCGGTGGCCAGGCTCCCGCGCCAGGTTGTCGGCGCCGCATTGCCGGCGCCGGAGGAGAAGGTACGGTGGTAGAGGCCCGGAGCGGGTTGCGGAAGGCGGCGGCGCCGAGGTGAAGTCGCGGCGGGCGCCCTGTGCCCCGCCCTTGGGGTACCGCCACGCCGGCCGGCGGTGGCGGTGCTTGTCCGCGGGTCTGCCCTCTTAGGGTCCGAGCCCGTGGTGTCGGCAATAATGGCCGCTGTTCGCGGCCCGACGCCGGCGGCAGCACGCCCTCGATCACCGGCCACGGGCAGATCACGACCGCCCCGTGGAGTCCATCGGCGGAGTACCGACGACCGCAGCGCCCGCTGCTCCGTGTCGGCGAGCAAGGCGTCCGGCGGAAAGGGCGTGCTGGCTTGGGACCGGCAGAAGATCAGGCGCAAGCCACCGCCCAGTTTGGCTCTCAAAGTTGCCCTCACCGTCGAAGAAAGGGAAAAAGATGGCGGTCGGTTGGTAGGAAGCCGCAGAAAAACATGTGCTTAAAGGAATCTAGAAGAAGACAAGGACTTACGCCCGCCACGCGGCGCCAGTCGTTGTCGCCTGTATCGCCATGAAGGCCGGACGCTGCGGCGAAGAGGGCCGATCTCGGCCGTAGTCCCGGCTACAGACCCTCTGTTTCACCCCGCCCCGCACCGCCGACGCTGGCTGCCATTATATGGAGCTCGCTGCCTTTGACCGGCGAGCTCAGCTTCGGCGGCGCGCGGCCCGGCGGCACCCCTGTGGCGCCGATTCATTGCTATCCTCGATGTGTAGCCAATCGCCGCACCATGTCCTCCGCTTGGACTCAGGCTGAAGGGATATAGCGGGAGGCCATCCCGCCCCGGCGGAAATAGCAACTCCCCTACTACCGTTGTCATTGGTGGCACGCAGAACGAAGAAATGGCGGAAGAGAGGAAGGTTCGCATCACCCCATGAACATTTCACAGAGGTGTGCGAAGATGGCGAGGAAGATGATAGAGTTGGGGTGAGATGAAGATGATGGATTTCAGAGAAGTGGAGGACGGTGAGAAAAAACTCGAAAAGGATGGAAGAAGGCCCGCCATCATGGCTGTGTGTGCGGATTTATCTGCCGGAGAGGCACACGGCGTGGCGGTCCCCTGACGCAGATCGGAAGGTGCCTTCCGTGCGATGATCCCCAATTCGATTCACGGCGGTGGCGCCAACAAGAGAGGCCGGAATGGGGTTCACCATGGTGGATCAAGAAGACGAAGAGCTTTGGGAAAAAGAGGCGAAAGAACAAGAAAGCAAAAGTGCGCAAGAAAATGTATATGGAAACCGCCGACTGAGATGCATCTATATATGCGCATCGTACGCCGGGCGGTTCGCGAAAAGGCGTAATTATGCGCCGCCGCCCCAAGGAAAATCGCAGATACGCCATGGAACCGGCGGTCGTGACTTCATGAGTAGTGGCCCTACCTAAGAGCGCTAAGCATTAAGTGCATTAAATGAAGGTTCTAAAAAGGAGTCATAGGTTGCGCTTAGGACAGGCCCGGCTACTGTCAACAGATTATACGCTAGGGTACCTTCCACCGCATAGTGCAATCCGCGTGGCGGCTCGGCAATCGGCGGCGATCACGCCCGCCGCCAGCGGCCGGTCCACGTGGCGCCCGGGCGAAGTGTGGGCGAAGCACGCCGCCGCCGGCGCCCAAGGCCGCGTGGCGACCGGCATCGTGGCGGCGATTGCGGCTCGCCGCCAGCGTCGGTCCATGTGGCGCCCGGCGAAAGTGTGGGCGAAAGCACGCTCGCCGCCGGCGCCAGCTACGTGGCGGCTCGGTAATCGGGCGATCACGCCCGCCGGCCAGCGTCGGTCCCACGGGCGCCCGGCGAAAGCAGTGGGCGAAAGCACGCTCGCCGCCGGCGCCAGCTACGTGGCGGCTCGGCATCGGGCGGATGATCACGCCCGCCGGGCCGGGCGTCGACCCACGTGGCACCCGGCGAAAGTGGGCGAGCACGCCGCCGCCGCCGGCGCCGACCCACGTGGCGATTGGCGAAGACGCCCGCCGCAGGCAAAGAGGTGGAGCGCGGTGGCTCGCCAAGGAAAGCTCCTTCCACTACCGCACCATGTCGTAATGGCAGTTCGCCATAGCAGCTTATCACCGCAAGGGTTTCGCAACAAGCCCATTCTCTCGACGCCTCACCCACCGCCATAAAGGGGTCCCATTCGCGGACCGCAAAGGCACGCCAGAAGCATTTAATGAGGCCGAGGAACGGACAAAGACAGAAGGAGTAGTAAATGTATGAGGATCAAGATGATGACCCCTTTTACCTACTCCCTGCTAGGGTCGGCCTATATAAGGGCCTCCGGTGCATGGGAAAAGGGACGGGCATTCGAGAGGAAAGAACTTATAACTCAAGAGCTTTGTATTAGCTTCACACCTTCTCAAAAACAATTTAGCAGAAGTAAGGCTATTACCCGAGCCAAAGGGGCCTCAACAGGTAAAATCTTCGTGTCATCCGTAGTCAGGACGCCGGAATCCTTAGCGTAGAGTCCCTAGGATTTTCGCCTCTAGGTTTAGCCACCAAGACGCCTCCTTCCGAACTAAACCCGGTGCAAGATCCTCCTGCCTGTCAGTGGAATACGCCGACACCAAAGGATCAAGATAACCTTTTATTTTCAAAAGACATGAGTTGTGTGGCATGGCTAAGCAATTATACACGATCTAACCAACCCACGTTGGCAAGTAATAACCACCAACTAATAATCAACCATCTTAGGGTGACAAATGAATTATGGCATACAAATAATCATGGCAAGGTGATATTAGCAATTGGATTGAATAGCTAATCCCAAATTAATTTAAATCATTTTAATCTTGAACTAGCATGCAATAATTTGAATCAAAGTAAATTTGTAAAACTGGGAGCAATATGATCAAAGCACAACTTGCCTGGCACTTGCTATAAACTGCTCTTTACTCTTTATAATTGATCTTCGGCTTCCTCAACCTTTGGCTCCTTCAATCGAATGCTTCGACTTTCTTGTCCTTCAGCTACTTCGGGTAACTTCTGGACGACGCGTCTAATGGCAAAGAAGCACAAATACAACAAAACTCAAAAAGCAAATCAAGTAAACTCCAAATTAAGAACGAATAACATTGGGCACAACAGCTTAGATGAAATTAGGAACTTAAATGGATTAGGCCGATGATTAGACAAAAGAGAACGGCTTTCGGAAAATACACCGAAGAGAAAGATTAATAACTGGGAAAGAAGGAATAATATTCCGAAGAATATTATCTTGGTTGGATCGCCGATGACATATGGACTCTCGATCTATAGACTGGGTCCACGATGATACGTTAGTTCGCCATGAACTAAGCAGATGCTCGAGGTTAACTTTCGTTGATCGAATGGTACAGTCAACCAAAAGGAAGATAGACTGATAAGTTAGGTCTAGCACAAGAATATAACATATGGCTAATGGTCTATTGACCAAGACCACGAATGAATTCTAGGTTAATAGCAGATTAGATTTTCAAGGATAAGACAAGGACGGATGGAATCGACATCCACTATGGTTCGATCCGGAGGTTAGACTTACATCGGGAACGGGACTCGACGACGACGAGGCGGTGATGACAGGAATACGAGGCTGAACTCAACGTGATGGGTTAGATCACAATAAGGCGAGAGAAATGGTAAGGACATCACATTAGGGCTTCCACTTGCATGCACCCATGCGATGACAGCGATACGATGAGAGCAAAGCGTTAACGGCGGGACGTTAACGCATTTACACGTTAACAAATAAACGTTAACGGCGGAACGTTAACGGGAAACGTTAACGGCGGAATGTTAACGGCGGAACGTTAACGCTAAACGTTAACGGCGTAAACATTAACAATGAAGGTGAAGCGATGACGGACGCCATGGAATAACAAGGTGGTGCCGTCGCTTGCAACGACATAGCATTTGCCGATGTATTTACGCCGGGTACCCTCTCCGACGCGACAAAACCGCCCACGTGGCGCCCGGCGAAAGCAGTGGGCGAGATGCCTGCTGCCGGTGCCCAGCCCACGTGGCGGCTCTGGCAGTGGGTGGGCGAAGCACGCCACCGCCAAAGCCGGCCACGTGGCGTTCGGCGAGCAGTGGGTGAGGACGCCGCCGCTCGGGCGCCCGGCCACGGGCGGCTTCGGCAGCGGGTGGTGAGCACTCTCGCCGGACAGTGTCGCCCACGTGGCGCCCAGCGGCGGTGGGCGAGACGCCCGCCGCCGGCCGCCACCCCACGTGGCGGCTCGGCGGCGGGTGGGCGAAGCACGCCCGCCGCCAGTGCCGCCCACGTGGCGTCCGGCGGCGTGTAGGCGAGACGCCCTACTGCCGGCGGCGCCCCCACGTGGTGGCCTGGCAGGTGGGTGGGCGAGCACGCCCTGCCGGCCAGGTGCCGGCCCACGTGGCGTTCGGGCGAGTAGGTGGGCGAGGACGCCCTGCCGCCAGGCAAGAAGGTGGGGCGAGGTGGCTTCACCTCGAAGTCTCCTTCCCATATCATACCCTGCCAGAGGCAGGCCTGCTGTGTCAGGTCCCTTGACTGTGAGGATTTCTGCTACAAGCCCATTCCTCTGAAGCCACTCTCCTACCCATCACAAAGGGGTCACATACCGGGCGGACCGGGCGAAGCCATGCGTCGGCATTTAATGAGGCTGGAGGAACGGGACAGCACGGGAAGGAGTAATAAATATATGAAGATCAGCATGATGACCCCCCCTTTTACCTACCCCCATTAGCCTGGGCTATATAAGGGCCCTCTGGTGCATGGGGAAAGGGGTCGAAGGATCAAGAGTTCAGCGGTAGAGCCTAAGGAAGAACTTGTAACTTGAGAGCTCTGTACAAGCTTCAAACACTCTATAAAAGATCTAGCAGGACGTAAGGCTATTACCCGGGTGGAGGGGCCTCAACTCAGGTAAAAATCTGTGTCATCTTAGTTCATAAGCTCGAGTCCTTTGTGCGGGAGTCATTAGGGTTTTCACCGCTAGGGTTTGCCACCGCCAAGACGCCTCCCATTGAACCAAACCGGTCAGAGACTCAGCTGTCTGGTGGAATACGCCGACAGGCGCGCGCTGTAGGGGCTAGTGGTTGGTTCTCCGCCAACTCCCGTGAGACTTGGCGTCCGTGATTTGGAAGCAAGCCAGCAGATCTCGAAATTGTGGTTTTCAACGCCAAGACGCGCGGGACGAAGGCCACAGGCGCGTCCCCTAGCCTCACCGGACGAAGGATCATCTCACCCCGCCCCTGCAGGGTGGCAGCATTGCTCCTTTGGAGGCGGCGGAGCACCGTCAGGCGACGCCGGCCGCCATGGACGCAGCCCACTCTCGCCTGTAACTCTGCATGCGATTCGCCTCCTCTTGGACCACCCTCCGGTGGAACTCGCAGGAGACTCCCCGTGTAACATCCCAATTTTTGACTTTTCAATTATTAAATATTATTTTATTGCAATTTATGATTGTTGTGAATTTTCTGGAATTTATTGGAATTTCCCGAGATTTATTGGATTATTTTAAAAGTATATTGTCTCCAGTCGAAAACTAATTATAAAAAGATAATTTGAAATAAAAGAAACCCTATGAACAATAATGGGCCGCAGTTCTTCTACTGTGCATGCGATCGGTCAAAACGGGAGGGGTAATGATAGCCGTTAGATTGATTATCCAACGGCCAATGCGAGCCATGTCGTTTAAGGAAATCAGCGATCACCACGATACTTTTGACCGGCATCGCTCACCGTTTCGGAAACTAGACGCGTGGAGGAGCTCTTCCGATTTCCAACAGCAGCGCCGATTCAAATTCTAGCACCAACGCCGAGTTCGCCAAGGACTCGAGTCCTTCTGGGCGCGCGGGAGAAGGACGCCGGTCCTATTTAAGCTGCGCGAGACGTTGCCAAGAAATTGAGCAGCCAAAGAAAAAAAACGTGAGCGCGTGAGCCGGTAGCGCCGTTGTCCGAGGAATCGCGAGGAACAGCAGTGCCGCTAGGAGAGTTCTGAGCGCACTGCCGGGTTGTCGCCGAGAAGCCTTGGGGACCGTGTCGCCTTGTCGAGAAGCATTCCGTATGCACAGTCGTATCACCAGAGCGCCGTCGGGATCGTCGTCTTCTTCGAGTCCGGCGAAGTTTAGACGTGATCAAACCATTGCCGATCGAAGCTTCGGTACCGCCGGATCCGCATTGGAGCGCTGAGATCTTGCCATGTCACTTCAAATCGGTAAGTCTCTCGGGTTATAACGTCGACCGTTGGATCGTAGATGAAGGGTCTAGATCATGCCACGTCATTTAAGTGCACAGTGTCTGACTCGGTATAATATCGGCCATCGGATTTAGATCGGGCGGCTGATATTGAGCCACGTAGGAGATTTAATCAGAGCTGTTAGATTAGGATCTAAGGGTTCAGATTTTGCCAACCGAGGCGGGAAAAATCGGTATTTTCTTAATAAAAATAATTCCATTAATTCGGATTTTAGGATTTTAGAGATTTTTCAGGATTTTAAAACTTCCAAATGCTATAACTTCTGCATACGAACTCCGATTTAGGTGATTCAAATTCCTAAAAATTTGTAAAATTGAGATCTTTCTAATGGTGGCTTTTGTTTGAATTTTTGAGTTTGTTTGTTCTTTGGTTTTGGTTTTTATTTGCTTTCTCTCTCGATTCGCGTAGACGTTGAATTGTGCGACGCTTCGGAGGAGGAGCTACCAACTCAAGAATAGTTTCTAGACCACGACCAGGAGCTTAACCAAGGCAAGTGTGTTTTGATCATGTTGTACCCAAAAACTAGATTGCATGCTATTTTGATTTACCTTAACACATGTTATTTTATGTGTATAAATGATTTCAACATAAATTTGGGATTAGCTAACATACCCATTGGATTATACCCTACCTTAATATTTGTATGCCATGCTTCATTGTCACCCCAGGTTCGTTACTATAGTTGGTTAATAATGAAATCAACATGGATGGTTAGACCGGAATAGAAAATACTTAGCCATGCTACGTCATCACATGTTCATGGAATATTGGTTATTAATTTTGACTAATGGAATATGGAACAATGATGTAACTTGTGTGTCATGTGTGGTCACACAAAGAGATTGAGTTGTGGTGGCGAGAAGGTCACACAACGAGGTTGAATTGTGTATAGCATGTGATGCTTGGTAATCAACTGGGATTGGTAATCTCTTAGATTGAAGCAAGTGGCAAGGGCAAGTGTGCCAGGGTGGGCCCGATGGGCAAGGGGGTATGTGCAAGTCTTGCTTTAATCAATCCTAAGGACTTAACCTTGCGAGCCTTTGACTTGAGTCAATCTTGCAACCACATGTCTGTTATGGGGCAGCGTAGCTGACTAATTTGCAAATGCTTAGCTCGAGTGCTATCGTGGTGGTGTGAGTCCTTGTGTACGGAGGAAACTCACGTGGCGCAAGAGGGGGCCCTGGGTGTGGTAACCAGTCCCTCCAGTGTTGAAACCTTAGCGGGTAGCACTGGGTTAAGAGGATGCATTGTAAAGGCTTTGTTATAATCATTCACCTATGTGGTGCATGGTTGTATCCTGTGGGTAAAGTGCATAACCTCTGCAGAGTGTACAAACTATTCGGATAGCCGTGCTCACGGTATTGAGCAATGCTCGGGAATTACAGTCAAGGGGTAGTTAATTAAAATGAACAACTGGATGGGATGGCGGGATGCCATGTGGATAAAGGAACTTGATTTAGGATGGAGAACTTGGGTTTATTTGAATCACTGAATCTATTTACTTGTTATTATTTGTTTTACTGTCTTTTCAATCTATGAAGTATATGTGGTCTTAAATGCTGCTTTATTGCAAATGAACCTTAGCCATTCCTTTGGAATAAGCCTGCATATAGTTATGATAGAATTGCATTTTGTGCACAACTTGTTGAGTACGTGTTGGTGTACTCACCCTTGCTTAACAACCAACAACAGTGGAGGAGTCGTCGCCCGTGTTGGAGGAGGATTTCCAGGTGGATACGAGTCACTAGGCCAAGCCTTGTCAGTCGCCTGTGGTGTACTGATGAGTCACTACGTTTTCTACTATTTTCCGCTGCATTCGTCTTATTTTACCTTAGTCTTGCCCTGCGTTGCCAAATAAATGTAAGTGATCATAAGATCATACACTAGTCATAATAAATAAATGAAGTATTATTATTCTTATCGTTGTGTATGATGTGATGCTTACCGATGTTAAGCTGTGTGCACTAGCGATTGATCCTGGGACTAGTGCGGTAAACACAGTGGGTCCGAATGGGTGAATTCGGGTCCTTACAGAGGTGGTATCAGAGCATACTGACTGTAGGACTTGGCCCTAGTTGGTAGAGTGTCCAAAACTATTTTCTGAAGGAAAAATCTAAACTGGATTAATACAACCCTCTCAACTCATCTTATTCTCCGCTCCGTACCTTTGCTAAAATTTTCGTTACCTTTCGAAAAATGGACGAGGACTTAACTACTTCTCCCTTAAATAGATGAGGATGGTCCAAGAGTACGGGGAGCTGGAGGGAGGTTACGCAGCAGAGCTATGGCGGATGATGAGGATGCTCGAAGGCTTCGACAGGCCGATCTACCGGGGAACTACCATAGTACATGCCGGACTCGACGTTGGCTGGAGGGTTCAGATTACGATCTACGCACGAGCAAGGATAAGAGGAAGTCGTTCCATCCGCATCACCGTCAGGAGATCTATGCCCGAGGCCGGGATCCAGGCGGCAGCACGTTTGGCGATGAGACAGATTGCTCGTACCTACTCCCGAGAGTTGGAAGGCACTGTGTTCCGACATCATCCACACCGAGACAACCGTCTTGACCGAGCACCGATAGTAGAGGAGGACGCCACAGTTACCCACCTGGTGAGGTATGTCATTGCTCAGGAGGATGCCCTCGACGATATGGTTCTGGAGCTGCGAAGAGCTCGTGACGAGGCCAGGGATGCGGAAGCTCGGCTCCAGGAGGTCTTAGATCAGTCTCTCCGGAGAGTCCATGAGTTGGAGGATGCATTGTTCGGACATGAGCCAGAGCCAGAGATGGAGCTACACGACCCCGACCCGGAGACAGACCCGGAGTCCGATCTCGAGGGATGAGAGACTTAGGACTAAGTTGAGACTCAAATGTTGAGTCGCGTCCATAAAGATAGTACTACCAATTATAATAGACGTTAAGGTTGAGTGTTTAGTTTGGTTTTTATTATTTGCTGAGTGTGCGGTATGCGTTGCAAAGCTTTTAAGCTTATGTAAGCAACCATACCAAGTTAATTAATAAAATAATGAAGTTGTTTAAATTGGGTTAGATTTGTCTTCCCCGCTTTAGAGATTCTTACATCTCATCTATGCTACTTCCACCTTTCCTAACCTAAAAATCAATCAAATAGATGGTGAATACTCGTGGCAACAATGGAGCGTCGGGAAGTGGCCTTCGCCGAAATGACAGTCCCAACAATGGTGGAACACCACCGCAACCAGCACCACCAATAGAGGTGCAGAATTTGGGAGCTTTTATAGCCGCGCAAACCCAGCTTATGCAGGCAATGATGCAGCAAATGCAGAATATGAACAACCACGCCAGAGGAACACACAACATGCAAAGAAGGCAACAATGGGCAACGTTCTCATTCTAGGTCATCGACTTATGAGAACCCGTCCTCCAACATTCTCGGGCAATGCTAATCCTTTGGAGGCCGATGATTGGTTGAGGACCATTGAGAGGAAATTACATATCACGCAATGTGAGGGCTATGAGAAGGTGTTGTATGCTTCACACCAGTTGGAAGGAACGGCCGCAGAATGGTGGGAGAACTACTGCGCCGCACATGAAGCCCCACAGGAGATTTCTTGGGAGGAGTTTTCAGCTGCTTTCCGCCAATACCATGTGCCAGAAGGAATGATGGACCTTAAGAAGGAAGAGTTCAGGGCTTTGAAGCAAGGAGGCCAGTCAGTGGCAGAATATCTGAATAAGTTTACTCAGTTGGCACGTTATGCACCAGAAGATGTGGCTACCGACAAGGCTAGGCAATCCCGTTTTATGAAGGGCTTAAACTCTGGATTGTAGGTGGGATTAATCACCTACAATTTCCCTGATTTCAAAGAATTAGTCAATAAGGCCTTGATTCTTGAGGATAAACACAAAGAGTTAGGTGAAGATCGTAAGCGCAGAATGGCTACTCAAGCAGGGAGGCCAAATCAGCTCAGGTTAAGAATGACACCGCAGCAATTTGCCGTAATCCACCAAGATGGACCAACAAGACGCCAAATCACCACCTCGTCCCGCTAATCGAATTTCCAAACACCAGCACCAGCGAGCAATGTAGCTTCAGGAAGTCAACAGCCCGATGCCAGAAGGTGTTATTCATGCAACGAGCCAGGGCACTTCGCCAACAAGTGTCCGAAGAGGGGAAACATCACCCCAGTCCGCTTCAACTTGGGCACTACTCCAGCTAAAGCTCCGATGATAGGAGGAAATCGAGTACCAGTGCAGTCAGGAGCGTCGCCCCAAGCAACAATGCGTGGAAGGATTAATCATATCACTACGGAGGAAGCTCAAGGAGCAACAGACGTTGTACTGGGTAAGTTCTTGGTTAACTCAGTACCAGCTACAGTTTTATTTGATTCAGGAGCTTCGCATTCATTTGTTTCTCGGAGTTTTGCAATGAAGAATGTATTTGCTGTTAAGAATCTTAAATGTGTGCTTTTAGTCCAAGCCCCAGGATCTGAATTTCGATCTAGCCTTGGGTGTTTGGGAGTTAAGTTGCTTATGAATGGGATAGAGTTTCTAGCAAATCTTATCCTATTAGATACCCAAACCTTGGATGTTATCTTAGGAATGGATTGGCTTTCCAAGCATAAAATTTGTTTTGGATTGTGGCCAAAGAATGGTGACCTAGAAAGCCCTAGCGGCAAGAAAGTGGAAGTGCATGCAACCGCAGTTCATGATGGTCAGTTAATGGTCAATAGTGTGAAGGTTGCTAACACGAAGATGTGCCGAGAGCTAGAGAATTTCAAGTATTCTCGAAGATTTACGGGCATGCCACGGATCGAGACATCGAATTAGTTATTGAGTTAGTACCGAATAGCACCAATCGCAAAGAGGCCGACGGATGCCGTAATCGATGAGCTAGTAGAAATGAAGAAGCAAATTGAGGAATTGCTTGAAAAGGGTTTGTTCGAACAAGTTCTTCCCGTGGGGAGCGCCCGGTGTTGTTCGTCAAAAGAAAGATGGAAGTATGAGGATGTGCATTGATTATCGTGCACTTAATGAAGTGACGATCAAGAATAAGTACCCTTGCCTAGGATTGATGATTTATTTGATCAATTGAGAGGAGCAGAGTTTTTCCAAGATAGATCTCCGATCAGGTATCATCACCAAGATTCGAGAGGAAGATATACCAAGACCGCATTCTCAACCCGTTATGGACATTATGAGTTTCTGAATATGTCCTTTGGGTGACAAATGCCCTGCGTATTTCATGAATATGATGAATAAAGTATTCATGGACTATCTGGATAAATTTGTGGTTGTCTTTATAGACGATATTCTTGTGTACTCCAAGTCGGAAGAGGAGCACGCAGAACATTTGAGATTGGTATTAGAGAAGTTGCGAGAACAACAATTATATGCCAAATTCAGCAAGTGTGATTTTTGGAAAGAGAAGGTAGAATTCCTTGGCCACGTAATAACCGCTAAAGGAGTCACGGTGGATCCAAGTAAAGTGGAAGCTGTGTTGCATTGGGAGCAGCCGAAGACAGTTACTCAAATCCGTAGTTTCCTGGGAATGGCGGGATACTACCGTCGGTTCATAGAAGGATTTTCGACGATTGCAAGACCCCTTACGCAATTGTTGAAGAAAGAAAAGAAGTTTGCATGGATGCCAGAGTGCAGAAGGAGTTTTCAGGAGTTAAAGAAACGGTTAACATCTGCACCTGTGTTGGTATTGCCAGATGTACAGTGCAGTTTTGATATTTATTGTGATGCATCAAGACAGGGTCTTGGTTGTGTGTTAATGCAAGATGGCAAGGTTGTAGCCTATGCATCAAGGCAGTTGAGGCCGCATGAAGGAAATTATCCGACACATGATCTGGAGTTAGCAGCCGTAGTGCATGCTTTAAAGATATGGCGTCATTATCTCATTGGGAATAGATGTGAGATATATACGGATCATAAGAGCCTGAAGTATATATTCACCCAGTCAGATCTTAACATAAGGCAAAGTAAAGATGAGAAGATCAGCAAGATCAAGTCTAAGAAAGAAGAAGGTTTAGCGGAAGATTTCACCATAGATGAACAAGGAACTTTGTGGTTTAAAGGACGAATTTGTGTGCCGAATGAGAAGGAACTTAAGCAATTGATTCTGGAAGAAGCTCACGATTCTAAGTATTCTATCCATCCAGGAAGTGCCAAGATGTATCAGGATCTTAAGAAGAGATTCTGGTGGCCAAGTATGAAGCGTGAAGTGGCGGAGCATGTTGCATTGTGTGATGTATGTCAGAGGGTAAAAGCGATGCACCAAAAACCCGCAGGACTATTGCAGCCATTGAAGATTCCGGAATGGAAATGGGAGGAAATTGGTATGGATTTCATCACTGGGTTGCCCAAGACTCAAAGGGGTTATGATTCCATATGGGTCATCATTGATCGGTTGACCAAAGTTGCTCACTTTATCCCAGTAAAGACAACTTATTCCGGGGATCGATTGGCAGAGCTATACATATCCAGAATTGTATGTCTGCATGGTGTGCCTAAGAAGATTGTATCGGATCGAGGTACCCAGTTTACCTCAAGATTCTGGGATAAATTGCATGAAGCCATGGGGACTCGTCTGAATTTCAGTACTGCTTATCATCCGCAGACAGATGGTCAAACGGAAAGAGTGAATCAGATTTTAGAAGATATGTTAAGAGCGTGTGCGATATCTTATAGTACATCTTGGGATAAGAGTTTGCCGTATGCAGAATTTAGCTATAATAATAGTTATGAGGCTAGCTTGCAAATGTCGCCATTTGAAGCCTTGTATGGTCAGGCTTGTCGTACCCCGTTGAATTGGAACGAGACGGGGAGCGCTCAAAGATTTGGGCTCGAGTTGCTCAGAGAAGCCGAAGAACAGGTTGCCATGATCAGAGAAAGATTGAAAACAGCTCAGTCAAGGCAGAAGAGTTATGCGGACAATCGCCGTCGTGATTTGAGTTTTGAACCCGATGATTTTGTGTATCTCAGAGTTACTCCCCTTAAAGGCGTAAAAAGGTTTCAAGTTAAGGGAAAACTTGCACCTAGGTATGTTGGACCATTTAAGATCTTAAGCCGCCGAGGAGAGGTTGCATATCAGTTGGAGTTGCCCCAGTCATTAGCAGGAGTCCATGATGTGTTCCATGTGTCTCAGCTTAAGAAATGTCTCAGAGTGCCAGCAGAGCAGATGCCATTAGAAGCTATCGAGTTGCAGGAAGATCTGACTTATAAAGAGCAGCCGATTAAGATTCTGGACGTAATGGAGCGCGGGACCAGAAACAAATCTACTCATTTTTGTAGAGTTCAATGGAGTAATCACTCTGAGAATGAAGCAACCTGGGAGCGTGAGGAGGATCTGAAGGAGGAATTCCCGAACCTATTCTCTAGCCAGCCCTAAATCTCGGGGTCGAGATTCCGTTAAGGGGGGAGGTTTGTAACATCCCAATTTTTGACTTTTCAATTATTAAATATTATTTTATTGCAATTTATGATTGTTGTGAATTTTCTGGAATTTATTGGAATTTCCGAGATTTATTGGATTATTTTAAAAGTATATTGTCTCCAGTCGAAAACTAATTATAAATAGATAATTTGAAATAAAAGAAACCCTATGAGCAAAGAATGGGCGCGGTTCTTCTCATCGTGCATGCGATCGGTCAAAACGGGAGGGGTAATGATAGCCGTCAGATCGATTATCCAACGGCCAATGCGAGCCATGTCGTTTAAGGAAATCAGCGATCACCACGATACTTTTGACCGGCATCGCTCACCGTTTCGGAAACTAGACGCGTGGAGGAGCTCCTTCCGAATTCTCCAGCGCAGGCGTCGCCGATTCAAATTCTAGTGCCAACGCCGAGTTCGCCAAGGACTCGAGTCCTTCTGGGCGCGCGGGAGAAGGACGCCGGTCCTATTTAAGCTGCGCGAGATGTTGCCAAGAAATCGAGCAGCCAAAGAAAAAAAACGTGAGCGTGTGAGCCGGTAGCGCCGTTGTCCGAGGAATCGCGAGGAACAGCAGTGCCGCTAGGAGAGTTCTGAGCGCACTGCCAGGTTGTCGCCGAGAAGCCTTGGGGACCGTGTCGCCTTGTCGAGAAGCATTCCGACGACAACAGATCACCAGAGCGCCGTCGGGATTGTCGTCTTCTTCGAAGTCCGGCGAAGTTTCAAGACGCTGATTGACCATTGCCGATCGAAAGCTTCGTCACCGTCGGATCCAAGATTGAGCGCTGAGATCTTACCGTGTCACTTCGAATCGGTAAGTCTCTCGGGTTATAACGTCGACCATTGGATCGTAGATGAAGGGTCTAAATCTTGCCACGCCATTTAAGTGCACGATGTTCGACTCGGATAATATCGCCATCGGATTTAGATCGGCTACCGATATTGAGCCACGTGGGAGATTTAATCGAGCTGTTAGATTAGGATCTAAGGGTTCAGATTTTGCCAACCGAGGCGGGAAAAATCGGTATTTTCTTAATAAAAATAATTCCATTAATTCGGATTTTAGTATTTTAGAGATTTTTTAGGATTTTAAAACTTCCAAATGCTATAACTTCTGCATACGAACTCCGATTTAGGTGATTCAAATTCCTAAAAATTTGTAAAATTGAGATCTTTCTAATGGTGGCTTTTTTTTGAATTTTTGAGTTAGTTTGTTCTTTGGTTTTGGTTTTTATTTGCTTTCTCTCTCGATTCGCGTAGACGTTGAATTGTGCGACGCTTCGGAGGAGGAGCTACCAACTCAAGAACAGTTTCTAGACCACGACCAAGAGCTTAACCAAGGCAAGTGTGCTTTGATCATGTTGCACCCATAAACTAGATTGCATGCTATTTTGATTTACCTTAACACATGTTATTTTATGTGTATAAATGATTTCAACATAAATTTGGGATTAGCTAACATACCCATTGGATTATACCCTACCTTGATATTTGTGTGCCATGCTTCATTGTCACTCTAGGTTCGTTACTATAGTTGGTTAATAATGAAATCAACATGGATGGTTAGACCGGAATAGAAAATACTTAGCCATGCTACGTCATCACATGTTCATGGAATATTGGTTATTAATTTTGACTAATGGAATATGGAACAATGATGTAACTTGTGTGTCATGTGTGGTCACACAAAGAGATTGAGTTGTGGTGGCGAGAAGGTCACACAACGAGGTTGAATTGTGTATAGCATGTGATGCTTGGTAATCAACTAGGATTGGTAATCACTTAGTATGAAGCAAGTGGCAAGGGCAAGTGTGCCAGGGTGGGCCCGATGGGCAAGGGGGTATGTGCAAGTCTTGCTTTAATCAATCCTAAGGACTTAATCTTGCGAGCCTTTGACCTGAGTCAATCTTGCAACCACATGTCTGTTATGGGGCAGCCTAGCTGACTAATTTGCAAATGCTTAGCTCGAGTGCTATCGTGGTGGTGTGAGTCCGGGTGTACGGAGGAAACTCACATGGCGCAAGAGGGGGCCCTGGGTGTGGTAACCAGTCCCTCCAGTGTTGAAACCTTAGCGGGTAGCACTGGGTTAAGAGGATGCATTGTAAAGGCTTTGTTATAATCATTCACCTGTGTGGTACATGGTTGTATCATGTGGGTAAAGTGCATAACCTCTGCAGAGTGTACAAACTATTCGGATAGCCGTGCTCACGGTATTGAGCAATGCTCGGGAATTACAGTCAAGGGGTAGTTAATTAAAATGAACAACTGGATGGGATGGCGGGATGCCATGTGGATAAAGGAACTTGATTTAGGATGGAGAACTTGGGTTTATTTGAATCACTGAATCTATTTACTTGTTATTATTTGTTTTACTGTCTTTTCAATCTATGAAGTATATGTGTTCTTAAATGCTGCTTTATTGCAAATGAACCTTAGCCATTCCTTTGGAATAAGCCTGCATATAGCTATGATAGAATTGCATTTTGTGCACAACTTGTTGAGTACGTGTTGGTGTACTCACCCTTGCTTAACAACCAACAACAGTGGAGGAGTCGTCACCCGTGTTGGAGGAGGATTTCCAGGTGGATACGTGTAACATCCCCAAATTCGGGTTTCTGCTAAAAGTTAATTTAAATTAATTAAATTCAAAATTTGGATTTTCCATGGTGTTCTAATTAACCTGGCATCCATATCCTTCTAAAATTGGAGTTCAATCCTTGATCGTCCGCAAAATCAAAATTCTCAATTCCGGTCCATATTCGAAATTTCACCCGAGTTCCAAAATGCTCTAAAAATCTCAAAATTTATAGAATTAGGTTCCAAATATTCTAAAATGTTTTTGGGAATTTTTTGATGATTTTTGGAATCTCTTTGCTTTTTTATCTCTCGCGGCCTTTCATCAAAATCAGTATTTTCGTTCCGGAATAATCTAAATTCCAAATTTCATCAAAATTTAGTGAAACTAATTTTATTGGGTTCCAAATAATCTCTAGTATTTTTAGGAATTTTCCAGGATTTTTAGATTATTTTTGCTATTTTATTCCTTGCGCTTTTGTTCCTTCATTTCTTCCAACCAATGAGAAAGTGACACGTGTCCAGTACTGTTCATCTTCCTCAATAGACCAGCACTGTTCACGCATCTGTTCCTGTTCTTCCCTTTTGCAAGCTCCAACTTCAATCATTCATATCTTCCATTATACTACACCAAAACACGTGGGATTTGAAGCGTTGCGACGGCGTCGTAATGGAGATTGATTATCCCACCATTGCTTATCTCGAAATCAAGCGAAACGGTCGCTGCAATCAAATCTTTGCCGTTTCTTGTTTTAGTCATAACTCTTTCGTTTTTTCATCTCTCCGAGCGTGTGAGTACTCCAAACGTGCGTATCGACGTCCTCTACACCGTGCTCACCTTGCCCCTTTGGTTCTATGTCGTTTGCCATCCCAAAACTCAAGAAAACAGTACGCCCGACGTCTTCCAAAGACACCGACGAGCCATCTTTTGCTCCGGTGAGTTTTCCGGCAAACCAACCGCGTCACTTTGTGCCTTTTGCCTCCGTGATCATAACCATTCAATCGGATTTGATTTTCGTTGCAGTTTGACCCCGGATTTCGAGTTTGTTCGTCGTCAACCGTCGTTCCGTTTGTCGTCGATTTCTCCCGATTGGGTAAGAATCAATTCAATTCCTTGCACCCGTAGACTCCCCTCGATGCTAGCTATCCGGTGCTCACCTTAGTTTCAAGAAATATCGCATTTTTATATGTTTTGGTCGTCATGCCACCCGGGTCGTTTTTGGTGTCGCCGGACTCGTTGCCTCCGGCCACCGTTCGTCGCGCCGTCACTTGCCCCGGCACCGCGTCGTCGTCCTCTTTCCATTCCACCCCTCGCCGGCTTCCGCCGTGCCTCCTAACTCCGGCACCATGGATGGAACCTTTGTTCTGTGCATGAGGTAGACGAGGGTACTGTAGCGATGCTACAGTGCCATTTCTTTATTTTTTCGGATTTAATTAATCCGACAGCATTCAAACAATTGTTTCTCCTCCGTCGTAACTCCGAATCGAGTGATTCTAATTGCTAAATTCATCTAAATTCATCCTCTATCTGCCAGTATTTTTATTATAATTTTTAGTTTCTTTTAAATTTATTTTATTCTTTTCGTGTTCCGGTTTACGCGTAGTCGAAGAAGCGGTCGTCATCGCCAACGAGGGAGAAGACTTTCAGAGTAGCGCATCGCACCTCGTCGACGAAGGCAAGTCGTAGTCCTTTGACCATGTTGTACCTATGTTTGCAAAAGTAATTTGTTTTATACAATTGCATGCTATTTGTGTATCCATGATTAGTTTACGGGAGTAGCTATTTACGATTGCCAAGATGCCACCTTGATTATTGAATGCCATGTATCCATTGTTAACCTTAGGTTGGAACATTACTAGTTGGACATAGTCGTAATACCAACATTGGGTTAACGTAGCTAATGCTTAGACCGCTTAGTAAACGTTGGGTTTCATAGCACCTGTGAACTAATGTTAATCTTGACCTAATGAGATATGGAATTGTGGTCGTCAACCACTGTTGTAAAACTTGTTGTACCATGGTAGGGAATGCCATTGGTCTTGGTTGAACAAAATGTTTTCCCTCGGGCAAGTGATCGTGCAGTAAAGGGGGTGCTATCTGGCACATTGGGATGTGGTTGTCTTGCTTGAGATAATTTAAGGACTTAATCTTGTGCGCCATTGAGTGGGCCTAACTGCAACCACAAGTCCGGTATGGGACAGACCTAGTCGATTAATTTGCAATGTTTAGTCTTGAGTACTGCCAAATGTTTGTGTGGGTTCCGGGTTGTACGGGTAGATTCACATGGCTCAAGAGGGGGCCCCGAGGGGCGAAACCTTAGAGGGCAGTACCAAGTTTAGACGTGCATTGTAAAGACTTTGTCATGATATCTCTCGCGACACACCAAAGGAAGTGTGTTAATATCGATTGCACTAAGAGATGTTCATGTCTTGTGGGTAAAGTCGCACAACCTCTGCAGAGTGTCAAACTATTGAATAGCCGTGTCCGCGGTCATGGACAAGCCCGGGATTTCACACGGGTATAGAATGTTTTCATGAAATGTGGAATTGTTGGAATGGGAACGGGAGTTCACGTGTTCATTGTATAAAACTATACCGTTGAATTGTGTGGTTGATACTTGTTTCAAATGATGTAGGGTGATGCCTCGTCATTCTGTTCATGTTGTCTACCATTGATTTACCAGTTATTTATTATTGTTTTATCAATCTGCCTTCAATCTATTTATTGTAATTAAATTCAAGTTATTGCTTTCTGTAAATGAACCATATGACTATCCTTTGTCAAGCCGTGCATGAATATATTGCATCATTTTCCTACGGCTTGTTGAGTACGCGTTGTACTCACGGCTTTATGCCCATGTTGTTCAGTTGCTGAGGAAGGACAAGGAAATGAATATCAAAAGGAGGAATACTATGAAGACTACGTGGACTAGGAAGGCGTTCCCCAGACGATTGCCTGTGGCATGTCGAATGGCCTAAAGCTTTTATATTTCCGCTGCAACAGTTTCACTTGTTTCTTAAGCCAAGAGGCATTGGTGTATGAACTTTGACCATAAGGTCGTTTGCTTTATTCAATAATAATTTGCTTCTTCTTAGTTATTTCGATGTATGGAATGATATGTCATCTATGTTTCCACTGTGTGCACTAGCGTGATCCTGGACTAGTGCAGTATACACAGAGGGTTTCGGATTTGCATATCCGGGTCCCGACAATACGAGTCACTAGGCCAAGCCTTGTCAGTCGCCTGTGGTGTACTGATGAGTCACTACGTTTTCTACTATTTTCCGCTGCATTCGTCTTATTTTACCTTAGTCTTGCCCTGCGTGGCCAAATAAATGTAGGTGATCATAAGATCATACACTAGTCATAATAAATAAATGTTTTGCTTCGGTTGCCCACCCTAGGAGTAACGGCCAAGCAGAACACGCCAACGCGCTGGTGTTGAAGGGCCTCAAGACGAGGGCGTTTGATCGGCTCCACAAGCGGGGGGCGCGATGGACATAAGAACTCCCGGCTGTGCTCTGGTCGCTTCGCACTATGCCCAGTCGGGCCACTGGCGAGACGCCTTATTTTCCTGGTGTACGGGGCGGAAGCTGTTCTCCCCTCTGAGCTGTCGCTCGGTTCTCCACACGTCTCAGCGTTCAACGAGGAAGGCCAAGAAGATCTCCGGCGAGAAGAAGTCAACCTCCTGGAGGAAGTCCGTGATCGGGCCGCCCTTCGCGCCGCCTGGTATCAGCAAAGCCTCAGACGGTACCACGCCACCCGGGTCTCCGAGAGGACATCGGCAAGGCAACCCGGTCTTGCGCAGATCTAGACGCATGCTTGGGTTGCACAAAGCCGCTCTCTGTGGAGGGCCCTTTAAGGTGGTTTCAGTATCTCGACCCGGGGCGGTCCGGTTGGCCACTGAGGACGGCGAAGAACTGGCGAATTCCTACAACATAGAATTGTTGCGGAAGTTCTATCCATAAAAGAATTGTAAATACCCAGCAGCTCGCTTTGGTCAGCCTCGCGGTAAGTCTTTCCCCCGGCTGATCGGTGGCTACTGGCGGTTAGTAAAGTTGTTGCCTTGGAGGCTTTTGCTTTACCATCTTTATCTCCTTTGCGCCCCAAGGGGCAGCTTTTCGTATGGGTGTTGTTGGTCCCGACTATTTGGAATTTCTCTATTGATTTGTGGTGGCGCCCGGCGCCTGCGTGGGGCAAGAACGGGTAACCGGGAGGCGAGTTTGGCACGGCGCTCGAACGCGGCTCGCACGCCTCGAGTTGGCTCTTAGAAGCACCGCTGGTCGTCACCGCGAGCGCCGTTGGCCTATTACCACCTCGAAGCCCGCTTGGCCACTTGGCCTTCTGGTTCGGTTCCCAGAAAGGTCGCACGGACTTAGAATCCAATAAGAGCGGACCATGACGATCCCACGCGAGGATGCTGTTTAAATCCTCCCTACATGCGCCACACGTAATGTCTGCTTGTCTTTGCAATAGATGTGTGTGCACGCAGGAAGAAAATCAAAGCATCGACCCATTCCAAAGAAAAGCTCATCATCGCCCAAGTGCTGGGGGCTAGTTGCCTGATGTTCCAGGCTGGTCGCTCGACGCCTGGGGGTTGGTCGCCCGATCACCTGGGCTGGTCGCCCTGTGGTGCATAGGCCAGATAAGTGTCCTGTGCTACACTTCTAATCCTTTGCTTATGCATGCACTGAGATGGGCCAAATTATGCGTGATTGTCGCGGGCATAAAAAACCAACGGCCCCTCGGTGATAAAAGGAAAAGTGCTAAGTGTAAGCGTCTGGCGAGGGCAAGTGACCGGAGTGCGAGTTGGGCACAGTACTCGAACACGGCTCGCACGCCTCGGGTTGGCTCCTTGAAGCACCGCTGGTCGTCACCGTCGAGTACTGCTGGCCTAAAAACACTCCCGGAGACTTGTTGCCTCGCCGAGCCAAGCTGCAGCACGGTTCCAGGAGATCATCGGGATCTAAGTTCCGAAGGGATTTGAACCGACGACAATCTCGCACAAAAACCTAAGGCTAAGGTTGTTCTGCGTTTTGCGTGAACTGCCAGGTTTAAGGTCATTTTTACCTAAGTTCTGCGTAACTTGCGTGGTTTGTGCCTGCGTTTGTACCTGGCTGCACGTGACCTAAAAAGGGATCCTGAAGTCCTGCCCTAAACTTAAAAGCTTACTTGGCGTTGTGGCTAAATTCAAGGCTGGTCGCCTGGCAGCTCTGACAAACGAAATCAATCAAGCAAAGTGAACAAGCGCACGGGTAAAGCAAGTAAAAACATCCGATTACACTAAGATTTGTCCAGATGTTGATGTATGCAGGAAGGTAGATCAACACAAGCCAAAAAGAAGAAAAAGCAAAAGAACTAAAGCGGCTGCCCAGCCCTTCACTCGTCGCCCAGGTCGAGGTCGCCGGCACCCTCTCCCTCCTCCGCCAGTGGGGTGGAGACGTTCATGACTGGCTGCTCCACCTGCAACAGCCCGGCCACGTGCTCGGCGGTCGTGCGCACCCATGCCTCCGCCTGCGCCGCGTCTCCTTCAACACCGGCCGTCACCACCGCCATTGGATTGAAGGCGGCGGCGTGGCTGGCGCAGCAGGACAGCACGTAAGTCACGACCATGATCGCAACTTCCCGCCCCTCTCTGGCGGAGCGGGCGGCCAGGGCAACGGGCAGCCCCCGGAGTGCCTATGCGGCCTGATTGGTCGCATGGGAAAACTGCAAGGCGGAGTCTTGCAGGGGCGTATTCAGCGCCACCCCCAAGGGCTCCAGGCACCTCTTCGTGCGCTGGAAGGCCTTCTTGAGCATGATGGCGAGATTGTGCCGCAGGCGGAAGGACTCGTGCTCCGAGTGCTTCAGCGCCGCTTCGGCCCTCTCCGCCCGCAGCTGCATGGCGGCCAAGTTGGCCCTTTCCTACGCCAATTCCGCCTCCGCCCTCTCCTGCTCCCGCGTCAGCTCGCCGCTCACTAACGCCAACTGCTAGGCCGTCTGGGCCCCATGCCTGGCAGTTGTGGCAAGGACGGTGCCCAGCGAGGCGTGCATTTCGTCCAGTTCGGTGAAGAGCTCGACAAAGCGCGCGGCGGGGGCAATGGCGATGCGAGGGGCGAGATGGCCTGAGGCCCTGGTGTTGGGGTCGCCCTCCTCAACCCTCTCAGCGGTGGCGGCCGGAGGCACTTGGGCGGAAGTTCCCGCCGCCCCAGTGGGCGCAGGGATGTCTGTGCCCCTGAGGCATCTTGAGGGGCCACCCTTGGCGGCACCCTCAAACTGAAGGCGGCCGTCGGGAGCGTAAGCCCACCCTGTCGAGCGGTGGCGTGGGCTCCCGTGGCCGAAGGTGCTAGCGCCATAGTAGTCGGGGCCGGCGCCGGAGGAGATGGAACTGGAGGAGGCAATGGAGCTGGCGCCGTAGGAGCCGGTGCCTCTGGTGACGAAGTCGTGGTGGGGGTGGCCTGTGCCGCCGCCCCTCGTGGAGGTGCCGCCGCATCAGGGCTGACAGCGGCAGAAGTTTGGCCGGTGGCACGGACCTTCTTGGGGTCCGGGCCCGTGACGTCCGGGATGAGTGGACGCTGCTCGCGCCAATCGCCGTGGTGGCCGCCTCGATCACCGGCCGACGCGGCCGGCACCTGGCGGGTCGAGTGGAGTCCATTGGCGGGAGCTGCCTGACGATCTGCAGGCACTCCGCGTGCTCCAAATCGGCGAGCGGCCGGGCCGCTGCTGGAAAATCCACGCTGCTTGGAATCGGCGGTACCAATCCAGCAAGCTATTTGCCAATGAGTTGCCCCGCCAGGTTTCTCGCACCTGGCAAAAGATAAAGAAAGACTGCCGGTTGGTAGGGAGCCGCAGAAAGAAGCATGTATGCGAAAAAAGCCAAGGGAAAGCGAAAACTTACGACCGGGGTACGTGCACGTTATGTAAATGCCGCCGGTATCGCCATGCAGACGGGCGTTGTTAACGGGGCTGATTCTCCGGGTCACGAAGTCCCGGACCACCAGCACCCCAGTTAATCCAGCGTCCCGTAGTCTGTTGATGCGGGCTGCCATTGCAAGGAGCTCTGCCGTTTCCTCGACCGTGAGTTCGATTTCAGAGGCCTCACGCTTCGGTGGCACCTCGTGGTGTCGATCCATTGTTGTCGCGGATGTACAGCCATTCGCGCGCGCGCCTTCGATTGGACTGGGTTGGAAGGCAATGTAGCGGAGGCCAATCCGTCTCAAGGCGAAAATAGCAACTCCTCACTACTCGCTGCGTCGGTAGAACCGCAAAGAAAGGTAGAAGTAGCGGAAAAGAGGAAGATTCAGCATCACCCCCAAGAACATTTCACAGAGGTGTGCGAAGATGGAAAGGGTAACGATGGAGTTGGGGGTGAGGTGAAGGTGGTGGATTTCATAAAAATGGAGGACGGTGAGAAAGAAGTCGGAGAATGGTGGGACTAGGCCCGCTATCATCGCCCAGACAAGGATGAGAATTTCATCGGAGAGGTACCGCGGCGTGGGGGTCCCGCCCGTAAATGGAAGGTGCCCTCCGGCGCGATGCGGGAGATCCTCGCCACCGTGGCGGCGTCAACGGTGGAGGCGGGGAAGGAAGGTGCCATAAACGCAAGGAGGGTGAAGACTTTGAGCGAGGAAGACGAAGGAGCGAAAGTTGAAGTGCGCAAGGAAGCAGAAGGCATAAACCGCTTGGTACAGATGTATCTATATATATGCATCACCCGCACCGACGGTTCGCGAAGAGAAAAGATCGTGCGCCGTTTCGGGTCCCAAGAAAAATCGACGGATACGGGAGGGAACCGAGGCGATCGTATCCTCATGAGTGGTGGCCCCGCCCAAGAGCGCACCAAGCATTTAATGAAGGTTCCAAAAGGCTCTAGCACACGCCTCGAGGCGGGCCCGGCTCTTGTCGGCAGATTTTCTGTTGGGTACCCTCTCCGACGCACAAAACCGACCCATGTGGCGTCCGGCGGCAGTGGGCGACGACGCTTTCGCCGTCGCCCAACCCACGTGGCGACTGGCGGCGGGTGGGCGAAGCACGCCCGGCCAGTGCAAGCCCGTGGCGTCCGGTGAGCAGTGGGCGAGACGCCTCGCCGCCGGCGCCACCCCACGTGGCGGCTTCGGCGGCGGGTGGGCGAAGACGCCCACCGCCAGTGCCGCCCACGTGGAGTCCGGCGAGCGGTGGGCAAGGACGCCGCTCTCCGGTTCGGCCACGTGGCGGCTTTGGCGGCGGTGGGCGAAGACACCCGCCGCCAGTCTTGCGCCCACGTGGCGTTCGAGCGAGCAGTGGGTGAGACACCGCCGCCCCACCGCCAGTAAGAAGGTGGGGCGAGGTGGCTTCACCTCAAGTCTTCTTCCCTATCGCACCTCGCCAGAGGCAGCTCGCTTGTGGTCGTCCCTTGATGTGAGGATTTCGCTATAAGCCCATTCCTCGACGCCTCACCTACCCATCACAAAGGGGTCACATACAGGCGGACCAAGGCGGCCATGCGTCGGCATTTAATGAGGCTGGAGGAACGGGATAGCACGGGAAGGAATAATAAATGTATGAAGATCAGCACGATGACCCCCTTTTACCTACCCCCGTTAGCCTAGGCTATATAAGGGCCCTCTGGTGCATGGGGAAAGGGGTCGAAGGATCAAGAGTTCAGCAGTAGAGCCTAAGGAAGAACTTGTAACTTGAGAGCTTTGTACAAGCTTCAAACACTCTATAAAAGATCTAGCAGGACGTAAGGCTATTACCCGGGGTTGAGGGGGCCTGAACCTAGGTAAAAATCTGTGTGTCATCTTAGTTCATAGGCTCCGGAGTCCTTCGTGTGGGAGTCATTAGGGTTTTCACTCGCTAGGGTTTGCCAGCCGCGAAGACGCCCTCCTACTGAACCAAACTCGGTCTGTAGACTCGGGCCTGTCTGGTGGAATATGCCGACAGCAGCGATAGAATGCTACCAAGGATGACTAACCGAGACGCGAATGGATAACGGAGGGCTAGGTTGAAAAGACGACGGGTAGATTCTAAAACTTGGCTTTGATGGCAACCGGGGATCAAATGAACTTCAACGATAGGCAAAACAGGGGATAATGGTCTACTGGACACAATGGCCTGGCCACGTCAAACCAAAATGGTTGGCGGCACAAGACGACGCGCGGCGGCGGCAAAAGGTGGCGACCGACGAATAAAAATAATTTTGGTAGATGCAACAGCAAAGGTAAAGCGAGCACCACGTAGAACGCGGTGACACGAACTCAACGATATAGGCGGATTTAGCGGCGACCCACCGGATTGATCACAAACTGCCGATGAACGGCTCCCGGAGCTAATAGATCAAACGGTCCTAACTATTAAAATAATAGATAAAACCTAACCAAATTTTACAGAGAGCTATCTGGGAATATTTGGCACAATATGACGTGATTGGGTCTGAGTTTTACCTTCTGGATCAACGGGGAACGCGCGACGAAATTTTCTGCCGTTCGCAACGCAGTCTAATCGGAGAAAAGAATTTTCTACGCAAAATCACGAGGTCAAAACCTTGCGTTAGGGTATGCACCATGTAGGGGACATCAAGAGGAGTCTTCCATAAAAATTTCACGGCCAAACTCGCAAAAACGAGGGAGAACAGCCTTCGGCAAAATTTGATCTTTGGGCGGCCGTAACTATTGATACCATGAACCAAATTGCTCAAAATTTGAAAGGGAGACAGAGGGTACCATAGATCATGAGATGACATGGTTGGATCACCGAAAATCGCGATGAGCCAACCAGGAACGCAACGCCAAAACAGGCCGATGTTGGGGGCGGCGCGGACTGCTCGGTGCGTCGGTGGTGCTCTGTTTGGAATCTTCTAAAACTGTTTCACAGGGGTGTTATAACCATCATGGGAGTACTCCACAAGAAATTTGAGGATGAACGGAGTTCGGGAGCGCCCGGTAGAGCTCGCCGAAGTTCTCACCGGAGTTGGGGAAGAAAGCTTGCCGAGGGAGATCCATTGTGATTCTGATACTGATCTTTGAATATGATGTGGGGAATGGGGAGTGGCGTCTAGGGTTCAATTTTCAGCTACAAAGGAGCAATGGATCAACAGAAAAAACTCACCGGAGTTGGGAAAGAAATTGGTGGCCGGAGGTGTTCTGGTAGGCTTTTGCAAAATCTAATTTTACGGGATGTACAGGACAGCAAGAGGAAGCTCTGGTAAAAATTTCAGATCAAAAGAAGATCGAGAGTGACTAGGAGAGCTCGTCGAAATTTTCGCCGGCGTTGAAAAGAATGACTTATACAGGAAGATTCAGAACTTAGATGGGGAAAATTCTAATTGGGTTGTAAAGAGAATGCATGTAGAAATCTGTGGTTTAATTTATAGGGCGATCGGATCAGCGGATCATCGGGAAACGCTCGTCGGAATTAGGACTGAAAACTACTCCTGGAAACGGCTGGAGTTACTGTTAGGGGTGGGCATTCTGTTTTTTCGGTTTAGTTGGTTCGGTTTTTTCGGTTTTAAAATAATTCGGTTTTTGGCGGGAACCGAATTTCTCGAATAAAATAAAAACCGAATCAATTAACCGAAATATTTGGTTCGATTATTTCGGTTTTTCGGTTAACTGAAATATGAATAACACTAGGTAAATTAGATTTAATCATTCTCATATTGCAACACAAAATATGGATAAACCCACACAATATCCATATATAATTATAATATAAGCATAATAAAACATATGAATATACTAAACATATGCATAAATGTATTATAACGTGTGAATTGTTTAGTGGTTTTAGGAAGAATACTATAAAAATGGTATTGTACATAGGCTATTCGGTTATTTCGGTTTTTGAAAGCGAAAAACCGAACCGAACACCGAAAACCGAATTAAACCAAAACAAAAACCGAACCGAAAACCGAAATAACCAAAATAATCGGTTAATTCGGTTCGGTTCGGTTCGGTAATTCGGTTTCGGTTTAAAAATGCCCACCCCTAGTTACTGTTCATTTAATCCGAATTACTAAATATCACCAATAAAATTGAAATAAATATCAAACAACCGTTCAAAAATCCAGGAAAAATATGGAACGTGACTCACAGCCTTAGTAACACAAATGAAATATTATTACATAAAATAATAATTTTAATCATGTACAGTAATACTTTTATATTGTTTTTAATATCTTTTTAATTTAGAAAATACTAAAACAACCCCAAAAATTCTAAGAAAATTCAGGGAGTTTAATTAGTACATTTTGAGATCAACTAAAATATTTTGGTGTCACCAAATATTTTATTTTTATATCAACATATATTTTTATTTTGTTAAAACTTTCGGAAAGGCTTTAGAAAATATATAATTTGACAAATGTAGGAAATTTTGCAGAAATTCCCTTAGGTTTATTTATATTAAATAAGATAGTTTTAGCAAAACCAAATCTTTTATTTTGTCTCCAAACTATATTTTTAATTGATGAGACTTTTGGAAAGGTTTTGAAATCAGGATTTTAACAAATAATGGAAAATTCACCGAAGTTCCTTGTGATATATTTTTTTTAAAATTAATTCCAACTTAAATAGGGTTTTTATTTTTTTAAGGAAATAGTTTTAAGTTTTTCTAAAAATAGGCAAAAGTCTTTTTCTTTTGAACTCTAGATAACTCCAGAAAATAAAGAGGAGACAAATAAACTTGAGACAACCGATAAAAATAATAATTTAAAATATTTTTTTATCCTATTTTTGAAATGAAATTTTAGGATGTTACAATAGCACTTCTAGGGATCGTCGGAGCCTATCGTACCAAGAGTCCAATGATAGTAGCTTGAAGTTGGAAAGCGATAGCAGTGAGTCCGATGACAGTTCCTCTATCCCTTTGTAAGTTCAAGCATTATTAAATTGATTTTGATGGTTAATGACAAAGCTAATTGTGAGACTAACTCATTTGATAATTATAATTATAAATAGTCTCACTTGGATGAAATGATAGAAATATCAGAGGTATGCATTAAATGTCAAATCCATTATATCTTGTTGCATTCCTTGGATAAATTCCATTTATTTGGTTTAATAATGAATGAAAAATCTAAATATGAGACTAAATCTTTTGATTGAGTACAATTGTATTAGTCTCATTTGGATGATCAAATTGAACATCTTGAAGGTATGCATCCTATATCATATTGTTACACTTGTTGCATGTCTTGAATTCAAAATATAGGGTGAACACCCTAAATATCTTAAGTTGTATATGTGCATAGTATTTCCAACTCATATGTATATGTATGCACACATTTAGGGGGAATTCATTCTATATCTTGAATATATGCTCAAGTTCCATTCATTCGATTTTACTGGCCAATGATAAATATGAATATAAGACTAACTCGTTTGTCAAGTATGATGTTTACTAGTCTCAAATTGAATGAAAAATAGAACTCTCAAATGTATGCATTCGACTTCACATTATTATACATGTTGCATTCCTTTGATGTAAAGTGTAGGGTGAACTCCAAAATAGTTTTAAGTTGAATATATGCATATTACTTCCAACTCATATATATGTATGCACATATTTAATGGAAATTCATTTTACATCTTAATGTTTCAATAGTATTGATCATTTTCTTCTTCCATATATTTTAATGATCTTTACATTGAAACACATATTTTGAGTATATGAAGCTTGTAATATACTCATATTGATCTAACAGTCAAATTAATTTACAAGCGGGTTGTCATAAATCACCAAAAGAAGAAGATCCAATGATCTAGGCCCTTCATTATGTGTTAATGGTATGCCTTTGTGATTAGTAAAAACCAAATGTGTTATACCAAGAATCTTCATATTGAGACATATCCTTTGAGCATATGAAGCTTTGTAGTTGAAATATACTTAAAACAAGATTAAATTCAATTAAGTGGTATATGGGTTGTCACCAATCACCAAAGAAGTAGATCAAAGGATCTAGGCTCTCTATTATGTGTTAATGGTATGTTTTGATAATTAGGGACAACTGAATATGTTGGACTAACATTTTTCATGAGTTGGTGAAACAGGTTAAGTCCAATGATGATGGAGACTTAAGATGACATCATATGTTGTAGTCATCAAGTCAAGGTTAGAGATGAAGGATGTCATCATGTGTTGACAAGCATCAAGACAAGGTCCTGAAGAGAACATAGTTCATCATGTGGTTGATGAACAAAGACGAGGACCCGACTGGAGAGAAGATGATCATCATCAAGGGAAAGCTCCAAGTGGATGGGTAAGACAAATGTATAACTAGCATAGGCCTAGGATGTGTTCCTAGTCTTTTACCGATCTCGATGTTTGGATGGGAGATCGGATTGCTAGCAAGGATTGAAATCTCGATATCACTCTAAATACCGTCCGTAACCGGAGAATGAAATCACAATGAGATCTTAGCATTTCAAACAAATTTCAGCTAAAATACAAAAATAGAATTTTAATTCCAGTTTTTTTCCACCGGTATAGCCAGGATCTCACCGAGATTGCCAAGATCTCGGCGAGATTTGCTTAGATCTTGGCAAATTTGGGTGGGATGAAATATAGTAAAAATGAAGTCAAAAAATATTGAAATTATTTTTAGATATTTTTGACACAATGATGATATTTTAATAAAAATTTTATAAAATTATAAAGCTTGTGGAATTTTTAAAAATTCAAACATTGCTACTATCCTGATAAAATGCTGAATGACAAGATTGAAATGAGTGAAACATGAAACAAACCATGTTAAAAAATTTTAAAATTTTTTTTGCATGGTTTTGATTCACCAATAATATTCTCATAAAATTTTCGGATGATTTTAAAGCTTCATGAATTTGAAAAAATTTGGACAGTGCTACTATGCTGATAAAAGCTTTACCAGCAAACTTCAACCAAATGAAAAATGGTACAAACCACGTTAGAAAATTTTGAAAATTTTTGTGGATGGTCTTGATTTATCATTAATGTTTTCATAAAATTTTCATAAAATGATAAAGCCTCAAGAAGTTCCAAAATTCTGAGAGTGCTACGTTCTCGTAAAAGCCTAATGATCAATACATAGATTTGCTTTAGCTACAAAAAAATGTTTACAATTTTTGAAAAATTTTCATAAGGGTTATAAGTTAATTATTAAGATCTCATAAAAATTTTGAATCATTATCACACTTCACTGAATTTATAAAATTCTTACAATTACAGTGTACCATTTATCTTCTTTTTGTTTTTGATTTTTGAAATATAACAAATGAAGTTCAATATATACATAGATTTGATTGAGCAAACAAAAAATTTAAATTTTTTGAAAATTTTATATAATCTTACTGAGTCAATTATTAATCTCTCATAAAAATGTTGGATCATGATCACACACGAGAAAATTTACAAAATTCTAACAATGTTATTGTCCCAATTATGTTCATTCTATTTTTTATTTTTTAAAGATAACAAATGAATTTTAATTATTTTGAAAATTTTTATGTATGCTCCTACATTTCTTAGGATGGTACCATAAATTGTTTTATCAGGATAAACATGTAAAATTTTATAAAAATCTGAAAGTGTTTCTGCAGTTTTTAAAAAATGTCTCAAAAAAATGGTTTTTTGGCAAATTATCATGGAAGATCACTTTTTCTAGGGTAATTGACCTAAATCCGGTCAAATCCAGGTATTAAAGTTTGAATTCTGGGTTCAAATCCCAAGATATCGGGCAGTAAGGGTGAAATCTCGTCGAAAAAACAAGATTACTGTAGCAACACAAATTTTTTTGAATTTTTGAATTTGGCCAACAATCAAAATTTTGTCCAGCTCCAAAGAATGAGATCTCGCAAAATTTCACCGAGATTTCTAACCTTGATTGCTAGTATATGTTGTCGTACTATTAAGAGAATGTTTTGTGCTTGAGTCTCATCATGTGTTGATGTCTCAACCTTGTTTGCCCTAGCTCAATTTTTATTTGTTGCTTTTCTCGTGCATAGTGTTGATTTTTTATGAATGTGTTTTGCAACTAGTCGAGACTCATGCACTTCCTCTTCTTGGTTGTTTTTCGTTGCATGGAGCAAATATTTGCAAATGCATTTTATAAATAGTTGAAGCTCATGCACTTGATTTTCTTAGCATGTGACTAGTATTTGCAAATGTGTTTTGTAAATTGCTAGAGATCATGAGTTGATCATTACATGGTTATACATGTGTTCAAGCTTGTTCTTGGTTGCTATTCTTTACATGAGGCTAATATTTTGCGAATGTGTTTTGCAAATAGTTGAAACTCATGCACCTGTTTTTTCTTAACATGAGATTGAAATTTGTAAATGTATTTTGCAAAGTGTTAAATGTATGGATCATTTCTAGACTCTTGCTAGTTTGTAGTCACTCTCTTGATCACGTTTATGTTAAAGATTTTGAGAAACCAGATTTTAGACTTGTATAGCTACATTGGAATTCTAGTGTTCTATGGAAATATCTATGTCTTCTTAAATCTTGATAGGGAACATATCATGTGCAAATAAAGTTTCGGTGAAACCACAGTGCAACCCAACTAACAAAAGTTTCAAAAAATTCTGAAAACAATCATGGATGTACATCTCAGCTTACCCCATTTACATATAAAATTTCATGATCAAATTAAGCCTGTGCTAAGAGTAATAAAAAACAAAGTTGATCATGAGCGAGGCAGTTCTGTTCATGATCAACTTTTTTTTTGTAATGGGGAATTTGATCATGAAATTTTATATTTATATGGGGTAAGCTGAGATGTACATCCATGATTTTTTTTTAGAATTTTTTGAAACTTTTGTTAGTTGGGTTGCACCGTGGTTTCACCGAAACTTTATTTGCACAGGATATGTTCCCATCTTGATATTAGGTGAAAGTTGTAACCCTCTGGATAAGCTTTTCATAGAGTCTAAGATCACCTAAATCAGACTTTGGAGTAAAACTTATGATCTTTTTATTGCTAAAAATATTAGTACTACCGATTTTACATGTTGGTAGTGCCGCCCGATTGGCACTACCAATTTTACATGCTAGTAGTTATTTTCTATAGAGGTTTTTTGGGGTTAAAAATGTCAGCACTACCGGGTTTACATGTCGGTAGGGCTGAGGTACTGTAACAACGGCTAGTTTCAGTGCATTTAATACCAAGAACTATCTGCTAACCCTGAGGCCGGCACTATCGGTCCTACATGGAAGGTAGTACCAACTTTTGCTGCATTTTTCTAATTTTGTCCCCAACAGCTAGTTTCTTTAAGGGACTATTTAAGAAGCCGAATAAGGAGGGTTTTGTGGCTGCTCTTATACCCATTTGAGGCATACACTTGAGAGCAAAACTTCTAGAGCTCATGAGTCATGTTTGAGTGATTTGAGATTCTTTTGAGCTAGAGTTTCTTGTTTGATGACTCTTAGTATTCTGTTTGCTTTCTCTTGAGCTAGTGCAAGTCTCTCCTCTCAATTGTCTGTGCGTTGCACCTTGTGAGCAAGGAGAGAAGAATTCTAGGTGTTTATTCTAGAGAAGGATTAAGCATCCTTGTGCGTGTGTTGCACTTGGTGATGATCAAGTAAGCAACTTGACCTATTATTCTTGGTATTTACCAACACCTAGATGGTGTGGAAACATCGTAGTCCGGTGATCTTTTAAAGAAGGTCGTAAGAAGGCCTGATGGTTATAAAGGTTAGAGCTCACTTACCCAGAGGGGGTAAGAGCCACCACTAGTGGAATTGAGGTGCTTGGCTTAATTCATGAAGTCGGTCCAATTTGTTTGGGCTTAACTCAACGTTGATTAGGAAAGACCAACAAGTCTCCGAATACCATGGAAAAATGATTGTGTGTCAATTGTGGTTTACTTTCAATTGTTCATTTACATTCTTGCAATTTATATTTTTAGACTTAAATTGCTTGCTTGCCAACCTAGGATTGCAAACTTTGTTCATAGACTTAGGTTGTTGCTGCACTTAGTTTAGACTAGATGATTTAGGCCTTAATTCACTACAAGAAAAATGATTTCTAATGACGGTCCTCAAATTCATCATCATTAGTCCCAAAATCGTCATTGTAGGTTTTTTATGATGAATTTATGACGAAATTCGACTTGTCATAGAAAGTGCATCACAGAAAGTTTTCAATGACGAATTACTTATTTTCGTCATAAAATATCAACTTTCTATGACGAATTACATTTCCGTCAATGAAAAGATCACTTCTATGACGAATATAACTGTCATTAATTGTACCCAAAACGTCATGAAAAATATCAAATTCGTCATAAAAGAACACTCCGGTCGGCCAAAAATGAGCGTTGACCATTTTATTTATGATGAAATTGTTCGTCACAGATTATTGCCACGTGGACATGTATTTTCGTCATTGAACACTCTAGTGCCACCTCAATAGCCAGGGTGTCAGGTGATGTGGCATGTGTTGTGACGTAATTGTTTCGTCACTGATGATTGCCACGTGTCCATTTGATTTCATCCCTGCTATACAAAAAGGTGGAAACCAGTTTTGGTACAATTAGCTTACATACGCAGTTAATCAAATTTCTGCATCCAACAAAAATCTTCACATGATATCAACTCGATTAAAATAAATACACTAATACAACTCATCCACACAAACTCAATTATAACAGAACAAAAGACTTTAATACAAATATCAAATGTCTGTATACATGAAGTTTTATGCCCTCAAACATTTTATCCAAGCTATAATCCACACTTCACATAGTACTAATCATGTCTAAAGATTACAGAAGATATACACATCTAAATCCCTCTCCAAACCAACATAGAACCTTGCAGTCTACGCTTTCATGTGTCCAGTTAACCTATAGCTCATACCACCTCACCTTTTGCTTAGCCATGTGGCAGGGAAGGAGGCTGCATGCCACCACTGTCTTCTTGCCTGAGTTCACCCCTCCACCCATAGTTTTGCCCCAAAACCTGCTTGCACAAGCCAACAAAGTCGGTTGACTCAAGATAAAAAGAACAAACCTACTAGCAATTCACAATAGCTCATCAACCATTATACAGATCCTTTGTTCTTTTCATCGAAAGCAAACAAAGCCAACCAACGAGGAGAAAAGGGTAGACTGTCCCTTCGACCACTCCTCCCCGCTTACGCAATGAAGAAGGTACCATTCATTAGTCAATGCCTTTGTTCCACCTTTAGCATGCATAATGGACGGCAGAAGCATACTTGTCCTAATTCACAAGTATGGATAGTCAATTAGTCATCACTTAACAAACATGAGCTGATAAGCATTTCACAAGCCGATCAAAACTTAAAACACAGGGAGCAAGATCATAGTAATACTATACTCAGTTGGGATTTTATGTAGTAAAAAAATAATAAATAAATATGGCACAAATAGCTATTAACCCATTTTTCTGTTTTAAGCATGAAAATACAAAACTTCAGTCCATACACCGCCTTTCGCTCCTAGAATACAAATACCAGCATTCACCCCGAAATACATTCCAAAAATCATATTTTCATATATCTGGCATACAAAAGTTTTCAACATATATTAATGCAGTCCACCTAAAAAACAAAAAGGGAAGGAAAAGACCAGGGAGACAAACCTGCTCTCCAAGATTCAAACTTTCAAAATCCATGGCTTTATCGAATTCTGAAAGAGGAAGTTTGTCTGATTTAAAGCTCCCCCATTCCGTGTTGATTACCTAGAGAATACCAAATAATTCCAAGCTTATGTAATATTTTAAGTGGTCTAGATACCATAAAACATCTAAGGTCAATGCATGTGTAGGACCATCCAATGGTTCAACAAACATCGTTATTATGCATAAGGAATTCAAACACTAACCATATTTCCAGATCTAGGCAGTAGACCATTCCATTTAGGAATGGCATTAGCATGCTCAACATATGCTGCATTTGTACCAGTGCCCAATATTATGGCAGAACTACATCATTATCAATATATCTCCCTCCAACCAATGTGCCAACTGTGTCATTCACCTACAAAACATCAATACTCAGCCTGCATTGCAAGGAATGTCACAGAAAGAAACGTTTTGCATGGTGTTAACCATGTTTGGATCCCATCAACAAATAAAAAGGTCAAAAAAACAAAAGTAGAGTCAGCATACACAGAAATTAACAATGCTTTAGATAGGAAAGCCATGCATAGATGGTGTATAAACCAAATGAATTAACAAATCTTAACTTACCAATGTTGTAACTTTCATATCAAGCCCCTGCCTCTCCATGGCCTTGCTCAACTTAGAGACAACATCCTCACCCACCTGATTCAGGAGCAACCAAATAAACTAGACCATTTGGCGTGCGTTGCGCGCCCTATCAAGCAATAGAAAGAATATATAAGCAAGAAAAGTACAACTCATTATCAAGACAATTCTAAAGAATCTAAGCTGATCAGACAAATCAAAGGTAAGCAATTATCACATTACTTCTAGCCTAAATGATGTTGAAAATCATGGAAGGAGAATCAATGTTTCAGACATTCGGTACTTATTTGCAAGATTTTCTTCAAATGAACATCTTCTAAAGGTGGATGTTATTTGATTGCTAAACACTACCATTGTAATGAATGCAGAGCTCAAAGGAGGGAAGCCAATGCATATAACCAAAAGAACATTGTCACATTACTATCCGTGACTGCAATTCATCAAAGACATGATTGGTACTTGGTTTCTGCACAGAAAAAAGAAGCAAAGATGACACCCTACTTCAAATAAACCACCCCCACCCCACACAAATTAACGGAACAAAAACTACATTTGTGCGATAAAGGGGAGCACTAAATTTGTCATTAAAGGAGAAAATGATCGTATGTATGGATTAAAGGTTCTGAAACATCCGCAATCTATTTTGATAATTTAAAAGTAGCACACGTACTATTTGAAAATGAGGATTGTATTACTCCATAAAGAGAGCCAGACAATCGAAGGCATGGTATGATGATTTTCTCCAAGAAAGGTTCTGGTACAGACACACTTCAATCTACAAAACGAAGAAAGTTCGTTTTGTGTGTATGTATGTATGTATATATATAAGAACTTCTATTCAAAAGCAGGTAAATGAAAAGCATATTTGCATCAGAAAATCTCAACATTGTATCTTTTGCAAACAAGGGAGTGCTGATTGGAACGAATTAATAATATATAAAAAATTCAATTACATTAAAATTATCAACATTCAACAAAGATCATGCTAATACAATAATCTCACCTATTATAGATCAATTGGGGCAAAGATCTTACTTAGTAAGGTGGGTCCCAATTCAACATCGACAAACATGTTCCCTGGTGCACACAACTGAACATGGTCTAAACCTGATTCAGCGGTAGCCCACGACAAATACAATAGCACCCAAAGAATAATTAAATGACCATGGTATCTCAATCACGAATATCTCATTTTTTATGGCGATAAACTCAATATCATATCGTGCCAAGACAATCGGCACAAAAACAAGCTAGTATCTAGTAGTAATAAGGTGCGACACAACCAACTAATGGTCACAAGTGTAAATGTTGATGTAGAAATAGGTACTTTGAGACAGAGATTTCAGTTAAATTATCCACTGCTGCATGCTAAACTAAGATTAACTAAAAATATCTCACTTGTCCAGCATTTAGCGAGCAAGAATTAAAGGCCTCAACCAAAGGAAAGCTAGTACATTCAGTGATCCACATGCCAGAAAAATAGAAGTATACTCAATGCAGAACATCAGCACTGCACGTCTCTAGCAGTGGGGCACGTCTCTAGTAGTGGGGCATGCATGCATTTTAATCTGGCAATCCCCAAAGTAAATACCATATTATAAATCTGGCAATCCCCAAAGTAAATACCATATTATAACAGGGGTTACTTCAAACGAAACTGGAGTAAAAGTGATCACAACAAAGAAACTAAATCTCAGAACGTCTGTTTTATGCCTGCAAACCAGTAACCTAAATACACCCTTGCCATGAACAAGAATATATACAAAACAATAATCATGCACATGTGGTTATATATTCAGTTGCTCACACAAAATTCAGCAATACATTGATTCTTACTCGCAGTCTCAACTCAAATATTCATGCACTCACATAATCATTCTATACCTCAAGTTCAAACCCTATACAAGATATCCATATTGTAATCTATGCGAAGGCTATAGATCCAAAATCATCACATAAGGTTTAACTCTGTCACATTCAAGCAAAGTCGACAGGATTCAATACACAAGAAACTTTTTGTTTTCTCAATAGCTAATACATCTCAGTTGACCAACACACCACACTTGATCAACTCAATACTTAAGCATCTGAGATCATGAATAGCAGTAGATGGGGAAGATGTAGAACTTAGCTTTTAGGGTTTGGAAGAGGGGTTGAGCCGGTAGTAGTCGAAGTGGGCACTCTCAGCGCCGCCGAGGATGCGGCCCGCCGTGAGACCCATCCCTTGAGGCCGGTCAAAACGTCGGTGACTTGGAGCATAAAAGGAGGAAGAACAGGGTTATAAAAGAATGGAAAAAAATTATAGGGTTCTTAGCTTGTGAGCTCGGCTATAGTATGGTCGTTGCTCAGTCAAGGGAGAGGAGCTGGTGGCACGCAGATCTGGGGTGGAGGCATGGGTCATCGTCGAAGACCACCGACAGCGCTCGGCGCATAGGGGAGAGAAGCGGTGCTCGGGAAGAAGGATAGAGAGAGAGGCGGCGGAGCCTGGGGACAGTGGATCGGATATGGCGCTGCCGATTTGTGGCGACGGCGCTCAAGAAGGGGGCGGCGACGCGCGTAGAGGGGGTGGGCGAAGAAGGCAAGAAAGGGAGAGAGAGAGGAGGGGAAGAGGCTGCGTCCGGGTGAGGTGAGAGGAGAGGGGATAAGTAATTCTGGGTTTAGGTTAGGAATTTGGTGGCCGAATTTTTTTTTTTTGAAAATTTAGAATAATTGGATAAATAAATATCATAATAGATCAATAAATACATAGATAAGTAAATAAGTAATATATGAAATAAATAAATAAATAATATTCATGAACAAATAAATAAATAGATAGATAAATAAATAAATATCTGAGTGAAATAGCATGATTCGTAACTTTCAGAAGAAGGAAGTAGAACTTGAAAACAATAGAAAACAAAGTCAAAGAAAAATTCATTTCTTGTTTTTCTCTTCTTTTCTTTAATTTAACTGAACTTCCAATAAACATATGTAGATAAAAAGTAAATCACACCTACTCTATGTAGTAGAATTCTAGTATCTTAAATAAATTTCTTGATTTGTGCTATAGTTGATTCAGAAGCCATTTTAAGCACACGATTGAGACAAGTACAAATCAATTTTCTTTGTAGTAACACCCATAGATAGGATCGCACTGTTGGTCTATTTAACTCTATTTTTATTTCACTTTACAAACGGACAAATCGAGAATATTTTGAATTAATCTCCTATATAAGATTTAATTTGAGTAACACAAGTTATTTTTAGCACTGGCATTCATCCAAAGTGAACTAAATAGAAAATTGACAAGAACGAAGCAATTGCATTCAGGTATAAGACAATTAAAATTAGTTCCATGCAAGGGACAATGTAGAAGCCACCAATCGTATAGAAGGATTCCAATGAAGCCTTACACTACATCACATGCATCTACCAACTAATCCAGACCTAAACCCAAATCACCTAACCATGAAAGGATATAAGTAAGAACTGACAGCTTGTAAGGTGTAACTGTCGGGACCCGAATATGCAAATCCGGACCCTCTGTGTATATTGCACTAGTCCAGGATCACGCTAGTGCACACAGGCTCAACATTAGTGTATATCACAATCATACACAGTGGAAATAAGATAAACGACATTATATACTAAATATTACTAGTTGAATGACCTTATGGTCAACTTACATAACAATGCCTCACAAAGCTGAACAACCAAATTGAACTGCAGCAGAATGAAGACGTAGGTAACCCCTCAGTATACCACAAACAACTGACAAGGCTCGCACCCTAAACATTCGTCCCTTCACGGTACACCCTCTTCAGCACTGGTGATGTTGTAGGCAAGGGTGAGTACATAAAGCACTCAACAAGTTGTGCACAGAATGCAATTCTAACATAACTATATGCAAGGCTTATTCCAAAGGAATGCCTCATAATGGCTATTTGCAATAAAGCAGCATTTATGAACTAGTACAATATATAGATTGAAAAGACAGTAATAAAACAAATAACAATAATAGATAGATTCAGCATTTCTCAAGTAAACCAAATTTTCCATCCTAAGTCAAAATTCAACCTCCCATGGCAACCTGCCATCCATCCCAAGTTTTTATTTTGCAAAAGTCTAACCCTTGACTGTAATTCCCGAGCTATGCTCAATACCGTGAGCATGGCTATTCGAATAGATTGTACACTCTGCAGAGATTATGCACTTTACCCACACGACATGATAATCTCTTTGTGCTTGGCTATTTAGCACACTTTCTTTGGTGTGCCGGCAGAGAATTATGACAAAGCCTTTACAATACTCTGTCTTAACTCGATATCACCTGCTAAAGTTTCAACACTGAAGGGACTGGTTACCACAACAGGGCCCCCCTCTTGCGCCATCTGGGTTCATTAAAAAGGGTGAACCTCACCACCACTGGTAGTACCAAAGCTAAGACATTGCAAATTAGTCAGCTAGGCTGCCCCATAACAGACATGTGGTTGCATGATGGACTCAGGTCAAAGGCTTGCAAGGTTAAGTCCTTAGAGTTGATCAAAGCAAGACTTGCACATACCCTCTGCCCATCGGGCCCACCTAGGCACACTTGCCCTTGCCACTTACTTTGATCTAAATCATAACCACCCCAGTTGATTACCAATCACCACGTGCCATCAACAATTCAATATCGTTGCATGACATCCATTGCCACAACAACTCAATCTCATCGTGTGACCACACATGACACACAAATTCATAACATTGTTCCATATTCCATTAGTCAAGATTATTTATCAATGATTCAAGTACATGTGATGACGTGGCATGGCTAAGCAATCTAATTCGATCTAACCATCCCAGGTTGATTTCATTATTAACCAACTATAGTGAACCAATCTAGAGTGACAAGTGGATCATGGCATACAATCGACAAGGTAGGGCGTAATTCAAAGGGTATGATATCTAAATCCCAAACTAGGTTGAAATCATTTATACACATGAAATAATATGCAATAGAGTAAAACAAAATAGCAATTTTGCAAACATGGGTTCAACATGATCAAAGCACAACTTGCCTTAGGAAAACCATTATCCATGCTCTGGACCTTGGTCTTGAGTTGATGAATCTTCCCCGGATGCGTCACACAATTCATCGTCTACGCGAAACGAAAGGGAATGCTAAATAAATACCAAAACAGAGAGAAAACAAACTCTAAAAATCAAATAAAACTCACCAATAGATAGATCTCAATTTTAAAAAATTTTAGAAATTTGAATCATCTCAATCGGAGTTCGTATGAGGGAGAACGAGCTCTTGGAAGGTTCAAATTCCTGAAAATTCATAAAATTGGAAAATCAATATTTAACCGAATTATTTTATACAAGATAAATCGCTTTATTGCGCAGGCGTGACATCAGCGTGACGTCAGCCCTGGTCTGAACCGATGCGATCTGATGCGTTCCTCTAGATCCGACGGCCACAGATCACACAGCTACGTGGCATCATCCGAAGCGTGCATCCACGATCGGACGGCCATAGTTAACCGAGGCGATTACTATTGATCTAGTGACGCGGCACAATCACGACCGCTCATCTAAGATCGAATGGTGATTCCTTACCCGAGCGATGTACTGTTCACTCCGCGACGTGGCTTGATCGTGACCGACGGCTGCGGATCCAACGGCTCGCGAAGCTTGACCCCGGCGATGGCGACACGGCGGCACGGTTCTACCGGACTTGAGGATGACGATGAACAAAACGGTGAGGCAGTGCCCTCCGGCGACCACGAGGTGGCAGAACCGACACGACGTGACAAGGTGGCCTCGGATCTGGTCTTGGATTGGCGGAAGAGAATCTTAGCGACGGTGAAACGCGGCGGAAAGCTCCTCGGCACTCCGGCGAGCTACGACGGGCGTTACGCGGCTCTACTGGCGGCAGTGCTTGGGAAGGATTGTGCGGCGGCTCACGGGGATCCTCGGGAGGGGTGCCCGGGCCTTAAATACCCCGCACACGAGGCGTACGGGCACTGGAATCCGTGTCGGCGGTGGCGGCGAACTCCGAGTTCGGGTCGGACACGACGACGGATAGCCCTTTGATCCAAATCGGGCGGCCACGAAAGAGACCCGGCGCGGCACGTTCACAACCGATCGGTGAATCCAACAGCCGAGATTGCTTAGGGTTATGCGGCGGTACGGCTGATGAAGGCCATGCGATAGAGATCCGACGGCTGCGGGCGATTAGGGTTTGGCGGCTGCGTGGCTTGATAAAGGCTGTAGGATGGCGATCCAATAGCTAGCAGCGAGGTTTCTAGAAATCGGGCCGCAACGGGTCGCGACAATAGACGGATCAAGACGCAAGCAAGATCTTGGCCGAGCCCAACACTGTTCGAACGAATTACTCGGGTTTTAGCTTTTAAAATAATTAACAAAAATGGTTTGATTTATTTAAAGCAATAAAAATACCAGGAAAAATCCCAGAAAAATCTCAAAAATACTTTGAGACATTCCGGACTCGAATAAAATATTTTTGGCAAAACTTTATTTTAACTTTATCTATTTATAATTAGTTTTTGGCAAAAAGCAATATACTTAATTCTAAAATAATTCAAGTAAATCTCAGAAATCCAAATAAATCCAGAAAATTCACAAAAAGCACAAATTGCAATAAAACACTATTAACTAAATAAAAAGTCAAAAAATTGGGATGTTACAGTAACCCACATATGGGCCCACAAGGCCAAATTGGTCAACAAGGCCACCTCAGACAAGAGGCCTTCTAGATATAGCCTCTCGATAGGCTATGCCTCCGTGACGAAAAAGCATATCGTCACAATACAGACATATGTTTGAAGTCAGTCCAAGACAAACAACCATTCATTTTCTATAACGATTTGTATTATGGTTTCATGATGAAATTTTATGTTTTGTCACAAAAGTATATGGGGCAACGGCGCCTAATACAATTAATGATGAACATAAACAAGTCGTCACAAAAAATAGATTTTTCATGACAAAAGTCGACAACGTCACGACGTTTTCGTCACAGATAATCACTTTTCTTGTAGTGATTGGACAAAACCATTTTGATTTACGCTTCTGCATATAAACAAGGTTTTGGCCAAAGTGTTTTTAAGAGATGATTTTTAAAATCACCTATTCACCCCCCTCTAGTCAGTATCCTTGATCTTACACCCTCTGACTTCCCACTTAGAAGGACAGCATCTCATAGAATTTAAAAAAGAGTCATAGTGCATTCATGCTACATAGGACGAAGACTAGGGCACTTCAAAATCACAAAGGAGAACTACAACAGGGAGGGGACAAGACCATCAACATAACCATGATGCACTGTAGGATAGTTCTAGCTCGTACAATGTCGCCGAGACGCAAGGGAGTTATGGCTCATATGGCCACTATGACTACATCATTCCAGATGCTCGTTTACAACCTCTCACCCAATTAGTCCATGAGTGGCAAGACCCTGACTTTTATGCTATGTTGTACCAACAATGGCAAATGACTTGTCCAGGGATGGGGCAAAGCTGGCACGAGGATTGGTGATGATGTCCACCGAGGAGTATAATATGGCCAACCAAGTGTACACTCAACAGTATTACCCGCAGCCCCAAAGATAATATTTCATTTGTGTGTTTTTTTCATTGCAACTTGATTTTTTACTAATACTAGCTATGTGTCCATGCGTTGCAACTGAAACTCAATTTACAATAGAAAATTTATTTGCAAAGAGTATTAACCTTATCTAAATAATAATGTTCATTCTGAATATGAAATGGTTAAATATTTAAATCAATTCATCGAAACATACAAATTCCAAGCTCCTCTTTACAAACTCGAGCTTAAAATTATCTTTAATTTCACAAACTTAAATAATAATACCACAGCACTTGGGATTGT
Source organism: Guadua angustifolia (assembly GCA_036346375.1). Classification (NCBI taxonomy): domain Eukaryota; kingdom Viridiplantae; phylum Streptophyta; class Magnoliopsida; order Poales; family Poaceae; genus Guadua; species Guadua angustifolia. Next base: position 63,789,671 of record CM070500.1, read on the forward strand.
AAATTTGTAATGCCATAATTTGAGATCAGTCAATCGACTGAGAGAGGCATCACCTGTTGCCCCATGGGCGCAAAGACGTTGAAGAGGTAGGCGTCATCCGTATGTGGCTGCCACCATCAGCGGTGTGCATGGCTCGTACACATTGCTCCGGTCATACCATAGCCCCACCCTATGAACTAGCTAGACGGCCTCCTCGCCTCCCCCCATTGTCGACGTTTGTTGTCGGCAATAATGAAAATGGGGCTAGGCGCTGGATCTAAACTCGATGGTAGCATAAGACGCAAGAATTATATAGGTTCGGGCTCTTGCGGAGAAGATAATACCCTAGTCCTGTACTCTGGGATTATATGTATCTAGCCTATTGCAGATGATCTGATGTTTATGACGCTACCTTACCCCCCTTTATATAGCAGAGGGGTGCAGTTACAAAGGAGAGTCCTGATCGGTAACAAGATGGAGACTGTATCTCTTTCTTTATCTGCATAACAGGATTACGGTCTGGATTATAATCGTGTCCAACAGAAACAAGGTTGGTTGCTATATTTAGAGTCCTAGTGTCACGCACGTTGGAAGTAACCCAGGTAGTAGCCTTCTTCATGCTGTCAGCCTGGCCCATCCTCTCATGGATGATTCATCTGGCCTGCCTTGTAGATACTCAGGGTTCATGCACTCCACACCCGCGAGCGCTTCCCTCAACCTATTGACATCATCCACTGTGACAAGCTCCAGCAGCACCGCCAGCCTATCTCGCCGTCCACCACCGGTGACCTGCCCTGCACCGCATTGACGAGATCAGGAAGGTCACCCATGACGTCCACTCAACATATAAGCTCAACACATCTGCAGGAGAGGCAAGAAGCGGTGAGTTATATAGATTCAACAACCAAGGAGATATCTATGGAATTCAGATTAAGAAATGGTGACGGTGTAGAACGGACGTACCACCACCAACTCCTAATTAGAATTAGTAGAGATATAGCATTCATATAGGTCCAACATGGCATAGTATAACAATGGAAGGATGACGAAACTATGCGAAATGCGAAAATTCATTTTTGAAAATATTGATTTCAAATGTCATATGGCATGGACATTGATAAGTGGACTTGTTAGATTGATTTGTGAATGGTATTGAAATGAAATGTTATTTATTGAGATATTATTGCTAAATGCCTACTTTACAACTTGAGATTGTCTAAAATATAGCAAATGTTATGCCAAAATTTTTCCATATTTTTTCATAGTTGTGCTATTTTTGCAAAATATGTATTTTACAACTTGACGTAGTATTAAAATGTAAGAAAGGTTATGCTGAAATTCTATCGTATTTTCCATTTTTTATACATTTCTAACATCTTTTCCTTTTTTGGGGACTTTAGTGGCTTTTACAAATTTTCTAGCATTTTCTGCAATTTTCCTAGTTTTTTCTAATTTTCCTTGAGTGTGCTGATTTTCCATGAAAACTGATCTATTTTCATTATTTTTCGCCGCTGTTTGATCATCGATTTCAAACCAGTTTGACTTTGCAATTCGTTCGGTTTCTACCAATTTTCGAGTGATTTTTGATGAAAATCGGTGCAGGCAGCCGAACGATTTTCCACGTTAGTTCAGTAATGTAACCCCTGCCACCATCACCAAGGAGGCATGGCTCACCACTGGATAAAAGTGCACCAAGAGCTACACTTAGGATAACCTTCGATCAGTTTTCTGCAAGAAAATTTTGAATGCAGAAACAATCAGCTTTCCAACAATACAAAAAATGAATAGTGTTCCATCATTCTCAAAAAATAGAAGCCAGATTGCTAGATAGCACACCATTTTTTCATGAACAAAACTAAATATGACAGAATAAAAAATATGGATTAAATTTGAAACATAAATATATATTATTCAACGACACAACTATTGGTTAGGACATAACAGCCAATTTCTTCAAACTATGAACTGAGTATGATGCACAATAGTATTATTACTCTTAGGCATTTCTACAATCACATGGAAATATAGCATGCACATCACTGTAAAGCAAAAGTGTGAGTAAGGGGGAAAAAAGGCTGAGGGCTAATGATAGGGAAAACCTGATCGGAGAGAGAGCCTACAGTTTATTTTGACCAACATCTGGCACAGTTCATCTATCAGCACGAATAGCGTATCATCTCAAACTAAAGGACATCACCTAGATTTTTGGGCTAATCCAAAATTAACAATTGCTCTCTTTGGGTATAGTCCGATGCTTTGTTCCCTTCTTCTCCACCCAGCAACAGCTGTAAAGCCAAAAAAAGTTGGAAAACGAAGAAAGCTCAAGGTAGAATTACCACAATACACAAATTCATTTCAAACAATTGCATCTATTTCAGTGGGTGTTATATATCCAAGATGAATACCACTCAGAGCATAGCTCAACTGATGTAGAACCAAATCTCTAATATTGTGAGGAGGGCCACGAAGCCAACAGCTCCAGGTATAGTCTTGGTTCTAGTAGTTCACACTGATATCAGAGCAAAGAAGCCGTTCTAAAGCATCAATTGGTAATTTGTATCCGGTATATTGTGATTAATTAAGCTGCTAAGCTATTACCAAACTATATAAATCTCACAACTACCGATTTCTACTCTTCAATATACTAACAGCCCAAACAAATAGAAGACTAAAATAATTAACTAAGTTGGTAAGGAATTACCAAATTTCAGATCCAAACATGAAAATCAGAGCACAGTTTGCAAAGGACAACACTTACTAATACGTAGTGGTATGAAGGAAGGAAGAATTGCAACAGTAGTGGGTCATTGTAGAGGATGCAGAGCTCGCTGGAGTGGTTGACAATAGGGATGTTAGTTTTACCTATGGATTTGGATACCCGTGGGTACCCGACCCGATAAGGGTGGGTATGGGTAACACTTTAATTTCATAGGTTTGCGGGTTTGGGTACCCGATAAGGACACAGGATGGGTGTGGATGTCAATTTATACTCGATGGGTATCTATGACATGTGGGCCCTATTTTTTATAAGATACATATTAGAAACTTGAAGCCGTAACTACCTAAATAAGAGGCTAAGACACACATAAGGCTTTAAAAGACAATACTATATTCAAAAATTTGTTGAGCATATATCTACTCTAAATTTGTTTTGTACATATCATACTCTAAATTTGTTATGCATATATCATGCTCTTTCTTTTAGACAATACCCTATTATGTATTGGCATCTCTACTATCACCATAGTCATAAATATGGAGTGTATGCTATGTGACTGAGTTAAATGCAGTTCAATTGAGTTTCCTATCTTGTCTTAGTTATTGAATGAGCATTTTACTCTAATGCTTATCATCTTGTTCATCAAAACCAAATATAGAAAACACATTTGTTTCTATGAAAACACTATAGAATTGTGTAGTATTTGCCATCAAATATCTTATATGTACTCACTTAAACTTGTAGTATCATTGATCACCTATAGGCCATCATAATATGCTGATAAAATAAAATAAACTGGAGTATCATTGGTCATCTATAGCCCATGTTAATCCTCTGTTTTCAGCACAGCCTGCTACCCATGGGTACCCATTGGGTATTGGGTACCCATCGGATTCAGGTATAGGCACAGATCTATGTCCGATAAGTCTAGTGGGTTTGGGTGGGCGGCATGGTTTCGGGTGAGCAGTAGTCATACCCAAAGGTACCCACCCGATTGCCATCCTTAGTTGACAAAGACAACGTAGTGGTCGTTGGCAGCTGAAGAGCAGCAGCATGGACCCATCTAACCAAAACCCTAGCCTCCACAGAGCTGCCTCGACTACGCCATGATGAGCATGTGCTACAACTCCTTCATCTTGTGCTCCACCGCCGCCCTTTTCCCCTACCTTGGCACCTTGCCACTACCAGCTTCTAGGACCGTTGAGGGTGACAGATGGTTATTGCCTTCCAAATCTGCCTTGCTAGTGTTGGTTTTAGCCCGGATCAGCACACATGCACGACGACAAAAAAATAAGAATAAGATCTCATGAAACACATGTATTTTGATGGTGTGACACAACTTGCACATTTTTGTTGTTTTCTTGCTCTCTTAATTTCTCATCTTACTTCTTTTTTCTTACAAAATAACTCAAAACTATCTAGGAATTTATATCCAAACCTACAGCTCTAAAAATCATAATAGGATTCAATAAACCAAATAAAAAAAGGGTTCTTTTTCTTGTTTGATTCGGATCGGACTCCAAAATTAAATCTAACATTCACATCCTTAATTTTGTAACATCAACAAGCTCTAAACACTAACTTGCTAAGATAGTTAGTCTCAATCATGACTTACCCAATATTTATTTGGCATAAGATAGTGAACACATCTCCTTAACATCTTGTTCTCATCTTTGACGGACATGACTCAGGACAGCGAACACATCTCCTTAATGTCCTGGACACATCTCCCACAAACTTGACTCAGGATAACGAACACATCTCCTCAACGTTCTGGTTTCAACTTACTTACCTGATTCAAGATGGCAAACACATCTATCACGGTAACTTGTGAACACAACTGACACAAGAACATGTAGCTCTGGCCGCCTTTTCGATGAAAAACGTCGACGGCCGCCAATACCATCTTGTTATGTCAGTTGTCAACGACACTTATCAATAGCAGGTATCCGGGAGACACACCTTCTTCAACCTCTGTTGCCACATCTTTGTCACCGCCTTTTCGTTGCTCATGATGCAACTTTGACAACATAGAGACTCAGACGAGAATTTTACAAATGCAAACACTTGGACACACACTCACAAGTACTCGTACACATATGGGACACTAACTAGACCTGAATACACATGTACGTACACTACACATTGTTTATCGTGTGTACCTCGACAATGGCTCATTACCTCAACGTCTTCTTGCCATGGAGCCGCATGCACCACCGCACCTACGCTTGATGCGATATTGGATCCTGCTCAACACCGCATCACTTAGTGATGATAGCCTACCCCGAGGCGCAAAAGTGGTGGTCTTCCCTGAGGCAAACGCAATACAAGCCCTTGCTCTGATACCAATTGTTGGTTTTAGCCCGGATCAACACACACGTGACATCAAAAAAATAAGCACAATAACCCATGAAACACAGGTATTTTGACGATGCAACACAAGTAGTACATTTTCTTGTTTTATTGCTCTCTTGCTTTTTCATGTTTCTTCTTCTTGCTTACAAAATAACTCAGTACTACCTAGGAATTTATACCCAAACCTATAGCTCTAGAAATTAGGATAGGATTCAACAAACCAAATTAGAAAAGGATTCTTTTCCTTGTTTGATTAGGATCAGACTCCAAAATTAAATCTAACAGCTAGGGTAGTGGCTCCACCAGTGGTGGATGGCAATGCAGTAGGTAGTTGGGGGCGTGACATCTAGCTACAGACGAGGGGGCGGTTGGTGTTGGCTCAAACTCGGCCAAGTTTGGCGTGCTCGAGGCAGCCGTTGCATGATGGGCGATGAGAGGGTGAGGTAGACAGCGGAGGGATAGGCACAACCGAAGGCGATGGCCTGGGTGGGGGATGGATTGAAGATGACCAAGGCAGGGGTGAGGGTAGTGGCACGTACAGCAACGACAGCGAGGAGAGCAGGAAGGAGATGGGATGGGCAAGCGAGTGGAGCAGCAGTGGTTGGAGCGAGAGCGGGAGGGAGAATGGGAACACGATGCAGGGGTTCTACGCTGAAGACCAAATCGGCTTAGGGAGGGAAGGCCATGGAAGTTGGATTTATCTGATTTTTCAAGGGAGCGTGCTATGCGCTTGTGGAGGGGAATGGACAAGAGCAGGAGGGCGTGGAGAGAATAGACTACCATCACCAACTCATATTTATAAGTAGTAGGGATTTTATATAAGATTTTAGGTAGGGGTGGCAATTGTACCCGCAGGTTTTGCACCCGATCAGGTCGGGTTCGGGTTTTAATTTTTACCCGCGGGTTCTTCGGGTCGGGTTCGGGTTTTAATTTTCACCGCAGTACCCATCGCACCAAATACCATATATACCCATTGGGTACCGTCGGGTTCAGTACCACCGGTTTGGGGTCGGTTTGGTACCGTCGGGTTTGTCTCGGGTTTTTGGGTTCGGGTTTCGAGTACCCGTCGGGTTGACGGGTTTGTCTCGGGTTTTTGGGTTCGGGTTTCGAGTACCCGTCGGGTTTGACTCGGGTTTTTGGGTTCGGGTTTCTTGTTAGGTCGGGTTTTGCAAAACCCACACCCGACCCAACCTATTGCCACCCGTATTACACAAACCCGTCGGGTACCCGTCGGATTTCGGGTACCCACCGGGTTCGGGTTCGGGTATAGGTTTTTACCCGAATGGTATTCGGGTTTGGGTCGGGTTTTTCAATTTGGGTTTCGGGTCGGGTTTTATAAAACCCGCACCCAACCAAACCTCTAATTTTAGGTGATTTAGAATGAAGAGAAAGATATTGTCTATGTTTACCAGTGTTCTAAATAGCTAGCTATAGAAACACTATAGCTTTTTTAACCCAAAATACGAAGCTACGGGCCAATGTTCCGCTATATTAACTACAAGCGCTATAGCTAGTGATAGCTCTGCTATTTAACATAGCTTATAACTAGCGATAGCTCCGCTATTCTACATAGATATCCATAGGTCAAAACATTAGAACTATTTTGAAATTCAACATTATTAAAACGCCAAAATGTATCCCTTATACGCTTGAACTATGAAAAAACTTAGTAAAATACTGCATCTCATCCTTTTTCAATAATCCAATATCCATATTTCTTAGTGATTAAGTATTTATTGTTAAGAACATTATATTATAGTTATCATTTATGGTCTTTTAGGCATGTATTAATATGTTTGTTGATTTCGGACTTGACTCATATTCTTATTACAAAAATATTACTGCTTTCTAGAGTAGTATGTTTTTATGATTTCTTTGGAGGTAACTTATATTTTATAAATATTTAATTTTTTTACAAATTTTTAATACTGAAAACGCGACAAAGGATAGCTTCCATGATAGCTGTTGTAGCTTTTTTGGGACCTTGCCGCGAAGCCACAAAAATTGTGATTTAATACCTTGATGTTTACCACGGTCTTATAGACTGCTTTTTATTATATATTTCATTGTATAGATAACATATTAACTATATAAGGGTATTACAAACAACTATATAGATAATTAATTATATAAGTTATATTTAGTTCTATCTATAGATGTCGTAGAGTTGTATTAGAAACAACTACAGAGTATATTAGAATTGTTACGCCCCGGCCCCGTATTCCAAAAATAACTATGCACATAGCGGCGGACTTGTTCAGAGGCAGCAACTAACACGAAGAACGCAGCGAATGTGCAGAAATGGTGTTGTCGTCTTCGTCACTTTTTTCACAAACGTTGAAGTGCACATGCATGGAGAAGACATGATGTTTGGCTACCTGAAGGATCGAGATGGTGAATAGAGGGGCGTGAATGGTCGCAAACAAATTCTCCCCCAAAATACTCCAACTAAAACCTCGACAAGATCGCTCAAAGGAAATCGTGAAAAACCCGAAAGACTAGACAACTATGTGTACCCCTAGCTTGCATGGATAAGTACCATAAAATATGTGGAGATTTTTGAGTCACAATTCTGGTTGTCTAGTATCCAAAATAAAGAGGAATCAATCCAACTCTTGCTTTTAGAAAGGAGATCAATTCAAATCACAAAAGTCACTTTCAGAAAAGCAAAAGCAGAATTTTTAGAAACTGTTCTCAATTTGAACAGGTGGTTGGTGGGTTTATGCAGCTCAAGAAATTTTTAGAATTTTTATCCCTATTATAAAAAGAGTCATGAAGAACTCTACCAAATTTTACCTCAAAAACCCTTACATAAAAAACAGGAAAAATCTAAGAACACAGTCAGTCAAGAACTTCGAGCAGAAAGTTTGGGGCTCGGTTTTCACCTCATGGCGCCCAAACGGTGCAACAAGTGGACTCCAAAATTTTTCTACAGGTGGATATGAGAGTCCCGCACCTTATCCAATAAGAATCACTCAAAAAGAATTTTTATAGATTTTTCTAAAAATAAAATACTAACCGCTGCGCGAAGAACAAGTTCTAGACAGAGTTGGAACTTGAAAGAAAAAATGATCTCTACTCAATCCAAGAGTGCAAAAGAGATGTAAAACCATATGAACACACTCAAAACATCTAAGATCAACATTTAGAAGGAGGGGAGGCAAATCCAAATTGCATGAATGTAAATTGCGGGAAAGTAAATGCATAAAGTAAATGCTGAATTTAAATTGTGTAAAGTAAAGACATAATGTAAATGCGGAATTTAAATTCACAATAATGTAAAGAAATTCTTTGTATTTCTAGTGGGAAGGTTTACAAAGCCTTACTTCATGTGGGCAAAACTCAAAGGAGCAACTCAAACCTTCAAGGGGAGGAGGCTACCCCTCCACCCCTATTTATACTACTCTTGGGCCGCCTACCACCCTTGGATGAGTCCCTCAACCCTAAAGCACTCATCCAAGGGCTAGGATTAACCCACTCACACAGCCATGCAAGGGCTAACCCAAAACCCACACACATATCAGGTTTTTTTGCACAGTTTACAAAGCATACTACCTAGACCCGCTAACCTATCAACTAGACTGCAATCCGACGGCCTTCCTCGATCCACGTGGCGTCTAGCTAGCATCTCCTCCTTTCCTTGTCTTTTTGGCTTGCCCGGACTCCGTCTCTGATCATCTTCCGGCGATCTCCCGACCATCTGGTCCTCCGACGCTCCTCGCCTAGTCCCGGTCATCCTCCGCCTCACCATGACCTAGCACTGTCGCCCTGCAACCATCAAAGACAAGGAAAAACCTTTCACATAGCAATGCCCACACATATATTCAATGATTATCCTAAAATCATTAATCAATCATAATTTCTCTCAAAGGTCTGGTGCTACTGCCCCCAGGCCGGTAGCACTAAGAAAAGCAACCAACACTCAAATTGCTTCAAATCGAAATCCATTTCAAATCAAACTCAATTTCAAATCAAACCAAGCTCAACTGTCGTCAATTACTCATCACACACAAGGATAGACCTCCACATGGTCTTTCAATTTGTCTTAATAGCATCCATTGCAACTTGTCTTTCTCTAATTTTGCCACTAGCTTCTTCACAAGCAAAGTCAAACAAGATGGTTTCTGTGATCAATGGAGGTTTTATGCCATACATAGCTTGAAATGGTGTCATCCTTGGGAGGTATGAAAAGAGGTATTGTACCACCATTCCGCTTGTGATAACCATGAATGCCATTTCTTTGGACTTGCAAATGCCATGCATCCCAAGTAAGTTTCCAGACATTGGTTAACCCTCTCCGTTTGCCCATCGGTTTGCGAGTGGTAGGCACTACTAAGCCTGATCTTCACTCCCATAGCCTTGAAGAGTTCCCTCCAAAGTGTACCGGTGAATATACGGTCCTTGTCAAAAATTATCATCATAGGTAGGCCATGCAGCTTGTACACATGATCCAAGAACAATTCAGCTACATCCTGGACAAAGTATGGATGACTCAAAGAAATGAAATGGGCATATTTAGTGAACCTATCAACAACTACCATTATTACATCTTTTCCCACCTCTTGATTTTGGCGGTCCCTCCACAAAATCCATGGTAATACGAGTCCAGGCCATTCAGGAATTGGTAAAGGTTGGAGTAATCCAGGGTATGGTTGATTTTCAAACTTACTCTTCTGGCAAACAGCACAGGTCCTGACATATTCCCTGACTTTCGCCTTCATTCCAAGCCAGAAGAACAATAATTTTAGTCTTTGATATGTAGCCCTTTCTCCTAAATGGCCTCCCAATGCTGAATTATGGAAAGAGTCTAATAGTTGTTACCTTAGGTTGTTACCGGTTCCAATTCAAATTCTTCCTTTATACCTCAAGATACCATTGTTTAGAGTATATGAAGGAACACTTGTTGCATCTATCCTCAACTTAATTTCCATGTCTTTACATTTATCATCATTATGATAACTTTTTACCACCACTAAAATTGATGAGGGCATCACTACTATGGATACACCTGACGATGAGCAACCAACCACCAATATTCAAGGACCAATTACACGAGCCCGTGTGCGACAAATAAATTATCAGGTTAATCCGCCTCACCATGACCTAGCACCGTCGCCCTGCAACCATCAAAGACAAGGAAAAACCTTTCACATAGCAATGCCCACAAATATATTCAATGATTATCCCAAAATCATTAATCGAACATAATTGCGCTCAATGGTCCGGTGTTACTGCCTCTAGGCCGGTAGCACTAAGAAAAGCAACCAACACTCAAATTGCTTCAAATCCAATTCACTTCAAATCAAACTCAATTTCAAATCAAACCAAGCTCAAAACTTGTCAATTACTCATCACACAAAAGGATAGACCTCCACATGGTCTTTCACTACCTCTGCTCTCAGAGACGTAAAAATTGAACCCGTGAACGAGTGTTAGACCCATTATCTAGCCACCTAATTAGGCTCGCCGGCTATCGAAAATGGTTCCAAACTGTTACGAGTATATGTTTTCACTCTCATATACCACTTAAAGAAATAAGTTATATCTCCTTTTAAGCATACTTTAATACTAATTATAAGATATTCTAAAGTAAGTTATATGAAAAACTTCATCAAAACCTACTGTACATAGCATAATTTATCTATATACTCTTGTTATGTATGAAAAATGGTATACAACAAAAATAAAGGCCATGAATAAGTTGGTGTTAACAGATCAAGTGCCATGTGTAGCTATCACCGAGCCCATGAATGATCTCACACTAGTACTGAATATCTCATCACAGTTGGTTCAAAATTGTCATCTCAGACGGTTTAGTGAACTATCAATAATAAAATGTCAATGATAAGAAATCACATCACAGATGGTTTTAGAGCAGTCAGGGAAAATTGTCATCACAAACGGTTCTAAACAAAAACCATTTATGATATATAAGTCATCTCAAACTGTTCTTATTTAGAATCGTCTATGATGTAATAAGAACCGTTTGTTATGTATATTACATCAACGATTTCAAAGTGCAACCGTCTGTGATGTCTTTTACATCACAGACGATTATAATGTGGAGTCGTCTGTGATGTCTGTGCCATCACAGACGGTTCTTATTTATAAACATATGTGATGTTGTGTTTTTATTATTTATACTTTGTTATTTACTAGTTAGCCTAGAAAATGCTTGCCATGCCCTCTAAAACAAAACAGATTATAGAATTTACATCATAAGTATATTATTATGACATACATTTTAAAAATCAACTTAGGTTACATATTACATATAGTGCATCCATTTCAGAAATCAATTCAGATATATTAACTAATTGAATCCATAACTACAACTTACAAATTCACAGCACAAGATTTACAAATTAACTCAAGTGGTAACTAACAAATTTACAACTCATCAGGTCATGCTAAGTGGCACTCGCCTTCTGGATTATGATCTCATGCATCAAAATAGCATAGAGTTTTCCTCTAATTCGTAACAGATTAGCATGTTCTAACATAGATTTAGCGCATTTTCAAGCCTTTCGACGAGAAGAGTAAAATCTTGCATGTATATAAATTGATAAGTAGAAACAATCTTGCAAGATTGGCAAACCTCTAGGTAATTGGTCTTCTTTGTACCAACGAGGATTTGCATGTTGTAGCAAACGTAGAATCCACATTAGTTAGTGGCCAAAATATAATTGGTTAGTTTCGAAGATATTATTATGGAGAGTAAAGTATTATTGCGTACTAGCGGGTACCAAAAACTTATGAATGTGCTTCAGTTGCGACAAATCCTTATGTGGCCCTCCACGAGATCTGTAAACAAGTAGAACCCAGTGAAACCTATACAAATATGTCACCATCATGGTCATTCAACCTAACTTCGAACTACATGTAAAGTACAAATCAACAAGTATAGCAACTAATGAAGCACTTACCCCAGGTTGTGGGGTAAAAGTATGAAATGTGTTTCCCGTTGAGCTAGCAATGTATTTTCCACGTACTCCTGGACAACTTGTAAATGTTTATCTATGGTTTGCTTGGACACCATGTGTGGGTCAAGGAAACTAACCGATTCTTTCTCTTTTTTTTGCTTCAATGATCATGTATTTATATATACAAAAACAAGGATCATATATATATATATATATGATATTTATCAGTATGCCACGAATGTAGACCACAATTGCACACACTTACAATGTCCAGCATCTGATGAGTGAGGCATCGAGGGCATCGAGGTTGTACAGATTGAATTAGTCGTTGAAGCCGACCATGAAGAAGCCTCCTAAAAACTGGTGCAAAAAATACTCCTCCTTGAAGCTGGCCGAGATACTCGATACCTATTGTGCCACCGGCTTGTTCCATGTACCAATTTTGCAATCTAACGCATGCTATTGTAAGCATTTAGTGGCACTCTACTGGTACAAACAGCTATCCTAACTTAAATTGCCGAGCCAAAGAGGCCAGCGGAAAGTCAGTGGCCTCCTTGGTCTGCTTCAATTTGGCATTGTCGCTGCCTCGCCTTCTATCATAGGTCATCTTCACGGGAAACGATTGGACCCAAAGTGAAGTACCAGCCTATACCATAGGGCACGGTAGCCGATTTGGTGGTCTGCTTCGGTGTAGCACGTGGCTCCGGTAGTGCTGGTAGCTCTGGCATAGCAGGTGGCTCATATTGTGCGTGTAATTTCGGTGCTGCAGGATGGTTGTCGAAAGAGATGTCTCTCTTGAGCCACTGGATGAATGTGTCAATAGCATCCCCTAGTGTCACGATCTCGTCGTTTGAGAGCATCTTTAGCGTGATAGCCTGGCAAATTTCATGTACACCATCGATATTGACCTTTGCATAACCTAGAGATACCGTACGAACGTACACAATTGACCATCAACTAGATGGATGCGTGCGCCCCCAAGCAACCTGCAGGGGAACGGAGCCGTTGGCAAGCCTCACTTGGAGATTACACGGTGTGGCCATCTACATAAAGGTACGCAATTAGCTAACACGTCCAACAGGTCTATCTACGGAGCATTCCAGACATATATATTCCTTAGATGTCATCGATAGAAAATTTGGTGTCGTCCATGTCTATCTCGAGTGACGAATGCTACTACCGATGGTTAGTTGGGCTGAATTATGGCGTATACGGGGCTTGTAAGTTCCTATCGATGATCGGGATCGCCTGACCGCAAAGGTGAAGAGGGGGTTAGTATGAATGAGGGACCCAAGAAGCGCTTCGCTCAACGATGGTGCGGACGTAGGTCGGTGCGTGGCGTCGTGAAACGAGGGGCGATTGATTATCTTGGTTCGAGCCCCACGAGGGTAATGACTCTCGTCCGATCTTCTCCGGAGGCGGAGGAATTCACTAACTACGAGTACAAAGAGTGGATTACAGCTCGAGCTTGAGTGCTTTGTTTGTGTCTACTAGTCTACTGCTGGGGTGCTTGTCCCTTGTACACAGGCCTCGCGAGGCCTTATATCCTCCTGGATGCTATCTATAACAGACGGGAGAGATTCCTGGGGTAGTGGCTTCATGCGCATTGAAGGTGGGTCATGAATTGCCGGAAATGCATACGCTTGCCTTGGCGCCACTACCCGAGCCCAGTAACGCCGAGTAAGCGCACTCCTTTGAGCCAAGGTCGAGGTCGAGCGGGGACGGAATCTCCCACCGCCCGAGCTTGAGGTCGTGCGGGTACCAGCGTTGCTCAGATCTTGGTCAAGGCCCCTTTTGCTGCATCGCTCCGAGCTAGGTCCCCTGCTGACCGTGCGGTGACTTGTCAGAAATTTCCCAGTCCTCGCCAGCCAGCCCCCCAGGCTCAAGGTCGAGGAGGACACCTGGATCGACCTCGAGCCTGCAGTCATTGGGAACGGACCTCCAGACATGTTAAACCTTTGGCCGAGGTCGAGCGGAGATCACCAGGAAAGACTCCGGCTTCAAGACACCTGGCGTCCCTTGAGCTTCACGATGCCGGTACGGATCTGATCGGTTAGAGGGTGCACCTGCAACGCCTTGGAACTGCCGCCCGAGCCTTAATTGTGCCTGTCAAATCGTCTTCGGCACAGCTTTTGAGGCGCCTTAGTCTGAGAGTTGGCCACAACCCGAGCCTATAAGCCCGAGCCCTCTGCATCCTTCGAAAAAAAAAGAACTCCCGACTTCCTTGCACTCCTTGACCCCAGCCCTTTGCCCGTGCAACCCTGCCTTCCTCGACCAAGCTCGAAAGCGGCCGCCATGGCAAAGCTCGGAAGAAGCACCATGTCGCAGGCGAGGATGAAGGAGCTCGAGAGCCTGGGGCTGCTTGATCCGGCGATGTGGCGGTTGCCCGACGGCGAGACTGAACCGCATCCCAGGGACGACGAGCTTGTCTGCACCGAGTACTACACACTCTTCGGCCTGCAGACACCGGAGAGCGACTTCATGGCGGCTATCCTTGCCCACTATGAGACAGAGCTCATCAATCTGGTGCCCAACTCCATCCTCCTCCTTTCTATCTTCTCACACCTGTGCGAGGGCTTCCTTGGAATCCTTCCCACCCCCTCGCTCTTCTTTCGATTCTTCTCTCTATTCCGCTCTGGGAAAGACCCCGTGGTCGGATGCCTCTACTTCCGCATGACACGGAATCCATGGGCCTTCCCAAGATCGATCTTGGGACTCCTCGATCCGTGGACGGCGGTGGTTCTATCTGAAGAAGGGCGGACCAAGGTATTGTCGTTGCTCGAGGACCCGATCACCGGAAGAAGGAGACCCCGGTCGAGCGACTTGGAGGTCGACGAAGCGGCCATCGCCGCCATACACATCTGCACCACACGCGGCCTCACCGGGCAGGCGATCGCCTGCGATTTCCTGTGGAGCCGGGTTTTCCCCCTTCAGAAGAGGGAACATCCATTCTACGAGATCACAGGGCGCGACGACATGACCCGCGAGGGTACGGCTGGTGAGTCTTCTCGCCCATGAGACTTGCTCGCATTTGGCCTTCAGGCTCTCTTGACAGCCCACTTCCTTGCAGCGCCGAAGGAATCCTGGGTTGCCTCCCGGATGAACCTGGGTTGCCGCCAGGTTGCCGCCTGGGAAAGGGGCGCACGACTATACCCTCGATCCCCTGTCGGCGTCTTTGCCTTTGGAAGGCGAGGTAGGCACCCCCAAGCCGTTCTTTAGTTTGCACTTCATCGGTGCATTTCTCGGCCGATTCGTTCTTTCATGAGACCACGAGGCTGCTTGACACCGCAAGGAGGCTGCTCCCGCTGCCCGGTGGGGGCAAGAGCAAGAAGGGGAAGAAGAAGCCACCCTCGAGCAAGGCAGACGGCCGTGAGGCTAAGAAGCCTCATGTTGAATGGGCCGACCGCGCAATGGTAAGGACTCTCATGGTCGAGCCCCCGGGCTTGTGCTTGCGCTTCTCCAACTTGACATGTTTTTCTTGCAGCAGGTGAGTGCGGCAGCCGCCGCCAGGTCTTCGAGCCCTCAAGTGGCCCAAAGGTCCCAAGAGGGGGGCCCTGGGACTTCTATCGCGGGGAACCTAGAGCCACCGCGGGCTTTAAGGTCCCAGACTGGGGGGACCCAGAAGAGGAGCGCCCCCTCGACCTCGAGAGGGCAGGGTCTTTGCCAGCCTCCTGCGAAGCGGAGACTTCCGACCCAGGTAGGTTTCATACCCTTCATTTGCTCAGCCCTCCATGCAGCTTTTTAGCTTAGCAGTGGCTCTTAATTGCAGACCTTGAGCACCCGAGCTCAACACCTGCCCGTATTGACAATGACTATTATCCAGGGCGAGTCCGGGTCTGATGAGGAGGAGGAGGGCGATTATGTGCTGGCGCCCTGCCGATCTTGAGCGGGCATCTGCCGTCGAGCCCCAGAGCGAGCTCCGGCCGCGAAGTTCGACCAAGGCTCGGCGACCCGGACGAAGAAGAGCTCCTCCCCGCGACCAGCGAGGACTATGGCACCGGCGAAGTAGACGCCGAAGACGACATCGACCCGCCCGAGGCCGTCGAAGAAGATGGCGCCGGAGGTGCCTTCGCCACGACCGCCGAGGACGCCCCGACCGTGGCGGTCGTGGCTCTCCAAGCCGCCGAGCCTGTAGACCCTCCTGCCGCGGAAGGCGCGGCGGAGGCGAGCCGCGGGCGAGCCAAGAACACCGCGAGGAGGAGGCGAGACCCTCCGGTGCGGGGACAAGCCGCCAGGGACGAGGCGTGAGGGCGAGTCGAGCCCCCTCGAGGAGGATGCTCGAGACGCGGCCGCCCACGACGGAGCGCCCGAAGACCTCACCCCTGAAGACACAGCGGCAGCAGTGGGTGATGCCGCCCCAGGAGCGTCGGGCAGCAGCTCTGCCGCTTACTCCCGTGCGGCCTTCGAGGGCCGTCTCGCCCGGGTACATGAGATTTCCTCGAACCTTTAGCTCGAGTTTTGCCGTTTTCCTTCTTCGCTATCGCTCCTCTGGCGTGTACCGTGTTGATCCTTTGACCCCCGCAGGCCGTCGACTCCATCTCCCAAGGGCTGCAAGGCCTTCGCGCTTTCAAGCCCGAGGGCCTTGCTCGATGTGTTGGAGGACGCATTGGCGGCGCGCTCCAAGCTCGTGGAGGACCTGCAAGCCGAGCGGGAGGAGGCCGCGCAAAAGACGGCAGAAGACTCCAAGGAAATAGCCGGCCTCCGCGAGGTGGTGAAGACACTCGAGGCCACCCATAAGGCTGAGCTAGAGTGGGCCATCACCTCGGAGCGGGACCATGCGTACAAAGCCGTCGAGGACGAGCGCTCGAGGTCGGCCAAGGCGCTTGAAGCTGAGCGAGCCAAAGCCGAAGAACGAAACAAGACCGCCACGGACCAGGCAGCCATCCCATCGAGGGCCTCCCCCGAGCTCGAGGCCAAGGTGAAAGAGCTCGAGGAAAAGCTGGGTCGGGTAAGCAAGGCGGCTAAGAGCGCCATGGCCCAACTTCAAGAGGAACGCCGCCGCGCCGCCGAAGCCTCAACCGAAGCCATCCGACTCCAGGGTGATCTCTCGACCTTGAGGGCCAAGGTAGCCGAGCTCGAGCAAGAGAAGCTCGTGCGCGAGATGGCCGACTTGTAGATAGGGTAGATTTCCTGCAAGATTTTTGTAAGAAAACGGTTCAATGAAACAACGGTATTTCGGCTAAATCGGTTTAATGTCTTAGTTTGCTTTATCATTTCTCGACCAAGAAAGTTTCTCAATCGTGTACTTAGCCTTTTCTGGTCGTGGCATATCTCGTCCAGCCCCCGTTGGGCTCAAGGTCGAGCAACGCCGGCCTTGGGCGCAAGTGAGAAATCCTGCAAAGACCAAGACCTGCAAGATCGAAAAATGCCCACAAGGAGCATAACATGGTCGCACGAGGAAAAACTTAGGTCTAGAGTAAGGCTCGAGTCATGACAACGTTTTGCGCGCTGCTCGTTGGACCCGGTTATGGGCTTAGTCCAAACCCTAGCGCAGGGGGAGTATTGATCACGAAGAGTGTAAACACACATAACTTCGACCGTGGGGGTGAAGGATAAGCCCCGACACTGGCCAAAGCGGCGCCACACGTAGGTCGGGTTGAGCTTGAGCCAACACAAGACAGAAAAAAGGCGTGCAAAGACAAATAATGACAATTAAACAAAAGCTTTATTGAAATTCAAGGTAAAAGGGTTACACATAGAATTTGCGAAGCTGGTCAATATTCCACGAGCTAGAGAGCTCTCTGCCATCGGGCATCGCTAGCCGGTAATCCCTTGTGCGATCTGTTGAAACAACTCTATAGGGGCCCTCCCACCGCGGGGATAACTTGTTGGTGTTGGGCCGAGCTGAATCCGTCTCGGGACTAAGTCCCCAACAAGGAGCTCCTAGGTCGTCTGCGTCGAGACGCATGTCTGCGAAGAGCTTGCAGTCTTGCACCGATCGTGCGAGGCACGGACATCTTACTTCTTCCGCCAGGGTAAGGTCAAGAGACCGCTCTTGCTCGAAGTCGATCTGATCGACCAAGCTGATCCTGGCAGAGCCTAGCGTGACCTCAGGAGGCAGGACGGCTTCGGTACCGAACACGAGCCGGAAGGGTGCGGACCCTGTTGCTTGGCTGACTATGGTACGAATAGACCATAAGACGGTGGGAAGTTCATCCACCCAGGTCTGGCCGTGTCGTTCGAGCTCATCTGACACTCGCTTTTTGACGCCTTGAACGACCTGTCCGTTTGCGCGTTCCACTGCTCCATTACTCTGTGGGTGGGCCACTGAAGCATAGCATACCTTGGTGCCGATGTCTTCGCAGTACTCCTGGAACAGCTCACTGGTAAATTGAGTTCCATTATCAGTAATGATTCTGCATGGAACCCCATACCTGGTGACCACGAACAGGCGGAAGAACATGACCGCCGCACGAGCCGTGATGGTCGAGACGGGTTCGGCTTCGATCCATTTGGTGAAGGTATCGATGGCGACGAACAAAAACTTCTTCCCCGATGCGCTCATGGAAGGGACCGAGGATGTCCGGCCCCGGTCGAGAAAGGCCAGCGGCGGGATGGTGCGGAGCCGTAGGCGAGTTGATCGACTTAGAGCATGGCTGGCGAGCTCGGCAGTCGCGAACAATATTGCGCGTCTGCGGTCTGGTTGGCGATAGAACCCCATGCGGAAAGCCTTCCTGACCATGGTCCTGAAAGAAGAGTGTGCCCCACACAGACCTGAATGAATGTCGTGTAGTAGGTACTTACCCTCCTCCGCGGTGACACACTTCGTCAGGATGCCGAAAAGATTCCGATGGTAAAGTTTGCCGTCCACGAGTTTATACGAGCTTGCCCGGTGCTTGATCCTGCTCTTTTCCACTGGCTCGGCCGGGAGCTCACCCGCCGCCAGAAAATGACGGATCGGTTCGGCCCACGAGGGGATACCCTCGATGAAGGCGATCGAGGCCCCTTGGTCGGAGATGGAGGGGGACGCCAGGGTTTCCAAGATCACATCATGAGGCACGTCGTCGTCGGACGACCCGAGCTTGGAAAGGAAATCTGCGTCGGAGTTGTCCTTCCGCGCCACGTGCATGACCTCCAGGTTCTGGAACCACTTCTCCATCTTGCGCGCCTCGGCGAGGTACTTGGCCATTGAATCGTCCGAGCATTGGTAGCCCTTGTTGAACTGGTTGATAACGAGCTGCGAGTCGCCCTTGACGACCAACCGTCGAACACCCAGGGCCTTGCAAGCTCGGAGCCCCGCCAAGAGAGCCTCGTACTCTGCGGCATTGTTTTTTGCAGGGAAGCTGAAATGAACAACGTACCTCAGCCTGTTGCCCTGCGGGGTGAGAATGAGAATTCCAGTCCCCGAGCATTTGAAGGACCGCGAGACGTCGATGTACATGACCCAGGGCTTCTCCTCATCGACCTCGAGCTCAGGAGCCAGCTGCGAGGTCTGTTCGACCACAAAGTCGGCCAACACCTGCGACTTAATGGCCGTCTTGCCTCCCTGGCTGGAGGTCAAAAATAGCCAGCTCCATGGCCCACTTGGCGATGCGTCCTCCAGCCTCTGGATTCCTCAAGATCTCCCCGAGCGGGAAGTTGCTCGGGACGACCACGGAGTGAGCCTGGAAGTAGTGCCGAAGCTTGCACGAAGCCATGAGGAGGGCATCTGAGCTTGGACTGAGGTAACGCTCTTTCGGTCCATGGAGCACCTCGCTGACGTAGTAGATCGGGTGCTGCTGCGTGTTCCGCTCGGCCCCCAAGACAGCGCTGACGGCCTGGGCGGTGGCCGCGAGGTAGAGCAGCAACTTCTCGCCTGGCTGCGGGGTCGTGAGTAAGGGTGGGGTGGACAAGTATACCTTCAACTCGTCGAAGGACCGCTGAGCCTCGGGCGTCCACTCGAAGCCCCCGTGCTTGCGCAAGGCCTTGAAGAAGGGCAGCCCGCGCTCGCTGAGCCTCGAGATGAAGCGAGAGACTTCTTCTGGTTGAACGAAGCTCTCGGGCCCCACGGTGGGTGCCAGCTGTCGACGATCGGGATCGCCTGACCGCAAAGGTGAAGAGGGGGTTAGTATGAATGAGGGACCCAAGAAGCGCTTCGCTCAACGATGGTGCAGACGTAGGTCGGTGCGTGGCATCAGTGAGCAGGGGACAGTTGATTATACTGGTTTGAGCCCCCACGAGGGTAACAGCTCTATGTCCAGTCTTCTCCAGAGGCGGAGGAATTCACTAACTGCGAGTACAAAGAGTGGATTACAGCTCGAGCTTGAGTGCTCTATTTGTGTCTACTGGTCTACTGTTGGGGTGCTTGTCCCTTGTACACAGGCCTCACGAGGCCTTATATCCTCTGGGATCTCGCTCAGAACAGACGGAGAGATTCCGGGGTAGTGGCTTCATGCGCGTGAAGGTGGGTCGAATCGCCTTGAAAATGCCGCCCACGCTTGCCTTGATGCCACTACCCGGGCCCAGGTAACCGCCGAGTAAGCGCACTCCTTTGAGCCAAGGTCGAGGTCGAGCGGGGACGGAATCTCCCACTGCCCGAGCTTGAGGTCGTGCGGGTACCAGCGTTGCTCAGGTCTTGGTCGAATGCAAACAGGCAATAAGGCCATCTTGTTGGCTTATTATATATGGTCATTTAGTTACTCATGTCCAATATACTATATAGTTGAATGAAATCCATGGGCCCATGTTCGATTACAGAGATTTCTTATCTAGTATGCTTACACAGGTTAACTTCAAGTTTGATTCGCCAATAGTAGTTTAATCTTGTGAATTTGACACTTAACATACGGACCTTCTCTTGACAGTTTTTCCACTATATTTGAATTGTTTCCCTTCCTTGCGTTTCATTTTATCAGCATGAGCTAATGTTCACGGAGATTGAATACATGAAGAAAAA
The DNA here is from genome assembly GCA_036346375.1 of Guadua angustifolia. Lineage (NCBI taxonomy): Eukaryota > Viridiplantae > Streptophyta > Magnoliopsida > Poales > Poaceae > Guadua > Guadua angustifolia. The sequence continues at coordinate 63,810,522 of CM070500.1, forward strand.
GGGCACATCACAGACAGTTTTTTGAATTTATCCATTGCACATAATTAAATTATTTTAAATGTTGAGTTCATTGTGCATGTTTGAAGTAACCCCAAATTAAAGAAAGTGAGCTTAAGTTAGTGTCCAATGCAAGTTTCCCTTTTATCAACTTTGTTGTTTTTGTCCTTTTTAAAAAAGACAAATCTTATTTCAGATCTTGTTTTGATGGAGTCATTAGTATTTTTATTATCATATTAAAGATTTTCTTCAAAGTAGCACAAATTAAATTGGAAGCTTCACGTTAGGTAAACCTTAAAGTAGCACATTAAGTAATCTGTTGTTGTTGAATGGTGAAAATCCAGCATGAAAATTTTTATGCCTAATTAAGAAGTCATAAACGCAATTTAACTTACAACCATATTCAGGTAACCTAGTAGAGGATCAACCCAGTAAAACAATCATAACCAGATTAAAGAAATCAGATGCATACATAAAATTATTTTGACTTTCGAGTGTTTCATTAAAAACAATATTATTATGCTAGAGAGTATACTTAAAATCATAACTCCACTTGCTTATTCTTTTGTATAAAAATTAGCCCTTCAGGATGATTGACGCGTGTGTAGCTAGCTTCCTTAAGTTGTTCTTCTTGGACCGTTATGCCATTTCTAATAGGAGAAAACTCATCAAACTGATTATATTCTTTCTCATCTACTATATTCTCAACTCCAACAATTCTCCTTTTTCCTTAAAGAACTACGTGGCGCTTCTTATGACAGGTCGGTTACATAGAAAACTTGAACAACTTGATTAGTAATACGAATGATTCGTCTTAGTATCCGACATGTTCGAGGTCCATAAAAGTGATGCCGTACTTGTCGACCTTCACCTGCTGGAGGTGTACCCAAAGGCATCGAAATAAGAGAATCTTGAATAGTGCATAGTCGAGCTCTCAAATCTCCTTTATGAACCCATAGTACGAACTCCTCATCGACCCATCAGTATTGAACGCATCTATATGGACACCGCTGTTTTGATTTGTGCTCTTTATATCCTGATCCCTCGTGTAAAGTACCCATTTAAATCGTATCCTTTCCATGTTACAATGGTAAATGTTGGCTCTTTTGCCAATCATGTCAGCGTATGACCTGATGAGCTCCCAGTGATGGGTCGCTCCTTCAACCACCTGTTGAATTGAAGGTTATGTTATATCATGGTCCAAAACTCCTACCGCGTTTGGATTCTCTTGTTGTAGCCAGTTCTTGTGCTCGTTGATATACGGGGATACTACAGCCATGTGTTGCAAAACTATAAAATGGGATTGAGCACATACAACCGGATCAAGCATGATTGCCTTCCTTCCGATGATCTCGATACCCTAGAGCCTCCCCTCATGGCGAGATCAAGGTATACCTATTGGTTCGACCTGAGCCATGTAATTGACGCAAAATTTGATGACCTCTTCGATGCATAACCTTCACAACACAACCCTCCAATCGAGATAGATTCTATAGATAGGACTTGTAACACCCCAATTTTTGCTTTTCTTGCATTTAAATGGTATTTTGAATTTTTGGGAATTTCTGGAGTTTATTTGGATTTATTTGGAATTATTTGGATTTATTCTGAATTAAACCATTTATCAAATCAATTAAATAATAGAAAAGTTAAAATAAAATTTTTCTGAAAATATTTTAGTTGAGTCACAAATGTCCTAAAATATTTATGAGAATTTTTCGAAATTTTTTCGATATTTTTAATGCCCCAAATAAATTATTTGAATTTTGGGAATTATTTTTAATCGAAAAAGAATTAAAATCCGAATGAATAGTACTGGGCGAGTATGTGCAGCCCGCTCCGAAAAACCCTAGCGCCTTGCCTGCTCGATCTTCATCCGACGGCCCTCATCGCGCCACGCCACCCAACCCGATTCTCATGGGATTCATGCATGCGTGTAGTGTGGGCCTCGGTTTCGCGATTTTCACGAAGCCGAGGGCACTATTTATTGCGCCGCCACCGTGTTGGGATCCTTACCTCGCGCCGCACCCATCCGTACTCATCACGCGCCGAGACGCCGCCTCGCCGCCACGACCTCGCCGAAGTTCGTGGAGTCACCATGCGGTTTTCTTCGTCTCGTCGCCGGTGAAGCCGCCGCCGACTTGAAGGTCTCCTCGAGTTCCTCAAGAGGAGACACACCGAGGGGTAACCCATTCGACCGAGACACGCCGAGCGCCCGCGGCATCGTTGTCTTCCCAGCTCCGTCAAAGCCGCCAGCAGCACCATCACCGTCGCCCCGAGCTCCGTCGACCGTCCGATCGCGCATCAACGATCCAGATCCCGCCACGTCGCCCTTAAAACAGTAAACTTCATCTTCCAATCTCCGCCGTTAGATGCAAATCCGAGGGTCGCCGTATTGCCACGTCGCCGTTCACTGTGCACGAGACGCTGACAACACGGACCCACATGTCAGTGGCACCGCACCGCTCACTGTGCATGAGACGCTGACAAGGCGGACCCACATGTCACCGCCGACTGCGTAATCGTTGTTCACGAGGCGCCGACAAAGACGGGCCCACTCGTCGGCCGACGCACGCGGCGTGTGGCGTCACCGTGACGTCATATGGCGTCACGATGGGACCCACTTGTCAGTGAGAGAGCCGAGTCGTGCTGACGTCACGATGACGTCATGCTGACGTCATCACGGGAGCCGGTCAGGGCTGACGTCAGCAAGGCCACGTGTCACTCTCTGGTGGCGACACGTGTCACAGATGACGCAATAATTAATTTTCCGAAAAAGAAAATATTTATTTAATTCGGTATATTGATTTTAAATATATTTTGAAACTTCAAATGCTTATAACTTTTGCGTTTTAACTCCGATTTGAGTGATTCCAATTTCTATAAATTTGTAAAATTGTGATCTTTCTGTTTATGAATTTTAATTGAATTTTTGAGCACTGTTTGTCTACTGTTTATTTATTTATTGTTGTTTAATTGCGTCTGGCGTAGGCGTTGAAGTGCGAAGGTTTCGAGGAGAAGTTTCGACCCAGAGCAAGTTCAGAACCGAACCAGCACTTTTTGAAGGCAAGTTGTGTTTGATCATGTTGAACCTATTAGAGCAAATTATTTTGATTTAAACTATTGCATGCTAATTTGATAGAAATGACTTTGAATAAGTTTGGGATTAGTTAAATGCCTAGTTGTCAGTATGCCACCTTGTCATATATAATTGTAGGCCATGAATCCTTTGTCACCCTAGGTTATGAATTAATAGTTGGACATTAATAATTTGCCAACATGGGTTGAGTAGACCAAGTAGTGTGCTTAGCCTCGCCACGAGGACAATTCATGATTTTGGAACACCAAAGTAAATAATGACTTAATGAGATATGGAACACGTTTTGTGAATGAGACATGTGTTATTGAGTTGATGATGGCACGTGGTGCAATGGTAAAGAACTAGGGTGGGAAAATGATTTAGGCGGGGCAAATGGCAAGATTGTTTCGTGGGCCAAGAGTGGTGGCTGGGCGGTCGATTTGGTTTTATTGGACATGGATATTTGAGTTACACTTGGTTAGTCTTGCCTCGGTCAACTAAGGACTTAACCTTGCGAGCATTTGAACTGAGTCTCTCATACTGACCACAAGCTCCGTAATGGGACGGGCTTATGAGTAAACCGGGAAATCTATTCTTTGGTCTTGTCGTGGTGGTGTGAGGCCGGAGAAGCGGAATGAGAACTCACATGGCGCAAGAGGGGGCACAGGTGTGGTAACCGATCCCTCCAAAGTGTTGAAACCTTAGCGAGCGTCTTGAGTTTAGATGGAACTTTGGAAAGGCTTCGTTACGGTTATTTGCCTTGGTGGTATTTGGTGTATCTTGTGGGTAAAGTGTATAACCTCTGCAGAGTGTACAACCTATTGAATAGCCGTGCTCACGGTATTGAGCATCGCTCGGTGATTCTGATCAAGGGTTAGATTTTCATAAAATGAATTGTTTATGGAAAAATGCTTGGGTTGGTAATGAGGAACTTGACTTAGGATGGAAAAAGGATTTCTGATTGAAATGTTTGTGAAAGCTATTATTCTTACTCTTGTTTTATTGCTTTGCAATCTATTCTTGTTTATCTTGAATCTTTGTCGCTCATGAACCATAGCCTATCCTTTGTACTAAGCCATGCATGTAGAATATTAGAATTGCATTACATGCATGACTTCTTTGAGTGCTCAAAGTACTCACCCCACAACAACACAACTTCAGTTGAAGAAGAAGCAAACCACCTTTCAGAGGAGGAGTATCGAGGAGCCGACAAACTAGGAGCGAGCCCATCGGTTACTGTGGCAAATTGGTTGGCGCCACGAGTTGATTTTATTTCATTTGCTTTTGAATATTTTAATAAGTCTTAAGCGAGGCGATTATTGTAATTTGACCATAAGGTCAATCAACTAGTTTGAGTATTTTATTGAAGTACTACATTATTTATTTGGTTATGGTGTGATATATACCAATGTTGAGCTGTGTGCACTAGCGTGATCTGGACTAGTGCTGAATACACGAGGGTCGGATTTGCAAACCGGGTCCCGACAGAGGTGGTATCGAGCCATCTTGACCGTAGGATCGCCCTTAGTTAGAATGGTCGTAGTGAGGATAAAACTATTTTCTAAAAGTTAAAAAGCGCCAAGATGATAATGCAATCTCGACTTACCCCTTCTCTCCTTTCATACCCCTTGCTAAATTTATCACGTATTTGCTTGTTTAAAAAAAAATTCTGAGTTTCACGTGAGTGTCCTTTGGCGATGAGGATGATCCACTCTTTTGGTGGCGCGATCGGAGGTACGCCATGAGCTTTGGCGTATGATGCATTCTTTGGGAGGATATGACAGCCGATCCACGGGGACTCATGAGATCGGGCAGATCGATATTGCAGGATGTCACTATCACGGTCTCGCTAGGATAGTGCGAGGCGAAGTCGTCCCATCCGCATCACGCCAGAGGTTGTCATTTGTGAGGATTCAGGAGACATCGCGACGGCAATGAGGCGATTGCTCGTACCTACCCGTGGAGTTGGATGGCACAAGTTTCGTCACCACCCACGCAGAGACACTCGCTACAACCGAGAACCCATAGAGGAGGAGGATGCCACGATCACCCACGGCGGATATGTTATCGCCAAGAGGATGTTATCGGCGAGACGGTTCAGAGCTGCAGAGGTCTCGTGGCGAGTTCATGCGGCGAGGGCTCATCTGTTGTGAACTTGTGAGTACTTGGCCCCTCTATTCAGAGGATTGGGGAGCTGGAGACAACGCTGACGGACGAGCGAGCCGATCTTGGCCGGAGCTACGACCAGACCCGGAGGAGCCACAGCAGGAGCCGCAGCCAGAGCTAGAGCCAGAGCCAGTGGAAGTGAAGCCGGAGCCAGTGGAAGTGAAGCCAGAGCCTGTGGAGGTCAAGCCGGAGCCAGTGGAGGTTGAGCCGGTGCAGGAGGCGCATCCAGCGGAGGATCGTTGGGATAGGTTTGTACCAAAGCACCAAAGACACACCGCGGTGTATCCACGAGAAGTTCGGTGGGGATGGCTAGAGGAGTGGCGTTAGGATTAGCGATTGAGACTCTGCGTTGAGTCGCGTCTTGGAATAAGAGTCACCCTTAGAGGCGTTTGACTCCAGAATATTAGTTTGATTTGCTTCTTTCATGCTTGTGAGTGATTGGTATGTGTTGCAAGGCCCTTAGGCATTGTGAGCAACCATACCTAGTTATTAATAAAGTAATAAAGTTAGATTTTGTGTTACGCTTTGACCCCGCATAAGTATTCCATTACTTGTCTATTCTTATTTCCCTCTCGTCTCTAAACCATGGGGCAATCGACAGATGGTGAACACTCGTGGAAACCAGGGAGGAAATGGGAGTGGTTCACGCTCAGCTGGAAACATCGATGGTGAAGGACAAGGACCCCAACCAGTACCGCCAGTTGATATGCAGAACCTTGGAGCTTTTATTGCTGCACATACCCAGTTAATGCATACCATGGTGCAGCAGGTCACTGCCCAAGCCACCGCCGCCGCCCAAGTTAACCAGGTCAACCCAGTGCAGAGGCCACACTCGAGGCTGTCGAAATTCATGAGGACTCGACCGCCCACATTCTCTGGGAATGCCAATCCATTGGAGGCAGATGATTGGTTGAGGACGATAGAGAGAAAGTTGCACATCACCCAGTGTGAAGGCAATGAGAGGGTACTCTATGCCTCTCATCAGCTTGAAGGAACTGCCGCTGAATGGTGGGAAAACTATTGCGCTGCTCATGAGCACCCACAGGACATCAGCTGGGAGGAGTTCACGATTGCTTTTCGGCAGTATCATGTGCCCGAAGGCATCATGGAGCTGAAGAAGGAGGAGTTTAGGCATCAAGCGGGGCAATCAATCGATGTCCGAGTATCTGAATAAGTTCACGCACCGCACGCCACGCTTTTGAGGGCGTAGCAACGGATAAGGCCAGCGATCTCGATTCATGAAGGACTGAATTCAGGGTTGCAGTGGGACTCATAACCCACACTTTTCCCGACTTCGAGAGCTAGTGAACAAGGCGCTAATATTGGAGGACAAGCGCAAGGAGCCGGAGGACAACCGAAGCGCAGAATGGCACTGCGAGGAGCACGCCAGAGAGCACCTGGCGTTTGAGGTTACACCAAATCAGTTCTTGATTTCAGCCAAGGAATGTGATGACAGCGCCGCCACCGATACCAAGACTGCGGGACAGAATTTCCAGAACCGACACGGTTTGGGAACGCAGCATGAGGAGCCAAGAATCGGCGGTTAGGCGTTATTACGTCGCGAACGAGCCGTGGCACTTTGCCAATTATTGTCCCAAGAAGGAGGAGGAGTGACACCGATTCGCTTCAACCTCGGGACTACTCCAACGAAGACACCTGCGCCAGGAGCAAGTCATGGAGTTACACAATCTGGAGCGCCACACGAGGCGGTGGTAAGAGGCGAGTCAATCATGTCACCGCCGATGCGGTCTGAGAATACATCGGACGTCGTCTTGGGTAAGTTACTTGTCAACTCGATGCACCAGCTTTTATTTGATTACGGAGCTTCACATTCGTTTATATCTCGGATTTTCTTTGTGAACAATGGGTTGAAGATGGTGAGCCTTAGGCATGTATTGCTAGTACAATCCCGGGTCGAACTCCGATCTAATGTAGGATGTTCGGGGTAAAATTGTTTATAGATGGGCGAAGTTCTTAGCAAACTTAGTGGTGTTAGATACCTGCACCCTAGATGTTATTTTGGGAATGGATGGTTGTCTAAGCACAAGGTTGTGTTAGGCGTAGACGAAGAGTCATATCGATCGAGAGTCCTTGTGGGAGGAAAATAGAGTTTCAGGCAACTGCCGTTTGGGATGGACAGTTGATGGTCAATAGTGTGAAGGCCGTCAGCATAGAAGATGTACCAGTTGTCAGAGAATACTCGGATGTATTTCGGAGGATTTACAGGATGCCACAGACGAGGACATAGAGTTTGTAATTGAGTTAATACCGAACGGCCCGATAGCTAAGAGACCTTATCGGATGTCAACCGATGAGTGGTCGAAATGAAGAAGCAGATTGAGGAGTTATTGGATAAGGGATTTATTAGACCTAGTTCGCCGCCATGGGGAGCACCGATTGCATTTGTCAAGAAGAAGGATGGAAGTTACGGATGTGTGTGGATTACCGAGAACTGAATGAAGTCACTATAAAGAATAAGTATCCGCTACCCAGGATCGATGACTTATTTGATCAGTTGAGAGGAGCCGGAGTTTTCTCCAAAATTGATCTACGATCAGGATATCACCAGCTGAAGATTCGGTCGGAGGATGTGCCGAAGACCGCATTCTCGTCAAGATATGGGCACTATGAGTTCACAGTTATGTCTTTCGGTTTGACAAATGCACCTGCGTATTTCATGAACATGATGAACAAGGTTTTCATGGAATACCTGGACAAGTTCGTTGTTGTGTTCATAGATGACATTCTAGTCTACTCCAAGATGAGAGAAGAACATGTTGAACATCCGAAGCTAGTTACGGAGAAGTTAAGAGAGCGACAACTTTTAGCTAAGTTTAGCAAGTGTGAGTTACGGAAGAACAAGGTGGAATTCCTTGGACATGTGGTGACCGCCGAAGGAGTCGCAGTTGACCCAAGTAAGGTGGAAGCAGTGTTGCATTGGGAGCCACCCAAAACGGTGACACAAATCCGTAGTTTCCTTGGAATGGCCGGTTATTACCACCGATTTATTGAAGGATTTTCAACGATTGCGAGACCTCTTACGCAATTGTTGAAAAAGGAAAAGAAGTTCGCATGGACGCCGGAATGTGAGCGGAGTTTCGTGAGTTGAAGAAACGTTTGACAACGGCGCCAGTGTTAGTTTTACCGGATTTAAGCCAGAGCTTTGATATATACTGTGATGCATCGCGTCAAGGACTAGGATGCGTGTTAATGCAGAACAGAAAGGCCGTTGCATATGCATCAAGGCGATTGAGGCCGCATGAAGAGAACTATCCGACGATGATCTGGAATTAGCGGTAGTGGTACACGCCTTGAAGTTATGGCGACACTATCTAATTGGGAGCAGATGTGAGGTGTACATCGACCATAAGAGTCTTAAATATATATTTACTCAATCGGATCTGAACATGAGGCGAGGAGGTGGTTAGAACTAATCAAGGATTATAATCTGGGATTCATTATCACCTGGGAAAGCCAATGTGGTGGCCGATGCTTTAAGCGAAAAAGCCATTCGGTGAACATGTTGGTGGAAGCAAGTCGTTGAGTTATGCAAGGAAATTGAGAAAGTCAAGTGGAGGTTGTGCCTAAAGGATTTATAGCGCTCTAGAAGTGAAGCCTACCTGGAAGATCAGATTCGTGAAGGACGAAAGAGCGATGCCAAAATTCAGAGGATTAAGTCTAAAATGGAGGAAGGCAAGGCAAAGGATTTCAAAATTTGGATGAGCAAGGCACATTGTGGATCAAGAAGCGCATTTGCGTACCGCACAAGAAGGAACTGAAACAGCTGATTCTGGAGGAAGCTCATGACTCCAAGTACTCCATTCATCCAGGAAGCGCTAAGATGTATCAAGACCTAAAGGAAAGATTTTGGTGGCCAAGCATGAAGCGTGAAGTTGCAGAGCATGTTGCGTTGCAGCGACATATGCCAAAGAGTCAAAGCAATGCATCGAGGCCGGCAGGGTTGCTCACCCATCGAGGATACCCGAGTGGAAATGGGAAGAAATCGAATGGATTTCATTACGGTTTACCAAGGACCCGACGGTATGACTCTATATGGGTTATAGTGGACCGTTTGACAAAGGTTGCCCACTTCATACCGGTGAAGACTACCTATTCGGGGACCGCTTAGCGATTTATATATGTCAAGAATTGTATGTCTACATGGAGTTCAAGAAGATTGTGTCGGACCGAGGTACCCGGTTTACCTCAAGATTTTGGGATAAGTTGCATGAGGCCCTAGGGACCCGCTTTGAACTTCAAGATCTTGCATATCACCCATGCACGGATGGGCAAGCGGAAAGAGTTAACCAGAATCTTGGAGGACATGTTGAGGGCATGTGCATTGGCTTATACAACCGTGGGATAAGTGTTTGCCATATGCCGAAGTTCAGCTACAACAATAGTTACCGAGCAAGTTTGCAGATGTCGCCCTTCGGAGCGCTATATGGAAGACCATGTCGAACGCCACTGAATTGGAATGAGACCGGAGAACGTCATATGTTTGGGCCGGATATTCTTCGAGAAGCTGAAGAGCAGATAGCCATGATCGGGAAAGGTTGAAAATTGCACAATCAAGACGAGAAGAGTTCTGTTGATAATCGCCGAGGATTTGAGCTTTGAGCAGAAGATTTTGTGTATCTCAGAGTTACCCCACTCAAAGGAGTTAAGAGGTTCCATACAAAAGGGAAGTTAGCACCGAGATATGTTGGGCCATTCAAGATCCTAAGTCGAAGAGGTGAAGTAGCGTATCAGCTGGAGTTACCGCAGTCTTTAGCAGGAGTGCATGATGTGTTCCATGTGTCACAACTAAAGAAATGCCTCCGAATGCCAGAAGAGCAGATGCCGTTAGAGTCAGTCGAGTTGCAGGAGGACTTGACTTATAAAGAGTACCCGGTAAAGATCTTGGACACGATGGATCGAGAAACGAGAAATAAATCGACCCGCTTCTGCAGAGTTCAGTGGAGTAACCATTCCAAGAGCGAAGCAACCTGGGAGCGTGAAGAAGACCTGAAGAAGGAATTTCCCAACCTATTCCTTAGTCAGCCCTAAATCTCGGGGTCGAGATTTCCGTTAAGGGGGGGAGGTTTGTAACACCCCAATTTTTGCTTTTCTTGCATTTAAATGGTATTTTGAATTTTTGGGAATTTCTGGAGTTTATTTGGATTTATTTGGAATTATTTGGATTTATTTTGAATTAAACCATTTATCAAATCAATTAAATAATAGAAAAGTTAAAATAAAATTTTTCTGAAAATATTTTAGTTGAGTCACAAATGTCCTAAAATATTTATGAGAATTTTTCCAGAATTTTCTCGATATTTTTAATGCCCCAAATAAATTATTTGAATTTTGGGAATTATTTTTAATCGAAAAAATTAAAAATCCGAATGAATAATCTGGGCGAATCTGTGCGGCCCGCTCGAAAAACCCTAGCGCCTTGACCGTTCGATCTTCATCCGACGGCCCTCATCGCACCACGTCACCCAACCCGATTCCTCATGGGATTCATGCGCATGCCGTGTGTGGGCCTCGGTTTCGCGATTTTCACGAAGCCGAGGGCACTATTTATTGCGCGCCACCGTGTTGGGATCCTTACCTCGCGCCGCACCCGTCCAGACTCATCACGCCGCCCGAGGCGACGCCGCCCGCCGCACGACTCGCGAAGTTCGTGGAGTCACCGCGTTTTTCTTCGTCTCCGTCGCCGGTGAAGCCGCCGCCGACTTGAAGGTCTCCTCGAGTTCCTCAAGAGAGACACACCGAGGGGTAACCCATTCGACCGAGACACGCCGAGCGCCTTGAGCATCGTCGTCTTCCCAGCTCCGTCAAAGCCGCCGCCGCAAGACCATCACCGTCGCCCGAGCTCCGTCGGCCGTCCGATCGCAAGATCAACGATCCAGATCCCGCCACGTCGCCCTTAAAACGATAAACTTCATCTTCCAATCTCCGTTAGATGCAAATCCGAGGGTCGCCAGATGCCACGCCGCCGTTCATCATGCACGAGACGCCGACAACACGGACCCACATGTCGCTGGCACCGCACCGCTCATTTGTGCATGAGACGCCGACAAGGCGGACCCACATGTCGGCCAGACTGTACCTCGTATTCACACGAGACGCCGACGGCCGGGCCCACTCGTCTACCGCGACGCACCGCGGCGTGTGGCGTCACCGCCGACATCATGCCGGCGCCACGATGGGACCCACTTGTCGATGAGAGAGCCGAGTCGTGCTGACGTCACGATGACGTCATGCTGACGTCATCATGGGAGCCGGTCAGGGCTGGCGTCAGCAAGGCCACGTGTCACTCTCTGGTGGCGACACGTGTCACAGATGACGCAATAATTAATTTTCCGAAAAAGAAAATATTTATTTAATTCGGTATATTGATTTTAAATATATTTTGAAACTTCAAATGCTTATAACTTTTGCGTTTTAACTCCGATTTGAGTGATTCCAATTTCTATAAATTTGTAAAATTGTGATCTTTCTGTTTATGAATTTTAATTGAATTTTTGAGCACTGTTTGTCTACTATTTATTTATTTATTGTTGTTTAATTGCGTCTGGCCAGAGACGTTGAAGTGCCCGAAGGTTTCGAGGAGAAGTTCGACCTCAGAGCAAGTTCAGAACCGTAACCAGCACTTTTTGAAGGCAAGTTGTGTTTGATCATGTTGAACCTATTAGAGCAAATTATTTTGATTTAAACTATTGCATGCTAATTTGATAGAAATGACTTTGAATAAGTTTGGGATTAGTTAAATGCCTAGTTCTTTGTATGCCACCTTGTCATATATAATTGTAGGCCATGAATCCTTTGTCACCCTAGGTTATGAATTAATAGTTGGACATTAATAATTTGCCAACATGGGTTGAGTAGACCAAGTAGTGTGCTTAGCCTCGCCACGAGGACAATTCATGATTTTGGAACACCAAAGTAAATAATGACTTAATGAGATATGGAACACGTTTTGTGAATGAGACATGTGTTATTGAGTTGATGATGGCACGTGGTGCAATGGTAAAGAACTAGGGTGGGAAAATGATTTAGGCGGGGCAAATGGCAAGATTGTTTACGGTGGGCCAAGAGTGGCAATCGGGCGGTCGATTTGGTTTTATTGGACATGGATATTTGAGTTACACTTGGTTAGTCTTGCCTCGGTCAACTAAGGACTTAACCTTGCGAGCATTTGAACTGAAGTCTCTCATCTGACCACAAGCTCCGTGAATGGGACGGGCTTAGCTGAGTAAACCGGGAAATCTATTCTTTGGTACTTGTCGTGGTGGTGTGAGGCAGGAGAAGCGGAATGAGAACTCACATGGCGCAAGAGGGGGCCACAGGTGTGGTAACCAGTCCCTCCGGTGTTGAAACCTTAGCGAGCGTCTTGAGTTTAGATGGAACTTTGGAAAGGCTTCGTTCACGGTTATTTGCCTTGGTGGTATTTGACTGTATCTTGTGGGTAAAGTGTATAACCTCTGCAGAGTGTACAACCTATTGAATAGCCGTGCTCACGGTATTGAGCATCGCTCGGTGATTCTGATCAAGGGTTAGATTTTCATAAAATGAATTGTTTATGGAAAAATGCTTGGGTTGGTAATGAGGAACTTGACTTAGGATGGAAAAAGGATTTACGATTGAAATGTTTGTGAAAGCTATTATTCTTACTCTTGCTTTTCTTGCTTTGCAATCTATTCTTGTTTATCTTGAATCAGATCAGCTCATGAACCATAGCCTATCCTTTGTACTAAGCCATGCATGTAGAATATTAGAATTGCATTACATGCATGACTTCTTGAGTGCTCAAAGTACTCACCCCACAACAACACAACTTCAGGTTGAAGAAGAAGCAAACCCCTTTCGGGAGGAGGAGTATCGAGGAGGCCGACAAACTAGGGAGCGAGCCCGGTCGGTTGTTCGTGGCAAATTGGTTGGCGCCACGAGTTGATTTTATTTCGCCGCTTTTGAATATTTTAATAAGTCTTAAGCCTGCGAGGCGATTTTGTAATTTGACCATAAGGTCAATCAACTAGTTTGAGTATTTTATTGAAGTACTACATTATTTATTTGGTTATGGTGTGATATATACCAATGTTGAGACTGTGTGCACTAGCGTGATCCTGGACTAGTGCTGAATACACAGAGGGTCCGGATTTGCAAACCCGGGTCTCGACAGGACTTGAGAATTCCCATATACCTCTCGAACAGGTATATGCTATGTAAGAACACGGGCCCACACATTTTATCTCCCTCACAAAGTGAACAATGAGATGGACCATGATATCGAAAAACCATGGAGGGAAATACATCTCAAGATTACATAGAGTCATCACCACCTCGGACTACAGAGCATCAAGTTTTTCAGGATAGATAACCTTCTGAGCAATTATGTTAAAGAAATAACATAGCTTTATGATTGTCTCCCAGACCTTGATTGACAAATGCTTATAATTGTGACAGGGAGCATATATGTGATAATCACATGGCAATCATGAGACTTTGTGCCAGTTAAGTTCAAATATTGCATCGAAATAAGTCTCTTTATGTTGGAAGAGTAACGGACAAAACTTTCATACCATGCAAGTATTGGTACAGTTCAGTTCTCTCAGCCTTGGATTGAGTGTAACAAGTAGGTTCTCAGTACGTTCGGCCCTTATCGGTCTCTTTCGGTGCTAACTCAGGTCTAATGCCCATATCGACCAAGTCAAGCCGTGTGTTAATACCATCTTTTGTTTTGCCATTAATGTTCAGTAAAAGACCAATCAAGCTATCATAGATATTCTTCCCTATATCACTACAACACGGATATAGCTTTCGGGGCATTTAATTTTACATGGCATTTGAGTCAAATGCCACCAAATAAAGCTTTTGCGGCATTTATTTGGATTTAGGGGCGTTTAATTGTATGGCACATAATATTTGCCGGTGAAAGAATTTCCTGGCATAAAATATATGCCGGCTTATCATTTTATTAAGGGGGCATTTATAAATGTCGGCTTAAAATCTATGCCGGCATATATTGTTTGCCGAATAATATGGAAAGAGGGGCACATAACAAATGCCGAGATAGAGTAAGGATGGCATTTTTTATATGCCACACAATGTAAATGTCGTGGATACTCACTTTCAGGTGCGAACGAAAACTAGGGCGCGCGCGCGGAGGAAAAAAGGAAAAAGGCGCCTTGATCGATGTCTCACATATCCCTCTAGCTGCGCCGCAGCGCTCTCGCCGCCTAGCGCTGGCCCCAACCGGCATTCGCCACAAGCCTCGCCACCACCCACCGCCCCACCCCTGCCTGGCCGCAGCTCCCACCATCGGATCCCTCCACCGGAGCCCTCCACCATCGGCGCCCCCCACCGATCGAAGCCCTCCATCGGATCCCTCCACCTCTGACCGCGCCCCCACCGAAGCCCTCCACCACCGGCGCCTCCTCCTTCGGTTCGCGACCCCCACCGGAGCCCTCCCCCCACCGGCGCCTCCACCCGTCGACTCCCTCCATCTTCGGTGCCCTCCCCCACCAACGCCTCCCAACAGGTAACTCCTTCCATCTCCGGTGCCCTCCTCCTCAAGTTCTTCTTTGTAAACTTGGACAATTAGTCATGGCACTTGTCCTCGTGCTTGAATTCGAGAAATTTTGATTGAATGAAAGTGATATCCACCCACTTAGTATCTGTCTCGTGATAAATTCATCCATTGAATTAACCATTGAGCTGCAACCTTGCCTTTCCTTGAAATCACTTGACGATCCGAGGCGCAACCGCGCCGCTTTCACCCGACCTTGAATCCACCGAAATATACCAGCAATGGGACAACTCGGAGCCCTAGATGCTTCTTGAATTGGGTAACATAAAAAAACCGAATGTATATTTGTTTTAGGAGGTAACTGGAGTTCATACACCACATTTCCAATCTTGCGACCTAGGTCTATCTTGGAAACTGCTCCATAACTGATCCATACCGTGGGGTTCTGAACATAGTTTTTGGAATGTCTTCCTCCTTCATCCTTATCTGATGGTAGCCAGATCTTAAATCTAGCTTTGAAGAAATTGTTGCTCCATGTAACTCATCTAACATGCCTTCAATTAGTAGCATTAGAAACTTGTTTTTAATGGTTACTGCATTCCATTGCGTGAAATCCACACATATCCTCCATGCACCATTTATTTTTTCTTACCATCAACCCCGGAGAGGAATAAGGACTTGAGCTAGGTCTTATCTCTCCATTAATCAGCATGGTTCGAATAATCTCCTCTAATGGGTCTCTCCGTAGTGGGGAATTCAGAGGGTCTCAAGTTTGGTGGATTAGCACTGTTTTCAAATGGATTGCATGGTCACAATCTCTTTTAAGTGGTGCCCTTTCATTTTTGATGTATAGCCTCGGCATATTGGTGAGGATCTCATCGTTTCCCAAATATGAATTCCTTTGAGTGTCAACAAATGAACTCCAAGATAATGGTTGGTTGGTATTGGTATCTCACTAAATCTTGCTTGGATGTGTTGATTGAAGGTTTATATGTTGTATTATTAGTGTAAAGAGAACCTTTACATAATCTACTTTTCCCAAAAGTAATATCTCACTATTCTGCATCATGTGTTTTATCTGTGCAATGATGGTCTCCATTAGAACCAGTGACCTTGTTATCTGTGTTTTATCTCACTATTCTGCAACAGTTTATTACAACCAGTGACCTTGTTAGTCTCCATTAAAGTTTGTATTTGCTAGTGATGTCTATTTTTAAGCATATATGCATGACATCGACGCTGTGCTAAATTTTTAGGTGCTCCCAATAAAGTAGGTCCCAAAATATCGATCTCTTCTTTCGTATGCTCTTCTC
The DNA here is from genome assembly GCA_036346375.1 of Guadua angustifolia. Taxonomy (NCBI): domain Eukaryota; kingdom Viridiplantae; phylum Streptophyta; class Magnoliopsida; order Poales; family Poaceae; genus Guadua; species Guadua angustifolia. The sequence continues at coordinate 63,826,594 of CM070500.1, forward strand.
ACGAGTCCTCGATTTACATCTCGTTCCAAGCGTAATATCTAAATTCTTAACCATATCATGAACATCTGTCCCTCTTAAAGGCCTTAGAGCTGAACCATCTTTATTCGTTCCATCGAATTGTTTCTTCATCTTGCAGTATAGGTGATTCCTCTGAAGGAACCTACGGTGACGTATGTACACGATTTTGCATGAGTGATTCAGCCACACACTCTTAGTATCATCTAAGCAGTGAATACAAGCTTAGGCTCATTTTGTACTCAGGTCCGATTATGGTGTAGAACCACAGGCAGTGTAAAATGAAGTTCTCTCGTTTGTGAGCATCATATACCTATACCCCAAGAACCCACGGTGTTTTTAGATCTCTCCACTAATGGTATTAGATACACATCAATATCGTTCTCAGGTTGTTTCGAGTCTTAGATAAGTATAGACAATAAAATATACTTCTGCTTTATAGACAACCAAGGAGAAAAGTTGTAGATACAGATATTTACGAGCCAAATACTATGACGGCTGTTCATATTACCAAAAGGATTAATTCTGTCTGTACTAAATTCAAACCTAATATTCCTCGGATCCACCACAAATTCTTAAAACCTCCTATCGATATCTCTCCACTGGGTGGAATCAATAGGGTGCCTTAGCATTCCATTATTCTTATGCTCATCCGAGTGCCAGCGCAGCAGTTTTACCTCCTTTGGGTTCGTAAACAAACGCTTTAAATAGAGAATTACAGGCAAATACCACACCACCTTAGCAGGATTTTTTTCACGTCGATGCCCTCATCATCATCATCTGATAATTTTTATGCTTGTACATAAATACGTTGCACACCGAACATATATGCAAGTTTACGTACTCTTTGAGATAGAGAATACAGTCGTTTGGATATACATATATTCTTTCTACTTTTATTCCCAAAGGACATAGAATCTTCTTAGCTTTGTAGGTGATTGTCGGCAACTCATTTCCCTCTGAAAAGTATGTCCACTAATAGATCTAACAGCTCCGTGAAACTCTTGTCGGGCCAACTGTTGTGTGCCTTCAATTTCAGCAATTCAAGCATAGATGACAACATTATGTATTTGGACTTGTAGCACCGTAACAAAGATTTCTCTGAGTCGTCCATCAAGCCCTTGAATTTTTTTATAATCTCCCTCATTATGGTTCCATTTTACATCACGCAGCACCTGACCTAGATTGTCATCGTAAAACCAATCCACATCGAAAGCACAATCGATATCAAGTGTGTTTCGATCTACGTTGAGTTTTGAAATATCCTCATATTCTTACAGTCAATGCATAGCAAGACATAAATTGCACCACTTTATTAAACATATTCTCTTATACAGCTCTTCTAAAAGTAGAGATGTTATTAATGTACTAGACACTCGCACGGTTCTCATCGTACATCTAGTTTTGATCCATCTACGCTACTTATATAACAATAAGTGTTAAAAAATACATTCAGTACACTAGAAGTACACATGCGCATATTCTTAAATTGAAGCATAAATTAACTAGCTAAAACTTTACCCTAAATAATAAATAATGCTATATCTAAAGAATAAACGAATCTACAATCTACATATAAGCTACATTTAAACTTACCAACTTAGCTTCTCTGATCACAAAGAACAAATGGATATATATATATATATATATATATATATGTGTGTGTGTGTGTGTGTGTGTGTGTGTGTGTGTGTGATCTACATTTAAACTTAGCATCTTCAATTCTGTCTTTACCTAGCTTACTATATCTCGAGTATAATACAATTAGAACCGATTACTACTTTAAATCACAACGAATAAATAGATCTACACCAAGCTAGATGTAAACCATCTTCAATTCCCTTATCTCTCAGCTAGATCTTAAATATAATGTAATTTGAACCAATTACTAACCTTAGATTACTTAAAACATAGTTATCACTTACGGATTTTAAAAAACATCAGTAACAAGAGGGCTAATATAAATTTTTTTTATAGTAATGTCGTCAAGCTTGAGCTGGCACGAAACACCACTCAACTTTCAGCGATTTTGAGAATGCGATGTCTATGTTCCAGCGAGAGAACATCACATCGCTTATCGACTCCTGTAGCCAAGCTCATGCATGCGAGTGCCAATACTGTCTCTTATCTAATGGGAGATTGGCGCCACTGATACTCTTTAAAATTCGTGATTCACTTTATGACACTCTGGCCCACTGTTATAGATTCAGATGAATCCATATGTCATAAATACATTACTAAATACCAGCGAATTAAGTGTCACTCGACTAATTTTTCCCTTAGCTTATCCAACCCAAGCTCCTCCGTTTGAGCCTTACATCGCTAGGTCAGATCGTTAAAGTACGCAATTGCTCAAAATCCTCTACGCGAGTGTTGCGGCTGCTTGGTTTACGAGCCACCCTCATCACTGCAGTTCTATTTATTTGAGCTTTTTCTCTAGCTTAAAACTAAATATATGACTTTTAACTGGGTTTTTTTAAAGTCATAAGCTTTTATATAACTGAAAGCCAAAAGCTACCAAAGATGTATTTTGGTTTACTGAGAGTTGGTTTTATACCAATATCAATAAAGTTAAGTAAATTATCTACATCTACCACATATAAAAATAGATTGCTTTTAAGTTACTTAAGTCGAAAATATAGCATTAAGCTGTAAGCAAAAAAACCTAAACTTAAACAAATGGAGCTTACTACGAAGAGTTAAGTTGTGAAGTGGAGCACCATTGGATCATCGTTGTCACTGTCAAGATATAAATTACTAGACATTCCAGAGTTTTGATGCTCGGTAGAGAATAAGGGTGGGGATTACGGTAAAATGAGAGCTAATTTTTTGAGGTATTTTGGCTAGTAAAACTCAGTGACGTCATGCAATCATCCAATGGAATGACTTCAATCCGGACATTCGAAATTTTTGGACATATTGCAACATTTTTTTCTAACTCGCGCAACATTTTTTTACACCGCGTGAAACATTTTCCTTCGACAAACAGTGAAATACACTACAGTAAACGAATGTTGCAAGCGTCGGCAAAAAATATTGCAAACGTAGGATAAAAATGTTGCAAGAGGCGTTCGATGGGATGAACAGTAATCGGACGTCCAAGCGTTAGTTTCTCCCATCATCCAAACACCCCTTATCCTTTTCTTTTTGCAGCCTGTCGGCGTATTCCGTCTGACAGGCCCGGAGTCTACAGACCGGGTTTGGTTCGGAAGGAGGGCGTCTTCGCGGCTGGCTAAACCTAGAGGGTGAAAACCCTAGAGACTCCCACACGAAGGATTCCGGCGTCTATGAACCAGGGATGACACAAAAATTTTACCCAGGTTCAGGCCCCCTTTGCCTTGGGTAATAGCCTTACTTCCTGCTAGATTGTTTAAAGAGTGTTTTTGGAGTAGTGCAGTACAAAGCCTTTGGGTTACAAGTTTTTCCTTAGGCTCTACTACAGGACTCTTTGCTTGCTCGTTCTTCAACCTTCGACCCCCCCTTTTTCCCCATGCACCCGAGGGCCCTTATATAGGCCAGGCCAGCCGGGGCAGGTACCAAGGAGGGTCATCATGCTTATCTTCATACATTTATTACCCCTTCCCGTGCTGTCCCGTTCCTCCGGCCTCATTAAATGCCGACGCATGGCCGCTGGTCGCTTGGGATGTGACCCCTTCTTGACGGGTTGGTGAGGCGTCGAGGAATGGGCTTGTAGCGTAAATCCTTGCAGTTGACAGTCTAACACGCATCCCGCCGCCTGAAGCGATGACGACAGGAAGGAGCCTTCGAGGTGAAGCCACCTCGCACCACCTTTGTCTTGCATGGCGCAGCAGGCGCCCACGCCCACCGCTCACCGGACGCCACGTGGACGGACACAGCGCGGCAGGCGTGCTCGCCCACACCGCCGCCGGGCGCCACGTGATCGCGCCGCCAGCGAAAGCGGCGTGTTTCGCCCACTGCTTTCGCCGGTGCCACGTGGACCGATCACGGGCGGCGGCGTGCTTCGCCCACCGCCGCCGGGTACCACGTGGACCGACCACGGGCGGCGGCGTGGCGCCCCACCGCCGCCGAGCCACGTGATCGATCGCCGAACAGCAGGCGTTTTTCGCCAATCGCCGCCGGGCGCCACGTGAATCGACCGCCGGCGAAGCAGGCGACTCGCCCACCGCTCGCCGGGCGCCACGTGGATCGATCGCCGGGCGAAGCAGGCGTGCTCGCCCACCTGCTCGCCGGGTGCCACGTGGACCGACCGCCGGGCGAGCAGGGCGTGCTCGCCCACCTGCTCGCCGGGCGCCACGTGGGTCTGTCATGTTGACCGCCATGTTGACTGCTTTTGTGCGGCGGAGAGGGTACCCCAGCGTAGAGTACGCTGACAGTAGCCCCCGGGCCCGCCCTGGAGCGCGTACCAATGCTTCCTTTAGAACCTTCATTAAATGCTTAGCGTGCTCCTGGGTGGGGCCACCACTCATGAGGATACGACCGCCTCGGTTCCCCCCCGCGTATCCGCAGATTTTTCTCGGGACCCGAGGCGACGCACGATTTTGTCCCTTCGCGAACCGTCGGTGTAGGGGCGCATATATAGGTTCATCTGTATCAAGCGGTTCCACGCCTTCTTCTTCCTTGCGCACCCCTAACTTTCGATTCTTCAACTTTCTTGCTCGAAAAGCTTCAGCCTTTCTTCATCTCCATGGCACCCTCCATCCCTGCCTCCACCGCGGACGCCCATGTGGTGGGTAGGATGGCCATCCTAGCGCCAGAGGGCACCTTCCGCTTCCGGGCGGGGACCGCCACACCGCGGTGCCTTTCCGACGAAATCCTCATCCACACTTGGGCTATGATGGCTGGCCTGGTCCCGCCGTTTTCTGAGTTCTTCCTCACCGTCCTTCACTTCTACGGGATCCACCACCTTCACCTCACCCCCAACTCCATTGTCTTTCTTTCCATCTTCGCACACCTCTATGAAATGTTCATGGGGGTGATGCCGAATCTTCCACTTTTTCGCCATTTCTTCCTCTGCCGCGCCTCCAACGATAATGAGGTAGTGGGGAGTCGCTATACACTGCGGGGACGGATGGCCTCCGCTACATCTCTTTTCGGCCCAGTCCAAGCTGGAAGTCATGGCGCAATGACAGTGGTCATACATCAGGATGACAATGGCGTTGACGCTTGGGCGTGCCAGCCGGGCAGCAGAGGCCTCGAGGATCTGGAACTCGCCCGATCGAGACGCAAAAGTTCGCGCAATGACGACCCGCATCCTCCGATGCGGAAGCCGGATTATCCGGGTTGGTAGCCGGGACTTCGTGGCGGAGAATCGGCCCTCTTCGCCAAGCGTCCGTCACGCATGGCAAGGTATCGGCGACGACGACTGACGCGACGCGTGTCGGGACGTGAGTCTTCGTTCTTCTTTAGCTTTTTTCGCACATGCTTCTTTTGTGGTCTCCTACCAACCAGCAGCTACTTTTTATCCATTGCGGTAGCGAAACTTGGATGAGCACTCAGGGCGATGGCTCGCCGTCCGATGCAAACGATTCCGACCGACACCTTTTTCGGCGGCGGCGCCCTTCGCCGATCCGAGCACGCAGAGCGCCTAAGAGTCGTGGAGGTCGCTCCGCCGATGGACTCCACGGGCCCGTCGTGGTGCTGCCGCTGCCCGCCGGTGATCGAGGACACGCCCCCGCCATGTCAGCCGCGGGCAAATGATCCTCGCCCGGACACCACGGGTCCGGATCCCAAGAGGGCCAGCGAGACGCGAGCAAACTTCGCCGCCACGAGCCTCGCTAGTGGCGGTTCTTCGCAGGGCGGCAACACAAAGCCGCCCCAATCTCGATTCGTCGCTGGTATTGCCTCATGGCGTCCACCCACGTCTCCTCCTCCGTGCCGGCCTCAACGCCATGGCGCTAACTCTCGGCCGTGGGAGCCCAGGCCACCGTCCGACAAGGTGGCCTTACACTCCCGATGGCCGGTCTTAGCTTGAGGGCACCGCCAAGGGCGGCCCCTCAGGATGCGCCAAGGGCGGAAACGCCCCCAGCGCCCACCGAAGCGCCGAGCACCTCCGCCCAAGTGCCTCTGGCCGCTGCCACAGAGAGGGCCGGATCGGATGATCCCAGCGCCAGCGCCTCCGGAGCTCGCCCCGCACCGCCATCGCCCCACCGAACGCCACGCCGAGCTCTTCATCGGGCTCGTGGATTTGCACGGCTCATTGGCATCGCCTTGCCCTTCCTCGCCAGCACGGGCCGACATCGCCAAACAATTGGCATCGGTCTTGGGCGAGCCGCAGCTGAGCGGGTGAGGGCGGACGCGGCGGAGGCGGCGTTAGCGCAGGAGAGAACCGATGCGGCCGCCCTGCAGACGCGGGCCGAGAGGGCTGAGGCACGAGCGAGAGAGGACCGAGGCGGCAATGAAGACCTCGGAGGCGAGTCCTTTCGCTGCTGGCGCAATCGTCCGTCATGCTCAAGAAGGCCTTCAGCGCAGACGAAGAGGTGCCTGGAGCCCTTGGGGGTGGTACTAAACGCGCCGCTGGAGGACTCCGCCCTGCAGTTCGCTCACGCAACCAACCAGGCCGCGGAAGCACTCCGGGGACTGCCTGAAGCCCTAGCCACCCGCTCCGCCAGAGAAGGTCGAGAGGTCGCGATCATGACCGCGACGCCACCCTTGATCCCATGGCAGCGGTGACGGCCGGCATCGAGGGAGACACGGCGCAGGCGGAGGTGAGGGTGCGCGCAACCGCCGAACACGTGGCCGGGATGCTGCAAGTTGAGCAGCCGGCCATGGATGTGTCCACGCCGCTGGCCGTGGAAGGCGACGAGGGCGACGACATCGACGTCGGCGACGAGGAGTGAAGGGCCGGGCAGCCCCTTGGTTCTTTTTGCTTTTCTTCCTTTTGTTGATCCCTCTGCATGTATAAACACTTAAGTGGTATTTAGCAGAACAGATATTTCCAGGTTCAATGCTATTTTGCATGTTCATTCGTTTTGTGTGATCAAGTTTGCTAGATTAAACCGTTAGGCGGCCAGCCTTTCAACTTAGCCGGAATGCCTGGGGAACGCTTAGGTTAGGGCAGCATCCCTGAGCTCCGCCAGTGATTATGCGTGTTTGCTGCAAACACAAGTAAGGATCACACAAGTCATATGGGACTTAGGCAAAAAAAACGACCTCGAGTCCGACAGGAAATACTAGACGTAGCTTGGTCTTAGCGTTTGGTTTTTGCGCGGGGTTGTCACTTGGTTCAAACTCTTCTGGAACTCGGACCCTGATGATCGCTTGAAAACGTGTTGCAGCGTAGCGTGGCGAGGCAACAAGTTTCCGGAAGTGTTTTTAGACCAGCGGCACTCGACGGTGACAACCAGCGGTGCTTCAGAGAGCCAACCCGAGGCGTACGAGCCGTGTTTGAGTACCACGTCTAACTTGCACCCCGGTCGCTTGGCCGCGCCGAACGTTAACGCTTTTAGCACGCTTCCTTTAATCATGAGGGGCCGTTAATTTTTAGTACTCGTGACAACCGTGCGTAATTTGACCCGTCTTAGCGCATGCACGTAAGGAAACGGTCTAAAATGCGGTATGAAGCACTTATCTTTTTTTTATCATTAGGCGACCAGCCCCCAAGCATCTGGGCGACCACGGAGAGACTCGGGGCGAGCACGAAGAAGCTTGGGGCGACCACGAAGAAGCTTAGGGCGACCAGCCCCCGAGCTTCTGGGCGACCACGAAGAAGCTTGGAGACTTCATGCAATAAGCCGGCGCTCCTAGGTCTTGCTGCACAGCTACTAACAGAATGAGTAGGCATATGCAAGATAAAACCGAATGATATAGGTCCCCGCATGGAGTGAGCCCCGGTCCCTTTTCGATTTCTAAGTCCTTGCGATTTTTTTTGGAGATCGAACCATGGTGCTATGCGTCAAAGCTGCGGGCTTCCAGGAGGGGTACTAGACTAACGATGCTCGCGGAGACAACCAGCGGTGCTTCAGGGAGCCAACCCGAGGCGCGCGAGCCGCGTTTGAGCATCGCATCTAGCCCGCCCCCCGGTCACCCGTCCTTGTCGGACACAAACACCAGGTGACTCAGTAGACCACCAAGGAATTAGCAAACATACGGAACCAGCGACATTCACGCAAAAAGCTCGCCGCTAAGGGCACAGAAAGGGACAACAATGGTAAATTGAAAGCCTTCTAGGCAACAATTTTACTAACCGTTAGGAGCCGCCAACCAGGCAAGGGAGAGTCTTACCTCATGGCTGACCAGGGCGAGCAGCGGGGTACTTACAATTCCTTCAAGGATAGAATTTCCGCAAGCGACTCTATGTTATAGGAATTAAATCCGTTCTTCGCCGTCCTCAAGTGTAACCGGACCGCCGGCCGAGATATCAAACCACTTTGAAGGGCCCTCCCATCGGGGAGACAGTTTGTGCAACCCGGCATGCGTCTGAATTTTGCATAATACTGTGTCGCCATCGCCGGTGTTCTCTCAGAGACCCGGGTGGCGTGGTACCGCCTGAGACTTTGCTGGTAGCGGGCGGCGTGGAGAGCAGCACGATCCCGCACCTCCTCCAAAAGGTTAACATCTTCTCACCGGAGATCCTCTTGGTCTTCTTCATTGAACACCGAGACGCGCGGGGAACCGAGCGACAGATCGGAGGGGAGAACGACCTCGCCCGTACACTGGGAAGAAAGGCGACTTTGTGGCGGTCGGTGGGTGTGGTACGGAGCGACCACAGCACTGCCGAGAGCTCTTCCGTCCACCGTGCGCCCCTTTTGTGAAGCCGATCAAACGCTCTTGTCTTGAGCCCCTTCAGCACCAGAGCGTTGGCGCTCTGCTTGTCCGTTGCTCATGGGATGGGCCACCGAAGCAAAACATACCTTGGTGCCCATTTCATCGCAGAATTCCAGGAAAGCCGCACTGGTGAATTGGGTCCCGTTGTCGGTGATGATGCGATTAGCGACTCCAAAGCGCGAAGATCAGCGCGATAAACTTGGCGGCGCAGCGCCGTGATGGCACGCGCCTCGGCCTCAACCCACTTCGTAAACTTATCGATGGCGGCGAAGAGATGGGTGAAGCCCTGTGGCCAGCCGAACGGACCCAGATATCAAATTTCTGCACCGCAAACGGCCAGGAGAGCGGGATGGTTTGCAGAGCCTGGGCTGGTCGGTGGATTTGCCTGGCGAAGAACTGACAAGCCGATGTCCTCACCACTTCGCAAGCATCACGGAGGCGAGGCCAATAAAATCCTTGACGTAAACGCTTTACCGACTAGCGTTAAATGGGACATATGGCTCCGCACACGCCTCAAGGATATCGAGAGCAAGGTTGCTCTTCCCGAAAGTGATGCACTTCAAGAGAACTCCGTTTACGCCTCGACGATATAGGTCCCCACCTACCGGTATAGCACTTAGCCCACGTGCAATCTTCTCAGCCGAGGCATCATCGTCGGGGATCACTTGGTCACGCAGGAAGGCTAGGATAGGATCCATCCACCGATCTTCCTGGCCAAGCGCGGCGACCACTCGGTGCTCGCTTGGGTACTCCGCTGGGCCAAGCTTTTCCCCTGGCGCTGCCTCAAAGACCGCCATCTTCCTCCGGACACTGGAAATTTGGCGCACGCTATCTTTCCCGGGCCCGGGGCCATGACAATGCACCGCCTTCTCGCTTTGGCCGGAGGCATGAAATTTTGCCGTCGTCCCTCTGAATCGGGGCTGCGACAGCGACACCATCGTCCCCACCTAAATCGGGGGCCGCGATGGACGGTCGCGATAGCCTTTCTTCGAAGATTTCGACCGGAACAGGAGCCCTTGAGGACGCAAGCTGCGAAAGCCCGTCCGCAAGGTGATTGTCGCGCCGGGGGACATGGATATATCCCAAACCTTCAAAATGACGCTCCATTTTTCGGACCTCCGCCAGGTACGCCGCTATGGTGGGGTCAGTACATTAGAACTCCTTCCGCGCTTGATTGATGACCAGCAGGGAGTCTCTCTTGACTTGGAGACGCCGAATGCCCAACGCCGAAGCGATGTGCAATCCCGCCAGCAGGCCCTCGTACTCAACCATGTTGTTCGTGGCCTTGAACTCGAGGGCGACCACATACTGGAGGATGTCGCCGGTCGGGGAGACCAGGACAACTCCATCCCCCGCGCCCTCCAACCTGAAGGAACCATCGAAGAACAAGGTCCAGGGAGAGGGCGCGGGAGCTTCTTCAGCTTCTGGAGTGGCGGGAGTCCACTCGGCGACGAACTCCGCCAGCTTCTGACTTTTGATGGCGGTGCGGGGTACGAATTTGAGGTTGAATTCCCCCAGTTCCACCACCCATTTTGCAATCCGGCCCTCTGCTTCTCGGTTGTGGAGGATCTCTCGCAGAGGGTAGGCCATGACCACGGTAATTTCCCATCCTTGGAAATAATGGCACAGCTTCCTGGACGCCACCAGATCGTCTGAGATTTTTCGAGCTCTGTGGTATCGGGTCTCCGCAGGCAAAGACCTTGTCGATGTAGTACACCGCCTCTAGACGCCTTCTCTCTCATAATCAAGCGCAAGGCCACCACCTCGGGGTTGCGGCTATGTCAGAGCACGGCGGCACACGGTCAAGGGAGAGACCAAAGACCGGGAGAGGAGAGGTACCGCCAGATCTTCAGCATATACAGGCTTCTTCAGTCCACTCGAAGTGGTTTGTCTTCTTCAACAGCTTGAACAGAGGCAAGCTTTTTTCTCCCAGCCGGGCAATGAATCGCCCTAGGGAGGCCAGGCGACCGGCCAGGCATTGAACTTGCTTGAGTCGTGCCGGCGGCTTCATGTGCTCGATGGCCGATATCTTGTCAGGGTTGGCTTCAATGCCCCGGCTGGACACCAGGAAGCCCAATAGCTTGCCGGAGGGCACACCAACACGATTTCTCGGGTTGAGCTTCAGGCAATTCTTCCGGAGGTTAGCAAAGGTTTCCTCCAGGTCTTGGATCAGTTCTTCACTCTTTTTGATCTTCACAACTAAATCATCAACGTAAACCTCAAGATTTCGCCCTATCTGGGGGCGGAAGGTAATGTGCATGGCACGTTGGTAAGTGGAACCAGCATTCTTTAAACCAAAAGCCATTCTTACATAACAGTAGACACCCGTAGGGGTTACAAAAGCAGTCTTCTCTTCATCCCCAAGTGCCATGCTAATCTGGTGGTATCCGGAATACGCATCTAGGAAGCATAGCAGTTCACACCCGGCCGTGGAGTCAACAATGAGATCGACTCGCGGCAGTGGATAAGGGTCCTTCGGGCAGGCCTTATTGAGGTCGGTGAAGTCGACACACATGCGCCACCTCCCGTTGGACTTCTTGACGAGCACGGGGTTGGCAAGCCACTCAGGATGAGAGACTTCCCTGATGATCCCCACGCTCAACAGCTTCTCTACCTCCTCCCGAATGGCGTCTTGCCGCTCCGGCGCCTACCTCCGGACCTTCTGCCGGATCGGGCGCGCTTCAGGGAACGTCGCCAGTCGGTGCTCGATCACCTCCCTGGGGACCCCAGCCATATCGGACGGTTGCCAGGCGAACACGTCGGAATTAGACCGGAGGAAGGTGACGAGCGCGTCTTCCTATTTGGCGCTGAGGCTGGCGCCAATGTTGACGATCTTTCGGGGTTCGCCCTCACTCAGGGCAACCGCCTTAACCTCACCGGCAGAGCCAGGTGAGGCACGGGTCCGGGCCTGAGGGGCTCCCAAGGAAGTGGCGTCTGCGCGCCCGACGCAGGTGGCATCGGACACTCGAAAGATGCTTGTGACAAACAAGAAGGCTTCGGCTTTATCCACCCGGATCACAATGGGGCCAGCCGGCCCCGGCATCTTCACCACCAAGTAAGCATAGTGGGTTGCCGCCATGAACTTGGCCAACGCCGGCCGGCCAAGCAAGGCATTATAGGGGAGGTCGAAGTCGGCGACCTCAAAATTCACCATTTCAGTGCGGTAGTTGTCTTCGTCCCCGAAGGTGACAGGGAGACACACCTGGCCGAGGGGCATAAGGCTGGATTCTGGGTCTACCCCGAAGAGGGGCAGAGACGGGCGCAGATCCTGCCGCGGAATCTGGAGCGCCAGGAATGCTGAGGAGGACAAGAGGTTGACAGAACTCCCTCCGTCCACCAAAGCCGTGGCCGAGCCGACGTTCGGATGGTGGGCGACACCACGACCGGGAGATGCCCCAGGCGGTGGCGCCTCGGTGGTGGTCGGCCCGGCGAAGGTGAGCGGCGCTCGACCACTTCAAAGATCCGACCCATCCCCGGGCTCGATGTTGTGGCGCACACCTCCCTCCTTAGCCGTTTATAGGCGGCGTTGGAGGAGAAGGTGGACGAGCCGCCATGGATGTAGGCCACAACATGATCGGTAATTTGGAAAGCGGCGGGTGGATCTTCGTCTTGATCATCGTCGGGGCGGCGTTCCTTGAGCCGCTTCTCCACCATCTTGTCCACGACCCGGCAGTTGTCTAGGTCATGGGTATTGGTTTTATGTATTGGGCAGTAGGGCTCGCCCTCCTTTTGGTCGCGGTGGTCGATCCCACGACCGCGGCCGTCATCACGTCGATCGCGGCGATCGTTACGCCGGTCACGACGGTCGTCACGCCGCTCACGGCGATCATCACGCCGATCGCGGCGGTTGCGCTCCGGGCGCGGGTCTTCTTCGTCGTCGCTTTCGGCGGCGGGACTGCTGGTTTCTCCCACTCGCGCTTCGCGCCTTCTTACTGCGGCCGAACCCTTCGAGGTCCGGCCTCGTCCTTGCCTTAGCCACCCTTGAGCAGTGGCGGCCCTCGCCTCCACGGCCGCGCACACTTATGTGCGAGGGAGAAAGCTTCGGAGGTGGAGCCGATGGTACGGTGGCCATCTTCTCCTTCATCTTCGCGGTCGCAGACGCCCCTCTGAAGGCGATGACGACCGATTGCTCGAGATGTGGGGATCGATTGCGGCGATGGCGTAACCGCCGGATGAAGTCGCGGCGTTTCCCTTCTCTCTTGCTCCAGCGTGGAGGTCGTCCTCCACGCCGGTCGCGAAGGAGCCCCGAAAGTTGGCAACGAAGAGGTCGCACAACTTCCCCACGAGTGCACCGATCCTCGGGGAGATTTAGCACCAGAGCGCGAGCTGTCAAGGCTGTTGGGAGGTAGTTGGCCAAGACCTTTTCAGATCCGCCAGCTGCCCGCACCATCGTCGTGTAGATTTGGAGGAACTCCTCCGGGTTGGTGGTGCCGTCATATTTTTCTATGGCCGCCGGGCGGAACCTGTCCGGCCACATCACACGGCGCAGCACTGGCCGGAGAAGGCCTCGCACCCGACGCCGTAGAGGGAGCCGAGCCGCTCATCGGGGGCCCGGTCCGGAGACCGTTCATGGGAGCGCGAGGCCCGGCTCCTTAAAGAGTCGGAGGAGTGAACCTCCTCCTTCGCCCGAGAATGAGAGCCACGGGGGGGACTCTCATCGTCCGATGCTACCGCTACTGTGGCGGCGTTCTTGGTCGGGTGGCACGACAGCGCATGGAGGTCATCACCGCTGTTACGGAGGCTCTCATCCAGATGAGAGCGGAGGTCCCCAGTTCCTCGAAGAACGGGACCGCACTCTACGCGCCCTTTCTTTTGACCGGCCCCCGCCGTGGCCTTTTCGTTAGGGCGGCCGACGCTGAAGCGCTCAGCATGCGCCTTAAGCGTCAAGGTACGATTAGTACTGACCGGCGGGAGCCCTACTTAAGCCGGGTCAAGATCCACGAGGCCGGCGATGCGCCTGACCCACGGAGTGGCCGGGAGTCTCCGCGAACTCCACCGGAGGGTGGTCCGAAGAGCACGGCTGCGTGCAAGTTTCGGGCAGAGGGCCGCTTCCATGGCCAACTCGCGGCGCGACGGCCGCCCCGCGCCTAAGGGAGCAAGAGCGCCGCCTTGGGCGGGTGAGACGGTCCCTCGACCGGCGTGATGGCCGGAGGCGCTTGGTCATCGCCGCCCGCGATATTACGATGCCGAGGATTCGCCATCTTCGATGCACGGCTTGCTTCTAAATCACGAACGCCAAGTCCGCGGGGAGTTAGCGGAAACCAACCACTAGCCCCCCTACTGGCGTGCCTGTCGGCGTATTCCGCCGACAGTCTTGAGTCTACAGCCGGGTTTGGTTGGAAGGAGGCGTCTTGGTGGCTAAACCTAGAGGGTGAAAACCTAGAGACTCCCACACGAAGGATTCCGGCGTCTATGAACTAGGGATGACACAAAGATTTTACCCAGGTTCAGGCCCCCTTTGCCTTGGGTAATAGCCTTACTTCTTGCTAGATTGTTTAAAGAGTGTTTTTGGAGTAGTGCAGTACAAAGCATTTGGGTTACAAGTTTTTCCTTAGACTCTACTACAGGACTCTTTGCTTGCTCGTTCTTCAACCTTCGACCCCCCCCTTTTTCCCCATGCACCCGAGGGCCCTTATATAGGCGAGCCGGTAGGTGTACCAAGGAGGGTCATCATGCTTATCTTCATACATTATTACCCATTCCGTCTTTGTCCCGTTCCTCCGGCCTCATTAAATGCCGACACATGGGCCGCTGTCCGCCCGGGATGTGACCCTTCTTGACGGGTTGGTGAGGCGCCAGAGGAATGGGCTTATAGCGAAATCCTTGCGGTTAATGTTCGACACATTGCCCCGCCGCCTGAAGCAGACGACAGGGAAGGAGCCTTCGAGGTGAAGCCACCTCGCACCACCTTTTTGTCTTTGCGGCGGGCGAAAGCAGGCGCCCACGCCCACCCCTTTCGCCGGACGCCACGTGGACCGACACCAGCGGTAGGCGTGCTCGCCCACCGCCGCCGGGCGCCACGTGGACCGACCGCCGGGCGAAGCAGGCGTGCTCGCCCACTGCTCGCCGGGCGCCACGTGGATCGACCGCCGAGGCGGCAGGCGTGCTCGCCACCGCCGCCAGCGCCACGTGGGTCTGTCATGTTGACCGCCATGTTGATCATGAAGCATGGAGAGGGTACCCCAACGTAGAATCTGTTGACACAAACTGCGTCTGAGCCTCTTGCCTCCCTCTAAGTTCTTAAGGCTAATTTTAACTTTACATATGGGTTAAGATTGCGCTGAAATTGAGAATGATAAAAAAAATAACTTAGATACTCCTACTTAGCCTTAGAAGATAAGAGATATACTTTGTGTGAGTAGTAATAAATAAATACATTTGATTAAAAAAAGAATAAATATAAGTATAGAAGAAAAAACCTCATCAAATCTATATATGTAAACCTTATATTTATAGACAAGACTATTCAAAAATATAAACCTTATAAACTTAGACAAGAGAATATCTCATGTATCATGCATCACGCACTACTGACCAATTGGAGCGTCATCTTTCCTTAGACACCATGAGTACATCGGTACAGATCTATGAGGAGGATTCCATCTTATGGCAAAAAGTGAGATGGAAGTGCGTTAGCCATTAGGCATTAGATAGAAAGGTGAAAGGGGTGATGTGAGAATAAAATAAGCAATTTCATATTGATGATCTCAAGCTCAAGTAACCTCTTCTAACTTCGGAACCCATCACCATCACCAAAACAGGAAAGAGCATCCCACTGTTCTTCTTCGATGAAAAAATCGATCGAGTAATCACACAATAGAGAAGATGACAACATATGAAGGCACTGTACGGTGAACCCTACATGGTCTACAAAATTTATTTGATACATAGAGCGAAGCAGCAGATCTTCTCTTTTCCTCAACAGATAGATAGTAGATCTTCTCTTTTCCTCAACAGATAAAAGCAGTAGATCTTCTCTTTTCCTCAACAGAAAGATAGCTTGGCGCTAAACAGTGGAGCTCATTACAAATTATGGTCGCCAAATAACAACAAATCATTTCCGGTAAATAAGCAGGTTCGTCAAGTAACTAAGGGCATCTAAGAGGGCCAATGGCAGATGATTTGGCTTCCGCTCCTGCTCCTCTCTAGGCTGCAACTGGCTCGTTTACGGAATGAGAAACGCCTGCATTAACCTTTTGAAAACAAAAGGAACATAGCATACAGTTCTCCATATTTTTGGCCCAAATAATTCTAAACATAACAATACAAAGTAAGGCTTTTATACCTTGGCAGCTTTAAATAGCTCATCCAGAACTTCAGACAAAGTTGGGTGCGCATGAACAGCAAACTTGATGTCCTGCAAGGAGCAGACAATTACAAGCAAATAAGCTTTATCACTATATAAAAGTCAAACATACAGCATAAATAACAAGAGGTCTGACACATTTACCTGTACACGAGTTCCCAGGGAAATGGCATTTGATGCTTCATGGATGAGATCAGCAGCATGCAAACCCAAGATGTGAACTCCAAGAATTTCTCCGGTGTCAGGTCGGTAAATCATCTGCAGCGAAAAGAGAGTACATGTCACCTAGTTCATGCAACTGATGCAAACTCCTCCTTAGCATTAGTCTGAATGTTATATACATCACAAACCCCAATGCAATTATAAGAATATACTTAATTCTATAATAGGATAGGAAAGGAAAACGGAATTACCTTAGCAAGTCCATCTCCTTCATTCTCTGCCAGAGCCTTTGTGTTCGCCTTAAAGCTGGTCTTAACAACACTTACTTCAAATCCTTCCTTATCAGCCTTTTCTCTCGCTTGCGACTGCAAAATTTAAGAGGAACTTCATTAGGGAATTATAAAGCTAAGGCTCGATTAAGAATTGTGATTTTAGTTGTTTGTTCTAACACAAATAAAACAAATGATCAACATCTCTACGACACATTTGTTACTTTATTTATGAAAAGGTTGCATGCTCATTTCACTTTATTGAGCGGGTTGGGGTTACCGTCCTGTTGAGCAGAGGTTAAGATGGAAGAAATTTGACTAACCTCTGTCAGCCCAACCATACTGATCTCAGGATGAGTGAAACAGGCAGCTGGGATGCTTAGATGATTTAGGATGTTGTCCTTCCCAGAGATTTGCTCAACAACTATATTCAGATGAGCAATTACTTATGAAACAACCACATTGATTTGCAGCAAAATATGCATACAAGAAAAGTGAACAAATTATCTACCTGAGATTCCTTGTGCGCTGGCTGCATGAGCAAGCATGAGTTTACCATTGGCATCTCCAATGCAATACAAATTTGGAACCTACATAGCAATAGATGTCTATGCCGCAATGAGTCATGCTCCGGAGATATTTTTGTTGCAAAGGATGACAACAGTAATAATGAGACATGATACTCCTTCCGTGCTCAAATAGAATAATTTTAAAGTCCGGGCAAGTCAAAACTTTTAAAATTTTGACCACTAATACACACAAAACTCTTTTTATTTGCCACATGGAAATAATGTTAATAGATTTTTCATCAAAAGTAATTACATATTATTACATGTTTTAGTAATTTGCATTAATATATAAATTTAAAAGTGATATTCAAAGGTGTGTATTGACCACCGTGTCAATGTCTGGAACAGCAAATAAAAGAACATGTAGATAGTATGTAATTTAACATACCACATTGCCATCTGCATCCATAACTTGCATCCGCTCATCAACAGGAACAAAACCACGTTGTGTAACAACATTGATCTAAAGGGAAAAAAAACGCATTATTTATACATTATTATCTTTAAACTTTGTTTATACCGGCTGCAAACATTTTTATCTACGCACGTTTTCCAAGCCAAGTCCTTTGGTGAATGGTGCCCTTCCAGTAGCTATAAGGGCTGCATCCACCTGTGAACACAAAATTCCACTTTTTCAGATGAAATTAAGTCATTGTAAGAAAACAGCAGTGCTGCATCCACCGGTGAACACAAAATCCCACATTTTCAGATGAAACAGAGACATTGTAAGAAAACAGTGTTGTTTAGTTCAACATCAATAAAATCCATGAGCTAAACAATGATTTTTAACTAATAAAAGAGAAACTGAAATAAATAATGTGAATGCCTGACTCAAAAACAGTGCCAGCTTAAGGATGCTTCGGCTGTACCTGTCCAGCACTTATGTACTGTGATACTTCTCAAAATATGACACTACAACCATCAAATGTGTTAGAGAGAATAGAATGGCAGCTCATTCATTCATGGGCCAATGGGCCAAGAATATGCATGTACAGTGAAGAGAGAAAAATAGCAAATAACACCCTATACAAGTCTACTTTAACACCCCCCCTCAAACTCAAGGTGGATCCACAACATTGAGTTTGGAGAGATGAAGATCATGCTGCGCTTTAGTTTGTGCCTTGGTGAAGAAATCCGCGATCTGAACCTCGGAGGGCACATACTGAAGGGCAACCACTCTTCTGCACTCGCGATCAACATAGGACGATCAACGCCTAATATGCTTGGTGAGCTCATGTTTCACCGGATCTCGAGCAATGCTGATCGCGCGCAGATCTTGAGCACACTGCAGTCGTAGGGGTAGAGACAGTGACACCAAAATCTGCCAAGAGCCATCAGAACCAAGTCACCTCGGTAGTCCACACAGAGGCCAACAGACGAACTCACCTCAAGATCGAGCGAGAATGATCTGCTTCTTGGTCTTCGGGCAATCAAAGAAGAACCAAGGAAGACACAATAAGCGTAAAGGGACTTACGATCGAGGAATCGCTAGCCCAGAAGCATCTGAATAGGCTGAAGTCGCAAAGGGCTAGAGCAAGAGAAAAACAGACGGCGATCAATGGTACCACGAAGATACCGTAGGACTCAAGAAGGTGATCTGAGTGTATCTCGAGTAGGAGTCTGCATAAAGCGGCTCAAGATGTGAACAAGATGGGAGATGTCGAGGCGAGTAATGCCAAGGTAAACAAGACTCCCAACTAGGTGACTGAGAGCAGTAGGATCCTTAAGAGAGTGGTCGATGGGGACGAAGTCAAGGTGAAGCTCCATAGGAGTGGCAACAAAGGCGTTGATCGGTGAGACAAGCCCGATCAAGGAGATCTGAATGTACTTCCGGGAGAGGTAGTAGCCCTCAGCGTGGAGGTGACCTCAATCCCAAGGAAATACCGAAGAGGACCCAAATCGACATCCAAATCGCCATCGAGACGTGCCTTCACAAAGGCAACGATCATGCGGATCATCACCGTGATGAGCATGTCATCCACGTAGAGAAGAAGAAGAGTACGACCACGAGGAGAAGTGTGAACGAAGAGAGCTGGGTCGTGCTCACTAGCAACAAAACCAGCAGTGGTGACAACAGAGGTGAAACGCTCAAACCAAACACGAGGGGCTTGCTTGAGCCCATAAAGAGAACGACGAAGGCGACACACGTGGCCATCTGGCACAGAATAGCCAGGAGGTGGGTGCATGTAGACCTCCTCACGTAGCTCACCGTGAAGAAAAGCATTCTTCACATCAAGCTGGGAGATGGTCCACCGTGAACGTATAACGGCGACAAGTGTGTGCACTGGTGGTCTGTGAGCAACAGAGCGAAGGTCTCCTCATAGTCACGCCCATACTCCTGCTGGAAACCACGTGCAACGAGACGCGCCTTATAGCGCTCAATAGAGCCATCAGAGCGAGTCTTGATCTTATAGACCCACTTGCACGTGATAGGAGTGATGAAGGGGAAGAGGGCAAGGTCCCAAGTGCCAAGGCGCTTAGAGCGAAAGAAGCTCACCATAGCGAATCGCCACTCAGGATGAGTAACAGCATCGCGATAGGAAGTAGGCTCAGAGGAGACAGTAGCAGGAGCAACGAAACCATAGCGATCGGGACGAGGAATCATACTCCGATCACGAAGAGCGTACCGCGGGGAGGGAGCAGGAGAGGTACGCTCTGAAGAGGGAGCTGAGGGAGAGAACTCTGAAGAGGGAGAAGACTCTAAAGTGGAAGTAGGAGCTGGACCTAGAAGGGAGGAGGAACTAGGAGGAGGTGGACGACGAGTGTAGTGGAAACGGACAGGAGGAGGAGTAAAGGTAAAAGAAGGCTGTTGAGGTGGCGAGGGAGAAGGTGGAACAGCGGACGAAGGGGCTGGAATGGAAGGTGAGGGTGACGAGGATGAAGATAAAGGTAGGGACGGAGGAGAGGATGGTGGTGGACAGAAAGAAGCATCAGGTAAAGTGAGGAAGGAGAGCGAATCAGAGTAGAGTGCGAGCTAGAGGAAGGATCAGGAGTAAAGAAGGATCGAGACTCATCAAAGGTGACATCACGGGAGACCCGGATTCTGCGAGCCACAGGGTCCCAACAGCGATAACCCTTGCGCTCAGCATCGTAGCCAAGAAAGACGCACACAACGGACTGAGCAGTTAGCTTTGTCCGCTCACGGGGCTGAAGAAGCACAAAGACAACACACCCAAATGCACGAATGTGACTATACTGAGGAGTCCTACCAAAGAGATGCTCAACAGGGGTGGCACCCTGAAGAGCAGTAGAAGGCTGAAGGTTCACAAGGTAGACAATGAAGAGAGATGACCTCGGCCGAAGTGGGTGGAACAGAGAAGACAACATCATCGCCGGCGGCCTCAAGAAGGTGACGATGCTTGCGCCAGAGACACCATTCGAGCATGAGCACCAAGACAGAGTCTCGAGGAAGGGTACCCTGCTCAAGAAAATACTGACGAAGAGAGGTGGAGAGGTACTCGCCAGCAGAGTCAGCACGGAAGACACGAATAGGCGAGTCAAACTGCGTGCGGACCATAGCAGCAAAGGCCTGGTAGGCAGACAACACCTGATGCCTAGAGGTCAAAAGATAGATCCAAGTGTAACGAGAGAAATCATCAATAAAGATCACATAGTAACGATGACCCCCTTTCGAAACGAAAGGAGCCGGGCCCCATACATCAGAATGAACCAAATCAAACGTCTGAAGAGACACCGAGTCCTTTGGTGGGATAGGAAGTCAGAGTCGCTTCCCAAGCTTACTGACCCCATACAGACGAGGAGGTATCACCAGGAACCTTCCCAAGAACACCACGACTCACTAACAAAGAAAGACGAGACCCACACATGTGACCTAATCGATGATGCCATCGAGCAAAAGCTGGAAGCAGGGTGGCGAGGACGGTGACATCGAGAGGCAAAGCGATCGGGTCTGCTGGAGGTGGATGTGACAGTAGCGGAGGGAAGGCGAAGCCAGTCAAGCTCCCAAAGACGCTGAGAATCACGGACCCGACGGCCAGTACCAACCAGGGTCCCGGTGAGACGATCCTGAACAGAACAAGAGTCAGCCTCAAGAATGATACGACAATTAAGATCAGCGAGCTGGCCAGCAGAGATAAGCTGTAAATCGAGGCGAGGAACATGTGAAACAGAAGGAACATGAAAACAAGAAGTGTGAAGAGTGCCCCGACCAGCAACTGAGAGGGAAGTGCCATCAGCCGTTTTGACAGACATAGGGATAGCTGAAGAACTCAGTGGGCCAAGGTGAGTGGGATCAGATGTCATATGAAAAGATGCCCCAGAGTCAAGAATCGGGGTGATCAGATACTGAAGGAAGACTGGCAACTGACGGTCCTGGAGAGTGTGTCGCCCCCAGGTGGCGCTCCATGCGCTCAAGGCGCTGAGTCACATCCTGCATGGCTGTCAGCAGGGCGTCAGGTGGACGAGAGGCACCAGCTCTACCACCTCCACCCTTGCGGCTCTGAGGCCGCCTCGCCACCGCTCAATGGTGTGCCTGTCTTCTTCAAGAGTTCAAATAACCATCGACTAACAGCACTCGCCATAAAGAATGAGCCTCCTGCGGTCTTTGGGAGAGGAGCACACAGAGGTGTGGCAGTGATCAGGACTGACGAGGAAGACGAGAGAACGCCACGAAGACGAGTCTCCTCGGCACGGACCAGAGTGAGTGCCTCAACCAGGGACGGACGAGGCGAACGGGCCAGCAGCTGAGCACGGAGCTGCCAAACTCCGGCCGAAGACGGCGGAGGAACTCAAAGAGGCGAACAAAGACTCTTGTGGTCCCGATGAAGGCCACAACAGCAGTGTGTCTGATCAGAGGGAGGCTCCAAGGAGTCAAGCCGACGCCACACATCAAGAATCACGGTAGAAGGCATCAGCCAGAGAGTCCTGGCGATGAAGAGAGCTCGCCAACTCGGTGTAGAGGTGTAGAGAGCATCTTCGCTCTACTGGGCCGAGCTCGCATGACGCTCCCACATCACCGAGAAGAAGGAAGAGTGGCGGATCCATGGCAAGCTCAACCTTCATGCCGCCGAGATGACAAAGAATAAAGACGAGCCTCATCCGCCGCCGACCCTCGAGAGTCTGCAGATCGGCGATGTATCGACGGTGTCTCCGCTCAGATCTGGCGAGGACATCTGCAGGAACCGAGCACCATCTCGACCGACCACAAAGCAACCGATTTAACTCGGAACCGATGGGCGAGGGCGAGCTCCAGTGAGGTGACTCCAAAGACGCTGGCTGTCAAGAGAGACCCGGAGCATTGTGGACCACTCCCGGAAGTTGGTCCCATCAAACATGACAGGCGGGAGAGGCATCGGTCCCGAGGAACGAGATGAGATGGCCATCTCAGACGTCGGAATGGAGCTGGGCAGCAAGAGTTTTTTTTTAACTCTGCCCGAGAACAGGTGCTCTGCTTCTTCACGAGGCGATCGGGCGGCGCACAGAGGCGCTTGAGGTCTTGAGGCGACACCAAGCAAAGGGGGGGCGGCGGCAATGTTGAGAGGAGACGGTGGACGCCGGAACTAGAGGCAGCTGCCGGAGGACGAGCTCGAGAGGGAGCAGGCGTCACCGCGCGGGAGAAGAGGTGGCACCGGCCATGGAGCTGCAGCAAGCGGCGATAAGCGTCACCGCACGGAAGATGCGACAACGGCAGCAGCAGAAGAGAGCGAGGCGTCGCCGACGAGGATCGAACGGAGGACGTCGCCGCCATGCGAGAAGCTGACGGATGAAGCGGCGACGGATGAAGCGGCGCCGAAAAGAGAGAGAAGAGAGGAGGATGCGTGCAGGGAGGAGCTGCGACAGCGGAGGTGGCGTCGCCGGCGAGGACTGCCGGCGGCGGTGGCGGGCGCCACAGGGAACCCTAGGGCTCTGATACCATGTTAGAGAGAATAGAATGGCAGCTCATTCATTCATGGGCCAATGGGCCAAGAATATGCATGTACAGTGAAGAGAGAAAAATAGCAAATAACACCCTATACAAGTCTACTTTAACAAAATGAACTAGTACATAGTGCTCACATTATTCCCAGCAATATCTCAAATATTTTGGGACCACCAGTTTCAACAATTCATAACCAGCATGTCTTGTAAAAAAAGTTTGATCTGGGCCGAGAGATTGACAGTGATATATTTGATAGTGGCATGGAATACACGGCTATTGTTCCATAAGTCATCCAGCTCAAGACAATATAATGATACAGATACTAGAAGAGTTTGTGCTTCCTATCCTAGAAGTCATGTATTCAAAAAGGAATTGCAGAAACCATCTACAGGATAAAAAATACTGAAGGGCAAAAGTAAGATTTCTACTGTCTTTTACCTCAAGTGTTTCCTTGTGTTCCTTCGTCTTAGCATCAATCAACTCTATCAACACAGGCTTACCATCCTTTGCTGGGGTAATCTACAGGCACGAATGCTTCAATGTGTAAATTATACAAAAATATCTGAAGGTTATACTTTAGTGAGAAAGCTTGAGCTGAAGCTAAAGTTAACCTTGCTTGCAAAGACACCAGTGTGATAGTCGATCTTACGAGGATTGATAAGAATCCTATGGGCCAATTTTGCAATCTCAGGATCAAAACCAGGCATTAATTGATCGAGAGCTTCAACAAAAGTAACCTGCCCAATCAAAATTTGTGTCAATACAGGTAAAACTTCATCCAATGACAACAAAATTCAATCGTACAACAATGCATAATGCGGTGCATCATCACATTCTGTTATATATGTCAACTAATCATCACAACTTTGACCTTAGCATCAGATTCAGATATGCAAAACAGAGCAGATCCACAGAATCAAACAATATACAACTGCAAGAGAAGTATGCTACTATTCAGTTTGCCCTTGGTTGATGTTCTAGGCCTTGCAATTACTTAGACAGTGTAATAAAAAGAAGTTATGCACTTAACCAATGGACAGGGAGGGTAACATAAAGCGATGAGCAGGTTTAAACAATTAATCGACCGTTTTCTTGTTCAACCATGACAACAGCTTATTTTGATTTTCGACACATTATTTACATGTTACAATTTATTAGTTCATAGTCTCAGTGTAATAGTGTATGTACTATGTATGATCTAGATGTCAAGTAAGATTTCGTGTACTATCATAGCAATATGTTTTTATGATGAAAACCAAAGTAAGAAAAAATGGTTGGTATTTATCATGTTGCTAAAATGATGTACAACTCACATATATAGTGGTAAAATTATCTTAAGAAATAAAATATTTTTCATCCTTTTTAAGTATATATGAATAGCCTACCCCAACGTATTTAGGACAAAAGGCTTGGCTGTTGTTGTTGTTTAAGTGTATGGGAATATATTATTTGAATACATACTTGTCCATTACATTCCGATTAATCGCCCGCATCACGATTAATTGTTTGTTGGTACCTGTTCATCTGTTAAGCACATACCTTGTTTACTACTTACTACATAGCATGGAACCATCTATTTCATAATTAAGCTTAAGCCATAAAGGAACACTAGCAAAACTATTATGCACAACTAAAACATGTTTGTTTCTAAGCATGTAGTTAGGTAGTATGCATCAAACTGTTCATATACCTCACTCCCCAGAGCTGTGTATACATCACTGAATTCAAGTCCAATATAACCACTTCCAACAATAGCTATCCAGTCAGGAACTGACTCAAGTTTTAGTGCATGATCACTAGTAAATACAGTTTTACCTGCATAAAACCATCCAGAAAACTTTTATAAGAATAGTACAAGGGAGGAAACCAAGATAGTAACCAGAAATACACTGTGGCTGCAGTACACATCACCCACAATGGAGCATTGGAAGTTCAAAGCAATTATGATTTATGGGAGCACTTGTAATGTTTATGATCAACTACCTTATAGTGTCAACCTATAACAACAGCAGCAGAACGGGAAACACCTAGATCAGGTTTCTGTTTGCCCTCTAGCTATTCCCATATTCCTTGGTTGATTAATCAAAAGAATGTGTTACGGCTGCGGACCGTATATACGTCCGGCGCCGTAGCCAACAAACAGCAGCACATCCAGCGACAGGAGAAGTCCCGGAGGAGGCCATGCAGAAGTCCCAGTAGTCAGGCGCAGGCTGTTTAAGGAGATTCTTATCCTTCTATTCCTAGAGTCTTATCTTTCTTAGTATTGCTATACTTTCCGTGTTTATCTTTACTTTCCATGTTTATCTTAGAGTTTGTTAAGGATTGTAAGCCCTGGAAGGAGGGGGCGCAGAGGTTAAATAGCGAAGCAAATAAGAGGAATAGCATGCTTTTGATTGCCAAGAACATCTAATAGCAGGCGCTGCCATCGACAACTGGCCGGTGGCTCCGCACAGCCATTATCGCTACCATAGGTCGGCGTCGACTCCCGGCGTCATCCTCCACTGACTCTCGTTCAGGCTTGAGACCCGGTACGCGATTGTTCGAAAAGGAACATCCGTATCAGAATGTGGACAAAAGAAACCACTCATATAGATGTCCAAGAAAGAGCAGAGCAAATAGTAGTTTTTGTTTCCATGTCTTGCCATTGGTGATTCCAACATTAAAGCAAAATGGTCTCAGGATTATCTTTTTACTATTTCAGATTTTGGAATGGTCAACACAAATGGACTACTGTGTAAACTTAACTAAATAGAAAATTCAATGACATTAACTATGCAAATGTTTAAAACAAATAAGATGACTTAAATGCATGATGCTGAACACTCCTTGTTGCAAACTAGTATCGTATCACAGGGTGCATCAAATAAAGATTATGACACTACTCTGTGTCAAGCTTAACATGTACATTCTTGTCTACCTTTTCAGTGTGCCGTTTAACATTACTTACACTAATATTAAGTAAATATGAAACACAAGTTATCCCAAGTATACCTTAACGATAATTCCTATGTAACAGGTCAATTATAGTGGAGAAACAGAGTTGCAAAGGGAACGATACTTACCATCTATTTCAATGCCATTGGGAACAAAAGGAACAGACCCAGTGGCAATTATGATGTTTCTGGCAGTGATTTCATTGTCTGGAAAACCAACTTTTCCATATCTCACTTTTTGCTTCCCCTACACACGTTAGAAACAAAGTTTAATTACTATGACTGATATCTCTACAGCATGTGCACACAACATACACAGCTCATTCCAATGCTTGTACCTGACATGTTATCTAGCAGCAAATAAATATAAACAGCTTTAGCGTAACAACACATAATGTATTTGACTCTACAGTCCAAATAAGGAAGATGTACATTGTACTCCAGCACCACTCTTTTAAATAGCTGACATGACACAAATTTATAACTCCTATTATCAAGTAGTGCGTATGCAAAAAAAAATGCTGACCAACTTTAGTCATGATATTAATAGTGTTACATGAGTCTTTTAACAGTTCTGGACAGGCCTATTTTAGGATACAGGGTTAATACCTGAAGTCCTGTATCATCCATTGGTAGCTAAGAATTGCGAACAGAAGTGAAGTTTATACACACATCAAGAGATGTGAACACTACTTGCAATAAATACATCACCCATATTGACAAAACGTAATTCCGAACAACAGAATTATAAAAGTATATAGATGACCTACCACAATTGTGCCAATACCAGTCAGCATATCCACACCTAAAGCTTTCATTGAGTTAGTCAAGTTGCTGCGGATTTTAGAGGCAAGATTATTTGCATGATCAGCAACAGCCTGTCTGTCATATCTAGGTGATGAAACCTGTTACAAATATGACAAATGATTAGCAGAATCAGAGACAGAACTCATCACAAAAAAATGGTTCGGGCTAGTTAATGGCCCGTGAGCACCCAACATAAATTTACAGCAAATGCAAGGCATCTTGACTATTTTAAAGAACCAATGAATAAAAAAATAACTCACATAGAGTTAGGCAGCTAGAAGAGCTCAATATTATTTTCCCTAAACACTACAGTTACCATGATAATGAGCTCAAGCTGAACCAGTTACTGTCTGTCCCTTGTTCCCAAGTCAATCTAGGATAGAATGTACTGAACCTGGTTGATCGGTGGATCCAATAGATGTGCCAGCAGTAAAACAATTAAGACAGCATGATTCAAGATGTTATGCATTGAGATTTCATGCATTCTGCAAACCATTGTTCAATACATCAAACCATGCACATGATGTTTCCGTATGAATATATTACCTGTAGGCCCAAAGACTTCATGTGGTGTTCATCTTGAAGTTCCCGCATCCGACCACTGACAGCAAGGAGCGCTTTTGATGGAACACAACCTCTGTTCACACAAGTCCCACCCACGACATCTCCTTCAATTATGGCAGTTTTCAGACCCTGCATGAGTCCATTTTCACAAATTCATTAGAAATGCTTCTTGAAATTTGCAATAGTTCAATTGCTGGTAGTATACAAAAAGCCCAGTGTCCTAAAAAAACATGGACATTGTACCATTTCATGGATCTATCATCAGTTCATTCAGGAAATAAGATAGTTCCCAAAAAATCCAGCCTACAATTCATGAGGCATAGGTGTCTACTGGCATCAAAGACAAGTTCAGCATTTGATTGAATATTACACACTGTCATGTGGGGCCGTACATATGCTAGGCGCAGGAAGAACTCCGGGCCCGACAATCAGGAGGGTCCGGTTTCGCGTTAAGATGGAACTAATTCAAATATGTTGATTCTTTAGCAAGCAGTTTCCTTATTTGCAATATTTTGTTAGGAAAGAATAATTTGTTACCTGGTTTGTTAGCAGCCTTCGCTATATAAGGAGGCTGGGTGTTTTCCTTTAGAGATATGAGAAAATTGCCTCAATCCTCTGTTCCCTGTTTCTTCTGAGTGCTCGCCCTAGCCACCTCGCCGCGCGGCCGCCTCCCCCTTCCCACCATTATTCTCTTCGCTCCAACTCTGCCATTGCATCCTCGGCGTGTGACAACTTGGTATCAGATTCTTCCGCTGTTTCTCCAATCATGTCCAGCGAGGATCCAGTCAATCCAATTCTGGCAAAATTGGATGCGATCATGCAGCAGATGGCGACTGACAAAGCGATCATTCATACCAAGATGGATGCTCTCGCTAGCACAGTTAGAGACATCGACAATCAACAGCGTGCCCACCACATCGCTATTGCCCGATTGGAGCATGCGGATGGGCAAGGCAGCAGTTTGCATGAGCCAGCACCTCCGCCCTCTAGCGGCATCCTGCCTACGCCGCCCGGGCTTCCGGGTCAGGAGGACTTCCGGGCTTCGATGATGGCTTCGCCAAGAGTAACGCCTCGGCGCGACACCGGGCTAGATCGCCTTCACCATGAACAGCCAGCACAGCTCCAGTCGGATCGCGGTGGCGCCCCTCGCTTCTACAAGCTCAATTTTCCGACCTTCGACGGGAAAGATGATCATCTGCCCTGGCTCAATCGCTGCGACCAGTTCTTCCGTGGTCAGCGCACGCCGGAAGAAGATAAAGTATGGCTGGCCTCTTTTCACATGCTCGGTGCCGCCCAATTGTGGTATCACCGTTTGCAGCGTGATCTGGGAACTCCATCTTGGCGCCGCTTCGTCGAGCTTGTGAATAACCGATTCGGGCCGCCGCTGCGTTCCAATTCCTTGGGCGAATTAGCAGCATTGCGCCAAACAGGGTCTGTATCTGACTTCTCCGAACAATTCTTGGCATTAGTTTATCGCACTGATCCCCTCTCTGAACATCAACAAGTCCAGTTGTTCACTGCTGGGTTGGGAGATCCTCTCCAGACCGATGTGGAACTGCAAGCTCCGCTGACATTGGAAACAGCTATGAGCCTCGCTCGTGCCTATGAGCGCAGATCTTCCACGATCCCGACCACTGCTGCACCTTACCGCCGACCTTGGCGCACCCCGCTCGCATCTGCATCGGGAGGATCGACGCCATCACCAACCGGAGTGCCCTCAGGCGACTTGCCATCTCATGCCCCCAGCCGCAGTCCACTGCCACGACGTACATTATCTCCCGCCGAGATGGAACGTCGTCGGACACTGGGTCTCTGTTACCACTGCGTAAAAATTCATCACAGGCCATCGCTGCAAGAAACTCTTTGTGATGGAGATTGTGGACACCACCGATGACTCGGAACCTAAGACACCAATTGAACCGGCCATCTCTTTGGCTGCTATCACGGGCATTACACCGCGCTCCGGCCAGACCATGCGCCTTCCGGTGACCATTGGGGGCCATTCTTTCATGGCTCTGTTGGATTCCGGTTCCACGCATAACTTTATCGCCGACTGCGTCGCCAAAACGGCCAGGGTTCGTGTGCAACCGTGTTCTGGGTTGCAAGTCCTGGTAGCAAACGGTGATCGCATCTCCAGCCCTGGGGTTTGTCATGATCTGCAGCTAGCCATCGAAGGAGTGCCCTTTGCTCTGGAGTGCTATGTGCTCCCTTTGGATGATTTGGACATCATTCTGGGTGTACAATGGCTCGATACACTGGGTCCAATTGTTTGGGATTTCACTCATCTGACCATGTCCTTCAGCCATGCAGGCCGCCACATTATTTGGTCCAGCGTGCCGCCCACGTCGCCGAGAGTAGCACTTCATGTCTGCACGGGACAAGAGTTATTGCACACTCTGTTGGAAGATTTCAGTGACTTATTTGCCGAACCATCCGGGCTCCCACCCGTCCGTGAGCACTACCACCGCATTCACTTGAAGCCGGGCACCGAAGCAATCGCCGTGCGCCCATACCGTTATGCTCATTTGCAGAAGGATGAATTGGAGAAACAGTGCACGGCAATGTTGCAACAGGGGGTTATCCGCAAAAGCTCTTCCGCATTTTCTGCTCCAGTATTGCTTGTTAAAAAGTCGGATGGCTCCTAACGGTTTTGTGTCGATTATCGTGCACTCAATGACCGCACCATCAAAGATAAATTCCCAATTCCCGTGGTGGATGAACTCTGGATGAGCTCCGTGCTGCCAAATTCTTCACTAAGCTCGACCTCCGTTCCGATTATCACCAAGTGTTGATGCACCCAGCAGACATCGAGAAGACAATTTTCCGCACACATTAGGGTCTCTTTGAATTCTTGATCATGCCGTTTGGGTTAACCAACGCCCCGGCCACCTTTCAAGCACTCATGAATGAGGTTCTCCGACCTTTTCTCCGCCGCTTTGTTCTCGTCTTCTTTGATGATATTTTGATTTATAGCTCCTCCTGGTCGGAGCATTTGCGCCACATACGCACCATTTTTCAAACCCTCCAACATCACCGGCTATTTCAAACGCTCCAAGTGTTCCTTTGGGGACCAATCCGTGACATACTTGGGTCATGTGATCTCAGCCACTAGTGTTGCCATGGACGCCCAGAAGGTAGCAGCCGTCCAGGATTGGCCCACGCCTCGTTCAATTCGGGCGGTCCGCGGGTTCCTCGGCCTCGTCGGGTACTACCGCAAGTTCATTCGCGGTTTCGGTGAGTTGGCTGCCCCGCTCACCAAACTATTGAAGAAAGAAGCTTTCAAATGATCCGTGGAAGTCGACACAGCATTCTCCACTTTGAAGGCAGCACTGGTTTCCGCACCTATTTTACAATTGCCAGACTTCAATGTCGCCTTCACAGTCGAGTGCGACGCCTCGGGTCATGGCATTGGCGCCGTCCTTCACCAGGGTATGGGCGCTATTGCTTTCTTCAGTCGGCCCATGGTTCCACGGTACGCCTCTTTACCAGCATATGAAAGGGAGTTAATTGGTCTTGTCCAAGCGGTGCGCTTTTGGCGATCTTACCTCTGGGGCCGTCCGTTCTTGATCCAGACCGATCACTATAGTTTAAAATTCTTACTAGACCAGCGCCTGTCCACCATTCCGCAGCACCATTGGGTCAGCAAACTATTGGGATATGATTTCTCTGTTGATTACAGACCAGGCAAATCAAATATTGTGGTTGATGCTCTTTCCCGGCGTGACACCGAAGCAACAGCTCTTACCTGTGACATCTCCAGTCCACACTTCGCCCTATTTGATGGCCTTTGTGCGGAAATACAGGCTGACCCAGCCCTCCGTGATCTCAGAGACAAGATCAGCGCCGACCAACAACAGGGCCCATGGGGAATTCTGGATGATCTCATCACCTTCCACAACCGCATTTATATTTCGCCGACATCCTCCCTCTTACAGGATATTTTAACAGGAGCTCATCAAACCGGCCACGAGGGAGTCCAGAAGACTCTCCACCGTCTCCGTGCCGATTTTCATATCCCCAATGCTCGTCTCGTAGTTCAAGACTTTGTTCGCTCCTGCACTGTATGCCAACGCAATAAGGGCGAACAACTCCACCCGGCCGGTCTTTTACAGCCCTTGCAAGTACCCTCGGCAATCTGGTCTGATATCGCCATGGATTTTGTTGAAGGCCTTCCCCGGATTTGTGGCAAGACGGTCATCCTCACCGTTGTCGACCGCTTCTCCAAATCCGCCCACTTCCTTCCACTCAGCCACCCTTATACAGCTGACTCAGTGGCCCGGGTTTTCTTTGATGAAGTAGTCCGCCTTCATGGGATTCCTTCTTCCATTGTTAGTGACCGCGATCCAGTTTTCACTAGCAATTTTTGGACCGAATTGTTCTGATTGGTGGGAGTTAAACTCAATTTCAGATCCGCATTCCACCCTCAGTCCGATGGACAATCTGAAGTGGTGAATAAGATCATCATCATGTACCTCCGATGCCTCACTGGAGACCGTCATGTGACACACACCAAGTCAACATTGTTGCTGCAGCCATCAAACTAGCTAAGTAATACTAATCCTTGGAAAGAAAAATAGAAAAGAATAGAATACTGCAGTTTCCACTATATTTAAACCAAACTTCAGCTCTGGTGACAGATAACAACTGATATAGGAACCAGTACCAAATCTTATCGTTTCTTGGGTCCAGTACCAAATCAAAGGAGAACAACTACAAAGAACCAACTGATATAGGAACCAAACACATGGGCAATGAACTAATAAAAGTATAAAACAAGCAATGAAGTAAATGAACAAATCCTATTTCTATTCAAGAAAAAGAAGAAAACTCTACCAACTAGTCATCCTCTTAAAACAGATGCAAAATTTAGCATCCATTCAAAACTCCAAAGAAAAAACAGATTTTATCACCTTCTTAGCAGTACATATCAAAAGAATTCACCACACCATTAGCCCTAGAAATGCTAGACTTGTAGGTACGAAATCACCACAGAAATCCTCAAATGTTGCCACTTTCTGATCAATACACCAAACCGCGTTTCCATCAAACAGATGTTTCCAGTCAAAAAATTATCCTTAACCATAAAAATTCAACATGACAATGCAAGGAATTCCTAAACTTAGGGCATCGTAAGACAGCTCATCTTAGGATATTAGGGCATTATTTTAATACACACATATTGTTGCACTATCTATGCAACACGTTACATTATTAATGGCAGTTGCTATGCCTTGAACTGAAAATATCAAATTGGATCATTTTATCGCCATTCTAATTGCAACTGCATGATTCCACATGATTTTCTTCTGAATAATGTTTCATGCTACAGCATTGATATGTAACTACTAAAGCATTGCTTGTTAAACTACAGCAACAGGTCAGCTTCTTAGAAGTTAGAACAATCTAATTTTGGAGCACCAAGCTAATGAACAAAAACATAGATTCCACTCAATGCCTTACCTTGCAGACCTGCAGGGTGGCCCCAGCCTTACTCAAACAAATTTCCAGATTTGGTATCAACATACAATCAAAGCGTAGGATTTTACCATTCCTCAGCCTAAACTTTAACATACAGTATGTCAGCAACTCCCAGCCAGTCCAAACAAGTTTTGAGCTTTAACACCAACTTTCCTCGATCTACATTTGAACAGATCACGACCAAAGTGACAGTGCCCCACCGTGCACACACCGCTAGCATAGCTGGCAGCGCAGCGAAACTGACCTTCTCGACGGCGTGGAGAGCGGCGCCGTGGCCGCCAACGCCGGCTCCGATGATCACGAGGTCGTAGTCGAACCCGCCGCTCCCAGCCGCACCGTTCCCCGTCGCCGCGGCCGCGGCCGCCGACGCCTTTCGCCTAGCGGCGGCCGCCTGAGACGAGATGCGTAGCGATCGGAGCCCGAGAGCCTCGCGCCGGAGGCCGCAGAAGCTGACCCCGCCCGGCCGGATCGCGTCAGACCTGGCGGTGCCGCCGGTGACCACCGCCGCAGCGGAGAGGGACATGGCCGTGGAGTACATGGCGGCAAGCGTGGAGGTGGGGCTAGGGGTAGTGTACAGGGCGGTGGGGCGAGGCGTATAAGAGGAGTCGGGACGAGGGAGGTGGAGGCGGCGAGGTTGGGCAAGTGTGGGTTTTGGAGACGGGCGGAGGATTCGAAGCTGAGGGCGGAACGGGATAGATTCACGAAATTTTTTTTAAAATAATAATTTTTTATTTAAAATTTCAAAAATATAATAAAAAAAATTATAGAAATTGTCGTCCGTTGGATGGGCGACAGAGACCTAAATAGTAAAATAAACGGACGACAAGAGGCCACGTCACCATCCAGCCTCCTGTCGCCTGATGAAATGGCGACAACGGCCTGTCGCCCGATGAAATGACGACAGGAGCTAAATTGACCGATGGTCGGACGCCCGACCATAGGGCGACAGGAAGGCTTTCCCCTATTTATATCCGCGTCCAACACTGTGTTCAATCAACCAGCAAATAAGAGAAGAAAGGGAGAGAAGAAGGAAGAAAAGAGATGAGGAAAAAATGCTGAAGCGTGTGAGTGGAAAGGGAAAGGGGAAGGTGAAAGAAGAGGGAGGTGCTTCGGAGTAGCCGCGCAACATCGCATACCAGTACCTCTTCGTACCTTTCGGAGTTGTCCCACCGATGTGTTTGTGCGGAGATAGTTGCAGACTTGTCCATTCTTAAAAAATTCCAACTTGGAAGAAGAGGTATTAGAAGTGTCGCAACTACGAATTCGACCAACCGGAGAAGAGCCTGAAGAATCGCCAACTGGTAACAATCATACGTGTTTCGTAATATTTGTAAATGAAACATTGCTAATTTATGTTTCATGCAGTCGCCTCCGCCACTGTGTGAATTCGAGCAGTGGTATGACATGGAGATCAACCCCGAGGACCAAAGGCTTCTTGATCAAGCCAACCGGCAAGAGAAGTTGAGACGGCGGTTTCAAACGCAACGTGACACCGCACGCGAGGAGGCAGTCGAAAGAAACCGGAGGAGAAGGAGGCTGAGAGAGAGGGGAAACGAGAAAGGGCACGTCATGCCAGAGAAGCCCCACCAGAGGTATGGGCGAAGGGGAAGTAGCCTCGATCCACTCAATAGACGTTAAGTTGTAACCATTATTTTCCTTGTTCGTGATACGCATCCTAGTTTTATGTCGTAATGAAGAGTGTGGTCTACTTTATTTTCCGCTGTAACTTCTGGTCTGAGAAATCGTGGCCACTTAGGGGTTTTTCTTGCCTCGCGAGGCCCACCGGATATGGCCCAAAAATTATGAAAAAAATTACGAGCGATCTACGCAATGTGGACAGCACTTATCAATGGGCGACCTGACCGGGCATTGCCCCGGCACGAAGTTGCGAAAATCGGAAAAGGCATTCGCTGCCATGAAACCACGAAAATCGTGGCCACTTAGGGGTTGTCGTAGCCTCGCGGGGTCCACCGGATACTACCCAAACATTACGAAAAAAATCACGAGTGATCTACACAACGTGGGCTACCACAGGGATTACAAAACCGTTTTTCAAAATTCACGCCGAATTAGCAGACGGTTTTCGCATAAAAACCGCTAAAAACCGCCGAAATCGCTAAAACCGAAAGGTTTTAAAAATCAAAAAAAAATTGAAAAATCGAAAACCGTTCGGTTTTCAACGAAAATCGCGGTTTTTCACGAAAAACCGCTCGATTTTTTACGAAAACCGACCCGGCCATTTGAATGTTCTTCGAAAACGGTTTTAAGCGGTTTTTGGCGAAAAACCGCTCACATAAATTTTTCCAAAAATTTTAAATTTTAAAATTTTCTTTTCTAATTAAAACGGTTTACCGAGCGGTTTCGAGTTTCGAACCGGAGCGGTAAGGTCGAAAACCGCGGTTTTCATCGGTTTTGTGAACCCTAGGCTACCACTTATCTACGGGCGACCTGGCCAAGCATTGCCCTGGCACGAAGTTGCGAAAATGTGAAAAGGCATTCGCGACCACGAAACCGTGAAAATCGTGGCCACTTGGGGGTTTTCCTTGTCTCGCGGGGCCCACCGGATACGGCCCAAAAATTACGAAAAAAATTTGGTACCATGTATGTCATATAACAGTGACCACTTCTCTTTCGGTTCGTGCTTGATCCAGTCCGAGAAACATTTGATTGGCATTTGCCTCCAACAACAGTTAGTCGCCTCATCTTCTGTTGGCAGGGGAAAAGACGCTCCGCATGCTCCTGTGTTCCACTAGCACTAGTGTTGTTTGTCTGCTCCTTGTGTTTTCTTGTCAGCTCATCAATATTTTTCCACAGAGTTCGGAACTTGCTCTCCTGGTTGTGGTTACATAGTCTTTTGAACATGTTCATCAGTTGCTTGTTCCTGAATTGCTTATAGAAGTTTGCACCCAAATGCCTTATGCACCATCGACTCTGCAAGTCAGGCCATGGGAATGGCTCCTCTTCCTCTGTTTGCAGCTGGTTGATAGCACTAAGCAACCCAGCATGCCTGTCATGCAGCACACACACATCTTGATGAGTTTTGACCACTCCAGCTTCAAGTTTCGTAGGAACCACAACCAGCTCTCGTAGTTCTCGCTTTCTACGAAGGCAAAGGCAACAGGTAGAATCTGGTTGTTCCCATCGACGCCCACGGTTGTCAATATTTGCCCTCTGTATTTCCCGGTCAAGAATGTGCCGTCCACGCACAACAATGGACGACAGTGATAGAACGCCTTAATGCAAGCTCCGAATGCGAAGAACACTCTCCTCAGATACCTTTTAGTTGGCCACTTGATTGACGGACAATCTTGATAATCATAGTAGGTCCCAGAATTTCTTCCCTGAATGCAACTGAGCAGTGCGGGCAAGTTATGGTACGAGTCTTCAAACTTCTCAAACCTCATTTCTAATACCTTCTGTTTCGCCCTCCACGTCTTCTCATAGCTAATTGTGTACTGATATCTGTTCTCGATCGCTCGGATAATAGCACGGGGCTCAAAACTCAGGTTCTCTACTATCTCTGCGTACATGATGTTCGCGACATACCCGGATGACAGGTTCCTGTGAGCCATTACTATTTCCTCAGTCATACAGGTATACTGCTCAACCTTCGAACATAGCCAATGGGTACCCCATTTGGGCTTGTACGCGTGCACTCTCCACGGACACCCATGGATCTCACACACCACGTCGTAGCAGGTTGGGGTGGATTTCTTAACCCTGAAAGTCCTTCTTAATGATGAAGCCCAATCTTTCACGGCATCCTGCACAGCCTCTTTTGTCGGGTATATACTGTTTGGCCTAACCTCATTATCACTATACTGCCAAGGTATATCGTTGCTTTCATTGACAACCAGCTTATCAAATTGCTGCGTGCTCCACTCGGCTGGCACAAGCGGCTCCGTATCTCCATCTTCCTCATCCGACTCATCGTCTTCCTGCTCTTCTGCTCTGCTATACTCACGGTCTTCCTCTTCCATCCTAGCTGTTACTTCATCAATTTGCTCACCTTCGTCTACCAGTCCCCGCGCTTCTTGGCCAACATTTTCATCATCCTCTCGAAACTCAACTGTTCACTATTTTGGCAAATGATGTCATCATTGCATTGCTGAACATGCTGCTCACGGCTAGATCCCCCAATTTCGGTGTCGTTGAAACTGAGCTCATTTTGAGGCTGACTACACTCACCGGCGTCCAACTGCTGCTGGGGGCAACATCCCTCTTATATGCTTACACTAAATGCACCCGATTCCATCCCCGTTGCTCTGGCCCCCTCACATATGATCTCCACAATGCGGTTCCCTTCAGCTTAACTAGCTCCCAGTAAATAGGGTCGTTTCGCATACTACATAGGCAAAATGCCTTCAACTCGCACTTCTCTTGTTCCATTCGAAAAGTATAATACAACCATTTCAACACGGAAGCAAATGTGCGCTCCTCGACCCTACTCAAACTTCTGTCTACATACTGTATGTTACTTAGATCTGCACCCTCTAAACCATGCATTACAACCCCTCTCCATAATACATTCCTAATAATTTATATTGATGTACTTATATCTGTAAAAAAAATATACATTCCTAACAACATATACATTCATATCGATGTACTTATATCTGTAAAAAATATACTTTCCTAACTACATTTCCATCAATATATACCGATATACTCCTATCCGTAAAAAATATCTAAATTCACTAGAATTATCTGTAACCTATCAATTTACCTAGATCTATCCGTAACCTATCAATTTACCTAGATCTATCCGTAACCTAGATCTAAAATTATTTCTAATTTACCACAATTTACTGCTAGAAAAAGTATACAACGAAAATTTACCTTAAAATGTTGTGCAGTGCCTCCTCTCTTACTTTTCCTCTCCTCTTCTCTCCTCCCTCTTCCTTCCTCTTCCTCTCTTTCTCT
Organism: Guadua angustifolia; assembly: GCA_036346375.1. Classification (NCBI taxonomy): domain Eukaryota; kingdom Viridiplantae; phylum Streptophyta; class Magnoliopsida; order Poales; family Poaceae; genus Guadua; species Guadua angustifolia. The sequence continues at coordinate 63,864,243 of CM070500.1, forward strand.
TAGCTAATCGTTTTGATAGTGGTGATTAGATCAATGTAGTAGAACCTTACATGCTACTTTACTATTCTTGATTGTAAATTACATATAGATTATACACATCCATACAACCCCGTGTCAAAACTGTAGCTAATGGTGACAACTCTAGGTCTTCAAAGAAGAACAAACAGAAAGGTCTAATCTATTGTAACATCTTGTTCTTATTTCCATATATTGGTTTTTGTTGCTAGTGTTGTTTCGTGTGTTGGTAGATGGTTGTAGCTCAAACTAGTATGTCAAAGGGAATAGTCTAGTTTTCTAGATGCAATGTACCAAGAAGCATGCTACATCCGAGTGCACATGACGAGGGAAGGCAACGTTAGTTTATGGCTAGTTTTCTAATGAACTATCAAAAATATTAATTAGATAGATTAAATTTGCTCACAAGTAGTAGCATTGATTATCAGTAGTAGCATTGATTATCATACTGAAACCTAAAGTATTTACCGTCGACGACTTTATCATGGCTTGAGATAGGATCACCTTTACATAATGCTTTGTTCACTCTTGGGTGGTTGGATGATTTAAATTAGAAAAAACTAAGTCTAAGTTTATGGTTTCTCGTGAATTCATTAACTTTGGAATACTCACATGAAAAAGACTACAGTTGACCCACATGCTTGCAATATTGTTATTGCGTGTACGGAGCATCAACAATTATTTGCGAGTAAGTTTTTTTATTTTTTTGACTTTCTTGTTGCAACATTTAGATATTTTGTTAATTTAGTAACATATTTAAATTTTCTTATGGTGTTGCCTTATATGGGGTCTTCGCTAAAAGTTCCTTTAACAATATTCATACCATCTTAATATAGAAACCACCTTTTTGTTTTATACTCGCTCACATGACTGTAATATGGCATCATGGGCTAATTTAATGATATTTTGAATAATAGTTTTATGTAGCATTAGACCTATATATATGTACCAATGCTGATATATCATTTTACCAAATGTATCTTATTCATAAATTATGTTGAACATACTTGTTAACATTGAGCATTTATACATTTTTAAGAAGGTCGTGATACATGAAAGAGAGAGATTCGATTTTTTAAATTTTAATAAAATGGATGCTTGCTATGCTAGCCTAGCCTAGACATCATATCATTATACAATGCAAAAGGGTAAGAAACTGGACATAGCCAAATCGTGTAATGTTGATGGATGAGTTGCTTTATGAAAATCAAATGGAAATCACTATGGTCGAGACGTTCGATGCATCAGGTGCCCACTCTAGCCACTAAAAACAGTTCAGTCTACTTAAGCATCGGATGCTTTCTATGCCTATGTGATGACCTCCCCACTTTTTTTTTGACTCGTATTGCTTTTAGTCTCTTTTCTAACTAGCGAGGCATAACACCGAACCAAAGCTTCTCTCTTGCCTGCCCCTCTCCTCTTCCATCTCTCTGGCCATGGTCATGGTTGGGAGGAGCTCGTGTGCTCCTTCTTACTCCTCTTCTTCCCTCCCTCTCTCAACACTTGTGGTCATGGCCGGAGCCCAACGTGGATGCCCTCCCGTTTGTGAGGTTTGCTATTGATTATGCTCACAAGCACCATTTGGCTAGCCACACTCCATTGTAGGTGGGTTTAGACTCCATGAGGGCCATGGTCAAGGTTGATGAAGAAGAAAAGGTCATCGCCCTACAGAGATGTAAGATGTTGCAACGGGTTGATTGAGTTGTTGTAATAAGAATTTTGAGATGTTTCTTATATTTTATTTGATTATTGCAACAAAATTTTGAAATGTTGGGCTTGGAATTGTAGGATGTTGCATCTAGAATTTTTGTGTAGTTCATGGTTGGGTTCTATTGGTCATGATGTTGCATCTCACCGGTTTCTGAAAATCATATTTGACACTTGCCACCATTACAAATCAGGACAAAATGATAATTTGCTTACTCCACGTGTACGAACTCTAGAACGCAGGACCATCATTTTTGTTGAAATTACGATACAGGATCACGTATATTACGATTGATACTATGATCATCATATAACTCACGCATCACTAGATTTTTCTCATTTCTCACATACGGTAGAAAAAAATCTACCTTTTCTGCATCTTTGTAGACATTGTAGTTGCCAGAAACAGTAATCCCACGTAGGGATAGATATCGAGCCAACTCGAGTCAACTCGTTAAACTCGTTAAGATAATGAGCCAACTCAACGACTCATTTTCTTAACGAGCTGAAAGCTCAACTCGGCTCGACTCGTTAAAAACTTGAGTTGGCTCGAGTTAACTCGTTAAGCTCGTTACGATGCCTCTGACTATCTGCTTGCTACAAAACTTCAATATTCAATAGTTTTATGACTGTATGAGCATAGATGCAGTCGAACCGAGAATTGGGGAATTGCGGATGTGAAATGGGGAAAAAGAATTGGGTCTGAAAGTTGAAGGAATAGGACTAGAGTTACAGACCTATAGTATTTTTTTCCTGACTCGTTAAGCTTGTTAACTCGCTTGTTTAACTCACTAGTTCAATGCCCGTGCGTTGCTATGAAAAATAAAATTGATAACGAAACATAAAAGTAAGCAATAAAAGAAAATTATTTTACAAGATCAAACATCTATCTTTTCTGATTACAAAAGTTTTTCTAGAGAATTATGGTAGAAATCGAATGTATGTGTATATTAAAATTTACAATCTTGCAACATATTCTTCTTACCTTCACTCTCACCGAAACACTTGTTAGATCTAAACGTCTTCAATTTGTTTATCAGTCGCTACAAAAAAAGTCATTCAATATAAAAAAAGACTGTACCTGAGGAGCACAACAGGTTAATCTCCTGCGTTCAGTCTGTGGAGGCCGACAAATGCATTCGTCTCTACACCAAGTAGGTCTTAAAGCCTGTTCTGACTTGCGGCAAGTTGCCTCAACACCGCTGATCCTTGTTGACTCACGGTAAGCTCTACTTAAAGGACCGAACTAATTTGTCCCCTTCACCACCTATGCAACAAGACCTACTGAACAGTTCCACATCACTCCTTTCTGTTCCATTAACAGCTAGACAGGTCAACTATGACTAGCAGGATCATGTTTAGGGAAATGACAAGCTAACAGAGAAGTTGCGGGGTACTAACTTCAACTCCTATGCAATTTAGTCAAGATAAAATTGCCTGATTTGATCAACCATAAATAAGACTTACCGTATATTATAAATAGTTCGAAGGATGAAGGATGGAAAACCAACAGATAAGATCAAGTACTCCATTCAGACAATAGGGGATGATTATGCTGAATAGTAAGCCTACTGAGTCAAATGCCTAACCAACAAAATGAATAAATCATTTTACAACGCCAGAAGGAAGATATACTGAAAATTTCAACCATTAAAAAAGGATTGTCTTGTTCTCACCAAACAGAAAAGAGCACTGAGATTCAGTTGCATTTGTTCTAAATCCTAACTCATTAGTTGTGTCACTGAGAGCAAACGTTCACAAAACAAAAAGAAAATTGCTCTGTTTCATAACTGTCTAAATCTTTAACTATTAATATGACATCTGAATCCCTGTTTTATTAGGCCATCCGTGCACAATGAATTTCACAATCCTAAGAAATGACAAGGTTTTGGCAAGAAATTTCAACGTTTTTTTGCAAGACATCAAACATTACAAAATATCATTACTTATACATCAACAGAAGACATCAACAGAAGAATGATGCACCAAATCAATGACTGCTTGCGCTTCCTTCCTTATGATAGAAAAGCTGGCACGTAATTATATGCAATATGAAAAATTATGTGCAATATGAAAAGGTAACTGACAAACCTGCTAACCTCAATTAGTGGCAGATGGTCATACTGAGGTTGGTTTCTCAATCAAGTTCTGTACCTGTAAAATTAACAAAATATCATTAAATCATATCCAACTTACCATATGGAAAGACAACATCAGCTTTACATGTTAAAGCAGAACACTGTAATAATTTCTGTGAAACAAGTTGTTGGAATTAACACATGTGACAGTAAATGTCTAGTTAGCGACCCAGAATCGTAGGATACTCCAGATGGTGACTCAAGACTCTTTGATTTTTAGTTTTGTCATTTTGTTTATACTTAGTCTTAACTCATATGGCCAGATAAAACATTCCTAAATGTATAGACCACCCATGAACAGTTCAGACTTTAGGACATTAGCTTGTCCAATTGGCACCACAAACCGGAGTAATTCTCAAGAGGGGAAAGCAGAGAAATTCTCTGCAACTTCACATCCAACGGCCATATACCTTAGAAGAGTCCATTAATTCCATTTTAGAGAGTTAGTGCCCTACTTATTACTACTGCACAGAAGATGGTTGCCAGGGATAGGGAGGGGTGGTGTATGTACGTAGTGGACAGACGGCTAGTTATTTATTCGCAGACATGAAATTAAAATGCAACACAGCACTGTTACTCATTTACAGAAGATCATGGTTTCAAATGATTATCATTGGGAAGGGTTACAGTAAACAAAAGTGTAGGAGAAACTTACTGCCACTTCCATCTGTCATGTATGGGTCATCAGCCTTTACATTGCTTGTTGAAGAATCAGTAGGTACTGAGCTAGATGCTTCAGGGTGGCTGAAAATCCAGTCTGTGGCTCTCTCAATATTCCCACCCTAATACATAACACAAAACAAGTATCACACCAGTGCATGGTCCACAATGACAAGTTAATCGGCAATAGTAGAAGTGGAAAATGCAAGATTGATTTAGATGGTGAATATGCCAGAAAATAGCCAAACGCCAACTTTCCAGAGGAAGCTCTACATATCTGTCCAGAGGATGAAATCGTAAAAAGATCCTTACAGAGGCTTTCAAGGCCTTTTGGGCAACATCTTCTTGAAATCCAAAGGAAACAAGAGTTTGAACACTTGCTTCATCAACAGTGTGTTCAGCAGCCCGTGGATCTTTAGATATTGGATCATCAATATCTGCATCGTTAAGGAGTGCTGAAGTTAATAGCAGTTTCTTCTATATCGGTGAAAACTTACAAGCTAATCCTTTCATGATGACAAGTAATAAACTATGGAACTTTTGCAATTGCATACCAACCTGGATCATCCATGTGGGAGAGGAGCCAATTCATCGCCTCCTCAACTCCTGTGTTTGATGTACTAATAGCAGCTTTCTGACAATGAAGGTAATTGAACCCCATGCTTGCAAGCTGGGACACAATATCCTCACTGGCAACAGGATGAGCAGGTTCAGCTTTGTTGTCACCAGAAGCTGAAAGAAGATATTGTTAAGTCATCAAAGATGAGGGGAAACCAATAAGAGTTAAGAGCATGTTGAGAAAAAAAAAACTAATCAACAATAATCTAACCTCCTTCAGGTAGTAGCTCCTCCCCAGGCTGTACACCTTTGCTGCGCATGTGCGAGATATCAATTATATCCGGCACATCAATGTAAACATCTGAGGGATGAAATCAAATGTCAAGACTCAAGACATCCAATGGTGAAAAAAATTAAATTATTATAGATCAGGGATGTGAACACCGCCAAACCAGCACTGGTACTTAGACCAAGAAATTGCCAAGTAACATCAGATTCCTACAGATTCAAAAAAAATTGTACAAACACAATACATTCTCAAATTATATAAAAAGATGCATGCATAAGTGTGTTGAAGACAGGTTTTTACTGAGAACCAGTCCCGTACTCAGGCCCAGCTCTAGCCAAGTTCAAGTATGCTGGTATAAAAGTTTCCTGGCTCAGAACACCTATAAATAGTTCATGATATGGACCAGTGCTGGCAGCTCTCTAGGAAATCAGTCTACTGTGGAATTTAAAACCTTGGTTTGAATCCACAGCATGCATGCACACATAAATGATGATCAAGAGGGGAGTACCAAGTTTCTTTGGCACCCATCCTGCTTCCATTACAAACTTACGCATCTGCAGCACCAGGTACTCAGGAAAAGTTTTAAAGCCAGCGGTCCTGCAAAGGAAAATATATTTATTATAAATAATCATAATAGATTAGTTATATAATGTGGTAATAAGAAGCCATCTCCTGGTTGTTCAACATCAATCAATAGAAATACCCAATCACTATAAATAAACATACCATTTCACTATTCAGTGCATTCAACCAATGTAAAAACAAAATATCATTAACAATCCAGAAAACACGATAAGCAAAGAAAATCAAGCAATGTCAAAGGGTTGTCCACAATTCCACAATAGTAACCAAGGTTACGAGTCCTCAGATTATGATTAAAATGATACCTGCAAATTCTGAAGTAATTGGCTAAGTTCTGTATTGGTGTGCATACAATAGGACTAATTATAGTAGTATTTAAGTATTAGGTGTCAACGTTAAATTGCTTGATCACCCCCTAGGCTCCAGATCTGAGAGCGGTGAACAGTATATAGCAAAATAGCAATGGCACCAACAAAAGAAAAGGGCCGGAGGGGCAGTGAGGGGGGTGTAGGGTGGGTACTGACTGATGAGGAGGGTGCGAGAGAGCGGCCAGCGCTGGGTGCGCACGACGATGGAGAAGGGGAGCCAGTGCGTGGGGATGAAGGAGTGCAGCAGCGACACCGTCGCGATGCCCCCGATCGTCGACGCCTCCTCTGCAGTCCACCGGAGCCCGCCCACGCCACCGCCGCCGTCCATCCCCAGATCCGCTCCGGGCCACATGTCCGGCACCGCGCGGCCGTGGGGCGGGAGATCTGGGAGGGAAAAGCGGTGGGAAGACGGAGAAGAGGCGAGTGCAGCGCGAAGCGGGCCTCGGCTCTGCTGGTGCGGTGCGGCCGGGTTTAGGCGCTGTGTAGTGAGGGAGACGAGGAGGCTGGGGCGGCGCGAGGAGCCAAAGAGGCTGGATTTGGGGGCGGGCGGCGCGAGGAGGGAACCCACGCCCAAACGCCCAAACTCGCAAACCAAATCCACGAACCCTAGGATCCCGTCATGGCAGGCGCGAACGAGGCAAATCAAATCGAATCAAGGACGCAAGAGGACGATCGGGAGGCGAGATCGTGCTCGGCTTCTCCTTGCCGTCGGCCCACTTGGAGAGGAGAAGTGGACCTTCGCGGTGGCGACCTCGGACTTGAAGGGCTCCTTGAGGCAGCTCCGCACGGCCATGAGACATTGGAGTAGCCGATGTAGGTCATCCCCGCGCGCCGAAGAACACCGCCGCCGTCGTGGCGACATCGTTGCCTCGGCTTCCTTCCTTCTCTTTCATGTGCCGCCGCCGATGGAGATGGGGAGAGGTGCAGGTGTCTGGTGAGAGAGTCTGGTTCATATCGAGGATTGATGCGGGGGGTGGGGTGGGGTTGCGGATCGGCGGGTATTGCGGCGGCGCGTTAGGGTTTGGGGGGGCGGGAACGCCGTGTTGCGTGCGGGTGTGGCGGCGCGTTGCGTTAGGGTTTAGGGGGGGCGGGGACGGCGCGTTGCGTTAGGGTTTGGGGGGGCGGGGACGACGCGTTGCGTGCGGGTGGTGGTGGTGGTGGTAGGGGAGAAAAACGCACCACCGCCACCAACTGTCAATTAAAGAATAGTAAAGATAAAGATAAAGATTACTTTAACGAGTTCAAAACTCAACTCGACTCGACTCATTAAGAAACAAATTTGAGTCAAATTGAATCGAGTTTCCGAGCACTCGTTAAACTCACGAATGTCGAGTTTTTTTTTTTCACACTTAATCCCACGCCATGGTTCTCACTGCCTCCTGTCCATCATCCCCCAATTTCATCCTCTAATCTCTATTGCGGCCCGTAAACAAACAAACACGTGTACACAAAATATTCGCGAAACGGGAGGGGGCTAAAGGGGAAAGGCGACGCCTAGGCCGCGCGAAGCGGGGGCGGAGAGGGGGAGGAGCTCGTTGATGGTGGCTAGGGTTTCGCCGCCCGCGCCCTCGACCCTCCGGCGAAGCACCCCGGCGGCATAGAGGCTCTCGCTTGCCCCTACGCGGCTCCAGAAGGCGGCGGCGTAGGTGGGGACCGCGGCACGATGGGGGAGCAGGAGCGGCGGGAGGCGGAGGCCCAGGGCGAGGCCGCTGCGGCGGCGGCTCATAGCAGCAGCATGCAGGTGAGGGCTCCCCCGCTTCTCAGTTGCTCTGTAGGGTTCTGGAAGCTTGTATTGGTGGTGGACTAGATGGGTAGATCCACTCGCGGCTGGTTGTTAGCCTAGCTTGGGTGGGCGTGGTTGCGTAGCAAGGCGCAGCGGGTTCTGGAAGGGAGCTATTCGAATTCAACTTGGGGATAGGGGAGGTGGGGAGTTCCTGGAAGCCACAGTGCCCTAGATCCAAGTTTGATGCTTTAGGAGCGGACAATTTGGTGGTTTATCGACGGATTGTGTTACCTTATTTCTTGTTGAATTATGGTACTGAGCGAGTTGTTGTAAAATTTGTTCTGGTGTTGAGGACGAGGAGGGAAAGAAGGCTTCATGTTTTGTTCAATCCACTTGATGCTGTACCTGCAGCAGCAGGTTTTGAACTAACTAGATATGCTTAATTGCAGAGCTACTCGATGTGACCCAGTTTCTTCCAGTGAACTGAATGCTGCTAATTGAGGATTTTGGGCTCTATATATATAATTAGTCAAATCTTTACTTTCTAGCATAATGAATTTGTTTATTTAGATGAAAAAGAATTATTCATTCTCTTTTTCTCATATCTGAGGCTGAAAACAAGCCAGGTTTTAGTGATGTGCTATATATTCTGCTCAGTGTCATATGGTACTCTCGTCAAAAAATGAACCATATCTCCCAATCTCTCTTCTTCCCAGTTCTCACACATATTTAAGAGAGGCTGGTAAATCAGAACAAATGAAGGATACAAAGTTCATTTTATGTTACTTCTTAATTCCTGTTCCCAAAGCTAAAACAACTTCTATTTGCATTTGGAGGTAGTATTCTACATGCTTTTCCTATTCCCCATGTTTAACACTTACTCGCATCTAAGCAGGTGCACCCTCCACCCAGTATTCAGAATGTTGGAGGTAACTGACTGTTTATTGTGGTTATGACCAATCCGGGACGGTTGTTGGCCTTTCTATGGACTTCCATATTTCAACTTGAAAGTTATGTTTTTCTGTGGAATCTGTTCAACTCCACATCCTGTTGTACTCAAATACCTGCACAGGATACTAACAATCAATCTACTTGCCTTGAGAGTAGTACTAATCAGTAATGACATACCACAATGTCAATACATGCTGCTACACAATGCAATCATATCAAAGCAAAATGCCCTATAGGCTATCCGCTGTCTTTTATGCTACATTAGTGCCCATAGTACAGCCCTTTTTTCTTAGGGGAACACTAGTAGGGAGGCCAACAGAAAATTTATCCAATCAAAACTGTACATATATGAGCAGAAGCTTCTTCCATACAAATTTATTTTGCTCATTTTTTCAAATGTATAGTTGTTCCTTTGAAGTTATATATGCCAGCATCATGCGGTAACCAATTATTGAAGAAAGACCGACTTAGCACTGCCTGAGCTTTTGCTAGTTTAACACATAAAAAGTATCTGAAACACTATTCCAAGTAGTGCCAATTGGCCTCCAGCAGTCCTTGCTATATGACAAGTGAAAAATATACGCCACCAAGTTTCCAGGGTATTAGACTATCAGGAGATGTGGTGTGGAGAACTAAGACCACATGATTCAGATTCAACAAAGAAGTATTTCCTCCCTGTTACACTCATAATCTTTAATTTTCCTTGGAGAAGGATCCACAATAAATATGTGTTTTAGCATACATGTATTCTTCCAAACCCAGATGTTAGTAGGCTCTGTTTGCATATTTCCTGATAATATTTCCTATCTAAGCCTTCATACACTAAGTTCAGATAATGGAAAGAAGCACACTCAAGTACTCAACTGCCATTCTTTAGTGCCAAGTAGTCACAAACCAAAATACCCTTGTTGGTAGCATGTGGTTCAGGGTTTTTTAATCGCAAAATAGAATATTCCAAAGATCCACCTAAAAGAGGATTGTCTTACCATTTCAGTCGAGGTCTGACAATTGATCTGAACATATCTAATTGCTTCGAAACATATATCCAACAGAGATCCTTTGTCACTTGAAGCATGTGAAATGAAATTAGTGTGAAGCATGTGAAATGAAATTAGTGTGATATCTTTTCCAAAGAGAACTAGCCTTGCACTGACACAAGTACTTTTATGTGTTCCTGTTGAACTTTTCAGCAGGTGATGGGTTGCCAGAATAATAACCCAACATTGCATTCATCACAGCAATCTGGTACTGTGATACCTAGCTACAATAAAACAACAAAATTGGCTGCTAATTGGCCAGTAATCTAAGGCAAGTACTCGGATACCTGTGAGTTGCGCTGGGAATTTCGCGTGCTTATATAGAGACTAGGGGAGGAAGATGAAGATATGTCTCTCTACGGAGTTCTTAAGCAAAAGTTGATGGCCATGATTTGTTCTTAATCCATATTCAATGGCTAGGAATGATGTGGCTAAGTGACAGCCAAGTTTTGCATACTTTACTCTTTAGCAAGCATTGATGGCCATGACTTGTCCTTCATCAGTCATCACACCCAAGGGCTTGAACATGATGTGGTTTAATGACAATCAAGTTTTGGGCACTTAACTTTTGATGTTCATAATTTATAGCTGGTGCAAAATCATAACAATTTGTTCAATGCGAATTCAAGCTTTTTTTGAACTTTGTAAGCATGCCAAATTTAATACTATATTTAAAATTAAAAACTGGCTTCTTTACATGTTTCTGGCAGTAACATGCTCTGTCAGGTCCTTTTTGTTTGCACCACCTTACATTTCATCTGTTATTGAGCAAGTCCTTTGCAGTATGCTACTTTTAACCAAGATGCTCAGTCCTGCTTGTATCTATTAAGAAAGTTTATGTCTCTTTTCTTCTGTCTATGTGTATATTGTTGTCACATTATATAAATAATGGTTATAACATCTGGTACTTGTCCCAGCGTGTGAAAGTGTATCGTTTGATTGATGGAGGGAAGTGGGATGATCAGGGCACAGGGCATGTTGCTATTGACTACATTGAGGTAAGGTTCTATGCCATTATGTATGTTACTTTTTATTTGTTTTTTACGGTTCTACTATTTATTTTCTTTAACTGTTGCCCATTACATTTAGTTTGTCTATTATTACTCTACTTTTAATTTTTTTGTTGTTCTTTTGACAACGTGCTGTTGGTTGTTTCCTCATGCCATTCTGCCAGATCAGCCTTACTGTTAACAACCTTTCTCATCTTAATTGTATTACACAATTTGCTGATCAGTGATCACTATGCTTTGTTTTGGTCAAAGTGTTTATACTGAAACTAATGGCACCAGCCACCAGTATAATGTATTTTAGGCCAATATGTGTGTTGTTTTCTGGAACCGTACACGTGAGAAAATCACACTTAACAATTTTGCAGAAGCCCCGCCCCTTGGCGCCGAAGTGGAGGCTACATAAGTTAACAGCTTTGTTGACCATTAGTCCTTGCTTTTCAAAAAGGGGTTAACCCAGAGTTCTATTGGGTCTGTGTGGTATAGTTACCTTGTCAATGTAACTGTAAAAAAACCAGTGTTACTTGGACATGGATACAGGAGTTGGAATCTGACTCGGATTCAGCACAAAAAAATTTGTACATGGGAAATGCTACTTGGAATCGGACATGGGTGTTGGAATCCTACTTGGATTCAAGTTGTCCAATGTGGCAAATTTTTTTTGGACACGGGAATTTAACACTGAAAAAAACTTGGCAAGGTATTCAATGATGGTGATTTGTAGAACAGTGAGCTGTATTAATTAGTAAAATATATCAATTCAAATGAAAACAAAGACATGAGTTGGGAGTTAGAACATGAAGTTGATAACTAGTCCTGCTATGTGGTAGCATGGCATTCTATCTGTGGGCTTACCATTTTTGGAAGTTAGCTGAGTCAATTTTGGGTCGATTACAGGGTTCAAAAGAACTAGGTTTGACTGTTTTGGATGAAGAGGACAATGAAACACTACTCATCCACAACATTACGCCTGAAGATATCTACAGAAAGCAAGAAGGTGAACTATTGTACTATCTTTATCTTTTTCGTTTTTTGAGATAACTATTCATATCGCTTATGTGACTTGCTATACCCATTTTCTTTATTAGAAACAATCATCTCATGGAGGGATTCAGAAGCAGCAACAGAATTAGCACTGAGCTTTCAGGAAGCTGCAGGGTGCTCCTACATATGGTAGTTCGAGAAAAAGGAACCATGGTGTAACTACCATTTTCATCAGAGTAAATTACTCTTTGCACCACCTAATTGTGGGAAAAATTAGTCCAGCGACACTCAATTCGTTGGTTTTTAGCGATGTGTCTATGACATGTGGGTCCATCTGAGTCTATGACAGTAGGCCAGGGTGTCATAAAGTGAATCATGAATTTTAAAGAGTGTCAGTGGCGCCAATCTCCCCCTAATTGTGGCTCTATACAAAACATCAGGTATTATCTTGCTTTGCACGTGACACCACCTAATGTTACAATCCAGTGCACTTTGCACCAGGCGTTCTCTGACTTCATCTGATCCGCAAACATGATAGCCTGGGCCCGTCCACAGGCGTCATGTGAATGATGACATGGCTGTCCACGATGGCTAGGGGAATGATATTTTTTTCCTTACCCATGACATAAAATCGTTTAGATCAATCAGGAAAAACAGAAAGCATCGCTAGTTCCGTTTGCCTCGCATGTATCTCTGATCATCCCTGGGCCATGTTAACCTATTTGTCCTCAGCGTCGATGAGCAAGCAGGTAGTAGCAGTGACAAGGATTGGCAGCAAACTCATTTCACCCAAGGTATCAATCGTCCTAATCTCTTCTGCATTTGAATTCGCCCTATGTAGCTGCTCCCTTTTTGCCCTTCAACAACACACGAACTAGCAGGCAGTGCGGTGAAATCTGATGGCAATCATGTCTAGTAGATGGACTGAACCATGGTGTGGCTTGCTGATGATCACCGATTTCTTGCTAGCAATGCTCTGCTTGAGTGCTGGTTTGTGTGCTGCTTTAGGGCGAAGAGAGGGAGTGATGACTTTGGGCGAAATATAAGGAATGCGAGAGAAGTGATCGGGACGATCGGTACCTTGATGGCGACGAGGCGTGGCCAATCCTTGCTGCCACCGCCAACTGGTCGCTCAAAGATGAATGTGCAGGATGAAGGGGTTATCGTGGTGTCGAGCAGAGATACGCGCGAGATAAAAGGAAGCATGTATTTGTTTTTTATAATCGATTTGATATGATGTGGAAAACAGAAAGAGATAAGTTCCCCTTGGCCAGAGTGAGACAGCCATGTCATCGTTCGTGCGGTGCCTATGCATGGGCTCCGGCTGTTATGTTTGTGGGTTGAACCTAGCCAAAGACAATGCTTGGTGCAAAGTGCAACAGATTGTAAGATTAGGCAGTGTTACATGCAAACTAAGATAATACATGGTGTTTTGCGCAACACAGGCATAATTAGGTGGTGCAAAGTGCAATTTACTCTTTTTTTTTAAAAAAAATACTGGTTGATGTCTTAATTTTGTATTGTTGGATTCTTGGTGGTTCTCTGCAGGGACAACATATGCGACATTCAGAGAAACCTTCAGTTTAGTAACCTTGGTGGTGAGTTGTTTAAAGCCTGTTGCTATTCATTTCATTCCTTCCTTGTCTTATTTTTACTATGTCCTGCAGCTCTTGAAGTTGGTCCTTGTCCAGCGTCGGAATCTCTAGAGGCCACTAGAGTATTGCATTCAAATGGTAGATCCCACTGCCTTAATAAAATATGCTTTGCATTATGTTATTGAAAACAGCCTTATTATTGTCAGAATCTAAATCTGTCCAATGTTAGTAGAACTGGTAACTGGCCACAGGATTCGATTTCACAATATTAGTTTTGACAACTAAAATTGTGCTGTCATTGAATAAATATTCAAAGGATCTGATGATCTCTGTGATGACTGATGAGGTTGGATGTCATAAAAGTATGGTTCATGTATCACTACTGAGGAAGTTGAAGGGCACACTGCCTTGGACTTATCCCTGTAACCATAGAATTTAATGTTTTGTCGATGCAGTCAAAGGCACTTGAGGTGCTATGTCGTTAATTGCCTGAGGCACATAGCGAACAAAACATGTGCCCAAGAAACACACCAAAAAAAAACCCTAGAAGTGACAAGTCCTGTACAGATTTTGATGGAACTTGGAACAAAATTGTTCTTCTTGTATGTATGACTAATACATGTGAGAGCTATCTGGCAAAAACGAACATCACTGGTTAGTTTTTTGAAGATCTAAACATTCACAACATATATAGCACATACAGGGCAGTTAACATATGAGTACTAAAAAAAGTGAACACTGAAAATCGACCAAATGTTGGGAGTTAGGATCACCCTACTTTGTTATTGGACCTCATTGGTCATGGACCTCTGTTTTCCTAGGTTTCTTCTCGACTTTCTATCTCACTCTCTTTATCATTCTGAGAGGCACATATGGTGCCTTGAACCTTGCCGCTAAAGGCATGGACATCGCTGGTGCCTCATTGCGTGGCTGTGCACCGTGTGTGCCTCAGACAGCACTGGTTTCCATAGCACTGTTGTAACTAATTATTGGTTTCCCTGTAGATGAGTCTTTCCGCTCTGTTAACGGTGAACCGAGGGAGCTTCCGCCTGTTGAGTTATCCAATCTCCCTTTGATTTTAAAGGTTTGAATTATATTTTAATTCTTCTCATATAAATTTATTCTTATTAATTTTACCTATCATGCTCAGCTGCAACAGTTCTTTATTCTTTTTTATGTTGTAGTGATGTGTTGACTCATTTTGCAACTTCATTATGACATCTCATGTTAGAAGGGGTGTAAATGAAGTGGATAGTTCCTGACCATCCATCCATTCGAATTAATTTGGATCTTATTCGGAGCATGTAATCGGATGTCCATGCTTTTTTTTGGATATCGGAGTCAGATCCGGATTATTTTTGTCGGATATGGAAACGGTTTCGGATGAAAGTATCCGTAAAATTTGGAGCTATCTGGAATTTTAATTGGATAGTATCCGGTAAGCTTATTTTAGATATCTGGATATCAGCCTAATAGGCAAGTCCATGAAGCCATGGGTCCATAAGTACATGACTACCCTTTCACGTGCCCAAAGTGGGCTAGAGCGAAATTGGCCGACGAGGCTTTTTCCAATATTTAAATTAGTTTTTTATTTTTAGAAAATACAGAAAATCCAAATAAGTCAAGAAAAATAGCAAATGAACTCATAATAATTCCGAACAATTTAGGCAAGTACGTTTGAACATGAGGAACTTTTAAAAATTACTTTTGAGTTTAATTGTTGCAGTCAAATTTGCTTGTTGAACTCCTAATTAGTAGCATTTTAAACATGTAGTACGGTTAATTGATTCTTTTACGTGCAGCGCATGTGAGTTCTGTTTTTGCGTGATTTCCAACTAAGTATCCGTGACCGAGAATATCTGCATTCGGCTTGACATATATTCGCTCCATATTCGTGACCGAGAATCCACATTCATATTCGTGTCTGGCATTATCCGTGTTTGACTCCGATTCCGAGAAAAAAATGTGGAATAGGATACGAGATGAGCAATATCCATCCATATCCGCTCCGATTGTACCCCTACAAGTTAGTAATTTGCATGTCTTGGCTGTGAGTTTTGTGCCATGGCTGATCATGTTTCCAAAGCAAGGTTACATGTCACATATTAAGTTGTAGCAATAATTAAACACATATACATATTGTAACACATGAAATGAAGAGAAGAACAATGTAAGCATGATGATGAGTTGATGACTTACTTGTGTTGATCTGAATTACCGATGCAAGTTCTTCTATTACAAAATTTGCACCATAACAACCTTTGCATCTTCTTCAGAATACTTTCCACGTGTGCAAACCATGAAATTCAGTTATCATTAGAACCCCAGCAGAATTAATCATAAGAATTGTTCCAAACACTGACTATGGCACTGTAAGTACCTCGCCAATATCCTATCCATTAGTTCACCTCCTTTACATAATCTGAAACAGAAAAGAAACAGCTACAATAATCTCATGCATTAAAAGAAACCTTCTCATATACACAAGAACAAGAATCTCATGCATTGCAACGACACAAGAACAATAGCATAAGTGCATAACTTAATAGGTGCAACAACACCAGCCAGCCAGTCATTAAGCAATAGAATAAGTGTATAACTTAATAAGAAACAAGTTCTGAAGGACAATGGTAATTGATAGATAAGTTATAAGTCTAAAAGTAGCAAAAGTAACAATGGTATTTATGCTTGGAATCAGCCATCCAAATCATCATCCAGTTCAAATTCCTCCTTTTGACGACTTGATCCACCCTCATGAGAAATAGACGGTGGAGTCTCACCCTCATCCAATTCTGCATCATCATCAACCGCATAATCTTCATTTCTAGTATCATCTTCACTCATTATCTAGCTCATCAACATTGCCAACACCACCTTTTGACTTTGAACGCCGAGCGTAAGTGATATGGGGGCCTATGGGCCGGTCACTAGACCTGCTAGCAACAACATCACCATGAGCACTCCTAGGTCGATAATTGCGACCTCTTTGATTGTGCGAAGTACTAATGGCTTCATCAACACGAGCCCAAGTTGATGATCACCACCACTAGTACCGCCCTCATGAACCAGTTCATCATTGATGTTGACCCATTCATTATCCCATTGATATTCTTCTAGGATAAACGGGTTGGATTTCTTAGCCTTGCTTACGCAACTTTTGGAACCTAGTTGCCATCTTTTGGTTGTATGAAATGTACACCAAGGCATTCAATCTCTTGTTCTCTAAACGGTTTCTCTTTTTGGTATGGATCTACATAGACAACAATAAAAGTATACAAAATACAAGAAGAATGTCAAAAGCGACTGCAATCAACATAAGGAGGCAAAAACTCTGTCTAGTAAAGTATGCTAGCTACTTACAAATGCAAATGTAAGACAATTGCGCTCGCATCCAAACGCCGAACAATAGAGACTAATGATTCGCTTTGCTAAACATTGGAGCACATAAGTGAGCCCACCATATGCACCCCACCAAAGAACTACGGAAGATAAACAGATGATGCACTTTTAAAGTTGAAAAATAGAGAGCCTAAATGGAAGAAATCATTATACTTAATTACTTATACTTACGAGGACTCTTTCTTTCTCGATATTTGATCGCCATTGCCTTTGTGAAGCAATCACCTTCTGTCCTCTCATAATCATCAGCTTGCCTACCTGCTTTTGTTTATCATCGTCGGTGACCATCTTCCATAGAACATCATTGAACATCGACCTTAGCCTTGTAGCAGGTCAGGTCTTCTATTTGCTTCTTTAATGCCGAAAACTTATTTGGATTCAAGAACAATGCTGCTCTATATAACTTTTGCTCCATTTGATTGTCCCATCGCTTGTCAACAATTCCTAGGACCTCATTGAGTAAATCTGTCGTGTTTTTCAAAGCCTCCTTGATGTTCATCTTCACAGCATCCATGGCTGCACTAATCTCAGGCATTGCTGGTCTCTCATCACTGTCAGCAATCCTCAAAGCAACAAGTGGTTGGGAAGCTCTCATACAATTTTCAACTGAATTCCAAAATGACATAGATAGAACAATTTCTGCAACTGCCTTCCCTGGTCCTATGGTAGACAACTTGTTCCCATTCCATTCTTCACTAACAAAGACTCTTGTCTATGCTTGTACATGCTGGCCAAGGTGAGGAATGATGTAGCAAAACGAGTTGCTGCGGGCCTCACAAGATCCCTATCACCAGTCTTATTCCTCATTGCATCAAGAATTCTTCCATGCCTATAGATAAATCCGGATACCCTCTTTGCTTTAGCAATGCAATTGCTGAACTGCTCTATCTTCCCAATGTCCTCCAGCATAAGGTCCAAGCAATGGGCAACATAGAGGGTCCAAGATAAAGTAGGAATCCTATCCATTAGAATTCTACCTGCTGCCTTGTAGTGAGATCCATTGTTTGTGACGACTTGGACCACATAATCTCTCCCAATAGCATCAATTTTTGCCTCCAAACTGACTCCAAGAAGAAGGTGCTTTCTGGACCGTTGACAAGATGACGCACACTCATATCCGTCCACCCATTGACATAGAGAGCAACCATATTCTTGCCATGCTAACTCATGCTTCTCCTTCAATTATCTGTCTTGTTTTTTTGCTCTTTCAAGCAATGGTGTCCTTATGTCATGGAAACTAGGCGATCTATACCATTCTCGTAGAAGTCAACTACATGATCATTGAGTATTTGTTTTTCTTCCTTTGTCTTTTTGGTGAAGTGCTCTGGTGGAGGTTGAGAGGTGTCTGAGCTGTACCTCTCAGAAATAACCTCTTTTGGTGTCTTTTGAAGCATAGAAGCAGCTGATTTGGTATACTTTTGTGGCGGCCCAGGCACTACAAAAGAAGCTGCTGATTGCTTTCTTTCTGCAGATGTACCCGAACTTGGATGGAGCTCTCCTTCAACATCATCATCTTCACCTCCTCCCTCTAGATGATCATCTTCATTCCCCCCTCCCCAATGTCGGTTTGAACTTCCTTGCATTTTTCTTCAGGTAGTCGTGCATCTCTTTTCTGGTTGCTGCGGTTGCTTTAGCACATTTCTCTACATCTCCAAAACCCCAGCAAGGTGCCGCTTCAATCTTCCTACTCCGGCATGGACTCTCTTGTCACAGAGCTTAAATTGGAGCAAATCCTTTCTCTGTAAATCAGGCCAAAATCCATATTTCCATGTCGGGTTTTTGGACTTAGCCCTCCGTTTAGGATCATTGGAGGGATCATACGACTCAACAACTGTAGCTGCAATGACTTGATTGTCTTTGTCTGCCATTGGAACCTCACCTGCACAAGTGCAAAATGTTAGCAATTTTCAGTTTTGAACATGTGCAAATCTGGAAAAAAAATCTAATGTGGAGTTGTGGACAGTGCACTACAAAAACCTCATAAACATCACGTGGAAATCATAAACATTATAAACTAGGTCTGGACTTACTACTACACTGCAAATTCATCATTGCAAGTGTAGAACAGAGCATTACCCTCTATGATGATGCACTAGAAGTCCAGAACAGAGCAAAGTTAGCACTAGAAGTCTAGAAATCTGCATAAAACCTAATTACCTGATCTGTGATGATGCATTAGAAGTCTAGAACAGAGCAATGTTAGCACTACAAGTCTAGAACAGAGCATTACCCTCTACCTGGACAGGCAGGGATAGAGGGGAGAAGGCGGAGGTGGCTTCGGCAGACCAATTGGCAGAGGCAGAGGGGAGGAGGCGAAGGCGGAGGCGGACGGAGGAAGCGGCTTCGGTAGGCGGGCTTCGGCCGAGCGGACGGGAGGCTACTGCCGAGGCGGAGGCGAAGGTGGCTGTGGTTGAAGTAGACGGGCGCCTACGGTCGAGGCCAAGGGTGCGGCGGCTGCGGCCGAGGCCCAGGCGGACGGGAGGCGGCTCTGGCAGGCTGACGGATAGTCGGCGGGCGTAGGTGATTCGGGTGGCTCCCAAGGCAGGAATCGATCCGGGCTGGAGGATTTAGGGTTCAACCTTTTCGTTCCATGTTTATATGTGCCTTGTGGTCATCTCTTTGAAGCGTGGTCCATGAGTCCTCCGGCTAGGAAAGCCTGATTAATCGCGGCTAGTCGCAGATTAGCTGTCCAGTCGCTTGACTAGTTGTTCAAGTCGAGTCGATCATCCTAGTCGCGCTCCCTGTACCGATTGGACGACTAATCGTGGATTAGTCGACGACTAGTCGATGACTTAATAACAATGTTCCAAAGTCCCATCTTCGTGATGAATACTTGTAGAAAATCAAGTCTCTTGTATCCATCTTTTAATTCTTTTGCTTGTGCCTTGTTCTGGCTATCTACTTGTGTCCATTAATGTGGAAGGAAAAGTTCTGTTTCTTTATCTTCAGGTGTTATTGTGGACATTTGCCCTAGAGTGAAACTATGGGATTATACCAAACAATTCCAAAACCAGGACAGTGCTTATTGAAAAGCATCTTTGCTTTTACTATCCTCAATATATTTCTCTATTTCATAGAAAAAGGTTTTAAACCTGTACATCATTTCTTGCTTTCAGGGCTATATAATCCACAACTTTTGTGGAAGCCTCAAAGAATGGGGTCAGAGCAATTTCAGTGCTAGCCTTATCAATATGGAAATTGTGACATATGCTTTACAGTTAGGCGTTTGGATGACTTATCTTTCTGTTACAAAGTCAAAACCCCCGTTAAATGTTAAAATACTGTTGATCAAAATCTGCAGACTATATTGGAGGGTGGCATTACAGATCAGATGCGTGTGGCAGAGTTGATAACACAAGATGTAAGTCATCTAATCTTTATCTGTGGCATGGTCTCTGCCATGGTTCTACCACATATATTTACTTGCATTTGCTTCTGTGCTAATTCTCTTGTAAGGCTAGACTTTTATTTAATCATCAAAGCAAACACATCCTTGCCCCATTGGGAAGTGTGGGGGTAGGTGCAGGTCATCAATCCTGATAAAAGTCCATAGAGGGATCAGCTTGCTGCCTTCTTGTTAATGAAAAATGAGTGAACCTTGCCTCTTTCTTTCTGTAATATGACCTGCTTTTTTTGAAAGGCTAGACTTTTATTTAATCATCAAAGCAAACACATCCTTGCCCCATTGGGAAGTGTGGGGGTAGGTGCAGGTCATCAATCCTGATAAAAGTCCATAGAGGGATCAGCTTGCTGCCTTCTTGTTAATGAAAAATTAGTGAACCTCGCCTCTTTCTTTCTGTTATATGACCTGCTTTTTTTGGAAGATACCTCCTTATGTTGAACGTTGCGTTGTTACTGCATAATTACCACACTTTTTTATCTGTTTAAAAGCCATTTTTGGCGTAGTTGTATAGGCGCAGCCATTCATGATTAATACCAGCCACAAGCCTGTGCTTTGCTACAGATACTATCACTGGCATGTCGAGTAGGTATCGTCAGGATTGGCCTGCTCGGGTTAGGGCCCAAGGCCCTTGGCTCCGCCTCCTTACTCGGTCACGTCTTGCTTCCACAGTCCACACCCTCAGCCCCACCGCGCGCTCGGTAGAGTTTCCCTTGTTTTTTTCTAGGTAGAGAATTTTTAGGTGGTGGAATTTGTTTGTTGGTAGATTGATTTTTATTGTTTTTGTTAGAAATTTTTTTAGGGAGGTGGAAGATAGAGTTGGGAGGGGTGACATACCATCACCATCACCACCAAGAGATTCTTTTTAAGTAGTAAAGATACCCTCATTCGCTTGATTTTTTTTAATGCTGGTTACCGCTAGGGAAGTGAACTCTGGCTGGGATGTAATATGAAATAATTTCATCTAGAGTTTTTCTTCCAAAATAGTATTTATACGCAATTGTTTTCTTCCACATGTGACGCTTGTATTTTGCTGTTTGTAGCACTATCCTAATCCCTAGGGACAATTTTCTCTTGATTAAAGAACTATATTAGTATTGCCTACACAATGTCTCAATGTGGTAAACTGTTAGCTTTAGATAAGGGTTGTTGGGTTTGCTTCATTCCATTTGAATACAAATATTTGCTTGAAAGTCTTGTTGTCTTTAGGATCTGATTTTTTTTCCAAGATAACTTTGTTGAACATTCATCAAGTAAAGATCAATGTTGATCTGATGGGTAATTTAAGAGATTATCTCCCAGATACATGAACTTCATAATTTGAGGATGTTGATCTTGTGTACGGACCAGTGATTTCATCAAATATTTTACCAATTACGGGAATTACCGGCCGTTGGTTTCATTTGAGGAGGCCAGTATAATGTTACAGATAGCTCCATGATGATGGCTGGACTTTTCCCTACTAGATTCACTTCACATGTAATAAGGATAATTGATAATTTGATATAAGTGATGCATGGTGCTTTCCTGCTGACATTCATTCTTATCTCTGTTTTTGTTGACTTGACATGGTCAATGCCATTAGCCTGAAGTTTGGTTAGAACTTAGAAGAAAGCAGTATGATACTATCATTACTATGATGGCACTAACCTTGTAGATGCTTAGAAAATAACAATTCCACTTTTTTTTGGGGTATGATTATTCTGGTCCAACATGAAATCAAACTACTCTACTTACAAATTCTTGCAGAGTGACTTTTTTCCGAAGTTACTGGACATTTTTAGAATGTGCGAGGATTTAGGGAACTTAAATGATCTTCACGTGATCTTCAAATTAGTCAGGGGAATCAGTAAGTACATATCTGTATTAAAGTTGCTTGCTAGAACATTTTAGACTGGTATTTACTGTCGGTTTTCATTCTGCAGTATTGTTAAACAGTCCATCAATCTTTGACAAGATTTTCTCCGATGAGTTTATTCTTGACATCATTGGTGCCCTTGAATGTATGTTATTTGTTATCTCCTTTTTTGCTTCTTGTTTTCCTATTACTGTTTCAATTACTGTATCAATCATATCATGAAATTATGTATGATATGATTTAACTGAAATGTCTGCGAGGTTGATTTTTTTTAATTTTAGTGAGTTTTAATCTGTACAGATGATCCAGATGTTCCTAAAGTGCAAAAACATCGCGCTTTTCTAGAGGATCATGTAGTTTTCAAAGAGGTATGCTGATCTTTGCACACCTTAGCTTGATCCAGAAGAAATGATTCTTTAATGTAAAGTTTTGTTCCTGCCACAGGCCATACCTATTAAAAATGTTTCTGTGGTTTCAAGGATACATCAAACATACCGAATAGGCTATCTAAAGGTCAATGCCACTTCTTACTTGGTTTTTGACATGATTGAACTGTGTTGATATTATTTTTGTTTGCATGTTTCACAATTAGACCTTTTTTTTGGCATTTGCAGGATGTTATATTACCGCGGATATTAGATGATGCCACTCTAGCAAGTCTTAACACAATGATACATACAAACAATGCTGCTGTTAGTGTTTCAGCCCTCACCTAGTGTTGATGTCCCCTCGTAAAATTTCCTTCTTTTTGTCACATATGAAATGATTTGTTTGTAGGTTATTTCCTTACTAAAGGATGATGCTTGCTTTATCCAAGAATTACTCACTAGGATGAGATCATCGAATACTTCTATGGAATCAAAAAGAGAATTGGTGCGACAACATTCTTATTCTATTGTTAATGATGAATTGATGGCTTCATCAGATATTTTGAAATATCCTTTTTATTCAACTGGAACTGTTTCTCGTTAATGATTATCATAAATTCCTTATCATTGCCAAAATCAAAGTTAGGTAGTTTACTAATTTAGCTGACATACACAATTTTCCCCTTGAATTGTCAGAGAAATATCATATTTACCATTGCTGGTATTTTTGCACATCTGATTATCTTCATGAATTGTGTTGATGCACTGGTGATGCTTCTTAACAGTGGGAGTTTGGATTATCTCGGTCTGGCTCAAGATTTTCTGGGTTCTTGTTTGAGCTATATGATTTGCTAAATCTGAAAGTCATATGAGACTAGTTTGTTTTTCCGTTGGATGATGGAGTTTTAGGCCTTGCATTGTCTTTTTGGGGAATTCAGATATATGCCACCGCAAAGTTTTGTGATT
Organism: Guadua angustifolia; assembly: GCA_036346375.1. Lineage (NCBI taxonomy): Eukaryota > Viridiplantae > Streptophyta > Magnoliopsida > Poales > Poaceae > Guadua > Guadua angustifolia. The sequence goes on from CM070500.1 coordinate 63,887,848, forward strand.
TAAAAAATGCCATTGGATGGTTTTCAGATGTGGTTCCGGAGCTCACATGTCAGCCTCATGCTCAATGCCGTTTTAAGAACCGCATCATTTGCATTGTTCCATTGTTTTCTAGTTGAGATGATCCAGAGCAAGCTGGTTGCTTTTGTCTGCATATCTGATGCAATTAATGGAATGTGGATTTGGAAGTACTTAAAACTGCTTTGACTCTTGTTTGGTGACGGTGCTAATAGTGATTCTGGTGTTTGCAGGTTCTGTTCTTGCATGAATTTTGCACTCTCAGTAAGAGTTTGCCGCTTGTTCAACAATTACGACTGTTTCGGTAGGTACTTGTTTTTTTTTCCCTTTTTGTTCCATGACCTCTGGCTAGACTGCACAAGCATAATAACACGGCACAGCCATGGACCATGGTGATTTGTCTATTTTCCTAACATGCCAACAGTGCCACATGGCTATTGCCTCTGTTAAAAACAAGAAAAATATGGCACAAATAATTTTTGTGCATGCTCTCTCAGTTCTACAATCCTATCTCAAATATTTTTGTACAAGCTATCAGTTCTGCAACTCTTATGTCATCATGTGGCTTGCTGTACGTAACTCAAATCGGAGTACAGTCATGCAAATATTAAACGGTGCTGAATCCCTAGTTCAGCTGGTTGAAAGCTTCTAGTTAATTACTTTGTGCTCTATGCATTGAAGTTCATTACTTGTTCTAATAGTACTATACGAATGATTCCTAGTGTGTTGTTGCCTAGTTGGCATGCACCGTTACATTGGGGGCATCTTTTTTTTCTCCGAAGATATGCTACCACATCCTTGGCACACAATTGGACATGACTCAGGCACACTGAGAGATGTTGCATGTTAGAGATGGCTCTCATATATGTTGGTTAAGCGTTTATATCAGTATTACTTGGACACAGGAGTTGGAAGCCGACTTGGATTTAGGTGTCCGATTTGGCAAAAGTTTTTTGGACAGGGGAAATGCTACTTGGAATCTGACACAGGTGTCAGAATCAGACTTGGATTCGCGGTGTTTGATCTGGCAAATTTTTTTGGACACGGTTGTTTGAGTAACACTGGTTTGTTTGTGTCTGATCATGGATTCAGAAACTGAAATGCCAGTGCTACATAGTAGAAGTGTTCGTTCAATCTAATCTCCGTCTTTTCTTTGTCTGCTTCTTTGGAATCTCTACAGTATTATATGAATTGGTCTGTCTTCAATCCCACTCCATTCCCCTCCTCAGCTAGTTCATTTATTATTTTTATTAATCGTGGTCATGGTTGTCAAGGTGACAAGGCGAGGTGAGGTGCCAGCCGAGCACCTTGACGCCTAGCGAGGATTAGGCGACCAAAAATGGTCTAGCAATATTAGTATATCACACTAATCCCTACTATATAAAGCAAGAGTTTCTTCCCGCATTACTTCATCAAAATTACCCGCCTTTGCCACTGCTCTTTAATTACCCACCTTTGACACTGCTCTTTAATTACCTACCTTTGCCACTGTTAGTGCTCTTTGCAAATAAACTTTTTATCGCAAATTGAGTTTAAACCATTGTATATTCAGATTGAACAGTATTATTCAGACAAGGTTAGTGCTTTTTGCAAATAAATTTGTCACAAATTGAGTTTTCGTTGCAACGTACTGGCACATGACTAGTACATATATAACATATATGCCTTGTATGGATGTAAATAAATAGCATAACAAGATGAGAATTAAGCAGGGAAGCAAATCCACTGTGGGCAACTTCTTGACCATATGCGAACAAAAATCAGTTTCATCACCAGAAATCTAGCTTCAGCCCCTTTTTTCTCTTTTCTTCCTTTCTTTTCGTCTTTTCTTTTCTTCTTTTCTTTCCCTTCTCTTTCTTTTCCTTCCTTTTTTCGTTTCCTTCCCTTTATTTCCCTTTTTTTCCTGGCCAAGCCTCACCTGGCTCCTCTCCCCCTGGCTCCTCGTCTCCTCCCCTGCGGCCCCTTTTCCCTTCGACGCCGCCACGCCTCCCCCAACGCTGTCTGTCCTCCCGCTGCGCCTCCACGCTTCCCCCTCGCATCCTCCCCCCGTTGCCTCCACGCCTTTCCCTTACATCCTCCCCCTGTCGCCCCGTCTACTCCCGATGGCGCCTCGCCTCCACCGACGCTGCCTTGCCTCCCCCGCTGCCTCCACGCCTCCCCCACCGCCTCCCCTCCTCCACCCGCTGCCTCTGTGCCTCCCCCTGACACCTCCCCTCCCCCCTGACGCCTCCCTCCTCCCCCTACCACCCAATCGCCCCGCTCAAGCACGCCTGGTGACGCCTGGAACATCCAGGCGACCACCTTTCCCCGGCAAGGCGAGGCGTCAAGCCATGGGGGGTGGCCGCCGGCGATGCCTTAACACTGATTGTGGTGCCTCTCTTGTTGCCATTTTGATGGCAAGTCTGCTGGATTTGCTAATTCAAAATTCCTTGTATTGGATTTGCTAATTCAAAATTCTTTCTATTTAGCTTAGGACTAGTAACAAGCCATCAAGGTTTGTTTGCATCATTTCTCATGTGAACTTGTGGAATAGCGCCCTTGCCGTTTACACTACTTATGGCATGGTGTCCTTACATGATGATAACACTTGTGTGGTAGTAGAAAATGCTGCCAAGCTGTAGAAAAAGTTCATTTATTTGGTGAGTGGGCCTAACTAATCTTTGTTTACTCAGGTGCATTTGCTAGTCAGAGATTAGCTGAATCCATGTACAGACACAATTATAATAACTCAGAGATTAGATGAATTATGTTTGTGAAGTTCAGGCAGACAGGCATAGAATATGTAGCAAAAGGAAATAACCGACGAACTCATGTTCAGGCATGATTAGAAAAATCCATAACTAGCTGCTTCTCTTACATTTCCTTTGGAAGACTTATGCTTGGGGTGTTGGTTAAACGACAGCATCTCGTTTACTTAATACAATGGCCTAGCAATGTTCCATTTCTGGGTCTGATGGTAAACCAATGAATTGAGATATGTTGCTCATAAACTCGATCCTTTTGGAAGCAATCTTGGTTTATGTGTAGAGAATAGAGAAAGACCCCACACAACAGATGGGGGGGAGTCTCATGTATATATAGCCCAATAGGGCTTGGAGTACAAGAAAGCCAAGACTAAGTCAATAAAGACTATACAGAGACTATACATTAGCTAACACACTATACATTAGCTAACACCCGCTTGCATGATCGCGTGGAGGAGAATCTGACGCAAAGATCGGACCGAAATTTCGAAAACAAGATGCTGGTAAGCCCTTGGTCATGATGTCCGCAAGTGATGTGAGGAGGGTACGTGAAGCACGCGGACTTGCCCAGCGCAACCTTCTCTCAGACAAAATGAATGTCGATCTCGATATGCTTCGTGCGTCGATGATGGGCCGGATTCTTTGTCATGTAGAGCAAGATCGGCGTTGTCGCAATACACGACGGTCGCGGAAGGAATCGAGATGTGAAGCTCTGAAGCGAGTCTGAGGCAGCGAAAGACTCTGCGACGGCATGATGAAGCGGCGGTACTCTGCTTCAAAGATCGAGCGGAGAGGCGTCGTCTGCACGCCGAAGACCAGGACACAGTTATCGCCGAAGTATCTGCAGATGGCCGGAGGTGGAAGCCGAGAGTCTCGACACCGCCCAATCCGCATCGAATATGCGGTAAGGGATGGGCCGGGACGGTGCGTTGTGAAGGCCAACGGAGAGAGTACCCTTCACATAGCGGAGAATGCGCTTGATCAACGCGCGGTGAGGCTCGCGCGGATCATGCATGAAGAGGCACACCTGCTGGACCGCATACGCCAAGTCAGGACGAGTCAGCGTGAGGTACTGGAGAGCACCAGCGAGGCTTCGGTACTCAGAGGCGTCAGCAATCGGGTCGCCGTCAGTCGCGGAAAGCTTGGCATGAGTGTCAACAGGAGTCGCCGTAGAGTGACACTCAGCCATGCCCATGTATTGAGAAGATCACCAGATCTTGTCGCCGAGACGAAAGAGGCCATCGGAGGCGCGCGTGGCGGAGATCTTAGGAAGTGATGCAAGGCACCAAGGTCCGTCATGGCGAACTTCGGAGTGAAAGGCGGCGATGATGTCTTTGCGGGAGGATGTCGAGGAAGCCGTCGAACAATGTCGTCGACGTCTGAAGCATGTAGGCAATATGGTCTCCATCTTTGTAGACGCGAGAGAGTGTGTCGAGGTCGGCGGCAAAGGCGAGATGTCGAATGTAGGTGGCGAACGCCGGTACCATGCAGGGGCTGCTTGAACCATAGAGAGATTTACGTAATGCATGCGGACATGGTTGAGCGCAGATGGATCGACGGCCGGAGGCTGCTGGCGATAAACGATCTCGGCGGTGGCCGTGAAGAAATGCGTTCTTCACATCCAACTGGTGAATTGGCCACGCACGTGAGGCCGCTATGCTGAGGACGACACAGATAGTGGCCTGCTTGACAACCGGGCTAAAAGTCTCGTCGTAGTCAACACCTTCTTCTTTGGAGAAACGCGGACCACCAGTAGCGCCTTGTGGCGGGCAAGTGAACCGTCAGAGTGAAATTTATGCTTGAAGACCCACTTGCCCGTAACCACATTGGCACCAGGGGGCCGAGGGACAAGGCACCATGTCGCATTGGCTAGCAACGCCTGATACTCATCATGCATCGCAGCACGCCAATTGGGATCGGCAAGAGCACTGCGATAGTTGGACGGGACCGGAGAGGCATGTGTGGTGGAAAAGGCCTTCGGGTAGACGGGTGGCTTGAGGAGCCGTCGAGAACGAGTGATCTGACGAAGGCGTCCCGGCGGCAGACGGGTGGCGCCGCGAGGTCGGACGATGGCGTGGAGGACCGGCCCGCAGAAACACCTCGTAGTCGAGAGGCGAGGTGCGTGGTTAGCGGCCGGTGGTGGTCGACGATCATGAAGCGATGCCGAACCGCCAGTGGAGATCTGGGGGCGGTCAACCGCCGGCGCATGCCGGCGGAGAGTGGCGCGCGAGGCGGCGAGCGAGCGAGGCGACCGCGTGCCGCTAGAGGAAGCGGCGCTCAACGTCCACGAGGGACGGAGCTACCACAGGTGGGACGGTTGACGAAGCCTGTTCGTCATCAGTGACAAGAAAATCCAAAGAACTGGAGGACGTGGATGGGGAAGCAGCAAAGGGAAAAGCATGTTCGTCAAAGACGACGTGACGAGAGATAATGACACGGTAAGTGGCGAGGTCGAGGCAACGGTATCCTTTGTGAGAGGAGGATAAGCAAGGAAGACTGAGCGGCCGAGCGGGAGCAAGCTTGTGTGTGGCGGTGGCGGAGAGATTGGGATAACACAAACAACCAAAGACACGAAGATGCTCGAGATGTGGAGGAGTGCCGTGAAGAAGCTCAAAGGGTATGCGATTGTGGATGGTGGACGATGGGCGCCGGTTAATGAGATAGGTGGCGGTGGCTAGTGCTTCCGCCCAATAGCGGGGTGGCATGGAGGCGTGAAGTAAAAGAGTACGAACAGAATTGTTGATTGTGTGAAGAATGCGTTCAGCCTTGCCGTTTTGAGGGGAAGTGTATGGACAAGAGAGCCGTAACAATGCACCGTGCGAAGCAAGGAAGGAGCTAGTGGCAGTGTTAACAAACTCGGAACCATTGTCGGCCTGAAGACATTTAACAAGTAGGCTGAATTGAGTGCGTGTATAATGGAAGAAATTAACAATGAGTTGGAAAACCTCAGACTTGCGTTTCATGGGAAAAGTCCAACAAAAGTGGCTAAAATTATCCAAAAAAACAAGATAGTATAAGCATCCAGAGATACTGGCAACCGGCGAGGTCCAAACATCACAGTGAACAAGCTCAAAAGGAGTAGAAGAACTAGAAAAAGAACTAGTAAAAGGTAGCCGGAAGTGTTTGCCAAGTTGACAGGAGTGCAAATGGAACGGTCTACGTTATTACATGTTAAAAGTTTGTTGTTAAAGTAAAGTAGCGAGGCGCAAAGTCTTTGGATGACCGAGACGCCGGTGCCATCTGATGGAGGAGGAGAGGTGGGCGTGGGCGGTGGCAGGAGTGGCGGTGGCTGGAATGGTGTAGAGATCGCCGTCACTAGCGCAGCGAAAAATCTCGCGTCGGGTCTGCAAATCCTTGACGGAAAACCCAAACGGATCAAACTCAATGGAGCAACGATTGTCACGAGTGAATTGACGCCTGAGAGAAGATTACGAACGAGAGGGAACAACAAGAACGTTGTGGAGTTGAAAGTCAGCTTGAGAGGTAGGAAGGAGAGAATGACCCTGAGCAACAACGGGAAGAGAAGTGCCGTTGCCGACTAGGATGGAGGAGTATGAAGGGGGAAGATGGGAGAGAAGCATACCATCGGAAGAGGTCATGTGCGAGGTAGCGCCAGTGTCGAGAACCCAAGGGTTGGAGCCTTGGAGTTGCTGTTCTTTGGAGAGCGGCCACTAGGCCGACCGATCCCAGTGGCGAGGACACCGCCATGGTCTTCTTGTGTGCGGAAGATGATAGCGAGGCCGTGCGAAGGCATGTGAGCTGAGGATGAGGACCAGGAGGCCAGGGAGGAGGGCGCCATTCTTTGGGTGCTCCCCATGGAGTGAAGCAGACCAGGGGCCGTGGGTCGCGGCCTAACTTCTTCTTCTTTGGTCTTGCAGCAGGTGTTGGTCTTCTTGGCCCTTGCGCCAATGGCTTGCTTTATTCTTGGCGGCGTTCTGCCACGGGAGGGTGGCATTGTGGGCTGGCTGGCGAAAGGCGGTGGGTTGCTTGCAGAATCTTGGGAGCAGGTGGAACCACCGCTTCTGCCAACAAGGAAGCAGAGGCTGGCGTTCTTGACCTCGATGGCGGCGAAGCTCCTTGAGGATCAGCATGTTGCGTGCCTCGGCGAAGGACGGCAGAGGTTTGGAGTTAGCGATGTCGTCGGCGGTGGTGGAGAAACGGGAGTTGAGGCCGCGCAGAAGGTTGAGGATGAGTTGAGGACCGTCGACCTGGAAGCCGACATCCCGGAGGCCGTCGGCGAGGACCTTCATCCGCTGGCAGTAGTCGGAGGCAGAGAGGTCTCCTTGAGTCAGCGTGTGGAACTCGTGACTCAAGTAGACAGCCTTGGACTCGCGGTTGGCGGTGAAGATGGTGGAGATGGAAGACCAGAGGTCGTACGCAGTTTGGTCTTCAGCCATGACGAGATCGAGGACGGCGTCCATTGTGGATCCGAATATCCGGTGCGAACGCAGCGCGAATACCTGAACCCGCGCCGTCGCCCGAGAGAGAGGCGGTGCGTCGATGTCTTTGCATGAGGCCAAACTTCCCGCACATGGATTTGAAGAATGTGGACCACTTGGTGTAGTTCGGGTTTTCCAGCTCCAGGGTGATGGGCACGTGGGCCTTGACGGAGACGGTGGCGTAAGGGTTGAGGAAGACGGGGACTGATGCGGCGGCTGGCGCTCCATCACCGGTGAGAGCGCTGTTGTTGGAGTGGGAACTCATGGCCGGCAGCAGAGAGAAGCCGGCGACGGGAGGAGGTGGGGAGGGCGGCGACTGGAGGCACTGCTGGAAACAGAGGAAAGAGGAAACAGAGGAAAGAAGGGTGGCGGCTGGGGGGGGGGGGGGAGCCCTAGATTGCTAGGGTGCCCAGGGGGAGGCGGCTGCTGGGAGAAAACCCTAGGCAACCTGGACGCTCTGATACCATGTAGAGAATAGAGAAAGACCCCACACAACAGATGGGGGGGAGTCTCATGTATATATAGCCCAATAGGGCTTGGAGTACAAGAAAGCCAAGACTAAGTCAATAAAGACTATACAGAGACTATACATTAGCTAACACACTATACATTAGCTAACATTATGTACTTAGGTGCGTTTGTCCTTTTTGTAAATCATAAACCCGATACTTCTGGAAGCAATCTTGGTTTATGCACTAGGTGCGTTTGTCCTTTCGTAAGTCATAAACCCGATACTTCTGGAAGCAATCTTGGTTATGTACTCAGCTGCGTTTTTCCTTTTGTAATGCCATTCATGTAGATTAAGGAGCAACATGACTAGTTTAACACACAAGCTACTCCCTCCAATCACAAATCCTTGTCACTGTGGGATTGCGTAGTCAAAGAATTTGGGCTTTGACAAATATTCTCTCTTTTTTTTTTTATAAAAATAATAGAATTGTCCCCATGAAAATTACTCCCTCCGTCCCGCAATATAAGTCCCCATTCTTGGGAAGCGGTGTCCCAGAATGTAAGTCCATTGAGAGAATCAAAGTGTAGTTATTGCAATATTTCCACTCTATACCCTTGCTTTATTGTAGAAAAAGTGGTTCAGTAGTTGAAGTATGGCATTTAATAGGGTATGGATGGTCCAATGACACTTTTTTCTTAGATTTAGTGTTTGCTTGGTCTGTGCATATGGTGGTCTAGGACTTATATTTGCGGGATGGAGTATACCAGTAGATTCATCATGGAAAATATTTTCATAATGTTATACTTCTATAATTTGAAAATATGGAAAAATATTATTGGTAAGTGTTGTATCTCGGTGACGATGAGAGGGAGTAATCATGAATAGCAAGTGTTATGGATTTCTCCTTGTAGCTGATGTTGCAGGCAGTTAAACTTATAGCAACAGTTTTTTTCTTTTCTTTTTCAAGTAACATGCTTTCTAGTGCAACAATTAGCTATATGCAATAAAGCTTATGTCGCAATAATTTTTTTAGCCACAAAACTGTTAGATAGTATCCTTGTTACCTTATGTATGAGATTGCTAGTTACCTTGTATAGAGATTGTTTGCCTTGTATAGATGTTGCCTTATACAGGCTTTTCTTCTATACGCTTTTGTACATGTATATATACCGGCCCATTGGCCTTATGTTGAATATAACTGCTATTCATAACATGGTATCAGAGCAATAGGATTAGGGCATAACGACGTTTGCACTTGCATCTTTTTTTTTGTTGTCTTTTCTCATCGCCTTTTGGTTGCCCGACTGCCAACCTCCAGTCGTCGCCGTTGCTTCATCTTCTGCACCGGTTGCTGGCTTGTCTTTCGACGCATTTACACCCGTTCCGTGCGACATCTTCGCCGCTCGGCCTCTAGTTGGCGCTCTGCCCGGTCACCTCCGCTCAGCTGTCCAGATATAGGCCTCCAACCGGCCTTGTCGCCTCTTGACCTCACCAGTGCTCCGCATCTCCCGCTGGCGACGCGCCATCTCCTCAGCCAGCCACCACTGCATCGGCGCGGCCTCCGCGTTGCTCGACCTCACCGGTGCTCCGCCTGTCGCTTGATCTGGTCGAGGCTGAGCCCAACACCCTATACAAGTACTAACACTTTCTATCTCAAGTATATTCAGGATCTTCTTGATCGTGCTTCTCTCACTGATAAGCGCATCGCCGAGACTCCTATGGAGCTCAATGTTCACCTTCGACCTACTGATGGTGAACCTCTTGAGGATCCTACTCGCAATCGCCACCTTGTTGGGAGTCTTGTTTACTTTGGTGTCACTCGTCCTAACATTTCATATCCAGGTAATATCTTGAGCCAGTTCGTTTCTACTCCCACTGATCTCCACTATAGTCATCTTCTTCGTGGAACTATCTCTCGTCTTCCTTTCTTTCCTCGCTCCAGCTCTCTCCAGCTTCAGGCATACTCCGATGCTACCTGGGCTAGTGATCATTTTGATCGTCGGTCTCTTTCTGCTTATTATGTTTTTCTTAGTGGTTCTCTCATTACTTGGAAGACTAAGAAGTAGACATCAGTTTCTCATTCCAGTGCTGAGGCCGAGTTGTGAGCTATGGCTCTTTTGACAGCAGAGGTTATTTGGCTACGGTGGCTAATTGAGGATTTTGGTGTTTTTGTTTCTACACCTGCTCCTCTTTTATCTGAGAGTACAAGTGCTTTTAGCATTGCTCGAGATTCAGTGAAGCATGAGCTCACCAAGCATATTGGCATTAATGCTTCCTACATGCAGACACAGATATAGGATCAGGTTGTGGCTTTTTAGTATGTGCCTCCAGAGCTTCAATTGGCAGACTTCTTTACGAAGACACAAACTAGGGCTCAGCACAGTTTTTATCTCTCCAAACTTAGTGTTGTTGATACACTATGAGTTTGAAGAAGGGGGGTTAGATAGTTACCTTATATATGAGATTACTAGTTGCCTTGTGTAGAGATTGTTTGCCTTTGCTTTGTATAGGTACTGCCTTATATAGGCTTTCTTTCTATATGCTCTTGTACATGTATATATACAGGCTCATTGGCCTTATGTTGAATACAGGTGCTATTCATAACAAAAACATCCTGTGATATATTTCTAATTTATCGTAACACTGGCTTATGCTTCCATGATTTATGATGTGCTAGTGTGTTAGAAGACTATCTATTCCTCTCTAGGACACCCCAAGGAAAAATTGCCATGAAACTTGAGATTATTGTTTTTTAGAATTAATGTTCTGAAATTTGTTCATGCCACCTTGTAGTGGGTATACAGAAATTAGCCTTGTAGGCAGCCTTGTATATTGTTTTACCATTTATAATTTAGAATCATATAAGTACATTGATATATCAGGGAAGTAAAATCTAATGCATCTTTTTCATGAATATAGGTAAGAAAATTAAGCAGTTGTCATTTGTCAACAATGGCTAGAGCCATAGAAAGATCAATCAATGAAATTTTAGATGGATATAGTTAAGATATACATACTTTTTTTTTTACTCCAACTGCTTATGCAGCCTTTTAACTGGTAACCAGCCCACTAATCTGCATAAGCATCTCTTTTACTTGGGCACTAGGCTAGTTGGCTAAACATATCAATTTGATTGTTTTGTAATAACTAGAACGGGAGGGCATCCTGTCCTTGTGTGCGGCCTAGTGTTCGGCTCAACAGGCCTACACTCTTTATCCTATGTTATTTTATGCTATATTTGGCTTTAAGCAATTTACTGCATGCAACAATGCTAGATCTTTTCAACTATTTGACTGGATTATTGAGTAAAATGCCCTTATAAGCAAGACTTTTCACTGCAGCTTAGCTGTTTTAAGTTTTAAACCTCTTATCCTGTCTTCTTTTGAAATAGAGCCTGTGATACTGGTGTGCCTGGGGTGATGGTGCAATTGTATTCGCTGTCTAGCAGCCCTATCCTTTTTCCCCACTATCATTTAGCTTCAGATTTGCTAAAGGATAACTTGTAATTAGGTACATAGGGGTTTATTGTTCACCTTTTTCATATGTTTATTCACACTTGCTGTGCAATACGGTTATTCCCTGTAATATAATGCATGAAACCTATCCATTCCACTAAGCAAATTTGAAGCCAAAGCTGCTTCTTTTTTTATCTAGTTAGCTAACTGTGAACTTTGTATTTAACTGTAGAACTTTATGAGTTAACCACCTATTTTCTTCAGGGATCTTTCAGGTGAAGGCGTATTTGAAATCATTTCTGTTGTGTTGCAGAGTCAAGATAGGAAAATTGTCTCAGCCGGGTATCAAGCAGCTCTTGTTAAATCGCCATCATTGTTGAGGCAGCTCTTTTTCTTCTAGCTTCTAACTGCATTATATTTGCCAAATGCAGGACAGATATCCTTATACTTTTTCTTAATCAGGACCCTAATCTATTGAGGTCATATATTGTCCAGCAAGAAGGAAATTCTCTTCTTGGACTTCTGGTAAGTTCCAACTTCGTGAGGAGTATTACATCCAGTAATTTCATCTACTTACGTCGTTTCATGTTATAGCTGGTTTTATGACCAACTATTTGCATCTTTATTTTGTGCATATGTTGTCTGCTACTGCAAGTCTGCAAGTGCTTGCAATCTAGCTGAAGTGAAGCACAAACTGTGCATGTATTGTGCCATCTGTTCTGTAAACAATAAATAATGACTGCACTTGAGATTGGGCGCCATAGTTGTCACGGCGGTCCGGCTAGGTGCGGTGAGCCCGGACCGCCTGGACGCCTAGGCGCCCGCATAGGCGATGATTAGACGATAAAAATAATAAGTAATACCTCATATGATTAGACAAAATTAAGAGCCATGATCGATCTATATATATCAGAGAAAAGAAAAAGAGAAGAGATATGGCCACGACCACACAGCCCAATATTCACTCAAGCCCAACAACCCATATAAGTTGCCTAGCCCGACAGCCCATATAAGTTCCTCCCCTCCCCTCTGTTGCCCTAGCACAGCACGAGAGGGAGGCATCTCGTCACCGCCTCTGCTCTCTGCAGAGGAGCGCCTTCGCCGTCGCCGTTGCCCCCTCGCCTCCTCCATCGCTGCCCGCCCCTGCTCCGTCGCGCCCTGCCTCCCCGTCGTCACCCGCCCATGCTTCGTCGCGCCCTCGCCTCCTCCGTTGCCGCTCGCCCCTGAGCCGACCGCCCCTGCTCCGCTGAGTCCTCGCCTTCTCCGTCGCAGCCCTCACCGGCTTGACGTGCTCGCCCTCCTCCGTCGCCGCCCAAGCCCCTCGCTCCGTCACTGCCCGAGGCCGAGGGGCTGCTCCGTCGTCGAGCGCCACCTGCCCCTCGCTTCCTCTGTCGCCGCCGGCCCCTCGCTAGCCGCCTCCTCCGATCCAGTTGAGGCGAGCTGCCCTGGCGTCCGCCTCCGGCCGCCGCGACGACTAGGCGTCGCCTAGGCAACGCCGTGACAACTATGTTGGGCGTATCTGTTTAATTTACAGCTTGTTAAGGCATCTTGTGTTTGCTCAGTGAATTTAATTAAATGGAAGTATTGTGCTCATATGTTCGCTGTGAATTCCATCATATCTTTGTAATTGACAAAGATTTAAAATTGACCTTTTTTTTGCCTTTTTTTCCTGAATGCCACTGAATTGCTATTTCTTATCTAGATGGTGTTCCATTTCAAAAGGCCAATGTCAATATTGTATTCAAGCATCACTATCCTATCCAATGTGCTTACAATCACTAAAATTTCAGGTTAAAGGCATGGTAACTGACTTTGGTGAGGAAATGCATTGTCAATTTCTGGAAATCCTGCGTATATTGATGGATTCTTTCACCATGTCTGGAGCACATGTACGTTATGTTTTCTATCAAATAGGTTTTGAAGGTTATGTTCTGTCTTCATCCCTCAAGTAAAAATGTGTTGATTATTTCACTTAATGACTATCTGGACTAGGAAAAAAAAATATCCACAGACTGCCTATCTCTTCTAGGCTCATCACTTAACAAGTAATTGATGTTGCCACATGTCTACTTTTGATGGATAGTTGGATACTTTGCGTCTTTGCCATGATTTTTCTTTATTCCTTTGAGAGGTAGTGCGCTGTCATTTCTATATCTGGCTGCACTAAAGTCATTTCAAGATATCCAAAATTTGCACCTGTTTTTGACCAGATTCACCTGGCACTAACTCTTCTTTCCCCTGGTGCAGAGAGACATCATTATTGAGATTTTCTATGAAAGGCATCTCGACTACTTGGTTGATGTAGTAGCATCCTCTTGTTCTCAAAGGAGTATTACCCGAACAGCATCTAAGCCAGCTGGTGTTGGTGGGAATGGTGAAGTGCATTGTACTAAGCCTGAAATTTTGTTAAACGTTTGTGAACTATTATGCTTCTGTGTAGTTCATCATCCCTACAGAATTAAGTAATGCTCCTTGCAAACTTCTTCCACTGCTCCAACAGGCTACTTCTGTTCTCTATTTATGCACCTTCTAAATGGGCATCACATAATTTTGTAGGTGCAACTTTCTTATGAACAACGCGATAGAGAAAATCCTTACCTTGACCCGACGGAGGGAGAAGTTTTTGGTTGTTGCAGCTGTTAGGTTTATGCGTACTATTATATCCAGAAATGTAAGATATTATTGTATTTAGAAGCTTTTGTTTTTTGCATTTATCCAGAAATGCGTACTATTTTATGAAAGTTCCCTTGGTTGTTATGCACGTCTGACATAGCTCAAATGTATGACATAGTGGAATCCTTTAATCTTCTAGCAATTCAATTACTTTTGTTTGACTTCCTTGGCCAATCCTTTTTACGGTTTTTGAGATCTCATTTTCCTGACTCTTTGTTCCTCAATGCACCATCCAGCAAAGAAAGATATTGACTGCCTGTACTTATGATTTCTAGTACTTATTATGCACCATTACATGTTTCCAATCAGCAAAGAAATTTATCCTCACGGTTTGCCTTTTGCCTTTATGCATAATGGGCCATGTTTTGAATTTTGGGCATGCCGCCTTTGCCTGAAGTTACAGCTCATCCCTGCAACAATATTCTTGTAATTTTCATGGTTAGATAACTTCACATGCTAGATTATGAGCAAAACTAGCTGTGTGTATATTTTTTACTTTTGGCTGATTAAGAGCCATTCAAATTGGCCAGCAAATATATCCTGATTGCAAGTGATAAATTAAAAGCAAGCGCCTTGATATCATATTTGAATCCCATTTGATGTTTTGTTTGTTTTGTAGGATGAGCATCTTATTCGCCATGTTGTCAAGTTTGACTTGTTGAAACCAATAATTGATGCCTTTGTTGAAAATGGAAATAGATATAACATGCTACAGTCAGGAGTACTCGAACTGTTGGAATACATACGAAAGGTACATGTTCAGAACTACTTTGTAATTACTATGAATTGTGGTTTACTCATTGGATTTTTTATTGTGCAGGAAAGTCTAAAATCTCTTGTTATCTACAGTGTTGAGTCTTTCTGGGATCAACTTGTGAAGTTCGAATGCTTTGGGAGTATTCAGGCCTTCAAACTCAAGTATCACCAGGTTGAAACCTTTTCTTGTGTACACTTGCGTCTTGTCTAATTGTCTTGATGCTGCACTAGGGATTACGTCACTGTTTTAGGAAAAAAAACTGCTCCATGGCTGGTTATAGTTTTCTTGCTGTTTACCCATGTTAAGCCCATAAAATCACCTGAATTCAAATTTTAAATTTGAAAACTGGACGAAAATCGGCCAAGGTGAAAATTTGTTTTTTATTTTTTATTTTGAACGGTTTAGAAAATCTCGGGGGCAACCAAGATATCCAAAAGCCAGAAGGTCATGGCGGTGTTTCTGTTCCCTTTGCTAAACACAGCACATCTTTGGTCTTTGGAGTTGAACTTGTAGAATTAGATGAAGAAGGATATTAATACTGTTCTGACTGAGACAGAATCTTAATTTCTGCTCATCATTTTACCATTAGTATTTGCTATCAAGTGAGATAGTCTTTTTGTTTGGTTCTTGCAAGTACTTGGAGAGTGCTGAAACGAAATTAAGTGCTAGTGTGCCTGAAACGAGAAAGAAGATAGAAGAAAGAGGTCTTGAGAAGGAAGAGGAAGACTATTTCAACGAGGACAGGTATGCTGTATTATTCTCATCATTGGTTTGCTTCATCATGTTTGCAATATAGGATGGTGATCCTCTGGCCTCTGCACTAGACGGTGCTGTAAATGACATGCCATTTTTATTTATTTCTTAGTGATGAAGAAGATTCAGTCAGGCGTACTAAACATGCACAGAACCAGGATAGTAAAACTAAGGTAGCCAATGGAAACGAAGTCGATGATGTATCCTCAAGGTATTCTGTCTTCATACACAATTTGAGATAATTAATTGTCAGTTCCCAAGGTGTACTTGTTCTATTGATTTCCGTTTGTTAAATCAATGAAAAGCTGTAAAATATTGTCATGCAGATTTCCATAAGTTCTATAGTTTAATTTGTTTATGTTGTTGCTTTACCATGTCTTTGCAGGCCTAAATCTGGTGGACTTGTGGACTATGCAGATGATGACGATGAGGATTTCAATCCGCCACCAAAGGAGCCCGATAGGCCTGCTGAGGATGATGAGCCCTTGAAGATCTCAACAATGAAGCGAAAAACTGTGAATACAGTGGATGGCAAACATGCAGATGGGGAGGTTCGCAAGAGACAAAAGATAGAAACAAGAATTACCTGTGCTAAGATTGCTGCTTCCACTAGTCTGGCTGGCAAATGCATGGATTTACAGAACAAGCAGTCCCCCCCCTCACCTGCCTCAAGCACGAGTTCTGAATCCAATGGTGTTTTTGGGGAGCATTCTGACGCTCATCAACATTCTGTAGATAATGCAGAAACTTCACGGCAAACTGGAGGTGATTGTATCAAAGCCATGGGCAATTTGTCTACTGAAAAGGCTGTAAATACCACGAATACAAATGATTCAGAGCCCTATTCAGTGAGGTGACGAATTGACAGTGTATGTTCCACAACTGGTTTGTCCCTGAACCCAAACCGTCAATGTTTGCCAACATGAAGGAATCACATCGTGCTTGGCTCCCGAGAAGGCTGAATCCATTGTTCAAATCCGAAAGCATCATTCGAGGTGAGAGAGATCGCGCTTACCTGTATATCTTGAGTGAAATTCCATCTACCATTTGTGAGCCTGTAAAGTTAATTTTCCGCAAGGAAAGATCTGAAACTGAGAATTGGCATGCCTTTCGGTTCAGCATTGACATGGGCCTCGCTCCTGCTGCTGCACTAGCTTATTATATGAACTTCTGGAGGAGCAGTGAATATGTGCGCTTTTCACCATTTCTTCTTTCTAGGGTCATTGACTGAGATGTTACTGTTGTAAAACAAGTAGGAAAGAATAGTTTCGGTTGAGCAACGTTTTGCAACAGTTCGTGCTATCTTATCCATAACCTATAAAATTGTAATTTGTCGATTCATAGTTTTGGTTGGCTATACTTTCTTGGATGAATTATTTATTCATAATGTTAAAAAGGGAACAATTTAGAACTGAACCAGCTGCCCGTTGTTGGGATACGGGGTATGGAAACAATGTTTGCTTACGAGTTTTTTGAGTCTTTTATATTATGACTATCCTTTCTGGTTTAAGCTTATGTTTTGAGTATTGCAAATTTACTCGTTGATTCCGCGCATGATTTGCAATGATATTGCTGTGATAATGGGACAAATGGTTCGATGTGCTTTTCGCATGACCCTTGGGCTTTTGAGGACTGAGGTGACATCGGCAGCAACCGCTTCTGATTGCCTCTTAACATGTTATGATCACTCTTGTACGCATGATGCTAGTATAAAGATGGTGCAATGTCTGGAAGATGTGAGCATAACAGTCATTGGAATACCAGTTTTAAGAATTTTCATGGTGCTCTGGCGGCACGTCTTTTTGCATGTTGCACCTCCAACGTCATTCATCAGCGAAAAACACCGATTATCGGCCGGTTACTTGTTAGTTAAATTCCATCTTTGAATTTAAAAAAAAAGTCGAAATTGAAGTTTGCAAAAAGAAAGGGTCAATTTCTACGTACCAGAAAAAGGGTTTTAGCTTGTCCCCGTATGGTTTCTAGGACCCTGTTCTTCCGTGGGCTCATTTAGGCTTGGAAGGCCAGTTTTGGACTGAAAATCGGTGTATAATGCCAACCTCTATATTTTTTTGGGATGGACTGTAACAATATGCTTGAATGGGCCGATAATCCAATAATATTAGTATCTCCTTAGGAGGCCATGATTTTTTTTTGTGATAGATATCGGGTTTTCGCGAGTTGACATGTGCAAATCGTGACTGTAGAGTCACGATGAGAAGAACCCTAGTGGCGGCTATTGGATTTATACCCAAGAGATAATCATGGACCACATACGACCTGGGCTTTGTACCATGTTCGGACTTTAATGTAGAGGCCCACCGAGAGGCTATATAAAAAGATTGGGTGGAGGCCAGAAGTGTGCGAAGTTCTCCTCTCTACCAAAATCTTAGCCGTCATCTCCCTTCTGTGCATCACGATTGTAACACCTCGACACCCCATGTACCTTGAATGTTACACCCTCAAGCACCTACATTACAAAACACCATGAAATGCTAGTAAAGCAAGCTAATCTACTAGTAGGTTTGCCGAACTTAACTAAAAATTTCGGCAGCACATCCCCTAAAACTCGGACATCCACTCATCAGACAAAAGAACAATTAACATATATGTAGCAATTCATGACATCTAACTAGCAAGCATAACCAAATAAGCATATGACATGGAAGAGCAAGTACAACATATAACAACTATAGTATCATTCATAATGACAGGAGCAAAACAAAGCGATAACCACATAATGAATCACATGAACCATTTAAGATACATGAGTTCAACCAAACATAAGAGAAATATATTACAATGACTCTAACTACACGGATGATTAGTGTGAGTGAAGTGGTGCTAAACCCCTTTCCCATATGCCGCTCTCCATGCACCTAAAAAAAATTAAATAAATAAGCGTGAGTCCAAAATTCAGCAAAGTGTATCATATCAAAACATGTAAACGCGTAATAGTAAGTCAAGATAAATTGAATATTGAATGATAATCTCATAAGAATATAAACATCTTGATAATCACATAAGAATACAAACACATAAGAACCATATCATAACATGACATTACTTTCCCCTTTTTAATCGTGCAATGCAACGTGACATTAATTTATCTTTACCCATGCAATGCAACATGCATGCCCCTAATGTCCATCTCATAGCATATACTGGTATTGCTGGTGTCGGTGTACTTTGCACTGGGGTACCCTCTCTGCTGCAGATTGGTGGGACCAAAAGGCGGCCTGGCCCAACGTGTCGGCCTGGCGGGCAGGTGGGCGATCAAGCCCTACCCGCCAGGTGGTAAGCCCACGTGGCAGTCTGGCGAGCAGGTGGGCGGTCACGCCCTGCTCGCCGGGCGATAAGCCCACGTGGTGGCTGGCGGCGGTGGCGGTCACGCCGCTTCGCGGCGGGAAGCTTCGCGTGGCGGCTTTGGCGGGCAAGTGGGCGATCAAACCACCACGCAGGCGGTAAGCCCATGTGGCGGCTTTGGCGAGTAGGTGGCGGTCATGCCTCCTCGCTGGCAGAAGCCGTGTGGCGGCTCGGGCGGCAGTGGGCGATCAAGCCCGCTTGCCGGGCGGTAAGCCCATGGCGGCTGGCGGCGGTGGGCGGTCATGCCTCGTTACGGCGGGAAGCCGCGTGGCGACTGGCGGGCGGTGGGTGATCAAGCCACTGCCGGGCGGTAAGCCCACGTGGCGGCTGGCGGCGGTGGCGATCACGCATACGCTTCGCCGGGCGGGAAGCCCGCGTGGCGGCTGGCGGTAGGTGGGCAATCAAGCCTGCGGCGTGGCGGTAAGCCACGTGGTGGCTGGCGAGTAGGCGGCGGTCACGCCGCTGCCGGGCGGGAAGCCAGCGTGGCGGCTGGCGGCGGTGGGCGATCAAGCCGCCACGGGCGGTAAGCCACGTGGCGACTGGCAGCGGTGGGCGGTCACGCCACCGCCGAAAGCGGGAAGCCCGAGTGGCGGCCTGGCGGGTAGGTGGGCGATCAAGCCCTGCCCGCCGGGCGGTAAGCCCACGTGGCGGCCTAGCGAGCAGGTGGGCGGTCGGATCCCGTCGTCAGGCCGCGAAGGCAACCAAAGGAATAAGGAGAAGGCTTCCCCTCGAAGTCTCCTTCCCCTGACATGCTATGTCAGGGCATTGATTGCGAAGAATTCTGCTATCGACACGACGACGACCCGTCCCTCTGACACCTCTCACTAAACCTGTCGCAGGAGTGTCATATCCCAGACGGATCAGGCGAATCCATTCAGTGACATTAAATGGGGTTTGAAGGACAAGGCTATAGTGACGGGTGTAATCAATGAGTCATGGGTCGGTGTAAGGCTCGAATGATGGGTGTAATTAATGAGTTGTAGATCAGTATAGCGTCACCTTCTCACCTGCTCGAGCCAAGCCCGTCTATATAAGGGCGCTCTGGTGCATGGAGAAGGGGGATCCGGATCTGAGACTTATCCAAGCTCGAGACCAGAAGAACCATTGTAATCGCCTCCATACCCCATCAACGAAGACCTAGCAGGACATAGGGATATTACTTGCGCTAGGGGCCAGAACCTGGGTACATCACCGTGTTCATCGATTTGTTGATCCCTGGAGTCCCTCGTACGAGAGTCATTAGGGTTTCCGGCCACAAAGACGCCCTCTACCGAACCATACCCTCCGTCCTGGGAGCGGTCAACCCTATTCGTTGACGGGGTCTTGTGCGGCAAAATACGCCGACAGGGGCGCGCTAGGTAGGGGGCTAGTGGTTGGCTCACCTGGCCATCTCTTCGGCAGATTCCGGCCTTCTGTTTGAAAGGACCTTGCATCTGGTGATGGCGTGTTCACGCCCGCAGCAGCAAGAGGTGACGGAGGCTAGCAGCGCCCAGAACACGTCCCGGCGCTCCTGCCGGACGAGGGATCACCTCACGCCACCCCCACAGGAGGGCGGTGGTGCCCCCCTGGCGGCGGCCGAACTCCCGGTTCGGTGTCGGCTGGCCATGTAGGCAGCCACTCCGGCCCAGAACCTGCATGCGGTCCGTCTCCTCCTGGACCACCCTCCGGTGGAACTTGCAGGAGACACCCCGGCCACGCCATGGCTGCGGGTATTGCTGGCCTCGTAGACGCGGCCTAGCTCTGCATAGGGATGCTCGACCGGTCCGGGACCATCGGTACCCCTCGACCAAGGGTGCATGTTGATCGCACCCAAGCTTCCAGTCGCCCAAGCTGGAAGCACTCTGGCCAGAAGGGCCAAGTAAGGGAAAGGGCTTGCAAGAAGAGGGTCCCGGCTCCGTAAGGAGCCGTGAGGACATGAGGGTTCATCTAGAGAAGCGTCTCCCGCGGCGCGACGGACGGATGGCCCCTAGGGGTGAGAGTTCTTCCCACGACTCTCACCTTCAAAATAAGGAGGAAGTCCGCTCCTCCGACTCTTTGGGGAGTCACGATCCACACTGCCCGGCACGGTCTCTGGGCTAGGGTTCAGGTGGACGGCAGGATTCCCCCTACGGCGTCGGATGCTAGGCGTTCTCCCGGCGGCTGCGCCGTGTGGCGTGGCCTGAAAGGTTTCACCCAGCCTCCATCGAGAAGTACGACGGCACCACCAACCCCGAGGAGTTCTTGCAGATCTACACCACGGTGGTGCGTGCCGCTGGCGGGTCTGAGAAGGCCAAGGACAACTACTTCCCAACGGCCTTGACAGGGTCCGCCCAATCCTGGCTGTTGAACCTCCCGCGAGGATCAATGCGCTCGTGGGGGGAGTTGTGCAGCCTCTTCATCGCCAACTTCCAAGGCTCCTTCGCACAGCCAGGCGTGGAGGATGATCTCCACGCCCTCGAGCAGGAAAAAGGGGAGTCGTTGCGCGACTTCATTTGGTGATTTTGCCACTGTCGCAACACGATTCCCTGAATTTCGGAACAGTCGGTCGTCATCGCCTTTCGAAGAGGCGTTCGCGACCGCAAAATGTGGGAAAAGATGGCGACCCGCAACATCGCCACCACCTCCAAGCTCTTCTCCCTGGCGCACAAGTGCGCGCGGGCAGCGGAGGCTCGGGGGCCGGTGTCTCGCACCGCGCGAGGGCGCAGCGGGGACGAAGCTGGGACCTCGAGGGGCCTCGGCCCAGCGAGCAAGAAGGCGTGGAGGCGCGAGGTGGTTGAGACCAGGCGGGACCTGACCACTAAGCGTGAGCGTGAAGACTCCCGGCCGTGAAGGCGCGACTGCCGTGATCGGCGGGATGACCGCCACGACCGGCGGGATTACCGCCGTGGCCGACGTGATGACCGCCGCGATCGGAGGAACGACTGCCGTGAGGAGAAGGAGGGCAAGCCTTTCTGCCCGATCCACAGGACCAACACTCATGACCTGGCTAGTTGCTAGGTTGTGAGCAAGATGGTCGAGCAGCGGCTCAAGGAGCGCTGCCCTCGCGACGACGATCAAGATGAAGACCCTGCCTCGCTGGCCTTCCAGCAAGCAGACCATACCATGGCGTACATCCATGGTGGCTCGTCCACCTACACCTCCAACGCGTCTTACGAGCGGCTGAGGAGGGAAGTCTGCGCTACGACGTAGAGTTCAGGGGTGTGTCAGATGCTAAAGTGGTTGGAGGAGTTGATCACCTTCAGTTGGGCTGACCACCTTGAGAGCACTGCCGGCATAGGTCACCTTCCGGTTGTGGTTTCGCCCACGATCCAGAACATGAAGCTTGGGCGAGTGCTCGTGGACAGAGGGAGCTTCATCAACCTCCTGTCCTCTAAGGCATTCCGGGCACTCCAAATTTCGAGCCAGGAGCTACGCCCGGCCTTGCCCTTCTACGGCATAGCCCCGGGGGCTGGCTCGATCCCCCTGGGCCAGGTGCACCTCCCCGTCACCTTCGGGGAGGAAAGCAACTACCGTACGAAGTTGGTCGACTTCGAAGTTGCCGATTTCGACCTCCCGTACAACGCGATACTTGGCCGACTGGCGTTGGCCAAGTTCATGGTGGCAGCCCACTATGGATACAAGGTGGTGAAAATACCAGGGCCTGGTGGCCCCATAGTCATCCGGGTGGACAGGACAGAAGCTTTGTGCTGCCATAAGCACGCACTGGACCTAGCCGGCGTCACCTGCGTGAAGCCGGCTGGTGCCGCCTTTTCGGGAGCCCCTTAGGCGCAGACCTGCACTTCGCCCGGCTCGGCCAACAAGGTAAAGATGGTCTCCCTGAGTGAGGGCGAGCCCGGGAAGCCCGTCTTCATTGGTGATAGCCTCAGTACCAAATAGGAAGACACGCTCGTCACCTTCCTCTAGTCCAACTCTGACATGTTCGCTTGACAACCGTCCGATATGACTGGGGTCCCCAGGGAGGTGATCGAGCACCGACTGGCAACTATCCCCGAGGTGCGCCCGGTCCGCCAGAAGGTCTGGCGTCAGGCACCAGAGCGGCAAGACGCCATTCGGGAGGAGGTAGAGAAGCTGCTGTGCGCAGGGATCGTTCGGGAAGTATCTCACCCTCAGTGGCTTGCCAACCCTGTGTTTGTCAAGAAATCCAACTGAAAGTGGCGGATGTGTGTTGACTTCACCGACCTCAACAAAGCCTACCCGAAGGATCCTTACCCCTTGCCGCGCGTCGTTCTCATCGTCGACTCGACGGTAGGATGCGAGCTACTGTGTTTTCTGGATGCGTACTCCGGGTACCACCAGATTAGCATGGTGGCAGAAGACGAAGAAAAAACCGCTTTTGTAACCCCCATGGACGTTTATTGTTATATCAGAATGGCTTTTGGGTTAAAAAATACTGGTTCTACTTATCAACACGCCATGCATATTACTTTCCGTCCACAGATAGGGCGCAATCTTGAGGTGTACATCGACGACTTGGTCGTAAAAATGAAAAAGAGCGAAGAACTGATTGAAGACCTGGAGGAAACCTTCGCCAACCTTAGGAAGAATTGCTTAAAGCTCAACCCCGAGAAGTGCGTGTTCGGCTTGTGTCCAGGCGGGGCATTGAGGCCAATCCTAAAAAGATAGCGGCCATTGAACACATGAAGCCGCCAGTTCGGCTCAAGCAGGTGCAGTGCCTGGCTGGTCGCCTGGCCTCCCTTGGGCGATTTATTGCCCGATTGGGAGAAAGAAGCTTACCCTTATTCAAGCTGCTGAAGAAGATAAACCACTTCGAGTGGACTGAAGAGGCTCAACGAGCATTTGAAGACTTGAAGCAGTACCTCTCCTCCCCGCCAGTCCTAGTCGCCCCCAAGCCTGGTGAACCATTGCTCCTATACATTACTGCTACCCCAGCAGTGGTGAGCGCGGTACTGGTGGCAGAGAGGGAAGGCGTCTAGAAGCCAGTCTACTACGTCAGCAAGGTGCTACACGAGGCGGAGACCAGATACCCGCAAGCAAAGAAGATGTTGTACGCCGTCCTAGTGGCATCCAGGAAGCTGCGACACTATTTTCAGGGGCAAGAGATCGCGGAAGTTACTGCCTACCCCCTGCGAGAAATCCTTCACAACCGGGAAGCAGAAGACCGCATCGCCAAGTGGTTGGTAGAGCTGGGGGAATTCCTTCTCAAGTTTGTATCTCGCACCGCCATCAAGAGCCAGAAACTGGCGGAGTTTGTTGCCGAATGGACTCCCACCGCTACTGAAGCTGAAGAAACACCCGCGCTTTCCCCCTGGACCTTATTCTTCGACGGCTCCTTCAAGCTCAAAGGCGCGGGGGCTGGGGTTGTCCTAGTCTCTGCGACCGGTGACATCCTCCGGTATGTGATCGCCCTCGATTTCAAGGCCACCAACAACATCGCCGAATATGAAGGCCTGCTGGTAGGGCTGCGCGCCGCCTCGGCGTTAGGCGTCCGGCGCCTCCAAGTCAAAGGCGACTCCCTGCTGGTCATCAACCAAGCGCAGAAGGAATTTCAACGCTCTGACCCTACCATGGCCGCCTACTTGGCGGAGGTCAGGAAGATGGAGCGCCACTTTGAAGGAGGAAGGGAAGGCAGTGCACCCGATTCAGCCCCCAGGTCCAAGAGGGAAGGCGGCGGTGCCGCCGATGCGGCACCTGGGGAAAAGCCTGGCCAAGCGGAGTACCCGGGCAATCAACGTGTGATCGCCACTCTTGGCCGGGGAGGTCAGTGGATGGATCCTATCCTAGCCTTCCCGCGAGACCGAGTGATCCCCGACGATGATGCCTCAGCTGAGAAAATTGCACGCAAGGCCAAGTGCTATACTCTAGTAGGTGGGGACCTATACCGCCGGAGCAGAAACGGAATTCTACTGAAGTGCATCACTCGGGAAGAGGCGAGCGCTGATCGACGCCGTCCCGAAGCTTATCAAGGCAAGGGACGCCCTCGTTTAGTCGGTTCGGCGCGCACGCGGCGCCTAAGGCGTTGGGCCACCTTGACGCCTTCGGGTCGTCTCGTTGAGGTGCGAAAACAATCAGATGTAACTCGTGACTTTATATATATGAATGTTACCAGCCTCCGCTTGAAGAGGACCTTTGCCGACCCGATCCCTTGGAGACCGGCTGTGACACCTCGTAACAAAGTAGCAGGTTCTTTGGGGCAACGTACGGCCAGGTTGGTGGAGTCCAACCGGCTTGGTCAGTCGGTTCGGGCCGGGTGCGCGCGAGCGCACCCAGTGGGTGTAGCCCCCGAGCCCCCAAGTGGGTCGGAGAGCCGGTCGGGGGGTTACCTCGGTCGGAGCGCTGGTTTTTCGTCTTAGCTGGACGCGGCCTTGGTTGGCTGGGATGTCCGAATGCCTCAGCGAGGTTCCGGTTCCCGAGTGCTCGTTTTGCGTCGTAGCTGGACGTTGCCTTGGTCGGCGTGGACGACCAAACGCCTTGGGCGAGGTTTAAGTGTCCGAGTGCTAGTTTTACGTCGTAGCTAAACGTTAGCTTGGTCGGCGTGGACGACCAAACGCCTTGGGCGAGGTTTAAGTGTCCGAGTGCTAGTTTTACGTCGTAGCTAGACGTTGCCTTGGTCGGCGTGGACGACCAAACGCCTTGGGCGAGGTTTAAGTGTCCGAGTGCTAGTTTTACGTCGTAGCTAGACGTGTTTGTAGGGCTGGTTTTACGCTGGAGCTAGGCGAAGGGCGTCCGTCCTGAGTCCTCGTCTGGCGAGGCTATCTGCGGGAGGAGTGGCCGCTGTTGGTCCCACGCATACGCCCCATCCGCAGGTGTGGGACCTGGAGGGGGTGAGCAAGCGCGTGTTTACCAAGCGTAGGTTTGAACACCGTGCTCGTGGAGCTAGAAACGGGTTATCCGAGTGGACCCTGGAGATCACGGGATCTCCGAGCGGATGATCCCTGCGTTGGGTGTCCGACCCGCTGGGGGCGACCCATAAAAAACCTTTCTTTACTCGATCCCATATCGGACCCCGAGCCGTTCGTAACTCGGAGCGCAGCCGGCTGCCACCCTTCGAGGGGCTCCGCGGGAGAGTTTGAAGTATGGTCTCGGATGCGAGTTAAGGCAATTGGGTCGTCCGTCGACCCAACTAGAGACCCACTGGGGGTTTGCCTTGTGCTCGCCCCTCACTCGTTTTGTGCCGGGCGATCCTGAATCCACTTGGTGGATTTGGACTTTGGAACCCGTGGCGCCGACCGGTCTCCGCACGAGCTATCGAGCTCTCGCCACCTCGAGGCCGTCTGACCGACGGACTTTATACTGCCGCCCCGGCGGCTGGCCGGAGGCGGGATCGAAGGTTGCGATGCGTCTCACCCGGAGCGGTGCCCTGGCGCCTCCTGCTGACATTTAATGCGCGTGCGGGAGTTAATGCGATGCGAAATGATTAGGGGCGATACGTCTCACCAGCGGCGCGGTGTGGCGGTCCAGCGGGACGGGCGACGCTTCATCCGAGACGAGGTCCGCTCGACTGGCGCCCGCTCGGTCGGTGCGCATTTGGCCGTTGCCTGTTTGGTGCCTATGAATTCGGCGTGGGGGGCGCTCGGGCGGACCCTTCACATTTGCTTTCCTCTTCTGCTCATCTTCTCTCCTGCGAAAAGAGGGCGAGAAGAGCCAGAGATTTCGTCACCTTTCCCCTTCTTCGACTTCGTCCCGGGAGATACCGTGGCCGGAGGGGAGGGCGACCGTCTGCTCTCCGAGCTGCGTGGGGCTTGGGAAGCCCCGGGGCGTGTGTGAACGGGAGCGGAGGGGGTCCGCCAGGAGCCGGAGTAGTCCTCCAAGGTGCTGGTTGAGGAGCGTCGGATAACCAAGTTCCAGGAGACGAGGATATCCGAGCTTGAGTCTCTACTGGCGGCGGTAAACAGCGCCAAGGACGCCGCCGTCGCCGTGGGAGAGACTGCGCAGTCGGAGGTGATCCATGGCCACGTTGCGGAAAACGGCCCTGACGGCGAAAGAGGTTGGCGAAGCAGGATCTGGCTGAGCGAACCGCCGAACTGACGACCATTGAGCAGATCGGTCAGGAGGTCTGCCGCCGGATGTTCGGAACCGCCGTCAGGTTCGTGCTTTCGCCGCTGCCGTGCTAGCCAGCGTCTTGAAAGCACGCCGAGCGCTCGGTCAGCGTGGGAACTGAGTTTGGAGCTCCTTCGGCGCCTGGTCTTATCATCTCCCCCTACGACGACATTGATCTTGCCGTCGTCAGCAGTGGGGTTGCTGTGGATTGGACACGAAGATCGCCGACCAGATACCGCCGTGATGCATCCTCCATTGGGAACAAGAAGGGAGTTAGATTTTTGCCTTCGGCGATGTAAAGAACTTTGCTGTGCAATGAACTTGAGGTTCGTTTTTAGGGTTTCGGCCAGTCGGGCGACTCCGTAGGCCCGACTTTATCTTTCGAGTTTCCACTTGACACGGAGGAGGAGTGTTCCCGACCGGCTATGGGTCGATCAAGACGAGCACTCCTTCTCTGGAAAGTACTACTTGAAACCGTAGTCAGCTGGGCGTGGGCCGAGTACTTGGGTCGAGAGGGTTGCCGCTAGGGAGAACCGAATAGTCAGTCGGGTCACCGACCTGTGTGAGTGTAGGAGCTAAAGTATAAATCACTCATCCGCGTTTAGCACGGGAAAGGAGTGTTCCCGACCAGCTATGGATCGTACCGCACAAGCACTCTCTTCTGCCGCAAAGTACTACTCCGAAACCGTAGCCACTGGGGCGTAGGCCGTAGCACTTGGGTCGAGAGGGTTGCCGCTAGGGGGAACCGAGCAGCTAGTCGGGTCGCCGTGCCGTGTAAGTGTGCGAATTGCAGCCCCGGCGGTGCGTGGTGCCCATATTTGTGGTCGCCATCTGCAGCGCTTCGACTTTCGGAGTAAAAGTTCATGCAGAGGCGAAAACTTTAAGGTTAGGGTTGCCTTAGCTTTTCATTACGTGTCTTTGGGCGTTGCGGCGATTAGGCCCATTGCTCGCCATCGGGCGGCGGCGAGCTTAAGGCCTTTCCTCACCTCGGGGCCGCAGCGGCCTGCATAGGTCTGCCTTCGTTATGTCGGTGCAGCCGGTCCACTCCCGGAATCGACATCGAGGGGTCGCGCTGCGCTCTTGTCTGACGCGGCGTCCTTCCGCCCCCTGCTGTCCCATCGTATTTTAATGCGTAGCGGGGGGAGTGGAAAGGGCGCGTCGTCGCGCTTGGCACGGAGTTAATGCGCGCGCGGCTCCTTGCCCGACGCGATGCCCGCTTCGGCCGACCGCCTCGCTCCAATAAATATCGCACGGAGGGGGTGACTGCGCCCTGCCGTTTTCTTTGCCTCTTCGCCTCCCCTCACCTTGTTGCCACGCAAGAAGGAGAGGCTCTCGTGTGCCGAACAATAGATGACGGATGGCGGTGATGACCGGAGGGCTGGGAAGCAGGAGGCGGCGGCGGGCTCGTGGGGCTCCGATGCCAAGAGGCCCCGTAGCGACGCCGGGTCCCCTGGTGCCACGGTGAGGGTCAGGATCACTCCGCCCTCGACGATCCTCCGCATTAGGATCCCTCGTCCGGAGTGAGTTTCCTTCACTGTGCTTCGGGGTGATTTTGACTTCGTTTTTTCGATGCCGAGCTGCTTCTTCTTTGCCTTAGTGCTTCTAGCTCGGGCTCGCGGCAGCCGCCCATGGCACCTCTGGTGGCCGCCTCGGTGGGGGAGGCGGACGCGGCTGGAGCGGCCTCCGGCGCTCCCCCAACGGGAGCCCGGGCGGCGGATCTGGCGGCCGCAATGACGAGGCTGAAGGCTTCCTTCGACGCCCAAGCCGCAAGGGCCGCCTCCTAAGAAGCGTAGGCGCAGCGACAATGAGCCAGTCCAAAGAGCCGAGGAGGAGCTCGCGAGGTGCACGGGAGGCGCAGCAAGAACGGGCTCGGGCCGAGGGCGCCGAGCGGGAGCTTGCCACGGCGCGCAAGGATGTGGCGGCGATCGATGCAGCTCGCCAAGGACTTTGGGAGAGCTGGGCAGTGCACTTTGAGTCTTGGACTTCGTGCGAGCCCTCCTATCCACGCCCGCCCGACGCCGAGCATGAGCGGGAGCTCGAGCAGCTGGGGTTAGGCTTAACGAGCCATTGGACCGTACCACGTCGGGGTACGCCCTCGGTCTCGCCTAGGCGGCCGACGCCTTGGCCGACCTGCCCCGCGCCTTGCGCGAGCGCTCCGCCAGCGAGGGGCGAGAAGTCGCCGTCGTCATGGCGAAGTATGTGCTGGCCTGCTACGCCAGCCGCGACGCCTCCTTCGACCCAATGGCAGCCGTTGCCGGGATCGAATGGGACGTGAGCCTGGTGCAGGCCAGGGCGCGGGCGGCGGCGGAGAAGGTGGCGGTGCTAGGCGAGGTCGTAGCAGGTAGCGACAGCTCGGACGGCGACGACGGCTCTGGTTGAGGATCCTCAGGGCGCCTGTGTCTAACTTTTGCTTGTCGATGGTGTAATGTATGTACATTTGTGGATTTTGGGAATTTCGCCGAATATTTTGCATTTCCTTTCTGTGATGAACACCCGTCAAACGACCATAGCCCTTAGGAACCACTGGGGTCGTTAGAGCTCAGGTCGGGGCGCTAACACCTTGAGGAAAATGCGAAAATATCAAGGGACTCAGTGATTCGAAGATGGGTCCTTGATCGTCCATGGATCGCGCTGCGCGGGCACTTCCTTCTTCCACAAAGCACTACCTCACAACCGTAGCCACAGGGTAGTAGGCCGTAGCACTTGGGTCGAGGGGGTTACCGCTCGCGAGGGATCCAATGATCAATCGGGGCGCGAACTTTAAAACAAGCATACGCGCGAGTAGCCCCCGAGTCGCTTGTGAGGACCAGGACGTGGTCGACACACGGCGCTTCGGGCCCCGGGGGATTTGATTGAAACGCGGGAGTAAGGACGAAGTTTAGGGATAGAATCTCCTTAACTTTTCAACATTCCACGCGTTTAGGGCTGCGTTGTCGTCGGCATCTTTGAGTCGAAAGGTGCCGGGTTGGAGGATCTTTACGACGGTGAAGGATCCCTCCTTGCGGGGGTCTTCTCCGATCGGGATGGAGGATTTTGCCTGCCGAACGAGGCGCCAAGCCTTGGTGGGGTCGGCGGGGAACGATCCATCGGTCGACTGGTTGATGAAGAGCTTCCTCCGGTCGGAGTTGACAACCAACACGCCGCTGCCTGACCCGGACGGCCCCTCGTCCGACCGACCGGCGGTCGGAGCGGCCGCGTTCGGAGGGTCGGTCAGCTGTTCGGTTGACGAGCCCGATCGGACTGAAGGCCAGTAGAGGTCGGAGACTTAAGATCCCTAGCGGGACCGGTCCCTGGTCGGAGACGAGGTCAGCCGGGTAATCGGCCTCCCTGCTGTAGCGTCGGGAGCTATGGTGAAGTCCGAAACCCTTGATTCTTTCCTCGGGCTTTGCGCACCGCTCGGCAGTATGCTGCCACGCAGGCGTCACGAGGCTCCGAGGCCCTCATGACTTGGTCGACGACAAGCTTGGAGTCGCCGCGTACGTGGAGTCGGTGCGTGCCAAGGTCGACAGCGGTCCGGAGACCGTCGACGAGAGCTCAGCGCTCAGCGACGTCGTTGGTTGCGTCGAAGGGTAGTCGGATGGCGTACTGGAGCTTGTTTCCAAGCGGGGAAACAAGAACGACCCCAACACCCGCCCCGCTTTTCGCGTAGGACCCATCGGAGTACATCGTCCAGTACTCAGGGTCTTCGAGGGTGCCGCGGAGGTTGCGACTGCTGCCAAGGGGGCCACTGAAGGAGCAGCGCCGTCTTCGTTGGACTTCGCTGGTCCCGCGTGGTGGCAGGGCTCGGGTGGCTTGAGGAAGCCCCCGAGTGATGGGAGTTGGTGCCTTGCGTGTGCTGTGCGGCCACACGCCCCACCAGCCCCCGGAGGTTCCGGTACAGGACCTCGGCCTCCGGGTCTTCGGGTTCGGGGATGCCGTGGGGCAGCATTGCTACTGCAGCGACATTTTGGCCGGTGTGGGGGAAGGGCGGAAGACCGTCGGCCCCCTCGGCCAGTTGGCGTTGGTCCTGGCACGCGGGCGTGTGCCAGGCACGTGTGAGGGCTCGAGCTGGTGCCGCCCCAGGTCGACTTGGAGCCTGTCCATGCGGGCCTTTTGAGCCTCCACCGCCGCGTTCTTGCTGGCTTCAGCCTGGCGAACACGAGGCTCTCCTCCGCCACCTACGCCTCGGCGCGCCGGGCGGCAGTCCTCGGGCTTGGAGGGGGCACGGCCAGTTCGGCCACGCCCGCCATGTTGCACTCGCGAGAGTACAACTCGTCCGAGGTGTGCCCCGCGTCGGAGTTAGAGCCGTCGTTGGAGGAAAACTTCAGGAGTTCGTGGACGGAGTTCGGCGCGTAGTCAGCCATCGGCACGAAATGTGAGCCCGCGGGGGATGGAGCCCCTGGCCGTAGGGGCCACGTCCGCCGCCGCCGAAAGCGGCACAATGATGGACAGGCCTTGGTGTTGAGGTCCATGCAGGGACCTCAAGCCGGAGGTCGTCGAGGGCGTCGGCGATGGAGTCCAGGCTCCTAACGGAGGCCTGGACCCAAGAGGCGGCGGGGATGGGCATGAGCTCTCCTGCCGGAGTAGCGATGAAGTCGAGGGAGCCGAAGCAGATCCAGCTTCCCGACGCAAACGCGCCGTTGCGGATGAAGGAGGCCATCAAGGAGGTGACTGGGAGTCCGGAGACGAAGATGATGATGCGCGAGGGCCCTACCGGCGCGCTAACCGCGCGGTGTTTCAGATAACCGCAAGTAAATTTGTAAGTCAAGGGCCGCGTTCCCTCTCCTCGATGGTTGACTCAGGGAGCCCAAGATGTATACTGGTTCGGGCTGAATGTCCCTACGTCCAGTTCGTAGGGGTGGTTCTTATTGCTCGGGGTGTTGTGGACTACAAAGGATTACAAGCGGGGGGCTAAGGACGGGTCCTTAGCGGTCGCCCGAGTGGGAGAACTCGGGGATGTTCGCCTAGGTCGGATGGCTCGAGAGCGCAAGCCACCGTGAGCGGGTGCAAATACAAATTGAAGGAAGTGTCGATCCACCCCCTGGGGGTCCCTGCCCCCCTTTTTATATGCGGAGGGGGCATGTTACATGGGAGTTTTTTAGAGAAAAGAAAGTAGGGGTACGCTACGCCCGGGAGTTCCTGGTCTTCGGTCTTGATGGTTGACAGGTCCCCATCGCCCTATGCCGGGATGGTAGACCCAGCGGACAGTGCCCCGTTGGGAAGGTGCGCGCCTACCCTCCGCACGCCTGTCAGACGCTGACATCGTTATGATGAGCCCTGAAGCCGCCTCGTGAGAGAGCGCGCCTCTCCACTGCGCCTGACGGGGCAAAGCGACCGAGGCTCTGACTAAGGCAGCCCTCTGGCTACCTCGGGATGGTGCCCCCTGCCCCAGCATGGACGTCGTGTCCACGGGGCAGGCGGTCAATTCGGAGTCAACCGGCGATGTGGCGAAGGCGGCCGAGCCGGAGCTCGTCCGGGATCCGACCTGAGGCCAAGTCGGCTCAGATGTCCGATGTCGGGCGGGTCGGGTCGGAGCCAGCGGAGGCGCCCAACCCGAGGCCAGTCGACCGCCTGGGGGTCTTGAACGAGGCTGAGGGTCTTTCGTGGCCCTCTGCTGGGCCTAGAGCTGGGCCCAAGTCGGATCGTTTGGCGTTCCAGCCGATATTTAGGGATAATCCCATCTGTAAGGGGCAGGGACTTTGGTAATACCCCCTCTAACGCTCTGCATCGCCTCCAGTCTCGCCGCCACGTGCGAACAACTAGGAGGTAGTCGATCTTGAAATATATGTATACTTTGCTGTGGGGTACCCCCGGTATGAGTATTCATCAACAGGTTTCTACAATTTTGTTAGTCTCTAAAACAAGTGCACGATAGCCACGTGTATGAGCAGGATATCCAAGAAAAATACCATTAATTGATCTAACTTTAAATTTATCAAGTTTCCAGATTTCAAGACAAAGCATTTGCATCCAAAAACTCTGAAATGAGATACACTAGGCCTATGACCAAAACGAAGCTCATAAGAAGTCTTGCCTAGCTTCGATCTCAAAAACACTCTGTTAGAAACATAGCATGAAGTTGAGATTGCTTCAGCCCAAAACTTCCTAGGAGTGTGATGTTCATCTAGCATAGTTCTAGCCATCTCAACAAGGTTCTGTTCTTTCTTTCAACTACACCATTTTGTTGAGGCACTCTTGGTGAAGAAAATTAATGATCAATTCCTTTCTCAACACAAAAGTGATCAAAAGAAGAATTTTAAACTCGGCCCATTATCACTTCTGATAGCTCTAAGTGCTCCTGGGTGATCAACATATAATCTAGTAACAAGATTTCTAAAATGACTAAAAGCCTCATCTTTAGATACCATAAAATAAACCCAAGAGTATCTAGAATAATCATCAACAATAACCAGTACATACCATTTGCCTCCAAAAGATTGAACACGAAAAGGTCCAACCGTGTCAAGATGTAGTAGATGTCCTGGAGCGTTTGTCATCACCATGGTAAGAGGTGGATGTGAACCTGCAGTTATCTTACCATGTCTACAAGAAGAGCATACTAAATTGCTATCACCCTTAAGCTTAAGCAAACCATGTATGAGATCTAAACCACTTACTCGAGTAAGATGATCAAAACCAACGTGACCAAGTCTACGGTGCCAAAAGAATAAATCTTTAGAAACATTGGCAACTAGACACCTATGCTTCGAAGAAGGTGATACATCAAAATCAGTTTTAAATACTCTTCCAAATCGAGAAATCCTGAACACAAGATCTCCTAAAGCATCTAAGACTTTACATTCATTTTTCTTGAAACATACTTCGAGATCTTCATCAATTATTTGTGAGATAGAAAGCAAGTTGTATTTCAAGTTTTCAACCAGAGCTACATCCTTGAACATAAACTTGTCACTTACCTTCACTGTACCTTTTGCTACAACAGAAGTGGAAGTCGCATCTCCAAAAGTAACACTTTTAGCACGAGATGCACGAGTGAGGGAGAAGAACCAATTTTTATCACCGGATATGTGGCGTGAACATTCGGAATCAACTAGCCAAATGTTCTCCTTCCTTGCACGAGAAGCCTACATAACAACAGAGAATGTCGAGTCCTCAGTACTAGGGTTAGAAATAAGATGTTTAGGAATCCAGTATTGAGACACACGACGAGTAGGCACAACACGAGAATGCTTGTGTACAGAATCAATTTTGCCTTTTCCCGTGTTTCTTGCAACAAAAGGTGTTTGCATCACCCTAGGCACAAAATGAGGAGTAAAATGTGCCTTCCTGAAATTAGATCTAGCCTTAGCCTTTTCTTTCTTTTGCTGTTTGGCTAGCCTAAAGCAAAAATCTACTAAATGTCCATCTCTACCACAATGAGTGCAAGTGTACTTAACATGATGTTTAGCTTTAGAAACAGAAGCAACATTTGCATTCATCACAGTAGAAGACAAAACACCAGCAGACTTGAAAATAATTTTCTTAGGCTCATTGACAATTTCAAATTTTCCACTTTCAAGTGCCTTAACAACAGTGGGAGCATGTGATTTATGATGAGCATAAGAATCAAAACCTAAACCTTTGTTATGAGTGCTGACTCTTAATTGATCCAAAATCATATTTAGGTTTTTCTTTCCTTTAGTGAAACGTTCCAAAGATTTTTCCAAATAATCAACCTTTCGTGAAAAAGTTAAACAATTATTACAGAGAATGTCC
Organism: Guadua angustifolia; assembly: GCA_036346375.1. NCBI lineage: Eukaryota > Viridiplantae > Streptophyta > Magnoliopsida > Poales > Poaceae > Guadua > Guadua angustifolia. The sequence continues at coordinate 63,922,170 of CM070500.1, forward strand.
ACTTTTTCTTTTTGCTTATGACAAGTTGAGCATGAAAGAATCTCATGAGTGAGCAAGGCATCTGTCATTTGAGAAACCCTAGCATTTTAACTGTAGAAACTATATTTAATTACAAATCAGTAGTTGAACAACTAGCATTTTTAACATGTTTCTCATTTTCCTTCTTTTCAGCATTAACTTGCTCAACCAAAGAAGCATGTTCTTTTCTGAGTGAAGTGAGCTCAGTGTAAATTAAGTCACATGATTTACAAGCATCATCATCAGGAATCAAATATTTAAGTTTAGTAATTTCAGCATTCAAAGATTCCACAACAACATCATGTTTCTTAATTTTCTTGTCCCGTTTATCAAGCAATTTACCAAGACGAGCAACAACAATAGCTAATTCATCGTAAGAAGGTTCTACTTCATTGAAGTCACTGTCGTGATCATCCTCAGTGAAACTTTCATCACTTCTAGCCATGAGACACAACCCTGTCAATTCATGCTTGGTTGGAGCTGTTGTGTCATCTTCACTACTCTCCGAATCCACATCGTTCAAATTGACTTGTTCAAGAGCGGAAAGGACTCGGTGGACAACTTTGCAATTCACAAAGCTTCTCTTCTTGCTACTGCTAGAGGTAGTCTTTTTCTTCTCTTTTCTCATGTCCTTGTCATTCTCCTCCCTTGATGCTTTACCTGCAAGTTTAGGACAATTTGAACGGATGTGGTTGAGATCACCACACTCATAGCATCTTGAAGGGCCACCACCAACTCTCTTCCTTATTCTCACATTCTGCAAAGCTTTATTAAAACGAGAAGAGAGTAGTGCCAAGTCTTCTTCTGGAAATTCCTCAATCTATTCATCGATTAGTGAAGACAAGGAAGACAAAGCAAAACTTGAAGAAGCATTATTCTGAGACATGCTAGATTGGGAGGTCAATGCAATTGATTTATGATCGGTCTTCTTAGCAAGAACATCCAATTCATGAGTTTTTAATTTAGAGAAAAGAACATCTACAGTAAGTTTACTCATGACAGTTGACTCTCTAATGGATGAAACTTTCATATCCCAAATAGACATGTCTAATGCACCAAGCAATTGTCTAGCATTAGTAGCTTCATCAAAGAAAATCCCAACAGCACGTAAATTACTAAGAATCTTATTGAAACGTGCAAAGAAATCATCTAGTGACTCACCAGGTTTCATCTCAAATCGCATGTATTCTTTCTTATATATATCTTGATGAACCTCTTTGATAGTGTTAGATCCCTCATGATAATCACAAAGAGATTTCCATACCTCATACGCAGACTTGAGATGGATCACGCGATCGAAGTCACTTCTTTCCAATCCTTGGATGATCAAATTTCGTACTTTGCTGTTTGCTTCAACATGTGCTCGATTGGTGTCATTGACTTCATCATTCTTAGGAACTTGATATGGTTTGTACACCTTCTCCCAGATTGCAAAGCTCTGAGCTTGAATGTATGCCTCCATCTTTGCTTTCCAAAACTGAAAATCAACACCATCGAAAACACAAGGTTTTGTCAAATACCTATCCATCGCTACGGTTTCTAATCACCAGTTAAGATTAATTAGAAAAACGAGGCTCTAATACCACTTGTAGAATCGTAATATACTAATATAGCAGTCAGAGGGGGGGTGAATCATTGCGCGGAAGCTAAAATAAAATTTTTAGACTTTGTTTTTCTAACACACCCCAATTTAAACTCAAATTGCTTGGAGACCAGTTCATGCAGACGGCGAACAGTCGGGAGACCAGTTCACACAGTTGGGCGACCAGTTGAGCTGTCGGGAGACCAGTAGAGCAGTCGGGCGACCAGTAGAGCAGTCTGGGCGACTTGTAGAGCAGTCGGGCAACCAGTAGAGCAGCCTGGGTGACTAGGCGAGCAGTCTGGGCGACCAGGCGACCAGTCGGGCGACCAGTTCACAAAAATAGTAATTCCCAAAGATCCCACCATTGGATTGATGTGAAATTTTAACTGTATAAACTAAATTCAATTCTAAAGCTAACACAGTAAGAATTAGGTCGATCGGATCTATGGATCTAAAGTTATGTCATTTGCAAAATGACTGTAACAAATAATGATCTAATAGCAATGAACCAAACTAAAACAAGACTAACCGAAGATCCCACCGTTGGATTGATGTAAAATTTTAACTGTAGAAACTATATTTAATTACAAATCTAACCCAATAAGAATCAAATCAATCGGCAAATTTCGTTCTTCTTGGTCTCAGAATCAAATCTAACCCAATAAGAATCAAATCAATCGGCAAATCCTTTATAGCCAAATATTCAGAAAATGCTTTTAACTAGCTTGAAACAAAGCCCAAACAGCAGGAACAGTACAACCTAAAAACTGAAATTTTCCCTCCAAAATCTAGAACCACTTTTTCTCCCCAAAATCCCCAAATCTATGAACCCTAGAGCACCCAAAAACCAGGAACTCCCTCCCTAAGAGCAGCACACAAAACTTAGAAGCCAAAAACCCTCACCTCCATTGCTCACCAAGAGGAAAAAGAGGAAGCTACTGCTGCCACTGCAGGGAGGAGGAGGAGGCCGGCTTGGGGAAGCTCCAAGGGGGAAGAAGGGCGCCAAGGGAGGGGCTTGCTTCAGGAGGAGGAGATTTGGAGAGGAGAGGAGCTGCTTGGAGCAGTACAAACAGAATTGGGGAAAAATGAGAAGGAGCCGGGTGGGGGGAGGGAAAAGGAGGAGGGAAGGGAAAAAAAAGAAAGGGGTTGGGGAAAAAAGAAATTCACCCGCGACTGGAAAAAAAATTCATCTGTAACATTTCATTTCATCAGCGACATTACAACGGTGCTAGCACATCGACGTACAAAATTCCTCCCTGTACGTGTGGACTACGTAGAGACGTTGCTGCGACTGCGACGTTGATTGGGACGACCGCGACAATGAGGAGATGTTGCTCGCGGACGATCGACTTCAACAAGAAGACGATCGGCTTGCGAGGAGGAGACGATCGCTCTTTGGACGATCATCTACTTCCACTACATCGACGCGCCCTACGTCGAACCGGCTGTTCGACATTTACTTCTGCTGCACTGCGCATCTAGCGGTAACGATTTATGATCCCCTTCTTACAAGAAGGTTCCTGGTTTATGCGGTAGATTTTTATTTAGTGCTAACGTAGCATACTGTGTATCCCTTCAACGGCGGTGATTTCATTGGCGATGAGGCGACTTCATCAGCGATGCCAGCTACTTCCCCAACATCTTGCCGTTCTCTCTTTGATTACACCTTAAAAGGTGCAACGACAACTTCGGCGATGGCTTCATTGGCAGCATCGGTGAATTCCCCAGTGTCTTGTCATCCTTTCTTCGACGATACCTTAGAAGATGCGGAGGCAGCTTCATCGGGCGCATCAGTGACTCGCAAATTTGCCAAATGGTTTAACTTGGCTCTTGTTACTGTAATACGAATGGCCACATATCAATATCTGGCGCCCTGCAATTTAATCAGTTGTTCAGTACTACTAGCAGTAGGGGATGTATTATACTAGTTCAGTGTATCCAAACTTGCTAATTCATACCTTCCCAAATATATGTGGCAAAATCTGATGGTCATGTGCTCATTATTGTTGATTGTTTGCATGTTTGATGGCGTTGTTTATATATGTGGCAAAATCTCGATTACATATGGGAGCCAAGCTTTAGATATGGTTTTATACTTGCTCATTTTCTATCAAATTGCTAGAATGCAGTAGGTCGCTTGTAAAAGAGTCGCAAAATGTGTTCTCAAATTTCTCAAGTTTTTAGATCTAATATCTTTTGTTTATTGATAGGATTCACCCAAGGACCAGCTCTAGTCGATTTGAGTGTTGTTGCTCCTACCTTAGCTCCATGGCTACAATTAGTTGCCCTATTTACTAACAGCAGCGATAGGTGTCTAAAATGTTTGCAGTATTGCACTATTTTATGGTCAGCTTCTGCATTCCAGAGACAAGATTTAATGCAATGAGTATGTTCATGCTGGAGTTCATGCATTCTATTACCGATCTCTCATAAACTTATTAGTTTAGTGGTCTATACCATGCATGGTTTGACATAGTAAATTGTGATTCTTGAGCTTATGTTTTTGAGTTCTGTCATCTAGCGGAGTTCATGCATTTTATACATTATATATGTTTGTGCCCTTCAGTGTGATTATGAAAGTTCTATTAAGTTCTTGCAATGTTTGTACACATCATATACGTATTGAAATTATCGATTCTATCCTGTGGATAGAGCTTCATTTGTAGGTTCCTTAGTTTTCTGTAGAGGAAACGCCGGCACATAGTAGCAGCGCAAATTCGGCATAATTAAGCAAAGCCAACACCCCTCGTGTGCGTGTGTGAGAGCATAGAACCACCTATCGAACTTAACAAATTATTATTGAACTTCTTTTGAAATTAACATGATTTAACATAAAATCATTTTATTTATCATTTAAGTTGTTATATCAAAATTGAGCTAACAAATCACCGTTGGGCAAAGTCTCATTAACCTTTTTCTTGCTTGAATTTTAGTTTTAAATCTGCTGTAATCAAAATATTTTTGATTCGAATGTTTTTGTCAGCGGTACACGAGTACCGAGTTGAAATGTAGGGCATGAAACTAAAATAATAAATTTGAACTTCTCCTACCTGACATGATCATATCGTCATCGGTGGACCCCACCGGCAAACATCCATCTCACCTTTGTTGCCATTAATTGCCACTCCTACTAGCAGATTGCCTACACATCAACGTAATTTTACGGCCTCCGGCCTTCATCAACTTAATTTGCCATCGCGTTGGTGTACCAGAAATCTAGAGCGGGTTCAGGCGAATCCAAAAAGAAATTGAGCAAATCTCAACACAACTCTACGGTGAAAAAAAGAGTATCTGTTACTTGATAAAGGAAGATAAATACTCCTCCGTTACCGAATAGACGATGTTTTAGGATTTTACATTTCAACTAAGGCAGATGTAAAAATGATCAAATCATCCTTATTCATTATCTTACTTGTTGTTCTTGGATTGTGTGTGTTATTTTTATCCATAGTAATAAATAACATTTTAAATAATGAATGATAGGAGTATGCAAAAGAAAAAATAGTTAAAAGTTATTTTGAAATTGTAGAATGCTATATATTTAATAAAATTTGAAAGTTAGAATGACATACATTCGAGAAAGGGAGGGAGTATAGCATAGTCATGCTCAATTTCTTTTTTCTATATACCTTATAAAGAATGATAATTTAGTAACAGAAAACAACAAATGCACTCTCACGGATTAAACTACAGATGGTTGTAAAAAAAAAAAAATCAATGTAACCACGAGTGTAACCAACCCGAGAGGCCGAGAGCATGCTAAGAAAACACTCTAGGTGTTGTTTTCTATGGCAACGTGAACCCAAAATATCATGCATGTCGGTCATTTTTTCTCTTCATTATCTGATTTCCTTGTTCTTTCTTTCTTGGAGCAATAATTGCCATGTTTTTTGTGGTTTACATCTGACTTGTGACATAGTGCAGCGTGTAGAGGCAATATACGTGCTGTCAGGCTAGTCTTGCTTGTAACGAAAAAAATATCCTCATTTTGATATTGTGATTTGATGTAATCTCACGCTGTATATTAATGAATCATAGAGGTACAATATATAGAGAGATACAAAAGGAAGAGAGAGAGATCTTCAGTTATACGAATTTTTTACTCTTCTGGTCGAATTTGAAATTTTTTTTACGGATTTAGCCGCGTGTCACGTAAAATTGCAAATTTAGCCCCTGTACAGTATAATTCCGCGGACCCAATGCGCGGAATAATTTTTTATTATTTTTTCCCGGATATTCCGCGGACCCGTTCGGCGGAATAATTTATTATTTTTTTCTCAGCCAATTCCGCGGATCCGCAGCGCGGAATAATTTTTTAAATATTCTGCGCCACTCGTCCGCGGATTAATTTGTTTTTTAATTTTTTTTAAAATTTTTTTAATATTCCGCGCAGCGGGAACGGGGAATATTTTCCGAAATTTTTTTTTCGCCGGTTTTTTTATTTTTCCCGGTTTTTTTCACGGGTTTTTTCTGGCCGGTTTTTAGTTTCTTTTCCGTTTTTTTGTTTCTTTTCCGGTCGGACGGGCTTATTCTATAATTTGATGGAATTTTTTGTATTTTATAAAAAAACGACCCGTTACATACATCTTTGTCTGAATAGTCGCAGTTCTATCGCGGATTGAATATGCGATCGAAACCACTCGCGCCATGAAACCGTGGAAATCGTGGGCACTAAGGGTTTTCGCACCTCATGGTGAGGCGATCCGTCCAAAAACACGAGAAAAATGAAGAGTGACCTACGCAACGCGTGCTACTACTTACGTATGGGCGAGATAGCCAGACGTTGCCCCGGCAGGAAGTTGCGAAAATCGGAAAAGGCACTCGCGGCTATGAAACCACGTAAATCGTGGCCACTTAGGGGTTTTCGAGGGTCATGGGACAAGCGGATCTGCCCAAAAATATGGGAAAAATCAAGGGCGACCTACGCAACGTGGGCTACCACTTACGTATGGGCGAGATAGCCAGACGTTGCCCCGGTAGGAAGTGACGAAAATCGGAAAAGGCACTCGCAGCCATGAAACCACAGAAGTTACGATGTCGAAAATTTTTGAAATTTTTTATGGAGGTTCCTGATAAATCAGTGATATTACCATAAAAATTTCAAATGATTTGAAGATGTGAGGAATTTTTTAAAATTCAAACAATACAACTGTCTTGATAAAACGCTGGCCGACAAGTTTGAACCGAATGGAAAATGAAACAAACCACGTTAGAAAATTTGAAGGGCACATACAGTGAAAGTTCAAATGATAAAATAAGCAGTAGATTAGATTATATTAGAAGGGCATTACAACGGTGACGAAATTGCTTGACGAACTAACTAACGAAAGCAATGTTCGTCATGGTAGAACAAATGATCATTCAGCCTATGACTATTCGCCACCTATCTGGAGCAGGTAAATATTCCTGCAGCTTATCTCAGTGCCAGCATGGAGTGGTCTGAGCAGCAGGAAATATTAAGAGGACTAATGTCTTGTACATGCACCTACAAGTTGTTGTATGTCACTCCGGAAAAAATAGCTAAGTAAGTGGAGTGTTGCAAATTGTGGCTTACAAGTCCGATGTGGTTATATTTGGATTCACAACAACATCATCTCGACCGCCGCTTCAAAGTTATCCTTTTGTAATATAGTATAACTCTCAAACTTAAAACTTCATATGACCATTGGATGTGTGATTGATTATCTATCCTAAAAGTGCTGTTGGATGTGTGATTGATTATCTAAGGATCTGTTAGAATGTCTTCTTTTGGTTTAAGGGATTTGATATATATATTATAATTGCAAATGCTTTTTTGTCTGCTGAGTGGATGTCTCTATTTACTAGAGAGGTCATGCCGAAATTTTTTATATTTTGGTGACTTAGTTTTTGTTGAATTATGATCCAAATTCAGAGGAAGGCTAACTTCTGTCGGAGCGGAGCGGGTTAAATTGTTTGACACAATGTTGTTTTGGTATGAATATATTTGTTGAAATTGATTTTGTATGGCTACATGTGTATGTCTTGACATGTGAATCAGTCCAGATCAAGTAATATAGTTACCAAAAAAATAAAGAAATGAAATGTGCTCCCAACATATCAATATTGAAGGTGATCTGATGATAAAACAATATCCGCACTTCATGGATTGGAAAGCATATTCTTCCTACCATTCGACATCCATATTGGGCAGAATATATGATGAAGCAGACAAAGTAATATTGCTACAATATGAGAATATTCGGCCAATTTGTAAGTTCTTTCTAGTTAGCTAGCTCTTGTTGCCTTTTCAGTTTGGTATTTTCATTTAGTTTATCTGCACTATGGAGATTTTGCATATTATTAATTGTACTGATTGTTGTGCTGCTTGCTCATATAAATATTTGGGTTCACTGTAAACAACTTTTAGAAAGAGGCTATAATTTGCAATAGTACAAGCTTGTAAGTATGCAATCTTACTGAAGAACAGCATACCTGAGGATTCTACCAACATTTAGAATTGAGAAATATCGAAATTGACGTATTTCACTAATTGAAAAATCGAAATCGGGTATTTTCCAACTCACATAGTGAAATTGGACCAATTTCGCCACCTCAGTTGGAGAAGATAGCGAAATTGAACCTGATGTTTTCAGAAACGTTCGCTTTTGTTTAAGTTTGCAGCAACGGTAATCGGTTTTGTTCAAGTTTGCAGAAACAGTACAAGAAAACGAATTTGCGAAAATTCGCAGGAAAAATATTAACTGACAAATTATGTGGAAAAAGAGGATAGCTTGGAAATGAGAGAATAAATTATCGTATTTCACGATCGAAATAGTACAAACTGCGTGGTAAATTAAAACAATGCAAAGAGACAAAATGAAAAGACAACTTTTAAATCAAAACAATGCATTGTCAGAATTTATAAAATATTTTGGAGTCACAAATAGAGCTGTAAAAATTATCATGAAAACCTCAATGCAATATCTATCTCTGGTAAAAATATTATGAATTAATATTGTCATTTAGGACTTCTCAAAATTTAAAAACAGAAACTCTGAAAATCTGGAAACTGCAATGTCAGAATTTTTATAAAATAATGGAGCAACATTTTGACCTGAAACTTTTACAGAAGCATTCTTAGCTCAAATCATTATGAAAAACAAAATTTGAAAAATAATTGACTTCAATTGCTCTCAAGGAAAAATTCAAAAACATTTTGAAAACTAGTTAAATTTAAGGAATTATTGTACGAAAACCAAAGTAGAGAATTGAGCAAAACCAAAGAAAATGGAAACTACATACCTTAATCTCTCCACATAAAAATTTCTAGAAAATTTCAAAAGAGATAAAACTACTTTTGAACTAATTAAACTCGTGACCAAAAGCGTCACATTCATGTACAAATTGCAACAACCTTTATCTAGTTGTTATCAGCGTGCAAGGCCTCCAGACGCATGGTCATGGAATTCTGCGTCTGACGCGTGGTCGGGCAATTCAGCGGTTCGGCAGAGCGGAATTCATTGTAGGCCCCTGACGGTAAAAACCAGCCAGTAAACGGTTCTCCATGAAAAAAAACATGCGAAAAAAATTTTCCCGAATTATTCAGCGTTCGCATGCTGAATATTAAAAAATTAAAAACAATTATTCCTGAGTTAAAGACGTAATATTAAAAAATTTTAAAAATTATTCCGCTGTGGATCCGCGAATTTCGTGGGAAAAATTAATAAAAATTATTCGCCGATTGGATCCATGAAATCGGTGAAAAAAAATTTAAAAATTAATCCGCGCTGGATCCGCAGAATTTTCTTGTAGTAGGGCCATTTCGTAATTCTATGCGCGAGGGCTAAATCGTAAATAATTTTTCAAATTCGGCCAAAATAGCAAAAAATTCCAGTTATACATGCACAGCTAACAGGAGCAGAAGGAGGAAACGACTGTGCGTTTGTAGCCGTAAGAATAGGTCACAACCGTGGATAAAGACTGGGCATTCCTTGACCTGGTGAATGAGATCCTGTCCAAAAGCCGGCATTCCTTGACCTGGTGAATGAGATCCTGTCCAATAGCCCCCCGCAATCGCAACACGCCTGGCCGGACGTTGAGGCTGGTGCGAAAGTCGAGGAACACAACAAATGGCAACAGGGGTGAAAACCGGGTTGGATATTCCGGTCTGATTTAGAGCCAGATTTGAGAAAGCATTTGGATATCTGATCGGATCGGGATCGGATACATAAATTTGGATTTTGGATCAGATTCGGAGTATGTAGTATCCAGAAAATTTGGGATAGGATCCGGATATCGGATACTTAGTCTATTTGGATATCCAGATGATATTAGCTAGAGGTATAAGCTCTCGTCTCGGTATCTTGCATGGTTCACAAATCGCAACCCCCTAGATCTCATCTGGCGTCTTGCCATCCCCAAACCTCCTCCACCCCCAGCGGCTTCCAGACCCCCATGGCCGTGTCCCCACCCTCGGCCGTCAGCGAGACACCACATCTCCCCTGCCCTCGGCCACTTCCCCGCCCCCACGGCCATGTCTTCATCCCTAGCTGCCAGTAAGACGCCAGATCTCCCCCTCCCTCGATAGCTTCCCCGCCCCCATGGCTGCGTCTTCACCCCCAACCATTGGTGACACGCAAGATCTCCCCCATCCCGGCCACTTCCCCGCCCCCACGGCCATGTCTTCACCCGCAACCGACGACAAGACACCAACGAGAGCGTCCTCGAAGCCGCTAGTGCTCGTCGCTCGGTGCCTTGAAGCCTACAGCGCCCGCCCAGCGCTCGCTCCTTCGGCCAAGTCTCCACCCAATGTCACTTAGATCCCCCTCCCTAGTCGGCATCTCCCTAGCCTGTTTGGCTGCCCCCAAGGCACTAATTATCACACTGTCACCACCACCCCTATTCGTCACCATAATACATTGAGACAAAAGCCCATCCCTATGCGAACGGTTAGTTCTCTGACCAGTTTAGTCAAAGATGGTCAAAATCTAGCTTCACATTGGTCATCTCCGACTAGTGATATGGCCATCTCGACCAGCAAACTGGTTGGGGGCAAGCAATTTTTTCGCATAGGTCTCCGTACAGACAATTATCTGATAGAAACACAACCACTTGGAGGTTATCACCATAAAAGGTGCCCTTTGATGAGAAGACACCGTTTGGCGGGAAGGTGCTCTTGGTTGCATGACACCCTTCTGGAATTCAACCGCCACCTCTTCATCAAGGATAAATAGGGTGCCAACCCACACTATTGAGGACATCATCTGCAATTCGGCGATTGACATTCACATCTGAAGTCTGATTTCCATCTTGTAATTTGTGATTAGCACTCTGCAATCACGTAGATCATCTTGTAATTAGAACATTCTATCACAGCCGCTTGGCTAATAAAGAAGTATTCCTATTGTCTCCATTTCAATATCTAGTGGCCCACATTTCATAAATTTTACGTAAGCTCAATTAAGAGACCTAAGGTCTTGAACATCGATAATTAGCGCTAGAAGGAGGGCTTCCGAATATTGAAATCAAAAAATTCTTTACAATGGATGAGGAAAATTGGTCTGACCACATCGATTACGCCCATCTCACTACTGACGATGAGCCAATAGAAGAGCAATATAAGTGTGACTTCTACTCTAAATACATTACTGTGGAAGAGTTAGCAAAGATCAAGGCAGAAATTGTGGCCAAAGTACAATCATCCCACATGCCAAAAGGTAAGGCTCTCATTACTCCTCCAGTAAATTCAGAGGAAGACATCCATGAGGCATGTTCCATGTAAATTGACAACGAAAATGTGTTGAAAGTCTATAATAACCTTTCAAAAAATTCAGCCTTGGAAGATCATCTCCAGGGTTTAGATTACACACCTTCCTTGGATGAAGACAGAGGATTAACACCCTCTATTTACTCAGGTTTCCGCACTTGCACGGTCACCAGTGAAATAGATGGGTAGCTAGTGGAACATGAAGAACGTGAAGAATAGGAAATTGCTTAAAAAACCACTCAAAGTAAATACGAGCGACGTATGGCAAAGAAGCAAAAATGTATTGGTGAGGCCCGATGCACATAATTTCAAAATCAACCAATCATCTCACAGAGACTTTAGGTCTCTGGAAGATAGCCTCGTCAAGGTACATTCATTACGCCACCACCTCCACATGTAGTGGCAAGAGACTGCGACTTTGCTCAAAGCAGTTTGTAGCAAACAACCCCCATTGAAAAAATTTGCATTTATTCAAATGCAATTCTTAATCATCCAATGGAATGGGAAGATGCATTGAATGCAACCATTTATAGTCTATCACTGTCGATCTGCAAGAAGCTACGAACAAAGTGTAAATAAGGTCTATTTCTACAAGATCTTAGACCATGGTCAGCACCAAAAGGGCGCTAGTCACTAGCAAAGGGAGGCCCACAATAGAGAAGTCTCTTCGAACACTTAACCATAGGTGAAACTTCTAACCGTGGTTGGTGATGACCTCGTTCTCCTGAAAATATAGACCAAGCTCCTAATGTACAATCACATTCTGGTCTGTACACAGGATGTAAAGATTTCTCCCTTGGGCTTAGAAATGTAACATGGCCTAGAAAGTTCAAGTCGAGATCACTGGAGAATTTTGATGGAATTCAGAATTCATCAAAATTCTTACATATCTATACTACTACCATCCAGGCTGCTAGAGGTGATGAAAAGGTAATGACTAATTACATTCCTACTGTTTTAAAGGGATCAACACAAACTTGGTTATTTAATTAGTTGGAAGGTTCCATTTATAGTTGGAAAAATTTGTGCCATGAAATTTTAAAAAGTGCTATGCCAAGCCTGGTAAAGAAGATGATTTGCATCATCTTTGCCAAACTTATTGTGAAAAATTACGATAGTTTATTAAAAGGTTTGTAGAAGTGTGCAACACCATTCCTAATATATCTGATAGCTCCGTGATTCATGTATTTAAGTAGGCTATCCATTATAAAAGGTTTACTGAATATCTCAACATTCATCTGTCATCTACCATACTAGAGCTATTCGATATGGCAGACCGGTACTCAGATGCTCTTGAGGTTATTGAGTGGAATCGAATGGCTGATAAAGGCCATGCTCCACCACAACCTGGCCTCCCAGGGTCAAAAGACCAAAAAATGAAAAAGGTTTCAAAATCTGAAGATCGCAAGAGGATGAATAAGAAAAAGAACAAAACAATGTTTACCGAGAGGTTGCAGGCGTCTCAGAATGACCAACATACTCCAAGGGAAAAGCACCTTATAAGAAGACAGCTGATCGCTAGGATGAACAGTCCTGTTCCAAAATGGTGCGACCAGTGGCATTGGCCGCAGGTGTCCATTACATAGGATATTAGGACATGACCTATGGAGCTACCATATATGGCAGACGTGTATGGAAGATTTCTACTCCGGCAAGGTTCCTATGCCTACCTTACCGAAAGATTCAAGCAACAATGATACAGATGGTGACGAGGAAATGGGTTATCAAAAGCCTGACAACCATGTCAATGTTATATTCGGCGGTTCATCTACATACATATCAAAAAGGCAATTGAAAATTGCATGGAGGGAGTTCAACAACGCCGACAATCAGACTAGAAAGCCAAAGTACCCCGACTGTTCGGAGGTTGATCTCACCTTCAATAGACAAGATTGCCTAAAAGGTATGTCAGTCCCTAGAAAGCTCCCCTTAGTAGTTTCTCCTACTATTAGAAATTGCAAAGTTGGAAGGGTTTTAATTGATGGGGAGAGTTCTTTGGACTTGCCTTTTATTTATACCTTGGATGAGACGCAAATCCCTCATTCTAAAATAAGACATATTACAAATCCATTCTTTGAGATTGTACCTGGTCCATCAATAACTCCAGTAGGATAGATAGTTTTACCTGTCACATTTGGAAATGCTGACAACTTTAGAATGGAGTTAATTTCAATTGAAATTATTGATTTTGAGTCAGTATATAATACCATTTTGGGTAGGCCTTCACTAACCAAGTTTATGGCAGCAACTTATCATGCCTACCAGAGTTTAAAGATTTCTGGTCCGAAAGGCATGATTAACATGCAAGGTAACCAACTTACTGCACTTAATTGTGATCACAAATTACTCAAAATTGTTGATCAATTACCATTAGGTAATGCTAATAATGCAAAAAAGACTAGTAAGTCTAACAAGACAGAGAGGCAGAAGGCAACTCCTTAGCCTAATGAGTAGATAAAGCAAGTTTCCATTGATCCCATTGATCAGTCAAAAATTGTTCGGGTAGGATCATTGATGGATGCCAAATAAGAAGACAAGCTCATCGCTTTCCTTGGGCTAACGCAGATGTGTTTGCGTGGAATCCATCCGACATGCTTGGGGTACCAAGGAAAGTGATACAACATAGATTAACTATACGATCTGACATACGACCAATGAAGCAGAAGCTATGATGATTCCTAATCGGCAAGAAGCCATTCGACAAGAGTTGGACAAACTCTTGGAAGCTGGTTTCATTCATGAAGTTGATCACCTGATTGGCTCGCGAATCTAATCATGGTCAAGAAAGCAAACGGTAATTTGCGCATGTGCGTTGATTTTATCAGTTTAAATAAAGCTTGTCTAAAAGATGATTTTTCCTTTGCCCTGGATTGACCAACTGGTAGATTCAATAGTGGACTGTGAATTGATGAGTTTCCTGGATGCACACTCAGGTTTTTATCAAATAAGCATGGCAAGTGATGATGAAGAGAAGACTTCCTTCGTAACCCCGTTCGGTGTCTACTACTACAGAAAGATGCTATTCGAGCTAAAAAAATGCTGGCATCACGTACCAGCGACTTATGTAGAAGACTTTTCATAGTCAATAGGGCGTAATATTGAGGCTTATTTGTCAAACTTGGGTAAAATATTTAATCATTTGAATAAACATAAAATTAAGCTCAATCCAGGAAAGTGTCTTTGGTGTTTGTTTCGGAAAATTGTTTGGTTTCCTTGTCTGTTCGTGGGGTATTGAAGTAAACTCTGAGAAAATTAGGCCATCCAATCCTTAAGACCACCTTCTAGATTAAAGGAGGTTCAAGTTTTAACTGGTCGAATGGCTGCTCTCAGTCGATTTATCTCAAGATCAGGAGAACGTGGTTTGCCAGCCATCTCAATCGATTTATCTCAAGATCAGGAGAACGTGGTTCGCCTTTCTTTAAGGTAATTCGATGAAAAGACCCCTATTTTTACATAAATTCAAAAATAGAAATCTCATTTGCATACAGTACTAGTCCCATGATTAGGGGTGGGCATTTTTAAACCGAAACCGAAGTTTTTGTTTTGGTATAATTCAGTTTTCAGTGTTCGGTTCGGTTTTTCGCTTTCAAAAACTGAAATAACCGAATAACCCGTGTACAATACCATTTTTATAGTATTCTTCTTAAAACCACTAAACAATTCACATGTAATAATACATTTATGCATATGTTTAGTATATTCATATGTTTTATTATGCTTATATTGTAATTACATATAAATATTGTGTGGGTTTATCCATATTTTGTGTTGCAATATGAGAATGATTAAATCTAATTTACCTAGTGTTATTCATATTTCGGTTAACCGAAAAATCGAAATAACCAAACCGAAATATTTCGGTTAATTCGGTTCGGTTTTTTATTTTTATCCAAGAAATTTGGTTTCCAGTTTTCAAAAACCGAATTATTTTAAAACCGAAAAAACTGAACCGATTAAACCGAAAAAACCGAATGCCCACCCCTACCCATGATTAGTAGCTAGTACGCACATTTACAACAATTGGAATCACAACCATACAATATATTATGAAAGTGGAAACTATTCATACAAAGTAATCTTACAACTTAGAGTATATATATGTAGCACAGAAGAAGCAAAGTCATGTAGTGTGCCCATCCAACCCGCAGGCAACTAACAAGGCATAATCCCTAGAAAAGATCGCTTCATTAATATTCCTGCATCCTGTGATAAGAAGAAATCTTCGGAGCTTCGCTATCTTTTCCACCTAAAAACAACATAATAAGTAAGGTTGAGTACTTTCGTACTCCGCAAGACTTAAAATGGTATTTGCAAATACATAAATGCAGGCCATGTCAAAGGAAGCTTCTACGGTTAATTTTGCATAAAGTGAATTGAATTTGTAAATCAAGTTATCATTTGCAAACGGAATTTGTAAGAGCAAATTTGATTGATATAAAAGTAAGTAAAGCATAAGTAATAACTCACAATCCTCCATGACGTATCGGATCATCCATTATCAACACGCATCCCAAATCTATAACAATCATCTTCCAACAAATGTATCAAATCCAAACCATTTAGAAAATATCAAAACTTCTAACTAATGCAGACACACCAAGAGTCTCTTGACCACGGGAATAGCTTTTCGAAAAGATTTACACTCTGCAGAAGTGTACAGCTTTACCCACAAATTATGACCTTTTCTTTTTACCGCATGTTTCATGCACCTTTGGCGTATGGCCAAAATGTTCATGACGAAAACCTTTATATTATCTAGGTTAACTTTGCACCAACTCAGTGACGATAACTCATACTATGGTGTAAATGTATGTAAAGTCACTGTATAATAAATGATTAAACATATCCATAGCATGGCGTACACTGTTGTATCGGTAAACGTTTGTTCCATGATCACCTCGGTGTGGATGTCCCTTCAAGCAATCAATCTCTAAAAATCTGTACTACTTAGCCTTCCAATGTGCAAAGTTAAACTAGATAACTTAACTGGTTTAAGGTTGTCCCATAACAACACTTGTGATTGTACAGAAATTCTTGGATATAACGTGCACTTAGTTCGGTCCTTAATCCGACATGGGCGATAATCTCCCCCACACTACATACAAGTCCCTTGCATATCCGTCTATTGTCGATAATCACCCGCGTCAAAACCATAGTTTTATTTTGGAGTTTTAGGAAATTACCATTGATCACATTAATCATTATATCTCAATAATTCCAATGATCAATTTATCCACTTTGTTCATCCTAGATCTAAAGCATAGCTAAGCATGATTAGTAAATCGTATATACCCATGTTGACATTATGTATTGTCTTACCTTATTCTAGGGTTCTCAATTTTCACATATCAATACTTATCAAGGAAGTTTTTATGAGACAACAGATGTATCTACCAATACCACAATATAGCGAATTTACAGAAAATACGCGCATGCATAAATTGATTTAGTAAAACAGAGTGAAGAATAAATACTGGGATCAATATGATCAAAGGGGTGCTTGCCTTGCTTAATTGTTGTTTACTTTGAAGTCGTAGTCACAGTAGGTGTTGTCAATGACGGGACTAATGACGTCGGGTTCTATATGTCGTTCAATGGAAATATAGCAAATGGCAAACTTTAATAAGGGCAAAAAGAAAACAGACAGAAATCCAAATAAAGACTTACTATAGAAAAATAGGCATGGTTTAGGGTTTGGATTTTATGACTTTACATTCTAGCGTTTTAGTCAATTATGTGTGTATATTCATTCATATTGTTAACAGTTTGAGCGATGAATGGTTTCTTTTATAGATTATTTATTCTTATCTTACAAATTCAAGAAGCTAAAATTATGTATTTTATATTTATAATATCAAATTCAAGATGTAAAAATTATTTGGATTAATATAAGTAAACATTAGTTATATGTTTCATAAACTCAACTATACATATATTGTGTTTTTGGAAACATTAACACATAAGGTTATTGCACTAGTAGAATTTTGATGAAAAACAAGTTGTAATAAGAATATTTCTCCAGACTATGGTAGTCCATATCCTAAAGATCATTTCTAGGCTGTTGTTCACAAAATTCTCATTTAGACAAGATATTTTGTGAGTAGTCGAAAGGGTTTAAGTGGTCACAAAGTTGATGTTAAAAGGAATCGGATTTCGTTTTATGTTTGCGACTGCACTATACACGATTACTTATTCATTTTTTTGGCATTAGTAGGGTATGATCCTATAAGTGTTTTGAAACTAGTTTTGCATTATCTTGATTTTATCCGCGACAATTTATAAACATCTGAAAATTAAAGGCTTTTATAAATTGAATTCAAATTAGTTCTTTTTTCCAATTATTATGATCTTGTCTTTAAGAATATGCTAAGATTAGCTCTACCTAATTTGATACTTAATTTAAGAGGTGTTATACATATGTTTTTGATTCTCAAATATATATATATATATATATATATATATATATATATATATATATATATATATATATATATATATATCCTTTACACTAGGTCTCATTCTTATTCATGAAACAATTGAAGCTAAAATTATTTCTTAAGTGTTTTAGCATCCTCAGGTAATTTACTAACATAATAACATTTAGAAATTAATTTCACTCATTTTGTATTTTTTTCGCACAAAGTATACATTCTTGAATATTTAATGCATTGAAAAAACCATTAATAGAAAATGATTCAAACAAATATGAAATTCAAATATTTTTATATATTTGGGTTCCTGGAAGCATGAATATTCCAATAAAATTGGTTTCATTCAATTCTGAGTCTGTTTGCAAAAAATATTTAGCATATATTTAGGTCCTTTCTTTTAAATTTGAATTTCAAATTCATCCAGAGATATTTTTCAAAATATTTTTGTATATTCTGGAAGCACTTGATTTTATATGAATTTAGAAATTTGTTTCATCTTATTTGGATTAAGGATGCGAAAGTTATAAACAAATGAATTTGGCTCGGTTGTGAAAATCCAGTGAAAATAGAAAATACGCCTTCATTACACTGAAAGTGCTTTTCTTTTTCATGGGATTTTCTTTAAACTCAATCGATTGACTAGTGGTCCCACTTGGTCAGTGAGAGGAGGCGGCTGTCTGTGGCATGGAGGCTGACGTGGGGGACCCGCTTGGTGGTGAGAGAAAATAGGGCCGCCGCTAGGGCTTGCCAGCAGCGCAACTCTGTCGATTGTCCGGCGTGGTCGAGGGTAGGGGAAGAAAGAGCTTACCGAGGTGCACTAGATGGAGGGTCTTGTGTCGACCGGTGATGACCGAAGTCATTGCGCCACCGAGCTTGTGCAGCAAAAATGGCGGAAGCTAGTCAGGAGCAAGAACCAAGGGGAATGAGCTTGAATGGGTAACAGATTTTGTATCAGGGAGTTACTTGCATTCTATTTTGTCGGTTAATTTGGCCAGAGGCTTACCGGGGAGTCTTACCAATGATGGCCCGCTAGGAAGAAGAAACACGCCGCGATTGTGAAGTTTCAGATGAGGATTCTTGAATGTTTGTGAGGTCTTTTGATCCTGTTGGCTTGGTGATGCTACGGTTCAAAGCAATTCAGTTATGGTTCAGTGCGTCATCTAAAATCTATTTTGTTCTAAGCTTAAAGCTCTTGCGGCCATGGCAGAAATGGAAGAGATTAGGATGTTTCGGCAAGAGAGAAGTGAATGGAAGGAGAGGGGAAGTGATGTGTGAGCCATTGCGAACATTGGAATACATTTTATAGCCGAAGTTGTCACAAATGTATCCTGCATCGGGTGTGATCTTGCCTAGATAACTTGTGGCATTGCATAGAGAAGGGGATGGGCGGCTTCCGGGAAACACGGCGAAGAGCACCGCATGGCGGAGGCATGGCAAGGTAATGATAGTGCAAGGTGCTTCGGTGGCGTGAAAAGATAGTGCTGACATGAGCTACAGGGAGTTTGAGCTTTGCTTCGAGATGCCAGAGGCCCGAGGAAGATGAAGGAAGGGAGAGGAGACTACGCGTGGGCATGAACAGAAGATTGGCCCCACATGCAAGCGAGGGGAGGGGTGAAGCAAAGCGAAATCAAGAACCGGCTAAGAACAGAACAAGTTTAGTTCATTGAATAAGTTATCTATCATGGCATAAATTTATTGAGAATTTGACAGAGTGATCTTTGGATAATCTTCTTTATTGTGCCAAATTTTTAGCTTGAGATAATTTCTGTAGAATTTATAAAAATTCGACAATGCATTGTGCATAGATTTCAATTTTCTAATTTTAAACTTTCTAGAGAATTATATCTTATCAATAATTTCTAAAACTTTTTTTAAGAGTTTATTATGAATATATTGGTCTCCTATAAAATTTTAGGCTCCATATATTTTATATTTAATTTATTAAAATTCTGACATTGATATTTCTAGATTTTAAGCTTTTCTATTTTTGAATTTTTAAAATTAACAAATTAATTTATTATTTCCTAATATTTTTATTGTGGATATAAATTATCATGTCAGAAGATATTATAAAAAGTTTAGATTTATATCACATAATATCATTTTCATTAAATTCGACATCGATCTTGTTGTTAGTTAAGAATTATTAATTGGCTTTCATTTTATACATTATTGCTCGATATGACTTTTAAATTTCAGAATTGAGATTCTAGTGAGTTATTGAGATTATCCAGAATTTTATGCATTCTATTGGTATAATATTTTATTATTGTTATTTATCTATTACTTAGGATTATATTAAAGGATTTTTCCTTTACAGAAAAAATGAAGAAAATCCAGGAAAAGTCAACAAAAATCCATAAAATTCATAAAAAGCATCAGCAACAATAAGTAAATATTTAAGATTTAATCCCTTATTATATTTTGAGTTTTGCATGTGAAGATAAAATGAAATCATTAAAATAAAAGACTTCTTAAGAAGCAAAAATTCAAGAAAATTTTAGATTAAATGGAATTTCAAAGTGAACTTATATTTCCAATTTATTTTCATATTTTTTTTATTTGAAGTTTTGTTTTGCAGCTCATCCTTTTTTTGAGGTTGGATATTGATATAAGAAATAATATTTTAAATCAAACTCTTGATTCCAATTCGAAATTTTATTCAATTCTATTTTCAAATTTTATTTTTTTTATTTTTCTTATTTTGAAATTTTTCAGGATGTTACATTCGAAAACATGACAAATTCCACTGGTCAAATGAAGCAGATAAAACCTTTAATGACATAAAGACTTATTTGCAAAGCCCGCCCACTCTGGTCTCATCCAACCCTGGAGAACCACCGTTGCTATACCTAGCAACTTCGAACAGTGTGGTCAGCGTTGTGTTAATTGTTGAACGAGATCAAATTCAAAACCTTTTTATTATGTAAACGAAGTATTACATGGACCTAAGGAGTGATATCCTTAGGTTTAGAAATTACTTTATGCTCTATTAATGGCTTTTAGAAAATTGAGGCATTATTTCCAATCATATCGGATTACAATACCATCCTCTTTTGCCTTAGGAAGTATTTACATAACCAAGATGCAACTCGTCAAATTGCTAAGTGGACAGTTGAATTTGGGTCATTTGATATCCATTTTATAGCCCGGACAGCAATAAAATCCCAAATTTTAGTAGACTCATTGTTGAATGGACAAACAGTGAACCCTCTATACAAGAGGATAATGTTGATACTGACCACTTGAAACTATACTTTGAGTTCTCGAGAAATAAAAGGCTGGGGGGCTGGCACAGTATTAGTTACACCTTAAGGCGATCAATTAAAATATGTAATCTAGATACACTTCCTTGCTATCTATAATATAGTAGAGTATGAAAGTCTTTTAGCTGGGCTCCAAGCAGCAAAATTCCTTGGAGTCCATTGGCTACTTGCTGAGGGCGATTCACAATTGGTTGTAAACTAGGTTAGCGAGGACTCACTACTAGGTGACGTGAGGAAACTAGAAAAATAATTTAGTCATTTTGAAGTCTAATATTGAAGGATCGAGATGGCGAAAAGGGGGGGGGTGAGTGGTTACAAACAAAATTTTTCCCACAAAATACTCCAACTAAGACCTCGAAAAGATCGTGCAAAACAAATCGTGAAACACCCGAACAACTTGACAACTCTGTGTACCCCTAGCTTGCATGGATGAGAACCATGGAATATGTGAGGATTTTTAAGTCACAATCCTGGTTGTCAAGTATCTAAAACAAAAGGAATCAATTCAACTCTTGCTTTTAGAAAGGAGATTGAGCCAAATCTCAAAAGTCACTTTCAGAAAAGCAAAAGCAGAATTTCAAAAAACTGTCCTCAATTGGAGCAGGAGGTTGGTGGACTTCTGTTACTCAAGAAATTTTGAGAATTTTTTCCCTATGAGAAAATGAGTCATGAAGCACTCCACCAAATTTCACCTCAAAAATCCTTTCAGAAAAATCAGCAAGAATCAAATAACACAAACAATTAGGAACTTCGAGCAGAAAGTTTAGGGCTCGGTTTTCACCTCATGGCGCCTAAACGGTGCCACCAATGGACTCAAAATTTTTTCCACAGATGGATATAGAGTCCAAAACCTTCTCCAACAAGAATCACTAAAAAATTATTTTTCTATATTTTTATAAAAATCAAATACTGACTGCTATGTGAAGAACAAGTTCTGGAAAGCGTTACAACTTGATAGAAAAGATGATCTCTACTCTATTCTAGGGTGCAAGAGAGATGTAAAAACCATATGAACACACTCAAGACATCCAAGAACAACAACATTTAGAAGGAGAGGAGGCAAATCCAAATTGCAAAAAAGTAAATTGCGAGAAAGTAAATTGCAGGAATTTAAATGCTGAATTTAAATAGTGAATTTAAGATATAACGTAAATGCGTAATGTAAATTCAAATATAAGTGAAAAATATTTGCATTTATGCAAGGAGGAGGTCTACAAAGCCTCACAACAAAGTGGGCAAAGCTTAAAAGAGCACAAAAACCTCTATAACCTTCAAGGGGAGGAGGCTACCCCTCCACCCCTATTTATACTACTCTTGGGCCACCTAACACCCTTGGATGCAGCCCTCAACCCTAGAGAACTCATCTAAGGGATAGGATTCATCGTCATTGGATCTGGATCCAACGTCTATCCTTGCGTCGCATCGCTGCTGCTTGTGCACTGTAACATCCCAAAATTTTAGCTTTTCAATTAATTAATATTATTTTATTGCTAATTATGGATTTTATGATTTTTCTGAATTTATTTGGATTTTCTGAGATTTATTTGAATTCTTTGGAATTAAATACATTATATTTTGGTCAAGAAATAATTATAATAAGAGATTTGCAAAATAAAGTTTTTCTGAAAATATTTTATTTAAGTCAAGATTATCTCAAAATATTTTTGGGAATTTTATGGGAATTTTTAGAGTATTTTTAAGGCCCCAAATAAATCAAAACCTTTATTCGGAATAAATAAAATAGGAAATTTGGGAGATTATGGAATGAATAGTAGTGGGCCGGCCCATACACTGTGCAGGCCGGTCGGAATTAATCAGGATTTTTGCCGACCGTTGGATTTCAACCCAACGGCCTTCATCACGCCAAGCAAATTAGGAAACCCTAAACTACTACTGACCGCCGGATGGAAATCGTGCGGTAGGCGTCATCGTCTTCGATTCGGAGATCGCCGCCTTCCAAAACATCGCCGCCTTCCAAATTTGTGCCGCCAACAAACTTTCCATCCCCGCCGCCGCCGAGTATAAAGCTACCCCGAGCTCTTCCCGATGTTCACCACACCTCGCCGCATACTTTTGCTATTGTGCCACCGCCGGAGAGGCTTCGGAGCACGCACGGGAGCTCGCCGGAGTACGAAGGACATCGCCGAGGTCTTGCGACGGGCTTGTAGTCGCCGTCGGTTACTCTTCCGCCGAGAGGATTGCGGATTCGAGTTCCTCGACTTGCGCCGCGTCGGAGTAGCTGCCTCTTCTTCGCCGGAACTCGCCGGAGCGTCATCGGAGGCGTCGTCTTCCTCGGGTCCGGCCAGTCGCGCCGCCGCCTCGTCCTCACCGCTCGGGAGAAGTCTGAACCGTTTGATTGCCATCGGACGCCTCAGGAGCGGCCACGTCATGCCGGTCGGATCGGGCGGAAAAATCTGATTTTTCCGTATAGAAATAATTCGCTAAAATCGGAATTTCTATTTTGAGGTATTTTCAAGATTTTCAAACTTCAAAACTTCATAACTTTCGATACGAACCCGATTGTGGTGATTCAAGTTCTCAAAATTTATAAAAATGAGATCTATTTAATGGTGATTTTTATTTGAATTTTTGAATTTGTTTGCTCGTTGATTTTGGTTTTTATTTGCTTTCTCTCTCGATTCGCGTGAGACGTTGAATTGTGCGAGGCTTGGAAGGATTTCTCAGCTCAAGAATTATTTTCAGATCAAGACCAAGAACCTAACCAAGGCAAGTTGTGCTTTGATCATGTTGCACCCATAAATTAGATTGCATGCTATTTTGATTTACCTTATCACTTGATATTTGATGTGTATAAATGATTTCAACATAAGTTTGGGATTAGTTACCATACCCTATTGAATTACACCCTACCTTGTTAAATTGTATGCCATGAACCACTTGTCACCCTAGGTTGGTTAATTATAGTTGGTTAATAGAAAATCAACATGGATGGTTAGACCGAATAGATTTGCTTAGCCATGCTACGTCATCACATGTTCATGAATTAGTGGTTAATAATCTTGACTAATGGAATATGGAACGATGATGTTGAATTGATGCTTGATAATCAACGGGTTTGATAATCATTTAGATTGAAGCAAGTGGTAGGGACAAGGGTGTCAGGTGGGCGATGGGCGAGAAAGGGTATGAGTAAGTCTTGCTTCAATCAATCCTAAGGACTTAACCTTGCGAGCCTTTGACTGAGTCTTACTTGCAACCACATGTCGGAATGGGACAGCTTAGTGACTAATTTGCAAATGCTTAACTTAAGTGCTATCTTGGTGGTGTGGGTGGGATTCACGGAGGAAACTCACATGGCGCAAGAGGGGGCCTGTTGTGGTGGTTTAGCCCTTGATGTTGAAACCTTAGCGGGTAGCTTTGGGTTAAGAGGATGCATTGCAAAGGCTTCATACGATCGTTCACTGTGTGGTGCATGGTTGTATCATGTGGGTAAAGTGCATAACCTCTGCAGAGTGTACAATCTATTCGGATAGCCGTGCTCACGGTATTGAGCAATGCTCGAATTACAAATCAAGGGTAGTTAATTAAAACTTGTCAATCGGATGGGATGGCGAGGATGCCATGTGGATAATGGAACTTGAATTAGGATGGAACCTTGGGTTGATTTGCGAACAATGGAATCTATTTACTTGTTATTATTTGTTTTACTGTCTTTTCAATCTACATATTGCTTATGTTTGAAAATGCTGCTTTACTGCTTATGAGCCACTTAGCCATTCCTTTGGAAAAAGCCTTGCATATAGTTATGTTAGACTTGCATTCTGTGCACAACTTGTTGAGTACGTGTTGGTGTACTCACCCTTGCCTACAAAAATCATCAGTGCTGAAGAAGGAGTACCATGAAGGGACGAATGTTTAGGGTGCGAGTCTTGTCAGTTGCCTGTGGTATACTGAGGGGTTATCTACGTCTTCATTCCGCTGCGGTTCAATTTGTTGTTCAGCCTTGTGAGGCATTGCTAAGTAAGTTGACCATAAGGTCATACAACTGCTAATATTTAATATATTATGTCTTTGTCTTATTTACGTTGTGTATGATTATGATATTTACTAATGTTGAGCTTTCTGTGCACTAAGCGTGATCTGGACTAGTGCAATATACACAGAGGGTCCGGATTTGCATATTCGGGTCCCGACAAAAGTGGTATCAGAGCCATACTGACTGTAGGTCTTGCCCCTAGATAGTTGGTCGTCTCTATAGGTCCTTCAAAATTATTTTCTAAATAAAAAGACCCAACCTAGAAGAATATGTGTTCTTGACTTATCTCATTCTTCTACTTCTGTCCTTACCAAAAATTCTTTCTTGTCCCTTGCTGAAGTCTCTTACTCTTACCTCTTCCAAATCGAGTTAAAATCTCATCTGAGTTATCCTGAGTAGAAAACGATATAACACACTTAGGAGATGACATCAAGTACCTGTTGCTACCATCATGATCATAACAGAAGGGATCATCAAGTTTATGGAAGAACGGATCAAAGAAGTGTATCAAGAGCTAGAAGACTCAAGTGCTTCAAGTAGCCAGTTGAGACTCAGGTGTGAGAGTCGCGTTTCCTAAGTAGATAGGAGTGTCGCCCATGTAGACGGTAGTTTTGTGTGTTTAGGTGAATTGGTTCTTCTTAATTGCTGAGTGTGCAGTATGTGTTGCAAAGCTTTTAGGCTTATATAAGCGACCATACCAAGTTATTAATATTGATTGTTTAAGTTATTGGGTTAAACCTATCTTCCCTGAATTAGGATTCTTGCTTCTTACCTATGCTATTATCTCTCTCACCTAACCCCCTTGAGGTAAGCAAACAGATGGTTCAAAATAGTGATAGCTAGTGGAAGCGGAAACTCTAAGGATGAATCAATTTCACAACCCACAATAACGATAGATATGCAGAGTTTCAAAGAGTTTTCGCCAATTAGACCCAGTTGATGCAAGCAAATAATAAAGCAAATACACAACAGGACTAGTCAAGCTAATGTCAGCAAAGCATCTCGCACTATTAGTGATCCCTGTGCTAACTCAAGGTTATTAGAATTCATAAAGACTCGTCCACCAACGTTTTAAGTAAATATTTCGCCTTTAGAAGCCGAGAATTGGCTCGAGACTTTGGAGAGAAACGCTACCCCTGCACCTTGTTCGAAATCTTGACCTTGTTCTAAGAAGTATTGTCAACCCAACAACTTAGAGGATCGTGCGTGCATTCGCTATGGAAAATAGGACAAACCGCTGACGAGCATGCAATCAATTGCTTTAGTTGCAAAGGAAGTCATCCAATTAAAAATAATAATAATAAAAAAAATATATCCTATGAGCAACCTCACAGTACGCACCATACCTATTGACCTTAATCAGGAAACCAGTAAGTGGCTATCACTCACAGTAGGTCTCTTGTATGGTAAAGAAGATCGTTCGCTAGGGGAGGGGTTGCAAGTCAAAAAGTAATAAATCACAAGAAGAGCGCCCCGAGGGCTACAAGCGTCACGAAAGGCCATCATGTTAATCAATATCCACGAGAAAAGACAAGTAATTTCTATAACCATATATATAACGGAAGTTACCTCAGTCCGGTACCTAACGCCAGGAGTAATAAGCAGTAAAGTTGCAAAAGAAATTTGCCAATAAAAGCAATTAAAGAAAAGGCGTCTAGGTAAAAATACTCTTCCAATCATTAAATGCTCAAGAACGAGAATTCACCCTAGACTCTGCTATAATTGCCACAAACCTAAGCATTTTGCTAATAAATACTCTCAAAGGAAAACGATCACATTGGCTCAAGTCAATTTCAACTCCGTCTTGGTGAAGCCCTAGTGCCAATGATAAATCAAGGAAGTCAAGAGCCATGAGTTACTTAGTGCCATGTTGTAACCCTATTAAAAAAATAATAATAGCAATGAATTCCATGTAAAGATCTCATCGTCAAAAGAAATAAATCAGAAAGAGTTGATGCATTGGTATACGGCTTATAGGAATGAAAAGCAAGAATGTAAAATGATAAATGCTCAAGCATAGGGCTATTTTGGGAAGAGTATGTCGATTTAAAACTCTGAACGTATAAAAAAAATGGGTTTTCAAGTGATGACATTTCATGTTAGTCAGCTAATGGATGATAGTGTGGAAATTGCCAATTAGAGGATGCACTAGTTGTTAGAGAATAACCTTGGTATATTTTCCAAAAATTTGTCTAGCATGCCATCATATCAGAAGATCAAGTTCATGAGCGAAATAGTACCTGGTATAGTCCAATAGTGAAAAGACAATGTCAAATGTTTCTAATGAATTAATGGAAAATGGAAAAGCATGACGAAGAATTACTAGGGAGAGTTTTGAGAAAACTTAGTGCGTTATTTGTGGTTAACAAAAAGGAAAATAGAAGATCGAAAAAGTGCAATGAATCATGCTTTAAATAAAGAAAGGATCAAAGAGTCTAGTATCGTAATCCATAGGCATTTCAAGAAGGCTAAGGTAGTAGTCGACATTTGAGTTACGAGGTAATATGTTGATAATAAGCAGTTAACCAGGGTATGTAAAAAAAAATCTAAGAAGTTGAAATTAAAGGTCACCTCACAAGGTTTCATAGTTGTCTTGGAAATAGAACCAAAACCTGAAGATCGTAACATAAGAAGTTCAAAGGTAGATGAAGTACAAAATCAAGTTAAGGAAAGAAGAAGGCATAGCCAAAAAGTAGAATTTTGAGTGATTAGGATACCATAAAGATTTAATCTTGAACCGAGGTGTTGGGATAGCAAGATCCTAAGAAATTGATACTTGAGAAAACTCATAAATCTAAGTATTCAATATACCCAGGAAGTGCCAAAGAGAATCAATATATTAAGGAAAGGTTTTGGTGACCTAAGGTGAAGGGCGAAACTATTGGTTATGATACTCAATGTGAGGTGAATAAAAAAAATATAATAAATAAAAATAATAATAAAGGCAATGCAATAGAGATCTAAAGGTTCGTTGCAAATCATTATAGATTCCTATAGGAGGCAAATCATTAAAAGGATCCCTAGTGTGAATTAGCCATAAGGGATACGAATTCAGAGGAATCGTTAGTGATTAATTGACCAAAGTTACACCTGGTTCATACCACTAAAGACTACTTAATTCAAAAGGTGGTTTGGCGAGATCAGATATGTCGGGATTTAGTAGCTAGCAGAGGTGCCTAAGAAGATTGTGTCCGATAGAGGTATCCAATTTATCTCGAGGGCTTAGAATAAGTTACATGAAGCAATGATAACTCGCTTAAATTTGAGATGCTTATCGCTCAAGCATACCGATAGTCAAACAGAAAGAGTTAATCAGATTCTGGAGGGTATGTTTAGAGGTTGTGCGTTAGCTTACGCCACGTTTTGGGATAAATGTTTGCCATAGGCAGAATTTCCAAATCTATTCTCTAGTTAGCCCTAAATCTGTGAATTCGAGATTCCGTTAAGGGGGGGAGGTTTGTAACATCCCAAAATTTTAGCTTTTCAATTAATTAATATTATTTTATTGCTAATTATGGATTTTATGATTTTTCTGAATTTATTTGGATTTTCTGAGATTTATTTGAATTCTTTGGAATTAAATACATTATATTTTGGTCAAGAAATAATTATAATAAGAGATTTGCAAAATAAAGTTTTTCTGAAAATATTTTATTTAAGTCAAGATTATCTCAAAATATTTTTGGGAATTTTATGGGAATTTTAGAGTATTTTTAAGGCCCCAAATAAATCAAAACCTTTATTCGAATAAATAAAATAGGAAATTTGGGAGATTATGGAATGAATAGTAGTGGGCGCCCATAATCGCAGGCAGGCGGTCGGAATTAATCAGGATTTTTGCCGACCGTTGGATTTCAATCCAACGGCCTTCATCACGCCAAGCAAATTAGGAAACCCTAAACTACTCTCGATCACGGATGGAAATCGTGCGTAAGGCCATCGTCTTCGATTCGGAGATCGCCGCCATCCAAAAACATCGCCGCCTTCCAAATTTGTGCCGCCGCAAACTTTCCATCCCCGCCGCCCCCGCCGAGTATAAAAGCTACCCCTGAGCTCTTCCCGATGTTCACCACACCTCGCCGCATACTTTTGCTATTGTGCCACCGCCGGAGAGGCTTGAAGCACGACGGAGCTCGCCGAGTACGGCGACATCGCCGAGGTCTTGCGACGGGCTTCTAGTCGCCGTCGGTTACTCTTCCGCCGAGAGGATTGCGGATTCGAGTTCCTCGACTTGCGCCGCGTCGGAGTAGCCCTCTTCTTCACGGAACTTCGCGGAAGGCCATCGAGGCGTCGTCTTCCTGTCCGGCCCAAGCGCCATTGCCTCTCGTCCTCACCGCCGGGAGAAGTCTCAACCATTTGATTGCCATCGGACGCCTCAGGAGCGGCCATGTCACGCCGTACGGATCGGGCGGAAAAATCTGATTTTTCCGTATAGAAATAATTCGCTAAAATCGGAATTTCTATTTTCAGGGTATTTTCAAGATTTTCAAACTTCATAACTTTCGCATACGAACCCCGATTGAGGTGATTCAAGTTCTCAAAAATTTATAAAAATGAGATCTATTTAATGGTGATTTTTATTTGAATTTTTGAATTTGTTTGCTCATTGATTTTGGTTTTTATTTGCTTTCTCTCTCTCGATTCGCATAGACGTTGAATTGTGCGAGGCTTCGGAAGGGGATTTCTCAGCTCAAGAATTATTTTCAGATCAAGACCAGGAACCTAACCAAGGCAAGTTGTGCTTTGATCATGTTGCACCCATAAATTAGATTGCATGCTATTTTGATTTACCTTATCACTTGATATTTGATGTGTATAAATGATTTCAACATAAGTTTGGGATTAGTTACCATACCCTATTGAATTACACCCTACCTTGTTAAATTGTATGCCATGAACCACTTGTCACCCTAGGTTGGTTAATTATAGTTGGTTAATAGAAAATCAACATGGATGGTTAGACCGGAATAGATTTACATGTTCATGAATTAGTGGTTAATAATCTTGACTAATGGAATATGGAACGATGATGTTGAATTGATGCTTGATAATCAACTGGGTTTGATAATCATTTAGATTGAAGCAAGTGGTAGGGACAAGGGTGTCAGGGTGGGCCCGATGGGCGAGAAAGGGGTATGAGTAAGTCTTGCTTCAATCAATCCTAAGAACTTAACCTTGCGAGCCTTTGACCTGAGTCTTACTTGTAACCACATGTTTGGAATGGGACAGCTTAGCTGACTAATTTGCAAATGCTTAACTTAAGTGCTATCTTGGTGGTGTGGGTCCGGGTTCACGGAGGAAACTCACATGGCGCAAGAGGGGGGGCCCTGTTGTGGTGGTTTAGCCCTTCAGTGTTGAAACCTTAGCAGGTAGCACTGGGTTAAGAGGATGCATTGTAAAGGCTTCGTTACGATCGTTCACATGTGTGGTGCATGGTTGTATCATGTGGGTAAAGTGCATAACCTCTGCAGAGTGTACAATCTATTCGGATAGCCGTGCTCACGGTATTGAGCAATGCTCGGGAATTACAGTCAAGGGGTAGTTAATTAAAACTTGTCAACTGGATGGGATGGCAGGATGCCATGTGGATAATGGAACTTGAATTAGGATGGAACCTTGGGTTGATTTGCGAACAATGGAATCTATTTACTTGTTATTATTTGTTTTACTGTCTTTTCAATCTACATATTGCTTATGTTTGAAAATGCTGCTTTACTGCTTATGAGCCACTTAGCCATTCCTTTGGAAAAAGCCTTGCATATAGTTATGTTAGACTTGCATTCTGCGCACAACTTGTTGAGTACGTGTTGGTGTACTCACCCTTGCCTACAAAAATCATCAGTGCTGAAGAAGGAGTACCATGAAGGGACGAATGTTTAGGGTGCGAGCCTTGTCAGTTGCCTGTGGTATACTGATGGGTTATCTACGTCTTCATTCCGCTGCGGTTCAATTTGTTGTTCAGCCTTGTGAGGCATTGCTAAGTAAGTTGACCATAAGGTCATACAACTGCTAATATTTAATATATTATGTCTTTGTCTTATTTACGTTGTGTATGATTATGATATTCACTAATGTTGAGCCTGTGTGCACTAGCGTGATCCTGGACTAGTGCAGTATACACAGAGGGTCCGGATTTGCATATTCGGGTCCCGACATGCACCGTCAATCTGTCGCCGATCGGACGCACGCGATGCTGCCACATCATCGAACTGTGTCCCCGCCGGACTCCACCGCCTCCTCATGCTCATTTGCATTTTCCACAACAGCACGGATATCCAGACCCCCTATTTAATGCGCCGTCGCCACCCTTGTGCTCCTAACCTCCCGCCGCACCTCCTGGTCAACACACGCTCGCCGAGACGCCCTAGCCTGCTCACGCGAGCTCACCGTAGTGCCCGAAGCCTTCTGCCGCTCATTTCATCACTGCCATCCCTCTCCGCCATTGCCGAGGTCGCCGGAGTGTTGCCCGCGTCAGTTGCGCCACCTCGTGTTGTCAGAGGAGCCCCGGAGCGCTGTCGCGCGTGTTGTCTTCTGCGCCTCCGGTAAGCCCCGCCGCCGCTCCACAATTTTTCCTCGTGAACTTCCTCAGCCATTTGTTCTCTTGTGAACTGTGTAGATTTTGCCTCGTTCGCTCCGTTCACTTCGCCGTTGTAGTCGTCTGATCTTCATCCAACGCCCTAGATCCCGCCACATCACCGCATCTACAGTAAACAACTCTGTCACTCTCAGCCATTAGATTTCATTTATGCGGTAGATGCATTGTGTTCATTTGCATTAGCTCGGATCTCAGCTGTTAGATCTTAATCCTAGAGTTGCCCTTGCGCCGTGTTGCCTTGTTGCTGTTGGCTGTCAGATCTGCATTGGTCACATCTGATCGTGCCACGTGTTGAGCGCCGGGGTAGTCGCGTCGCAGCTTCGCATTAAGTAGCGCTAGCCGTTCGATTTGCTGTGGAGGGTCACGATGTTGCTGCGCATCACGTTGTTTCAGTCGTCGAATCTTGAGTGTGTGGATCAGATCGCACCGACGCCGCGACCAGTTGCATGCCGCCGCGTGTCAAGTGTGCATCCCGAAGCATCGTGGACCACGTCTACCGTGCGCCTGAGCTGTGCCATGGACTAAGCCCATGCGCCGAGACGCGTGGCAGCCTCTGGTTGCTACGCGTGTTAGTGTGTGATTGGGCCACGTGTCATGCTAACGTCAGTGATAACGTCATAATTAAATTCTAGTAGAAAAATAATTCGGCCAAAAATTAAATTCTTTGCTAACATCATCAGTAGCCAAGCTGACATCATAATAAAGTGGGCAAAAGCTCAAAGGAGCACAAAACCTCTAAAAACTTCAAGAGAAGAAGGCTACCCCTTCCTCTCTATTTATACTACTCTAGGGCCATCTACCACCCTTGGATGAGTCCCTCAACCCTAGAGCACTCATTAAGGGCTAGGATTAACCCACTCACACAGCTATGCTAGGGCTAACCCAAAACCCACACACATAATGGTTTTTTTGCATGGTTTTTAAAGCATACTATCTTGACCCGCTAACCTATCAACTAGACTACGATCCTACGGCCCTCATCGATCTGATCAGTGTCTAGCTAGCATCTCATCCATTCCTTGTCTTCTTAGCTTGCCCGAACTTCGTCTCCAATCATCTTCCGGCGATCTTCGGCCGTTTGGACCTTCGACGCTCCTCGCCTAGTCCCGGTCATCCTTTGTCTCACCATGACCTAGCACAGTTATCCTGCAACCATCAAAAATAAGGAAACCCCATCACATAGCAATGTCCAAAAAGATATGCAATAATCATCACAAAATCATTAATTAAAAATTAAATCAATCACGCTCAGAATGTCAGTGCTATCGGCCCCATGCCGGTAGCACCGCCTATAGTAGATCGGTGCTACCGCCCCTAGGCCGGTAGCACCGCTCTGCTGCAACACCCGAAAACATGTATGTTAGAACAAAAAAGAATAGAAAAAAAAGAAAGAAAAAATAATAGTAATGGCTAATGCTTACTTTTTTACTTCGGCTTTCGCCAAAGCCCTTGCCTGCTGATTCAGCAAATCGAAAATTTCTTCCAAATGCTATAAAAGTGCAAAAAGGCAAATGAATTAAGAGTTTTCTTTCTAAAAAATAAAAATAAAGAGAAAAGATAAATACCTTTACTTGTAAGTTGTCAAAAACTTACTTAAAATCTCTCTAATCAGACTGACTAGAGGAAGAGGTCAGCAGTAAGACTACTAGTCAAAGCGACCAATGTCTTCTCTACAGGCGGGAGTTCCTTGATCTCCCTACTAGCAGAAGCTTCCTCTTCAATAGTGGCGGTCGTCTCAACCACCTCAGTTATTGTCACTAGAGAAAGATCGACCTTCTCTATGGTCGACGGATCTTGACTGACCAGTGGCTCACCCCCAACGGTTGGAGGATTTTCACCTTCAGTGTCGAGTGGGTTTACTTGCCCATTGGTCGAAGCAGCCTCTTCGTTCAGGTCCAAGACATTTTCCTCATTGGTTGTCACTGGGATAGCTAGTGGGTCAACCTTGACACCGACCTTTGCAACCACATCCTGATCCTCAGAAGGACCAGGAGCAGTTGCCTGGGAGCTAAGGGCAAATAACCCAAAATTAAAAAAATTGAAGATAAATACTCAGAATAAAAGGTATACAATTACATACCTGTATTGGAGACCTGGGTCTATCTCCCAAGATAATAGGAGGGTAGAAGCTTCCAGAGTGGAGGTCTTCCTTTGTCTCCTTATGATCAGAGGAACATTGTCCTCCGAATTCTCACTCTTGCCCTGAACAAAGGAGAAAGTCAGAAGATGTTGAATTTAACTGTCTCAATTATGGTTGAACCATTTTTTGGGGCGCACTTATGAAGAAGTCCTCGTCCGCATCCCCACAACGGACGACACCTTCTTACCTTGTGCAGCATCATGAGTGCGCTTAGAGTGCATAGCTTTGGCCAACTCTTGACTAGTGTTGGTTGGGTCAGCACTAATCTCAGCGACGGTAGGAACTGCTACCATCGGAGCAATCCTGGTCTTCATCTTCTTGACTAGAGGGGATGAGGTTGAAACCTCAGAATACTCAATAGGTCTGTTACGACCATGCATCTAATAAGATTTGATTGTCAATTACTAAAGGCAATTTGACCAAAAACACTTGAAAATTACCATGATGCGTTCATTAATGAACTCATCGGACTACCCGATCAGACTGGATGGCTGCTTATCCAAAGCAGTCAGGTCGGACCCGTCAGTAGAGATGCACAACATAGACGCAACTCTCAACCAGGACTCCTTGGTGGTTAGCACTGATCAGAGAAATAAAAAAATTATTATAGTGCTTCAAACAGAACTAAAGAGGCTAGTAATGGAGAGTTTACTTACCTCCAAGTTCATCCTTTATCAAATCCTAGTCGCCCTCTAGCCTCTAGGCGAATCGGCACTGCCTCTTCAGAGGACTAATTTTGTGGAGCAGAAAATCGTAAACAATCTTCTGTCCCATTAGACCTTCATTCACCATTTTTCTAATATTTTTCACAATATCCTTCTCCTCGTCGGTAAGGACCAGTGAGTCCTTCTCCCTCTTCATCTCGGTCTTGTTCCAACTCAGGGCCACTTTCCCGATAAAACGGAGATGGCTCTTCCTGGGAATTTCCAAGTAAAACCACTCTTTTCGGTAATCACGCTAGTATCTTTGGTCACGAGAGGAGGATATTGGGAGGCTATTTTGTCTTGGAGCTTAAAATAAGCACTCCCAAAAATATTGTGGCTTTTGTTATTTTTAGTATATTGGTAAAAGAAGTGAAAATTTTGAACTGGAGGAGGAATCCCCACTAAAGCCTCTCAAAGATGCGAAAAACACTCAAAATGAGGATATAATTGGGAGGTAGATGATGCAACTCTATCTCATAGTGATTGAGCACATCAACAAAAAACTCACTTTCTAGGAAGCGGAATCCTAACCTCACCAGAGCGGCGAACAGCACAAGGCGCCCTTCCTAGGGTACCGACTTTGCAGCCTCTCCGCTAGGATCCCACCGCAGCATTGCGCGAGGTGGAATCAAACCCTAGTCTTCTAATTCCTTGATCCCCCCTTTAGTTAGGATGGACTTGTCCATGGCCATTGCGTTTTGAGAAGAAGAAGAAGAAGATGAAGGCTAGGAGACGCAAAAAGCTTAAGGGAATTCTATGCTTGAAAGCAGTAAGGGCATGAAAAATCCAAACAGATTTACCCCCTTTATATAATCTAATGATCGAATAGTTTCGATACTATTTTGATTTCCATGAAAATGTAAACTATCTTTCAATAAATGGCAACTGACACTAGGCTTGATTTCTTCAAACTCCCTTTTAGACCTTTAGACTTTTCACCTCCTTTCCTTAACCATACTCTCCATCATATTTGATGGGAAAAGATAAACAGATAGAAGATGAAAAGCCTGAAGAACTAAGCGAAGGCTTGAAATCAAATTTTTTTTTCATATTCTCAAAACATCATCTCGAAGAAGTCAAGAGATATTATTCTCAAACTTCTTTTTAGTTGCTTTAATTCCTTGCCTCATTTCCCTAATCATACCTCTCATCTCAATGGATAAGAGAAGAAAGGATGATAGACAAAAAAATTAAAACAACTAGAAGAAAGTTTGAAAGTAATCTTTCATGTGGATGAAACTACTCTCCAGAAATCTAAGAGTTTGAAGTTTGAATCAAATGTAATCCTCAAACCACTTTAGGTGTTTCAACTTTTCATCATCTTTGCTTAAATCATAGCCCTCATCATTGATAAGGAGGGAATAAGTGTGGATGATGAAAAGTTGAAAACATTTAAAGAAAGCTTGAAACCAATTTTTTTATTCAGAAAGGAAATCTTCATCCTCTTTATATACTACACGCATTAAAAATGACGAGGCATCGGTTCAGTTATCAAGAGAATCTCAAGGATCTCCTATATATCAACACCTTATCGGTCAAGTAACGCACTACTACAGACTGCCTCATCCGCGACCCCCCATCACTGCCGGGTAGGTCCGAGCCAGCAGTGATAATATTATCACTGCCGGTTAAAACTTCAATCGGCAGTGATAAGAATAGTATCAATTTCTCGCAGGAATGGAGGTAATATCATTGCCGGTTTGATAGAGAACCGCAGTGATAAGAAGATATCACCGGTTTATATGTAAAACCGTAGTGATTTATTATTGCCGGTTCTATAGTAAAACCGTAGTGATAAGACCATTTTCTTTGGCGGTTTTACTATAGAACCGCAAAGGATATTATCGTTCCCCATTATTAGTTCGACATGTAACATAAGAAACATTGTAATTTATCTCGCATGTAACATATGAAAGCATAATTAGTTAAAAAAGCAGAACATATGAAAGCATAATTAGTTAAAAAGCAGAACATATGAAAGCAAATTTGTAATTTGTGGGATATGTATTAATTAAAATAACATTACAAAACATAATTTGTCCATCATTACATATTTAGTCCTAATTATAATAGTCTAATGGCGCGAAGCCCTATATCCAAAACTCGCCGCTGCCGCCGTCCTCCTCCTCCTCCTCGTCCGGAGCTGCCGCTTGATGTCTTGGCGATGCTCGCCCTCCTTCTCATCCGAATCCGATTCGGTCGCGGAGTTGGTCTTGCCCCAACGCCGATTCCTCGCCATCCGCTGCTGCCGTCCTCCTCCTCCCCTGCCCCCTTTCCTCCTCCTCCGCCTCCACCTCCTCCTCCTCCTTCTTCTCCTCCTCCTTCTCTAGCGACGGAGTGGGGCTTTACCCAACACGTGCACGCTTCTTGGGGGGTGCCATTCTTGCAACAAGAGTGGATTGTGTGGGGGTTGCCATTCATGCAACAATAGTGGCATTATATAGCAATAGTTGGCAGAGGAATGTGAAGCGCAACAAGAGTGGATTGTGAATGGGAAGGGCAACAGTTGGCAGAGGAATGTGAAGCGCAACGGTTGGCGCGGCAGAGGAATGGGCAAGCGCGCGGCAGAGGAAAGGGCATGCGCGACGCGCGGGAGGTGGAACGTTCGAGTATCACTGCCGGTTGATACCTATAACCGGTAGTGATATATTACTGCCGGTTTAACTTACAGCCGGCAGTGATATTTAAAGTTTACTGCCGGTTCGTATATTCAACCGGCAGTGATATGTATTTTCCCGCGCAACGCAATTTTTGGCGCGTAGTATGACCTTATCACTGCCGGTTCTGCGCAGAACCGGCAGTGATAAGGTATTTTCCCGCGTAATATGACCTTATCACTGCCGGTTCTTCGCAGAGCCGGCAGTGATAAGCTATTTATATAGCAAGCTTCACCTGACCGACTCATTTCCCCGGCCGAGCAGAAGAGAGGAGCGCTCTTTGCTCGGGTGTATTTTTCCTGGAGAGGTGCTGCCGAAATTTTGTGTCAGTATTTTGTTTATATTTTTCATCGAATCGACATCTTCTCCTAACCGAAAGCGTAACAAAGAGGAGCTGTATTATCTTGGCGAGTTGTCTTTGAAAAATTGTATTAAAATTTTTCGAGGTTCTTGACTTGATGTATGTTATATTTGTCGAAAAATTTTACTTTACTGAGTGCTATAGACGTTGATAATTGTTGATTGTGCGGTGTGAGCAGTTTATGTCAGTCTCGCTCAAATTAAGATCTAGCTAAATTATTGAATAAATTATAATTCATATTGTAGTGGATGTTTGAGTAATAAAATTGTTAGATGGACAATTATGCATAATTGTAATTAATTTAATTAATGAAGATTTGTTATATGGATTTTTAATAGTACAGATTGCTAGATGATCAATTATAAATAGTGAGAATTGCTAGTTGAATATTTAAATAATGGGAAATGGTAGATGGATTTTGCAATAATGAAAGTTGGAACATAAATAATTATTTAGAAATATATCCTTATATTCAATTATATGCTTGTTTGTTGTAGATTAATTTAATTTAATAGGTAGCGCTACATAACAAAATGAAATGAATAAATCTTCTAAATAATTAACAAATGCTAGATGGATATTTAAATAGTGAAAAAGGTTTGATGTATTATATAGGCAAAATTGCTAGATGTATTTGTAAAACTAATCATTTACAATTATATTGTTATTTGCAATAAATTCATATCCATTTTAGTGATGTAGTGGATGTTTAAGTAAGAAAATTTGCTAGATGGACAATTATGCATAATTGTAATTAATTTAATTAATGAAAAATTGTTATATGGATTTTTAATTGTAAAGATTGCTAGATGATGAATTATAAATAGTGAGAATTGCTAGTTGAATATTTAAATAATGGAAAATGGTAGATGGATTTTGCAATAATGAAAGTTGGAACATAAATAATTATTTAGAAATATATCCTTATATTCAATTATAGGCTTGTTTGTTGTAGACAAATTACAATTATATTGTTATTTGCAGTTATGTGCTTATAATGTGTTTATCGTTTTAATTAATTAGCAATGCATGACTATTGTAAAGAATAAATTATTTTGATATCGTTTGTTCATATTCTGAAATGTAGTTTGATATAATTAACTGTAGATGGACCGAAGGTGGATGTATGACACGGACCGTCATGGTGCGTAGTTCTTTAATGGTGTGACTTGTTTTCGAATCGCATTGCGGCACACAAGTCGAGAAACCCGCGGACTATATGTGTTGTCCATGCGTTGATTGCAAAAATGAGAAGATGTTTTGTAACATAGAGTCGACACGCACACTTGCTTCAAGGGGTTTCAAGGTGGCTATACCGTTGGATCGAGCACGATGAAGATGATATTGTACATGAAGGGCAACACATTGATGAAGATGATATTGTACATGAAGGGCAACACATTGATGGAGATGACGGAGACAACGATATGACAATGGTGGAAGATGCGTTCGTTGATACCCACGAAGATGATCTAGATCAAATCTTTGCGTGATGGGGAGGGGACTTCACGAGTGAAAGGGAGTTTCAAAAGTTCCAACAGTATGGTAGAGGACTCTACAACGCCATTGTACCCGGCCGCAAGGAGGAGCACAGAAAGTCGCATACCGTGCTTTCACTCTCGCAGCTTGAAGGCAAGCAATGGTTGGTCCGATAAGAGCTTTTATGGTGTTATGTCTCTTGGGGACTTGCTTCAGAGGGTAACGTGTTGCCTTCAACTACGCACCGTGCCAAGCAGTTGTCCGCCTGCTGGGACCTGGAAGTACAAAGAATACACGATGTCCAAACGATTGCATATTGTATCGCAATGAGTTTGCGAACATGGATGCTCGTGTTGTTTGCAAAGCAAAGCGGTATAAGGGCAACGACATTTATATCGAGAACGAAGATGTTGGGGTGAGGCGAAGAAGAAGAGGTGTCCCGTAAGGTGGTGTGGTATTTTCCTATAATCCCGTCTCAAGCGATTATTTGCGAACAAAAGGCATGCCCAATTGTTACGATGGCACGCCAAGAGCGTAAGAAGGATGGAATGCTCAGACACCTGCCGATTACGTGCAATGGAGGAACATCGACGTAAAATATAAGAAGCGCTTTGCATATGATGTGAGGAATATAAGGTTGGGTTGAGTACGGATGGGATGAATCCTTTTGGCAACATGAGTAGTCGCCACAAAGACTTGGCGGTGACTTTATGCATCTACAACCTTCCTCCTTGGCTTTGCATGAAGCGAAAGTACATTATGATGCCACTATTGATCCAAGGGTCCAGCAACCCGGCAATGATATCGATGTGTACCTCAAACCATTGGTTGAAGATCTTCTAATATTGTGGACCGATGGTGTATGTGTATGGGATGAGTATAAAAGAGAAAACTTTATCCTACGGGCATTATTGTTTGTAACCATTAATGATTATCCCGCTTGGCAACTGTCGCCGCAGACGACAAAAGGCTTCAACGGATGCGCCCAAAGGTTCGGATGATACTGACTAGCCGGTGGTCAAGAACAAATAAAAATGGCTTACATGCGCATCGTAGGTTCCTCCGTAAGGATCACCCATACCGCAATAATAAGAGAGCTTTTGACGGGACAAAGGAGACCGCCTTAGCTCAAGAATCGATCGGGAAACAGATATTTGCCGCTGTAAAGGACCTTACAATTATTCACGGAAAGGAGCCGAAGACATCTATTCCGACTTCCGGGATAAGGCTCCTTTGTGGAAAAAGAAATCAATATTTTGGATCCTACCTTATTGGCAAGACTGAAGTTCGACACGCAATCGACGCCATGCACATAGAGAAGAACGTGTGATAGCTTGCTTGGTATCTTCTTCGACATACCGCAAAACGAAAGATACACTTCAAGCAAGGATGGACCTCAAGATATGGCGAGGAAGGAGCGCATCACGAAGAAATGGATACTGAGCAAAAGTACCTTCCCGCATCCTCGCTACACTTTGAGCAAGAAAGAGAAAATTAGCGTTTATGAATGCTTGCACGGAATCAAAGTTCCGTCTGGTTACTCGCTAACATAAAGAGACTAGTCTCAATGAAAGACTTAAAGTTAATTGGTATGAAGTCTCACGATTGCCACGTGATGATGACACAGATGCTTCCAATTGCAATTAGGGGTTACGCAGAGAAAGTCCGAGACCCAATTATCAAGTTGTGTTCATTCTTCAACGCGATTTCACGAAGGCCATCGATCCATTAATACTAGACAAGCCGCAGAAGACGTGGTTCACACTGCATGCGTGCTTGAGATGTGTTTCCTCCATCTTTTTTGATATTATGGTCCATCTCATTGTTCACATTGTGAAAGAGATACTGAATTCTTGGTCCCGTATTTCTACATCGGATGTACCCTTCGAGAGATTCATGGGGTTATAAAGAAATATGTTCAGAATCAAATCGTAGGAAGGTCTGCATTGCCG
This sequence comes from Guadua angustifolia, assembly GCA_036346375.1. NCBI lineage: Eukaryota > Viridiplantae > Streptophyta > Magnoliopsida > Poales > Poaceae > Guadua > Guadua angustifolia. Next base: position 63,963,079 of record CM070500.1, read on the forward strand.
ATGGTCGGGGAACCGAGGAGGTCATTGAGTTCTGCGTCGATTATATGGATCTCAAACCGATTGGTGTGCTCAGTATCTCGGCATGAGGGAAGGCTACAGGAAAGGGACACTAGGCGAGAAATCAAGACGTATTTAGCAATCTATTTGCATTTACACAAGCACATTTCGCAGCTTTTGGGACAATCGGTTGTGGTGGCCCCATATGTCGACATGCACAAGAACGTGCTATCCAAAACAAACCTGTGGAGGTCGAGGGTTGGCTCGCGAGAGAGCACAGAGATAATTCGGCGATTGGTTGTGTAGACACATGATGCGTCTGGAGATAGATCGCACTCGCTTGAAATTGTTGGCTCGAGGACCGTCAACTACAATTCGGACATTCCAAGGATACGACATAAATGGTTTTACATTTTATACAAGAGCGCAAGATAAAAAGAGCACCAATCAAAATAGCGGTATCCGTATAGATGCCTATGACAAGAATGGAAATAGGCAAATCTACTACTGATTCATAGAAGAGATTTGGGAGCTTGACTATGGTCCTTTGAAGGTCCCTCTCTTTCGGTGCCAATGGGTCGACTTCCCGTGGCGTGAATATCGACAAGTACGCAGCATCACTACCGTGGACCTCAAACTCGTCGGATCAGAGAAGAACCATTCATACTTGCTAATTTCATTACACAAATCTTCTTGTAATCAATTCGCTAACAAGGAGCGCCACGTGGTTATTCAAGGAAAAAGAAGGATTGTCGGAGTTGAGAATGTTGTCGACGAGGAAGAGTACAACCAATTCGATGAGCTTCCCCTTTGGAGAGGACGTTGACCTAAGTACCATGGAAGACAAAGTGATTTGTTACATACATACGCGCGATCATAACGAAGGTCGAGTCGTAGCTTAGTTGTAGTAATGAAATGTATGCTTTCTTTTGTATGAACGACATGTTTATTTTCTCATATGTAACAATTAATGTAATATATGCAATAATGGAAATTAAGGTTATGCTTTCTTTTGATCAAATTGAAAGTTTTATGCATTTGGATTTTTGTGATTTTGATCTGCACTTGAATTTATTCGAATTTGACAAAGATTTGGTGCAATCACCGTGCAATCCAACTAAGAAAAGTTTCCAAAAATTCTGAAACAAAATCATGGATGTACATCTCATCTTACCCCATCTACATATAAAATTTCATGATCAAATTCGTCCTATATTAAGAGTAATAAAAAAAGACAAATTTTAACAGAATATGGGCAAAGAGCTTATCACTGCCGGTTGTACAATGGACCGGCAGTAGTATTCCACTATCACTGCCGGTTGTACAATGGACCGGCAGTAGTATTCCACTATCACTGCCGGTTGTACAATGGACCGGCAGTAGTATTCCACTATCACTGCCGGTTGTACAATGGCCCGGCAGTAGTATTCCACCACTATAAATAGAAACGCCGCGCCTTCCTCTCATTTACCTTAGCCCTAGCCCGCGCCCTCCTCTCACTTTTACAGCGCCGTCGCCTCTGAGCTCCCTGACGCCGCCGCGCCTCGGACCACCGCCGTCGGTTCACGTCAGAGCTCCCCGCCGCCACCTCGACTCGGGCCGCCGTCGCCTCGCTCGCCTCGGACCGCCGCGTCGCCTCTACTCAGGACAGCCCGCGTCTCCTCCCCACCGTCGCCTTCACCTCCACGCTGTCTCCCCACCGTCTCCCCGCCGTCGCCTCGACCTCCCACTGCCTCCCCGCCGTCGCCTTTGGTAATGCTGCTCTTGCGATGTGCGAATGTGGTTGTGCAGATGTGAATGTGCAGATGTGAATGTGAATGTGAATGTGCATGTGATTGTGAATGTGATTGTATGTGAATGTTTCAGATGTGCATGTGCAGATGCTAAGGGGCCAGTCAATTCATTTGGCTTGGGGACCTAGCATGTGGGTATAGTGTTCAGTGAGGATTTGGGACTGCAATAGACAATTTGTGACAACTAATCTCAGATTTTCAAGGCTCGTTTGTTGCTCTGTGATGAACTAGGGTAAAAGTATGACCGAACAATTATCTCTCTGTTTTAGGCCTTGAACTGTAGACTGTTATTTTACGAATCATATTTTTCGTCAAGACTTGTTATGCTAGCTCTCGTGTTACGATGCTATTAGAGTCTGTCTACCGGTGACACTGTGGTCTTGTGCAGACTTGATTAGTTTGAATCTGAACCGATACTTACTCATTAATTCCTGATTAGTTTGATATTTGCTCAGTTCTGATTAATATATTCTAGTTCCACATGCTATGGAAGTCCCGTGTTTTAGCCGGTTAACAAGGAATTAATTCGATCCGGGTATAATTCTTGTGAGAGATTCTTAATTGTGCATTTAAGGTGGTAAGAGTTCAAGGCCTAATGCATAGAATAAATTGTTAGCCGATTCGTGATTGTAGTAAAGATTCTAATCTTTACTCTAACCCTAAATCTGAGAGCACCATATTCATTTTATTGTCTTTGAGACAAGAGGGTATAATTCATATTATGTATGACTTAACCATGCTTATCGTTGTCTTTTTTATGTCATACATCTTGTTTGTGAATTATATATTCTCATATATATGCTTAAGAGGAATAATGAACAAAGTCTTGCATGCACCATTGTATTGCTACTTGATTCAACAAAATGTCAAGCAAAATTTTCTTCTTATGCATCCGCCCCAAAGATTCTGTTATGGCTAAGATTATTCTCATGTTCTACTAGTGGGATGTAAACATATAGGCATTTCTTTTCTTTTCCTTTTTTCGCAAGGAACATATTGGCATACCTTTATAATGCAATCTGGGTTGCCTCCAAATTGTGGATGATGCATGGAACTTGTAGAGTTCGGCATGACTACATAGGTTTTCACATTCTGTCCTTGGTAGACTTGGCATTTGGCCTTCCATGTCTTGTGAGTTGTGAGCTAGTCCAAATGCTTTGAGTTAGAAACTTAGACTTGGTTCAGAATCTGTTATTAAACTCATATTCATGACTTATTGAAAATTGTGATGTCCAAGCATTGGGGTGGTCTTTGTCATCGGTGATCTTTACATGTATGTGTTCATGGATAGCTACATGCTATGGAAGACTAACAATTATTACTAAGGTAAGGTTGTCACAAATTAGTCTATTACTCGTCCCTTGTGGCGAGGAGGGCCTTTGGGCAACCCGACATCTGAGAACACTCAAAATAAACAAGTTGAGCTTTATGCTAGTTGCCTTGTGAATTCACATCTGCACATGTGTTGTTTTGATCATTTTGCTCTGTGGTTATTTATATTGCAGCCAAAAGTAAACTTCAATTTGGTGCTTTGTATATCTTCTTGAAAGATGTATACATGTGTTGTAAATATTTGTTTTGTGCCACTAATTGTAATAGTAAGTAGTTGTAGTTCATTTAGTTAATAGTTGTGCCACTAATTGTAATAGTAAGCAGTTGTATGAAATTTCAAGATTCATTATATCTGAGAGTTACAAAAGAAAATTCGACAAGTTTATAGAGTTTAAACTTGCTGTAATTTTCTTGTTTGTAACTCTTTATATATAATGAATTTGATCCTACAATTTTATGTGTATGTATATTTTGTTGACCAAAAATGTATGTGTTTAAAAAAATAAGCCCTGCAAGTTCAAGAAGCATGGGTATCACGAAATCGCTTGAAATGGACTTAGGACTTGGTTGTTGTCTTCTTTCGCGTACCCTTGTCTATAGGCTTCCTCCGCTCCTCTTCTTCATTGATCATGGAGTCTTGCGTGTCCAACTTTTCAATGAAAATTTCATGTTCTATGAAGATTATAGAACATGAAATTTTTCATTGGAAAAGTTGGACACGCAGACTCCATGATCAATGAAGAAGAGGAGCGGAGGAAGCCTATAGACAAGTGGTACGCTGAAGAAGACAAAGAACTAAGTCCCAAGTCCATTTCAAGCTTAGCATGTCTCTCATGGCTTCGCTTCTAAAACCGGACGCCTCATGACATCCATGCTTCTTGAACTTGCAGGGCTTATTTTTTAAAATCATTTTAGTGTGGAATATATTCTAAGAATATATGAATTTTTTCATTTCGAGATGTATATGTATCATGTGATTTTTTCTAATGTATAAGTATCATTTTAAAGTTACATGTGCACATGTTTGTAGCATGAGGTCACAACATCACTTATTCCTCTCAACTCTAGCAAATTACCATCGCTTGAATTCACAAGTTTGATGTCATGTAGCAACCATAAATGAATGCAATATAATTAACCCAATAACATTTTGGATTGCTAGGAATGGCCTCGAATCGTGGGACATGTGCGAGGGAGTTCGCCTCGAATGTAGACAAGTAGGAGTGGGTAGCCCAAGTGGCTACTTGAACCTACAGGATATTGATATGGAGCAACCTGACGCCACAGCCATGGACCAAACTGACGCGACTGCCATGGACCAAGCTGACGCCACTGCCATGGACCAAGCTGACGCGACTAACATGGGCGAGGTAAAGTATTAGTACGCCAGATTCCCAAAATATTGTAGGGTCATACGACTAATAACAAGATCCAATTGTAGGCTCAAACGTCTGGTGAACAAAGGCGCAAGCAGTCGTGGTCCAAGCAAGATGCCTAGGCGTTCTCACAACATAGTCCAGCTCTCTAAGTCGGGAACTCGCTATACCAGCGTACACGTTAGCGCCAGACAGACAAACTCATGAGTACTTGTTAGGGATAACGTGCCCATCATCTATAGATCATGGACCGCCGCGAAGGTGATCGATGGGTGGTTCCGATGACCAAGGACTCGCTATGGGGCAAGCTAAAACACGTATTCCATTTCCCCAAGGGTCGAGTTGGTTGCAAAAAACGTGCACTAAGTATCATGTGCACATGCTTTGGAAGAATTGGAAGACTCAAATGAATAAGAACTATGTGAAGAAGAATGTCACGCCAAATTTTAACATCGCTTCCAAAGATAAGGGAATTTTGGAAGGACTTTGTGGAGTCTGAAATTCAAGAAGCCTGCATAAAGGAGTCAAGAACAAGGCTAACACGGATAAGAATATGTACCCTCACACACTAGGCAATCGTGGCTACGTGAAGAAAATACTGCATGGGATAGCCGCGAACAAGAGCTAACCTCAAGGGCGCATACTCTGCGACGGCCGAAGTTCATCGCACGATCAAAGCACCGTTGCTTGGGAGGGGGCTTCATCTCGAAGATGGCGGCTTGAGCCAGGAGCGATAGAGCCCGGAGGTGTCGAGAAAATATCGATGCTCACGTGGAGTCTTCCCAAGGGCTTTTCAAGCCACAAAGGAGAATGATGAGCCGATTTGTTCTGGGTAACAAGGAGCATCTGGGCGCACCGAGGAGTTGGTTTGGTGCCGTGGAAAGAAGGCTTCCCACCGACGATCGTCGCATAAGCGGTCAAAAAGACTAAGAGAAGATGAACGCAAATGTCAATACAACTTGTTTGTGGCAAGAGCGCTAGATGAAGAGAGAGCGGTGGATCAAGTTGTGGAGCAACCGATCTGAAAGCTCTCACCACGATCGCCACTCGATGACCCTCGGAACCTCACCACGGTGTTCTTAAGAGCACAAGGCGTCACAACGATTCGGAGAGCATCGACTCCATTTTCCAAAGGATGACATCACGTAACCGACACCGTGTAAGCTGCATTTGTCCACACATGGCATTACCATCAAGGTGGTGATGGCGGGGCTTGGCCATCGCTCCTCGCGAGTTCTCTGCTGCCGCCCAATACCGCTGGGATTCGCCAGGGTCGAAGTAGACGGTGTAGTCCGACAATATCGCAAAATGGAGGTAGAGATTCCTGGCGAGGACGGAAAAAACAAACTTGGAGAAAACGTGCATGGCTTCCTCGCGTGGTGCAAGAGCTTGATTATGTTCGGCTCGGACGATGAGGCCGACAACGACGACGATGATGATGAGCCGCACTCTCCACACGCAGACCTGTCGCCTACAAAAAGTGCAACTCCTCCGCCGGCACCAGTTAGGAGAAGTCCAACTCCTCCGCCGGCACCAGTTAGGAGAAGTCCAACTCCTCCGCCGGCACCAGCCAGGAAAAGTCCAACTCCTCCACCGGCACCATCCAGAAAAAGTCCAACTCCTCCTCGGCAGACCACCAGAAAAGTCCAACTCCTCAGCCGGCACATAAGAAGAATCGAACATCAGCACCATCTCGGAAGTCCGCATCGTCTTGTACCAAATCTCGGTCATCTGTGAAGGCAAAGACTGACCTAAGAAATTACCGCCGATATGATCAAGAAGAACGCAAAGAGCAAACGAAGGCCGAGGTAACATCTCACTTCCAAAAGGTGCCATCACCCGAGAAGACTAAAGTCGATGCTAATGCGCAGGAGTTTTTCTTGAGTATGGCAAAAGCCAAAGAGACAGGGCGGGCTTCTGAACCTTCGGAAATGTCGGACTACGAGCGCATCTCCAGAAAGCAAAACTTGAAGATGGCTAGTGCTGAGGCGTCGATGTCGCAAGCTCAAAAAGATGCTGCTGAACAACGTCGTAATTACGAGCTAGGTCTAAGCTAGAAGTACATTTTGGGGCAACTGGCTGCCCCCAAAAGATTTAGAGAACCTAACAACAAAATTGCGGCGCTGGCCCATCAAGATACATGCGAAGTGCCAGCAGGGTATGTGGGCGATCCCAGTGAAATACAAAGATTCGGATTTTCACAATGGGGATGGCATGTTTCGTTAGAGTTCTGCGAATTGTATATGTTGTCTGCGCCGGATGCTCGACGCGTCCTTCGGGTCGACCGTGGACTTTGTAAGTCTCTATTTATATTATTGTATATTCTTCTACCGTTCAACTGTATGTCTAACTTCTTTTTTACATATGTAGAATGGAGATACAATTATGTGGAAAAAATAAGGATGAAGATTTTGGATTTCTCGATCCGGGGCTTGTCAACGAGACACTCGTCCGTGATAACCCAAAGTTTGTTGAAGACTATTTATTTAAGACTTTCTACAAGCTGAGAAAGAAAACCTCCGTACTTGTACCCTATAACTTTCAGTACGTATTACCCTACTTCTAATATTGTTTTATTATTTTTGCGTGACACGGTGTGGGACTAATAGGCTATGTTAACATATATGTCTAGTTATCATTGGGTCCTCCTCGTCATCGAGTTAGAAGCTAGCAGGGTTTATGTCTTGGACTCGATGAGAAAAGAACTTCGTGAGTATGAACATAATTTTTGGAAGATGATGAGCAGTAAACTCTATCGTTGCGTTATTGCTCTAGTAATATTTTATTCTATTGTATTTAAGGTTAATTACTATTTAAAATCATTCACAGCAAGCATTCACACGGTATTGCAAGAAAGGTGGTCCGCATCTTCCCTACAGACAACTTTCAAAATAATAACAGACTTTCCATGCATGAGACAGACCGTGGAAATAGTTTATGTGCATACTACGTATGTACAAATTTACATGCAATTGTCACGAAGATCGCGGATATAACGAAGCCATGGTATATAATTACACATTCATGCCTACTTTTCTTTCATTTAACATCTATCATCATTAATTAAATTCTCTTTTCTTCAATAACAAATAGCTCCAAGCCGAGAACCAATCGCCATCGTCGAAAGAAATTTTAGCAATTCAAGAGCATATCGCCGATTCATTGTGAATGTGTCATCGATCCAAAGGGCGAGTTCCACGACAAAAGCCTCGATCCAAAGTGAACGAGATGTACTCACACTACATTTGTGAACAGACTATTGTAAAAAACTAAATATTGTGATGCTTTAATATATTTTAATTATGATGTAACGACGCTTTATATACTATATATTTGAAGGCAACATATCATGTGCACATAGCCTTCCGTGTACACATCGTGCACACCAACTAATAAAAGTCACGAAAACTCTGAAAAAATTTGTAGATGTACTTCATAGATTACTCTACCTATGTATAAAATTGCAGGTTCAAATTCAATACATATGAGGACTTACAAAAAACTCTTTTTTGTAAGTCCTCATATGTATTGAATTTGAACCTGCAATTTTATACATAGGTAGAGTAATCTATGAAGTACATCTACAAATTTTTTCGAATTCTTATTGTCATGCCGGTTCGTCCAGAACCGACAAGTGATATACACGAATCACCGTCGGTTCTTCGTATAAGCCGCAGAGATATACATATATCATCGCGGATTCTAGGTTGAACCGCAGAGATAGTTGAGTATCATCTTTGGGATGCTAGTGTAAACCCGCAGAGATAGTCGAATATCATCGCGGGTTGTATAATGAACCCGCGGTGATATCTATTATCATCGCCGGTTCTCGAGCCAAGACCGATAGCCCCGAGTATCACTGCCGACCAATCACTGCCGGTGCCCATAACCGGCAGTAATAGCGTGGACGAACCGGTAGTGATGACCTATTCTGTAGTAGTGACGGGCGCATAATCCTATATAGTCACAGGGTTTCCATTTAGGCCTCTCTTTTTTAATAATTCTTGGCTATGTGTTGTTAAATGGGCCTATTAAACTTAAACCCATAATACATTGAGACAAAATGTAACATCCCAAAATTTGAGTTTTGGAATGTTTGAAGTTAAAAATAAACCATTTGCCATTTTCTTGAATTAATCAAAACTTAATTTGAATTTTTTAATCAAAAGATTTAATTTAATTAATCAAAAGCTTAATTTTTATGTATTTTTGGAGTTTTTTCTGAATTTATTTGCTATTTATTTGAATTTATTTGCTTTTATTTGAATTTCAGAAGTTTTATTAAATCGAAAAAAGAATTTAATCCCCATTTTCTTTGTGGGCCGAATCTTCCTCCTCAGCCCGTTCCTATTCATTTCGGCCCAACTCCTATTCCTCCTCTCACATTGACTCACTTGCACCGCTTTCGCGTCGTCATTTCGCTTGACCACCAAGATCACGGCGTCCAATCGGTGACACGTGGACGGCCTAGATACAGCTACATCGCCCTGCATCGCACCGTCGAAACGCTAAACCTAGCCACCAGGCTTCGCACGCTGCATGCCGTTGTTTTTAGAGTTCGCACCCGACACGCCACCCTAGGCTATTTAAGTCCCCGAGGTGCCTAGTGTAGCATTCCCCGTCGTGCGCCGCACTTGTCGCCTCTCCTCCCGTCGCCCGAGACCCCTCCGTTGCACTGCATGAGCTTGCTGAAGTTTCACCATCGTCCGAATCCTTTCGCCGCCTTGTTCTCCATCTCTGGTGGGTCTCCATCGCTGCCAGTTGCACGTTTGAACTCACTGCATCGCCCTCTTCTGGATCCACCTTACCCCGCGCCCGATCCATAGCTCGTTCACTGTGCACCGTGTCATCTTCCCTGCATCTGGTAAGTTGCACCGCCACCTCGCCGTCGCTCTCTGTTGGTGAACCGTGGCCGTCCGATCGAGATCGTGCACTCTAGATCTTGCCCGCATCCTTGCCCTCCTGCCGTCCGATCCTGTGCCGCCTCCGGATGCGTGACACGCAGTCAGTCCGCGTCAGCCACCGTGACATCGCTCGCGTGGCCGCCTCGTCAGCCTCCCCATCAGCGTCGCGTCAGCCCTGGAGCTGTTCTGTGAACCTGGTCCACTGTGGACCAGCGCCACCTCGTGGACTCGGTCCAAAGACCATGGGTCCTGCATATTAGCGAATACAGGTTTTTAGATTTATTTTTAATTTAGGAAATTGATTTGCTGATGTCAGCGATTGCACAATAAATCAATTTTTCCATAGAAAAATAAATCAGGAAATTCAAATTTAATTTTTTTCAGCCTTTTTCTCTGAATTTAATCTTTCGGAGGCTCATTCTCGCTCATACGAACTCCGATTGAAGCGATTCAAATTTCTAAATTTTTGTAAAATTGAGCTCTACCTTTTAGAGCCATTTATTTTCAGTTTTGAGCTTGTTTGAGTCTCTATTTGGTATTTATTTAGTTTCATCGCTTTCTTTTTGGTAGACGTGAATCCCGAAGGAGCAAACGGAGACTTTGAAGACCAAGACTCAGCACTAGATCAGCAAGGCAAGTCATAACCTTTGATCATATTGAACCCATGTTTGCTAAAATACTTTGTTTTATATAATTGCATGCTATTTGTGTATCAATCCTTAGTTTTTGGGAATAGCTATTCACCTGGTTGACCTTATGCCACCTTCATCTTTGGAATGCCATGTATCCATTGTTAGCCGCCAGATAGGTCAGTACTAGTTGGACATAATCATAATACCAACAATGGGTTATCGTAGCTATGCTTAGACCTGCTTAGTTGTACGTTGAGATTCATATCACATGTGAACTAATGTTAATCTTGATTTAATGAGATATTGAATCGTGGCCGTTAGCCACTGTTGTAAAATTTGTTTTTCCATGGTGGGGTTTGCCATTGGTATTGGTTGAAAAAAATGTTTTCCTCAGGTAAGTGATCGTGCAGTAAAGAGGGTGCTTTCTAGCACATCGGGATGTGGTTGTCTTACCTGATACAACTTAAGGACTTAATCTTGTGTGCCATTGAATTGGCCCTAACCGTGCAACCACAAGTTTAGTATGGGACAGACCTAGCTGATTAATTTGCAATGTCTAGTCTTGAGTACTACCAATTGTTGGTGTGGGTTCCAGGATGGACGGGTAGATTCACATGGCTTAAGAGAGGGCCCCAAGGGGCGAAACCTTAGAGGGCAGTATCGAGTTTAGACAGTGTATTGTAAAGGCTTTGTCATAATATCTCTGCGACACACCAAAGGAAGTGTGTTAATATCGATTGCACCAAGAGATGTTCATGTCTTGTGGGTAAAACTGTACAACCTTTGCAGAGTGTAAAACTATTCGAATAGCCGTGTCTGCGGTCATGGACAAGCCCAAGGATTTCACACGGGGTATAGAGTGTTTCATGAAAAATGGAATTGTTGGGATGTGAACGGGGAGTTCACTGTTGTTTTGTTTTCTAAAGTTATAATGTTGAATTTAGTGGTTTGATACTAGTTTTGGATGGTGTAGGGTGATGCCTCGCTATTCTGTTCATGTTGTCTACCATTAATTTGCCAGTTATTTATTATCTTTTCATCAATATGCTTTCAATCTATTTACTGTATTTCAATTCAAGTTATTGCTTTCCGCAAATGAACCATATGACTATCCTTTGTTAAGCCTTGTATGAATATTGCATCATTTTCCTACGTCTTGCTAAGTACTTTTTGTACTCACGGCTTTATGCCTTTGTTGATCAGTTGCTGAGGAAGGACCAGGAAATAATGAGTATCAAGAAGAGGAATACTATGAAGACTACGTCGACTAGGAAGGTGTTTCCCCAAACGATTGCCCGTGGCATGTCGAATGGCCCAAGTTATTTTATTTCCACTGCAATAGTTTTATTGTTTCTTAAGCCCATACGGTATTGATGTGTGAACCTTGACCATAAGGTCATTTGCTTTAATTAATGATAATTTGCTTCTTCTTAGTTAATTCGTTGTATGAAATGATATTTCATCTGTGTTGCCACTATGTGCACTAGTGTGATCCTGGACTAGTGTAGTATACACAGAGGGTTTCGGATTTGCAAATCCGGGTCCCGACACAAAAGCCCATCCCAATTCGAATGGTTAGATCTCCAACCAGTTCAGTCAAAGATAGTCAAAATCTAGCTTCACGCTGGTCATTTTCGACCAGTGATATGGCCACCCTGATTTGCAAACTGGTCAGGGGCAAGCGGATTTTCCTGCACAGATCTCTGTGCGGACAATTATCCGATAGAAACACGCAACCAACCAGAGGTTATCACCAGAAAAGGTGCCCTTTGGCTAAAAGACACCATTTGGCAGGAAAGGGTCTCCTGGTTACATGACACCCTTCTGAAATTCAACTACCGCCTCTTCATCAAGAATAAATAGGGGGGTCAACCCACACTGTTGAGGACATCAGCTGCAATCCAGCAATTGACATTCACATTTGAAATTTGTTTTCCATCTTGTAATCTGTGATTAGCACTATGCAATCATGTAGATCATCTTGTAATTAGAATATTCTGTCATAGCCGCTTGGCTAATAAAGAAGCATTCACATTGTCTCTATTTTGATATCTAAGGGGCCTGCATTCATAAATTTTACATAAGCTCGATTAGGAGACCCAAGGTCTTGGACATCGACATTAAGGACTACTCGACGGCGATCCTGGAGAGGAAGAAGTCACCAAACTGGCTGGTGGTGAACAAGGCCACCAATGATCGCCATCGAGGAGCATGGAACCTGAAGAATACACACTTTAAAAATTCTGTTTTTTTAAAGTTCCGTATCCGTATCCTGAAAAACATAGCGTATCCGTATCCTGAAAAACATAGATCCGTATCGTATCTAGCTAGCCCGTATCCAGTTCTGAATCTAAGAAAAAAATATGGGTCAAGGTACTGGAAGAGCAATATCCGCCCGCATTCGACCTATTTTCTCCCCTAGATGGCAAGTCTTTTGTGAAGACGTTTGCAAACTGGGAGGAGCAGGAAAATGAAGAATACACACTTCACCAAGAGACACACGCTCATGAACAAAATGCAAATCGATCTTCACATGCTTAGTGTGCTGATGTTGCACCGGATGGTGGGACATATAAATAGCACTAACATTGTCACTATAGACAATTGTGGTGCGGGAAAGTGGATGATGAAGTTTGGTCAGGAGTTGCCGAAGCTAATAGAATTTAGCCACCACATGAGCCATCGCCCTATACCTGGCTTTAGCGCTCAAGCGTGACACAGTGTGCTGATGTTTTGAGGACTGAGATGAGATTATCTCTAATAAAAACACAAAAGCTAGTGGTGGATTTGCAAAAGTCCAGAACTCCAGATACCCCACCCAAATGAGCATCAGCATAAGCCACAAGATAATGGGAGGGAGATTTGTAAATGCGGAGGCCGAAGTGTTTGGTGTTGTGAACATAACAGAGAATGCATTTAATGAGCTGAAAATGAGGTTCTTTAGGATCATGCATGAAGAGACAAAATTGTTGGACAACATAGGAGAAATCAGGGTGAGTTAAAGTCAAATATTGTAACACACCAACAAATCTATGGTAAAGAGATGGATCGGTGACCACTGTGCCAGAGTGAGTAGATAGTTTGGATTTGGTATCAATTGGTGTCGAATTGGGCTTGCAATTGAGCATGTGGGCACGCTCAAGAATCTCGAAGGCATATTGTTCTTGGGGAAGAAACAGATCGTAGTTGTCCCTGTGAACATTGATACGAAGAAAGTGATGTAGTTCATCGAGATTTGTCATGATAAATTCCTATTTCAGGGATGATATAATAGAGTGCAATAGAGTGGTGGTATTGGTGGTGAGAATTATATCATCAACATAAAGCAAGATGTATGTGGTAGAGGTGACATGGCGATAAATAAAGAGAGATGAATCAGCCTTAGAGGCAACAAACCCCAGAGAAAAAAGAAATGTGATGAACCATGAAAACCAAGTGTGAGGAGCCTGTGTTAAGCTATAGAGAGACTTGCACAATTTACAAACATGAGAGGGATCGACAAAACCAAAGGGTTGATGACAATAGATAGTTTCTTGGAGATTACCATGAAGGAATGCATTTTTGACATCAAATTGGTGAATGGGCCATGAATTGGAGTTGTCGTGGAGGTGTGTTGGGCAACTGGGACTAGCGGTAGAAAAGGAGTAGGATGTGCAATGGCCTATGAATTTGGGGGAGATGCTCTAGGAGAGGAAGCAAAAGGAAAACCAGATTCATTAAAGATGACATGTATAGAAATAATGGCTCTACGAGTAAATAAATCTAAGCAGTAGTAACCTTTATGTTCAAGTGGATAACCAAGAAATACACATGGTGTAGAGTGAGAGAGTTTATGTGGGAAGTAGTAGCTAAGGTGGGATAGCATAAGCAAGCAAAAATGTGTAAGTGTTCATAAGAAGGAATATGGCCAAAAAGAATAAAGTATAGGGAATGGAACTTGTCGGTGCATTTCGCTGGACAGGACCCTGTCAACGGACGGGGTTTCTCCCTAGGATGGAGATTAAGGTTTGGTAGAGGGCGTCTTCGCGGTGTATCCAGGTTCAGGCCCCTATCTGGGTAACGGCCTTTCGTCCTGCTAGATCTCTCATTGATGTGTATCAAGCTGGTTACAATGCTCTTTTTTGTTGTTCCTTGACTAGGGCTTTTTTCTGATCCCCCTCTCCATGCACCAGAGCTCCCTTATATAGACTGGGCTGGCTCGGGCAGGTGAGGGGGTGACATCATGCTGATCTATGAGTCATTTATTACACCCATCACTGTGGTCTTGTCACACTGAACCACGACTCATTTATTACACCCATCCCTGTAGCCCTGTCCTTCAAACCCCATTTAATGTCGCTGCGTGGCTTCGCCCGGTCCGCTCGGGATATAACATTCCTGCGACGGGTTAGGTGTGAGGCATCATAGGAATGGGCCATCGTCGTGTCGCCAGTAGAACTCCTGGCAATCAATGGCCCTATCACAGCATGTCAGGCTCTGACACAGTGTGTCAGGGGAAGGAGACTTCGTGGCGAAGCCTCCCTCTCATTCCTTTGGTCGCCTGCATGGCCTGGCCGCCACGGGGGCCGACGCCCGGTGGGAAGGGCTTAATCGCCCGCCTGCCCGCCAGGACACCACGTGGGCCGACGCCCGCGAAAGTGGCTCGATCGTCGACCTTTCGCCAAAGCCGCCACGGAGGCTAACGCTGGCGAATAGGGCTCGATCGCCGACGCCGCCGCCAAAGCCGCCAAGGAGGCCGACGCCCGGCGAAACTGGCTCGATCGACGCTCGCCGCCAAAGCCGCCAAGGAGGCCGACGCCCGTAGCGAAGTGGCTCGATCGCGCTTGCCGCCAAAGCCGCCACGTGGTCGACACCGACGAGTGGGGCTCGATTCGCCGCCGCCAAAGCCGCTAAGGAGGCCGACGCCGACGAAGCGTGGCTCGACGCCACCAGACGCCAAAGCCGCCACCGCGGTCTTCTTGCCCGGCGAGTGGGGCCTGATTCGCCCGCCTGCTCGCTAGGTTGCCACGTGGTCTTTACTTATCTGCAGCGGAGAGGGTACCCTGGCGTAAAGTACGCCGACAGAACTGAAATGTTTTTGATGGGTGATGATTGATTAAATATGTGGTTGTATGGAGAGTATCAGTGGTTGTACGGATCATACGTTCAGCTTTACCATTTTGTTACGATGTGTGAGGACTAGAGAGACGGTAAGCAATGCCATGCTAAGAAAAAAAGGCACGAAGTGAGGATGTGAGAAATTCACCACCATTATCACATTGCACACATTGAATAGTAAGACGGAACTGGTTTGACACAAAGGTAGAGAAACATTGAATGATAAGAGAAACATCCGATTTATGTCATAATGGAAAAGTCCAGCAATAATGAGAAAAGTCATCAAGCATGACAAGATAGTATTTAGGGCATGTACAATGGTTCAGACGGCTGCCGTCTGCAAGAGCTTTGAAGATCGCACACAGACAGCAGAAGAGACACCTCATACAGTGGCTTGTCTATTAGGCTGTCTGTGTACTATTTATTTCATGCAAAGTCTTTATTGCTCCATGGTGATGAAATATACATATGATCTTTGTAGCCATTTTGTTGCTTGTTTAAGAGAATACATGGTGGGTACTCAAATAATGCACATGAATTTCTTATAAGAGCATAAATATAATATATATTTATACCACAATGCACAATGAAAATTTGAAGGATTCAAATATTTGCACCACTGGAGAACACTGAAATAAATAAAAACTTATAAAGAATTGCACGAAATGAAATACAAGATTAAGAACATAATGGAGGATTCGATGTTCAGCTATGTATGGTCAAACTTGAAAATTTTCTTTTGTTCCTAAAGATACATGTTAAGAAATGAAGTGCCAACTCTCTATAATAGGCCTTTTGTTGTTTGGTCGACGTGAGATGTACAAGAAAAGTGGAATCAAAATGTAAACAGGAAGATCATACTCCCATGTCACTTACGTTGGAAACTTTCAGCGATGTGTGGACGCTTTCTACTGTGGAAGTGCAAAATCAAGATTTCCTTGTAGCTCCATATTACGAAAGCAGCCAATGGCCTTACAGGATCTCGGGAGGTGGACCAAAGATATCACTCCCGGTGAGCTCCTTGCTCTTGGCTTCGTAAAGTCGCTTATTGATTTTAGCTTCAAGATCACTCTCAAAGGTACCACAAAGCTTCACGCTTAGCCACCTCAAGCAATGAGGATGGCTTCTTTGGAGAAACACTTCCATCAAGACTAAATGAGATCGACTTATTTCGATTAGCTTTGTTGTCATGAAAAGGTTCATCGGTGAATTATATGTTGAAAGAAATCAAAGATTGAGCTTTGGATTAATCAAACCAAAAGAAAAAAAAATTCTCTTGAGAGACATTAATGTGCTGTTTGGTTGGCTGCATTTGGAGAGAACTGGCTCTGTAGATGCAAAACTCCACTGTTTGGTTGGCTTCTCAGGTATCTGGGCCAGCTCAGAGATGCAAGATCGCCTCGAGCTAGGCCCCATGAAACGAATTTTAGGCGTTCTGGCGGGCTGCCCCACAGATGCAACATTTCGCGAAGCCATCTCTTCGCATTCGCACGGAAGGGTTCTCCCCCACGCCTCCACATCTCGCCCAGCCGCCTCCTCTCGCACGGAAGGGTTCTCCCCCACGCCTCCACACCCGATTCTCCCCCCACGCCGCCTCCTCTCGCACGGCTCTCCCCCACGCCTCCGCTCGTCTCCGACTGCCGGCTCTTCTCCGATCCGCGAATCGGCGGCGCCCTCCAGCGGCTCCAGGCGACCGGCGGCGCCTGGGCTGCTCCAGCGACGGCGATAGCCTCCCGCGGGTTCCAGGCGGTGGCGCTACGGGCTCCAGACGGCGGTCTCCAGCCGGCATCGACTCGCGGGATCCAGGCGACGGCGGCGACTCGCGTCTCCCGGCGGCGGCTGTGACTTTCGATCAGGAGGGAGAGCTTCTCCCAATGAGCCGGCGTCCCTCGAGTGAATACGAAGGCATATATGGAGCTAAGAAAATTGGTTTGTTTTTGTTGCTAGAAAGCAGTTCAAGTGTTTGTCTAATGATAGTGCTAGCGAGCTAAATGACTTGCAGGAGAGGAATTTGCTCTGATTACATGTTGGCACCATCATCTGAACAGATGGCGCTACTAGGCTTTAAATATTTAAATGTGCATATCTCATTTGATTAACATGCCACTCTTTGTTAAGCAGCATGAGTTGTTGAATATACTCTATTCATTTCCAACTATGTGATGCTGTGCACCTAATTGGAATAGCAACTCAGTTCGGAACTTGGATGTGATGTGCATTTTGTTTTGTCTGTGTTGAGTTTGTATGTATTCAGGGTCACTGGTAAAATGGTTTAGTATGTATTCAGCTTTATGCGTGTTAATTTTGTCGTGAATCAAGCATTTTGTTTGGTAAAATGGTTTAGTATGGATTCTATGTATTCAGTTTGTCTGTGTTAATTTTGTATGTACTATTTCCCTCCTGTTGTCGTCGAAATATTTGACCAGTGGATTCTGTTAGTTCAGCAAATTAAACGCTAATGAGCAAAATGAGAGCAAATCAATAGAACTGTCTTGCAATCAACCAAACACCATCTCTTCTCAGCCTGCACCAGCTCATGCAATCAACCAAACAACATCTCCTTGCATCCACTCAGCCTGGATCCCACCAGCTTGCCTCCACTCATACAGCCTGGCTGAGTTGAGAAGGCAACCAAACAGCCCATAAGGGTTACAAACGTAAACCATAATAAAATATTCTTGCAAATGTGCTTCTTTTCAAGTCTCAAATCAAATAGCGCTTTTTCTTAATGAGAAAAAGTATGAGGTGTGTATTGACTTAGAACTCGTCCATCAACACACACTACAATGTTAATACCACGAAGCCACCCTTTGTAATACCAAGTGACGACATACTCAAAGCAAAAAGCGGGACCCGACATGTTTCTAAACAGGAAAATATACGAACATCCTCACGAAGTTTTGTTAGCAGGATTTGAAGCCTCTGAATCACCATTTTCACTCCCTTCAGCAAATATCCCACTCCCAGTCATTTCTTTCAACTTCGAACCCGAGCAAAATTTCCTTTCACTATAATAAATCAACAAGGCTTCAATGTATTCTGCCTTCAAATAAGTATGGCATATGAATAAAAGAAACTTGACTGATTTTGTTATCACTAAAAGCAAATGAGTTGCCTATCGACTTATTTATGTTAAATAAACCAATGAAACCGAAATAAGATGGATGTCATGCATCAACATACCACTAAGCGCGGACTTTTGTCCTATCGACAAGAATATCACCACATTAGAAAATGCATATCCTCAACAATTTCAACTGGAATTATCTCAGAAGAAACCCAACTACTGACTTTATCATGCAAGCCTAGGTAATTTCAAGCGAGCCTTCAACCCATGCAAAAGATTGCTTTCAAAAGCAAGAGTGAAGGTAGATAAACTAGAACATCTATTATGATTTGGCTACCAAGGGAAATAATCCATCACCAAATTCTGGAAAACTAATTTTCACGCTTCATACACATAAAAGAGTTCATACCATATGAGGCTCATCGTACTCATCAAAATTGCACAATAGTGAGTTTTTGAACAATTACCATAAGCAATAAAATAGAAAACAGACAATGACACAACCACAATTGCAAGTCAAGACGCGATCGGGCACCACATGACTCAACTTATTCACTAATTTTTGGTCTATTTGTGGCATCCACGGCGAAATATCCAAATTTTGAATCGACATTTTCCGCTTGCATCACCCCAAATCACTTTCAGCATCACTACCAATTAACAGTCTTTGCTAAAACTTGGACTCTAGCACCACCCACAATCCAAGATTAATACCACAAATTTGGACAAGAGCGAATTGCATGTTTGCTTTGTACACTGGCGACAGTCGACCGACATGAACCCACCGCTAGCTGCAAGCGACTACTCTCCAAAGAACCAACCATGAGGAGTCGCATGCATTAAAATTTTCACCGCCACTTCTCGCAAAAACCGAGTAGCCCAACCGGTAGTCAGAATTTGAAACATCGATTGGCCAAACCATACATCCAAACAGAGCACGACATACATTGCTAGATCAGATTTAGTTGACCAAATCGAAACAGCGGAACGAAATCACAGATCGAGCAAATCGACGAAATGCGGCACAGGAGGACCCAGATCTCACCTCTTGCTCGGATCCTCGACCATTGCTCGCTCACCGTGGCTTGAACATCCGGCGTGATCCCACCAACCGGCTGGTCCAACAATGAAGAAGAAAAGCAGAGAAACACACAGCACCCAAAGTCACCGCATCACACGTAAAAACAATGAGCCAATTACACATGCAAAGAAAGCGGCAGCTGACGCTGCTGCTAATTTGAGGTCGGGCAGGAGGAGGCGGCCATGAGGCGGGCGCGCGCGGGCCCGTTGACCACGCACGCTGGGGAATTTGTTCCCGCGCCGCACCAGATCGCCCGTGGTCGCAGATGACTCGGAACGCCCGATACAATGGTGGCTTTGCCGTCGACAAAATCTAGGAGCACGAGCTAGAGCTTTCGTCTCAACTGCATTCTCCTCTTCATTTACTTGCGTCCACGTAGGATCCAAATGGTGAGCTGGCAGCATATAGACGGCTTAATTAATGCCGCTGTACATGCCCTTATAACCAGTGAAGCTAGGTACTGGAGAGGTCCAAACATCACAGTGGAGTATATTTGAAAAGGCATGGAAATAAAAGAACGTGAGGTAGAGAAAGAAAGCTGTGGCTACTTCCCTAATTGGTAAGCCTCACAAACTAAAGAAGGGGCAGGAATTTTATTGCAAGAAGGTGGAAAATGTTTGGATTAAATGGAAAGAGATGCATGGCCAAGATGACCAATCCATCGATGCCAAAGTTCCGATGAGGTTGGCGTTGCAGGCAGAGCAGAGAGAGGAACTAAGCTGTAGAAAGGATATAATTCCCCTATGCTATTGGACCTCATGATGAGCTGCTTGCTGTCTAGATCCTTGACAGAAAAACCATATAGGTCAAATTCCACAGAACAAGAGTTATCTTAAGTAAATTGCCACAAAGAGATAATATTTTTAACTATGTTGGGAGAAACTAGAACATGCTTAAGATGGAACGGAGTGTGTTGAGTTTCAAGGGAGGTGGAGCCAATGCTAACAACAGATAAGAGAGGCCCATTACCGACAATAATATGAGAAGATAAATGCTGTGATGGAGAAGAGTAAATGGTTTAGAGATTACCACTTTTGTCGGTGTGAGAAGAGACACTGCTATCCATATACCAGTCATCGCTTGGTGGCTGCATGGCGATGTTGCTGAGCGTGGCATTCATTAGTGCAGATTGGTCCAGCTGAACAGTGAGGGAGGAGTCATGCTAGTGCCTATGCCATGTTGGGAGGGCAGCACTGGATAATCATGAGTAGATGTGCCTAGTTGAGGCTTGAGAACACCAGCAGCATTGGGTGCCTTGGGTGCAAGCCATGGTACGCGCCATTGCCACATGTTCAGCTAGTGACACTACTACAGAATGATATAACACTATCTCTTCATCTGGGTTAGTTCTCAACTTTTTAGGAAAAAAATGATAGTGGTATATGATACGGCGTGGGTCAGAAATGTGGTGTAAAACATCACTATTAGTCTGACCTTAGAACCGATAGTATTGATTTAGTCATCACGAACGGTTCTAAGGTTAGAACCAATCGAGATAGTAAATGCATCCTCACACTTTACCCCTCGGCTTCTCTTCTCGCGCTTGACGTTTCGGCTCCTCCTCCCTATCCATTCAAATACCAAAAGACGAGGCATCCACCTTGTTCTTGATCTCTTGACTTTCCCTCAATTTTATAAAAAAGGAGTTTACTCCTCTACGCCCTCATGCCCCTCCACCTCCCCTCAGTTTGTGATAGCAGAGTAACAATTCTCAGTTTTTATGTTTACTTGATTAGAACAATTGACATCTTCTAATATATGTACATGTGGTGGATCATTTTAGCTTTCTGTTAACTTGTTGTTTTGACTATTATCTTCAATACCTTGCTTTGTCTTTTGTTTCTGTTATCTTCTTGTAGTTGGCCAACACTGTTGCTAGCTATTGTTGGATTTTTCAAGTGTAGTTCAATAAGCTACCCTGATGTTTGATTCATTCATATATACATATTGTTCCAAGATAATCAATTGTTTAGGTTTATGTTAACTATCAAGTATTAAGAATCATCAATTACAAACATATGTGGTAAGGTTATCATAAATTAGTCTACGACCTTGTTCCTAGTGACGAGGAGATTTTTAATTAAGACAACCCAACATATGAGAACACCTTATTTATATTTGTCAAGTATCATGTTTCGGTATCCTTGATTGACTTGAGCAACTTGCTAGCTAATATCCTATATAGTATGTGTATTGGCAGTTAACATCTTGACATGTCATAATTGGCTTTGAACTGGATGATTATCTTCTATTAATACTAGAGAGTCGACATAATAATTATGAATTATTTTATACTTTTGATTATATCTCAGTGACTGCAAATTGCACACATATATAAAATGGAGCCTACAAACGAGGTAGACGACATGAAAAAGCTATTAGATGTTAAAGAAAAACTCATGGAGGAGATAGAACAATTGAAGTGAATGTTTGAGTTAACAGAAAAGATTTATGAGATGAAACAAAAACTGAAAATCATAGATGATAGATCACAAGATATTAAATCTCTTAATAAGGTACTCATCAATAAGGAGCGCTGGGTGAATGCAGAGTTAGAGAAGACAAAGCTGAGCTTATAGAGGTAATATAAAGGTACTGATAATATACTAAGATAACCTATTTTCAGAACAAAATGATCGCTTTTGTAGGGCTTAAGCGATATGACTAAAAGCTAATCAGCTATTGCTATCAAACAAATATGCACTATGTCAGAGCTGTGGAACTACAAGGAAAACCGAAAAGCCCCTATTGCGAAAGCTATGGCACATATGATGGTAGACATGGAAAAGCCCTAAGGTCTCATTGTCTCGATCTATCAAATAATGTTGTTTCTCAATGTATGCTTGTTAATATTTTAATTAGTTTATTATATCCTTGTAACATAATATGAAATACTTCAGACCAAAGTTGGCTACAAAATGATACAGAAGACTGCTCTTGAGCCAAAAAATTCTGCAAGGTAAAGGGTGCTAGAAGATTGTGCCACTGAGTTCTGCATTGAGTATGTATCCTGACGAAAGTTACCTTACATGATTGTACTACTAATTTATGCATTAAGTATGTATCTTGAGGAGAGTTACATTAGGGGATTGTGCTCCTGATTTCTGCATTGAGTATGTATCCATAAATTAACATTATCAATAGTTATGTAAATGTGAATATACTGTGAATTTATCAATATGTGAGTATAATATAAATGTGAATACATTGTGAATTTGTCAGTTGTGCATATACTATCATCTGTGAATATATTGTGAATTTGTTAATCTGTGAGTATACAGTGAATTTGTCAATTATGCATAACTGTCAATCTGTGAATATACTGTGAATTTGTCAATATATGAGTATACAGTGATTGTGAATATACCGTTGTCGGCGTATTTCACCTGACAAGATCCCGTCAATGAATAGAGTTGGCTACTCCCTAGACGGAAGGTATGGTTCGGTAGAGGGCATCTTCGTGGCTAGGAATCGTAATGTCTCTCGCGATGGATCCCGGAATTAACAAGGCGGTGGACACCATGATTTACCCAGGTTTAGGCCCCTAGTGTGGGTAATAGCCCTACGTCCTGCTGGTTCTTTGTTGAGGAAATGTGGAAGTGTTTACAGGGGTTCTCTTCTATGTTTGAGCCACTCTCAGTCACGACCAACCTTCTCCTTTTTCGACCCCCCCCCCTCATGCACCCAGGAGCTCTTATATAGATGAGCCGCCCTGGGCAGGGGAGAAGGTAACGCTATACTTATCTATAGCACATTAATTACAGCCATCATTACAACTTCCACGTCGACCCACGACTCATTTATTACTCGCACCTCCGTGGCCTTGTCCTCCAAACCCCATTTAATGTCGGTGAGAGGCCTCGCCCAGTCCGCCAGGGACACGACGCCCCTGCGACGGGTTTGGTAAGAGGTGTTAGAGGGGCGTGCCGTCGACGTGTCAATAACAGTATCCTTCATAATTAATGATCCTGACACGAGGTGCCAAGGGAGGGAAACTTCGAGACGAAGCTTTTCTCTCATTCTTTTGGTTGCCTCCGTGGCCTGACGATGGGGGCCCAGACGCCCGCCCACTCGTCAAGCCGCCTCAAAAGCCAACGCCCGCGTGGGCTGCTTGCCTAGCGATAGGGCGTGATCGCCCGACTGCTCGCTAGGGGGCCATGTGGGCTCCACGCCCGGTGGGCAGGGCGTGATCACCGGCCACCGCCGGCATCACGTAAACCGCTTCGCCCGAAAGCAGACGTGATCGCCCATTGCCGCCGGGGCCATCGCGAACTCCTCGCCAATGGGCGGCGTGATCGCCCGGCTGCCCACCGTGGCGCCGCAGAAACCACTCGCCCGATGAGTAGGGCGTGATCGCCACCGCCGCCAGGCCATGCGGGCTCCTCGCTTGGCGGGCAGGACTAACAATTTGCGCCTCTTCTTCTCTGGTACTCTTTACTCTTCGCCTCTTCAGCTCCCTTCAATGGCGCAGTCTCTTCACAGACACGGGGGCGCCTTGGTTTTCCATGCCCACATTTATTCGAGAACTGCTCGGCTTCTGCGTCTTAAGCATATAAGAGTGGTACGGATGCGGGAACTAGAGTAACCATTCGCTTCACAAACCTTCTACTGCTCCACAACACTCAGCCTCCTTTTCTTTCAAATCTCCGATGGGTTTTTCTCACTCTTCTTCTTCTGGTGACGAAGCTCCGCCGCTGTCCTTCTCCGCAGAAAAGCTGGCATTTGGTTCCGGGGGAGGTGGACCACCGGCGCCTACGGACGAGGAGGTCTACCTCGTAGAGCTTTGGGCCGACTTTGAGCTCGCCATGGCCGAATGGGCTGAGCTAAACGCCGCCGCCGCTATCGACGCGCTAATTGATGCCATCCCGAAGCTCATCGAGGCGAGGGATGCCCTTATTGAGGCGGTTCGGCGCGCACGTGGCGCTTATATTTGAACGCCACCTCGGGCCTCCTTAGTGAGCTTGGATGCTTGATCGCACTATGTCGTTTTGATTTCTTCGGGTTAGGTCAATGCCTTAGCATTCCTTAGCTTTCATAGCGCAAACAATGATTATATATATAAATCATGCGTGGTATAAACAAATAGAGCCCTAAGTCTTTACACACGATTGTCACTAGCTTCTGCCCCTTCGGAACTTTTATCCTTATGATCTCTTGGAGCTTAACCGCAGCGTCACGTGGCAAAGTAGCAGGTTCTCAGCGGTGGTATAGGGCTTGTGGTGCTCGCGGAGACAACCAGTCGGTGCTTCGTGGAGCTGAACCGAGGTGTACGGGCCGCGTTTGAGTCGACCATGCCACACTCGACCCCCTGATCGCCCGGCTCTGCACGACGCGAACGCTGGGCGTCTCCTTTTATCAACAAGGAGCCGTTAGGTTCTCAACGCTAGCGACAATCGCGCGTAACTCGATCCAACGGGGTGCAGACGCAAAAAATAATGAGTCGATAATGCCAAATGCAAACAACTTTTCTGATTATAGGCCACTGGGCAACCAGCCCTCGGCATAGCCACATGGAGATTTCAAGACGGCACAGCCGCCTCCGCAGCGAGCCGTCACTGCACTGGCTGAGCCACCGCTGCTCAAGTGTGAACCCGCCATCACCAGATGCAAAGTCCTTTCGGACAAAAGGCCGAAATCCGCCGAAGAGATAGCTGGACGAGCTAACCACTAGCCCCCTACTTGGCGCGCCCCTGTCGGCGTATTTCACTTGACAAGATCCCGTCAATGAACAGAGTTGGCTACTCCCTAGACGGAAGGTATGGTTCGGTAGAGGGCATCTTCGTGGTTGGGAATCCTAATGTCTCTCGCGATGGATCACGGAATTAACAAGGTGGTGGAAACCATGATTTACCCAGGTTTAGGCCCCTAGTGTGGGTAATAGCCCTACGTCCTGCTGGTTCTTTGTTGAGGAAATGTGGAAGTGTTTACAGGGGTTCTCTTCTATGTCTGAGCCACTCTCAGTCACGACCAACCTTCTCCTTTTTCGACCCCCCCTCATGCACCCAGGAGCTCTTATATAGATGAGCCGCCCTGGGCAGGGGAGAAGGTAACGCTATACTTATCTATAGCACATTAATTACAGCCATCATTACAACTTCCACGTCGACCCACGACTCATTTATTACTCGCGCCTCTGTGGTCTCGTCCTCCAAAGCCCATTTAATGTTTGGTAAGAGGTGTTAGAGGGGCGTGCCGTCAACGTGTCAATAACAGTATCCTTCATAATTAATGATCCTGACACGAGGTGCCAGGGGAGGGAAACTTCGAGACGAAGCCTTTCTCTCATTCTTTTGGTTGCCTCCGTGGCCTGACGAGGGGGGCACAGATGCCCGCCCACTCATCAAGCCACCTCAAAAGCCAACGCCCGCGCGGGCCGCTCGCCTGACGAGCAAGGCGTGATCGCCCGGCTGCTCGCCAGGGGGCCATGTGGGCTCCACGCCCGGCGGCGGCGTGATCTCCGGCTGCCGGCGCCAGATAGGCGCCGCTTCGCGAAAGTGGCGTGATCGCTGGCTACCCACTAGGGGGCCATGCGGGCTCCTCGCCCGGCGGGCAGGGCGTGATCGCCCGGTTGCCAACTAGGGCGCCGTGTAGGCCGCTTCGCGGCGCGAGCGTGTATCGCTTATCGCCGCTTGCCGTCAGGGGCTATGCGGGCTCCTTGCCCATTGCCGCCAGAGCGCCAGACTGGGCTAGGCCGCTTTTTGGGCCTATCATTTCTTCGGCGGAGAGGGTACCCCGGTGCAAAGTACACCGACAACCGTGAATCTAGAATTCCTTATGTTGTTCTAGGAAAATAGCCTGGGATTTATCTCTACAGTTCCCCGCTAAGAACCGATAGATATGTGTAATCTCTATCGGTTCTAAGGTGGAACTGATAGAGATAATACACGAATCTCTATCCGTTCAATGATAATAATCGATAGAGACCAGGAGGACATCACTATCGGTTCTGAACATGAAACTGATAGAGATTCGTGTATCATCTCTATCAGTTCTACGTTCAGAATTGATAGAGATAATATGTCTTCTAGGTTGGTTGTGAGCTCAGAATTACTGACCCAGATGTTGATATATCTCTATCGGGTACAAACCGATCATGATAGCTGCTCATCATCACTGTTTAAAAACTTTGTATCACTATCAAAACTGACCCAGATGATAAAAAAACTAATCCAGATGATCATTTCTATAGTAATGTGGGCATCATACAGAGCTGGCATGAAGAAGCCCATCTAGTGCTATTGTTGCTGGTTACAACCACATACTCCGCCACGTCCGCTGTCGTGCCCGTGGCCACGGCCGTTGCCTCCTTTGCTTGTATCCACCATGCGGCAAAGTTTGCACTACGTGAGGGCTGCCGTGGCGTAGATAATAAGTCAGCTATAAATTTCTGCAAGAACCCTGTGCTACATGATCGAAGCAAACA
Source organism: Guadua angustifolia (assembly GCA_036346375.1). NCBI lineage: Eukaryota > Viridiplantae > Streptophyta > Magnoliopsida > Poales > Poaceae > Guadua > Guadua angustifolia. The sequence goes on from CM070500.1 coordinate 63,989,781, forward strand.
CATTGATACGAGATTCCATTTCATTCGGGAATGTGTTGAGCAAAAGAAGATGAAGGTGGAGCACATTAGTTCAAAACAGTAGCTAGCAAACATATTGACTAAGCCTCTCTGCAGAATTCATTTTCTAGAGCTGCGGAGGAAGTTGGGGTTAGTTCAGGTTCAGGCGCATCAAGATTAGGGGGTGAAATTGTTGGAATACTTTGTAATCTTGTGCGCATTGCATTTTTCCTTCGTGTTTATGAGTTCAGCTAGTTTTGCATTAGACTAGTTCAGCCGGGTAGTTGAGTCTTTTTCAGGTTTTGTCGCTCATTAGTTGTGGGATGATAGGGTCAAGTGAGATCCAGTTTTTTAGCTAAGTTTTCCATTTTGTCAGTTATACATGTAAAACAAACTCCTGTAAAAGGATGAGAATAAATAGAGGATAAGCAGGAAGAAAACGCTGCAGCATATGATTCGTGGCGCCTGTGTCGAGCTCAGCGAAATTAGACCTGGCGCCAGTCATATGATTTGTGGCGCCCGTGTCTAAGTACCACGCATCAGGAGCATGATCATCACCCCCGACAATAAGATCCACCTCTCTGGCCTTTGTCTCGTTGAGGTGTACCTCTTCAGTTGCAGGTGTTCGAGTCAACATTGCAACCCCGGCCGTTGAGATTGCACAGACTTGCGCCATGAGCAAAGCTTGTTCTTCCTCTGCTTGCGCCATGTTGGCCTCCTCCTTGCGCTCATGTCGCGGCTTGTGGCATTGCTTTGCATAGTGCCCGTAGTGGTTGCAGTTATAGCATTTTACTTTAGAGATGTCGTGAGTGCCGCCGCCCATCGCAGTTTCCTTCCCTTTCGGCGAGACAAAGCCTTTTGGGCGCCAATGCTCCTTTGCCACGGAACCACTATTTCGCCCTTGCTGCTCAAGACTTGTCCCGTCGTGTTGTTTCATTCGAGCTCGCCACTCTTCCTCTGTGAGGAAGCGGTGGCCATTGGGAGGGTCGACGCCGGCTCCATCTTCATCACCATAGCGCTCATCCACAGAAGACAGACACCCAATGAGTTCCTCCATCGGCATGGTCTTCAGATCAAGCAATTGCTCAATAGCAATAGCCACCTGCCGATATCTTCTCGGAACTACCCGAAGAAGCTTCTTCACAACATGTTCGTCTTCCAGCTCTCCTCCCATGTCACGAATATCACTGACTAGAGTAGTCAGCCGAAGACCAAAGTCTTCAATGGTCTCCCCTTCCTTGAATCGGATTGCTACATATTCTTGGCGTAGGGACTGCTCCTTGGCCTCACGAACCCGATCAACTCCGACGCGCATCATCTTCACAGCTTCCCATGCCTCCCTGGCCGAGTCCTTCTTCGCAAGGGTTCGCAGCATCTCCCGTGGCACGGCCTGAAGAATGGCAGAAAGCGCCACCCTGTCTTCCTTGTAATCTCCTCCGCCGGGCTGAATAGCGCTCAGACTCCGAGATCGCAGGTTAACCCGCATCAACAGCCCAATCTGCGTAGTTTGTTCTTGTCAACATTGGATACCGGAATGTCATTCCGAGTCCTTGGTGCATGCCTCCGCGCCACCGCCGCACCAAGTGTTTCTTCGTTGCCTACCGGTCGACAAGATTCTCGGTCTTTGTTGTCGTAAATCGGCGGCCACGCATCGACCTCGTGGTCGACGACATGGTGGAAGGATCACGAAATGATGGCTCTGATACCAAATGTTAGAAATCCCTCTAGATATTGGTGTTCGCTCTTGCCTAACTACTGCCTTTTTCTCTCGGACGAAACACAAGTTTCAGTGTATTTTTCGGATGGCTACAGTAATCTGAAGAAAAACGGCAGAGCAGAGGAGAACACGAACGGAGCGATTTTGCTGCGTACTGCTGCAGCGTTTTCTTCCTGCTTATCCTCTATTTATTCTCATCCTTTTACAGGAGTTTGTTTTACATGCATAACTGACAAAACGGAAAACTTAGCTAAAAAACTGGATCTCACTTGACCCTGTCATCCCACAACTAATGAGCGATAAAACCTGAAAAAGACTCAACTACCCGACTGAACTAGTCTAATGCAAAACTAACTGAACTCATAAACACGAAGGAAAAATGCAATGCGCACAAGATTACAAAGTATTCCAACAAAGGCTACTGCAATGGCAAGATGGATGCCATGATCTGGAACTTGCGGTTGAGGCTGCGAATCATTTGAAGCGTCAACATTTAGTTGGAGACTTGTTGCTCCATGTCGGCATGGGCATCAGCGAGGGATTTAAGATTGGTGCAGTAGTCATTGACGGAGCTATCGCCTTAGATCATGGTTCGAAACCTGGACTCGAGGTGGATGGTGCGGCCATGCTTGTTTGCATCGAAGAATTGCTCCAGGGCACTCCAGATTCCATAGGCTGTGTTCAGGGCCGTACCTAAGTTTTTAAGACCCTGATATGAAACACAAAACAGAGCCCTATACTAGGGAAATACAAATAACCAAAATGTGATTCCATTATATAACTATATGTTTTTTCCCAATATTTAGAAGTACAATAGGCATTAATGTTAAAAGAGTAAAGGATGAATCTTTCTTACCGATATCTTTTTAACTTCTAGTAAAAAGCATCATGCGCCTGGTGTTCTTTGAAATGAAATCTTCAATTATATCTTCATATTTAATCTTCTCTATGACATCATTTTTAAGTGCAATTGTTGCCAATCCATTAAGTCTTTATTGTATCATAGTACTGCGTATGTAGGACTTTACCAACTTCAATTTTGAAAAGCTTCGTTCTGCAGATGCAACTGTTACAGGAATAGTCAACAAAATTCTATATGCAATAAGGGCATTTGGAAAACAACCCATCCGTTTCACAAACTTCAGAATATCAAGAGGGCCCATGTCTTCTTTAGGGATAAAATTTTGGAGGAACTTTAACTCCACATGTAATTCTGAGTCGCGCGAACTGTTCTAGTCTTTTTTTTCTTCTTGCGCTTTCCATAACCGGAATCATATTTTCTAACTCTAGAAAACATGATGAATAAATTGATCTCCCTGTTTCATGAATCACAAACACAACAAAACTAATTAAAAAAGACAATTCATGGAACCAATATAAATGGGACAATTTGCTCGTGATCGAATCTTGATGCGATGAAGCGAAGTTAGTAGAACCGACACACAAACATCCAAATTATATTCCAAGGGGCAAGGCAAGAAATATTCACCCTAAGATTGATCGCTGATTTGAATAATTGAACTAGTACAGAACTACAGACCATATAAGAAGCAGCTGGATCGTTAGCGCTGACCTGCTACTACTGGCGAATGGCGATCATGCCTCGGCGGACGGCAGCGGCACACCCCGTCGCGGTGACTTCGTACGAGACACGAGTCATGATGAGTCGCGGAATCGGCAGAATACGATGCGTTGATGCGTTAGAACTCGAAAACCTTAATAGACCATAGTAGTGCAGCATATACTGGGAGCCCCAAAAATTTAGGGACCCTGTGCGGTCGGCCCACTTACGCTAGGCCTTAGACGGGCCTGGCTGTGTTGTCAGGCTTCATGAAAATATCAAGGAGCTCGTCAGAGATGGTTGCATATAGCCACATGGCGATGCTGACGTATCAAAACCAAGAGGTCTTAAGTTCAAGATCTAGTTGATGTGATTAAAAAAATAATTACAGCCCATTTCTATTTCACGTTCTAGGCCCAAGGGATGCTACATGATAGAGATGAAAACGAAACGGAAAAGGTCAGTAAATGGTCGTTCCGTTTCTGTATTTTTTCCTGTAATAGAAACAAAATTAGAAACCCAAAAACGGATATGAAAACGGATAATGACGAAAACGGATGCGGAATGGAACGGAACGGATATGAAAACGAAAGTGGAAAATTCCACAAGGATATAGTACATAATCATAATATACATGACAGCAAAAATAATATAGCTCATTCCATCTCTAAGGCAGACACAAGAGCAATGTTATGTTCACGGTATCACTAAGAAGTTTTTTCTCAATTTTCTCAATTGAAGGCTCACTATTTATCCCCGAGATCAGATCATCTTGTCCTCCTCCATATCATTATCATCGACATCCTCTTGCTCCTCCAACTATAAAGATGCAACACCCTAAATTTTGTATATTATTGTTCAATATTTATTTACAATTTTCGATATTTATCTTGGATGTTCTAGAGTTTATAAATATCATTTCGCTATTTTTAGATTTATAAATTAATTTATTCATGAAAAATAAAACCAAAATTATGCTATAAATAATTTTTCTGGGTTCAAAATATTCCAAAGTATTTTTGAGATTTTTTTTAAAAATTTTGAACTCTATTTGATATTTTTTATAAAGTCATTTGTATTTCTAAAATTATTTTAATTCTAAAATAAATTTAAATTCTCCATTCCAAGGCCAAGTTTCCGACGAAATTTCTGGTTTCATATACGGAATTTTAGTTTCAGCTTTTGTCGAAAATGGCTCTCGTGTTTGCTTTTCCGACAAAAAAAATTTATTTCCATTTTCGTATCAATATTTTCTGTCACGATTTTCGAAAAAGGCTTCTCTTTCTGTTTTTCTCCAGAACAGTCAGAAATTCTGTTCTATTTTCATCCCTACTGACGAATGCTCATACCAGGGGCTACCACACAGCAAGGTATACATCTATTTCAAGATCGTTTCTCTCTTGGTCGTACGAACAAGACAACAAGAGTGGCAGCGATACGGAACGCTGGAAAGAGTATTATCAAAGCCTCCGTCCCTCACAGACAGAGTTATCACCGAATATTCGATGAAGCACCAAATGGGCCATTCTAGGCCACGTTCTGGTCGAAGGCCTCGTCGGGTCGCGAAGGATCCTCGGCCTCAGCGGAGCCCACTGAGGGAACTCCGCCTTGGCCTCGGGTCAGGTGCCCCTGCAGGCTCCGACCTAGACCCGGGTCCAACGCCCCCGCAGGCTCCAACCTAGACCCGGGTCTGACGCCCCCGCAGGCTCCGACCCGGCCTTAGGCCGGGGCCCCAATGAGCTTTAACTCAGCGACCTTCGACACGTCGACAGTCGACCATAAGCTGGTCACTTGCCCCCACAGACACGAGGGCCATGTTGGGGCAGGTGGCTCCTTCCCAAGGCGGCCGGGGGGCCGCCAGGATCAAACGTCCGTCCCTTCACACCGTCACTGTCTGACGGGCTCACAGAGGGCAGGTGCGCACCTTCCCGACAGAACACTGTCCGTTGTGTCTACCAACCCAGGCGTGGGATGGACAGCAACCTGTCAGGCGCCAGGACCAAAGACCAGGACTCCTGGGCGTAGCATACCCCTACCTTTTTTCTCCAAACTCCCGTGTAACCTGCCCCCTTCGCCTATACAAAGGGAGGCAGGGCCCCCAGGGAAGGGCACTTGGCATTTCGACCCGCATTCGCATCCGATCTCCAGCAGGTCAAAGACACAAACGAACATCCCCGAGCTCTCCCACTCGGACGAGCGCTAAGGGCCTGTCCTTAGCCACCGCTTGTAATCCAGTATAATCCACCGCACCACAAACTGGAAGTAGGGACATTCGGCCCGAACCAGTATACACCTTGAACTCCCGTAGTCTAACCATTCAAGGAGAGGGAGCGTGCGACCCCTATACTTACAAATTTACTTACCGGTTATACGAACACCGACACCTACCTATAGTGAGGTGGAGTGTTGAAATATAAGTGAATTGCCTATATTTTTTTATCAACTTATCTTTTTAGGTGAACTGGCTGGTGCATGTAACTTAATATACGATACTTGATAGTTTCATATGCATTATACTGATCACCATCGGCAGCGAGATGTTAACATAATGAGTACAAGCGGAGGTTGCAAGGAAGAAAAATAGAAATGTAGTGAGATGCCAGGGGTGTGCTTCACGTGTTAAAGACATACAGTCATATAACCTGTTTCTGTAATCGGCGTTGGACTCAATTGGCGATTTGGGCATATGCGTTTGTGATTTATGAATGATTTCTACGTTTAATCACAGCTTCAAATATTGTTTAGGTAGGTTTTGGCAGTGGAATCAAACTGCCCATCTCACATTCCAAAGGAGACGTCCTGCCAGCTGCCACAAAAGCTTGCGTTATGTTACCTTCTCCCAAACTGTAGTTGGCTGTTAAAGTGATTGTTTCTTAATTGAAAATTAGCCAAAAAAAGTGTAGTTCATTTTGAACCACCAATTCGACTAGTGAACGGTCGCTTGTCCTGTTCACCAACTGGGTTCACGCCGGGTATAAACTATGATAGATATGTAGTGAGGTAGCTAGACACAATCAGACATACCTGATCGTGTTTCTAAAATAGTAGTAATGTTGTGCCGAAAACTCCAACTCAAAAATACTCTCCGGTCATAGATAGTCTCTTACACACAGCTTTAACTAACAATTTACATTATAATATATTTATAAAACTCAATAAAATTATAATATTACGAAAGTATTGTTCGAGACAAATAGACAAATATGATTTTTATGTATCCAATTTACATATTTAAAAAGATATTAACATTCAAAATTTTAGAAGTTTGACAGCAACTATATCTAAATTAACAACTATTTGTAAGTGGAGTGAGTATATAATATTGAAGGAAAAGAACTAAATTTTATTTATTTTTGAATAAGTACAAAGTGGGGTACCCCATTGCGAAGCAGTTAGGTGTCAGTGAGTATGTACTCTCTAGTCTGCATTCTCTATCTTTTAGCAACTCCGTTATCTCCTCTTTCAACACATGCGAGGATCGCAAAAGACGTCGGCCATAGGACGAGCCACAGCATGATGCAATATCGTGACAGAGTGCCCTACCGTATGTCGTGCCTGCTTTAAGCCTATTGTATCTATTTCGTGCTGTACCATACCACCTATCGTATCTAACCGTGAGATCCAATATAATCCTGTTATTCATGCTATGCCAGTTCGGGCCATACGCGTGCTATATAAAAAAAACGGGTCAGATGTCCTGGTTTAAATCGAACCCATGTCGAGAACATGCGAGTCCACTAGCTTGAACATTGAGGGCCCCTACAATTCTGGGCAAATAACTGGAATTGCCGATGCGAATGAAACCAATGAACTTTACTAGAGGATAAGGCGTCTTCACAGAGTTGTCTATCAAACATTTCGGACCATCGAAGGCTTTTTCTGTTGGAACTTCAAACCGTACTCAGTATTCACTGTCTTCGGCTCGCTGTTTGTTAATTTTATATCTTTCAAATATGATTGAGTTTGATCTTCAAACCTTACAGTATTGTAGAACCTAACCAACCCTACATATGATAAGTATTAAAAAATTTTGAAACTTTGTACATATAGTTTTCATAGAATTTACATGATAATTGTGGTTTGCACTTGATATCCACCGTTATTATATAAACTCTGTGAAAATTATATGTAAAAGTTTAAAAAAAATTACACAAATCAAAAGACCAAAATCAATCGAATTTGAAAGATATGAAAAAGACAAACTTTGCATAAATAGTGATTTTCACTGTTTATTACTATGTAGCTCGCTGTTATCAATTTTATGTCTTTCATATACAATAGAGTTTGGCCTTTAAAATTTACGGGGTTATAGAAGCTAACATCATCTACGTATGATAAATTTCTTAAGAATTTTTTACAACTTTTATATATGATTTTTATAAAGTTTACATGATAAGAATGGTTTACACTTGATATGTCCCATATATGTGCATGTATATATGTGTTCATGTATATACATACACGTGCACATGCTGAAATGGGACATCATGATTTCAAATGTACGAATTCAACATAAATTCGAGTATATGTTTTCAAAAATTCACACCCATCTATAACAATTGACATGAAACACATATATATATATATATATATATATATATATATATATATATATATATATATATATATATATATATATATATATATATATATATATATATATATGTATGTATGTATGTATATGTACATATATATATATACATACATACATACATATATACATACATACATATATATATATATATATAGGAAAAATATATTCTACTCACAGGAGTAGTTACTCCCATCTTTGAAATATCACCTAAACAAATTTGAAATACTTCTTTATCACTTTGGGTACACTCATACATTAATTATAAGATACTCCAATATAAGCTACATAAAAAATTGCAAGGGAGTCCATAGTTTTTAGTGTATTTTGCAAATACATTTATATATGCACATAAAAAGAAGTATGTTCAAAAATATATATACCACCTTTGAAAAAAGTACATACCACCTAGATAGTCTTATATACTTGTATACTACATTTACGTACCCTTTGCTTCGCAAGATACTCTGAACGTTGTGAGATATAACATTGGGAGTACTACACTCAGGAATAGAAAAGAGGCTTCCTCTCTCTCTCTCTCTCTCTCTCTCTCTCTCTCTATATATATATATATATATAAGACAATTCTAGTTTGAATTTTTAGTTCAAACTTATTTTAACTTGTTAGTAAACTACTCAAACTTGACATCCAAACAATTTCAAACATTTTCGCATGTGATACATAGGTGAAATATATATGCGAAAGCATTATTCTACGCAGCGACCGAACTAGCGCATCCAAACCACCCCATGTACGCCCACTTCGTGTGTTGATTAATCCAATTAGTTAGGTAGTCAATTAACTAATAAATACGGTTTTTTGTTTGTACTAGAATTTTTTCTTTAACTTACTAATGACGAGAGGAATATAATAATATAAGTCTCATTAATAAATACTAGATGAACGAGATTTTACAACTAATTTACTAGACACATTATTAATTATACTACCATACCTAGCAGTGTCGCATAATTTGCATATGATATTGGCAGTAAGAAATGTATTTCAATTTGCTAGACACATTGTTTGATTTTACTGTCGAACCTCATCCTAGCACATGATGGCCATGTGATAGAGGTGAAGGATTGAAATGGCGATCAGAGAGGGGAGAATGATCCCAAAATAAAATTTTCCCTCACTCAAAAAACTCCAAACAAGCCCGCAATGAAAATCCACAAAAGGAGGCAAAGCAATAGAGACAACTGTTCTGCCAGACCGGTGCTACCGTTGGAAGTTCGATAGCACCAGAGGCCGATAGCACCAGGCTGGAAAGCTGGTAGCACCGGACTCAAGAACAGTTGAAGAACAGTTCTGAAAAAAACAGCCCGAGTCAAAAGCAAATCTTGAGAAATCTTTTGATTGGTCGGATAAAACTTCACGAAACTTGGTAGATGTGATCCTAAGAATATCATAAACTTGTTCCAACCTTCAATCGCAAGGATTAACATCAAAAATCTGACTTTTTTCCCTTAAAAGGAAGAACACACCAAGTTTACAAAAAAATTAAAGAACTTGATCTAAAATTTGCTCGTGGGTTTTTGAACCTCTAATACCTTCAAAAGGAGAAGGCTACTCCTTCCCCTCTATTTATACTACTCTAGGACCACCTACCACCCTTGGATGAGTCCCTCAACCCTAGAGCACTCATTAAGAGCTAGGATTAGCCCACTCACATAGCCATACAAGGGCTAACTCAAAATCTACATACATAATGAGTTTTCTTGCATGATTTTTAAAGCATACTACCTATACCCGCTAACCTATCAACTAGACCGCGATCCTACGGCCCTCATTGACCCGATCAGCTTCGAGCTAGCATCTCATCCATTCCTTGTCTTTTTGGCTTCATGAACTTCGTCTCCGATCATCTTCTAGAGATCTTCGATCGTCTGGACCTCCAATGCTCCTAGCACCATCATCCTGCAACCATCAAAAACAAGAAAATCCCATCACGTAGCAATATCAAAAAATTGCAATAATCATCATAAAAGCATTAATTAAATCAATTTCACTCAGAAGGTCCGGTGCTACCACCCCTAGGCCGGTAACACCGATTTACTGCAACACCCAAGAAATACCCTCTCTGAAATTTTTACACCAGCCAAGAAGGCCGGTGCTACCGCTCCATCGGTTGCACCGGACTGATATGGCCGGTAGCACCGGATTGCCTGGCCCCTAAAAACACCCTCTCGGGTTTTTTTTACACTGCATTGAGGTCCAATGATACTGTTTAGCCGGTAGCACCGCGCTACCATGGCCGGTAGCACCAGAAAAGACAATCAACACTTAAATTGCTTCAAATTAAAAATCCAATTCAAATCAAAATAAACAAAGCTCAAATTCAGTCAAATGCTCATCACACATAGGTATATACCTCCACATGGTCTTTCAATCTCCTCCTTGATGAGCATATTGACAAACACACGAATAGGCATAAATTTTGAGTTTGAAGAAAGATAGAAGAAAGCAATTTGAATGCAAAGCCATGAACAAGTTGGCGAAAAGAATTTTCGAGCTAAACTCAAGAAAGAGCAAGTTTTTCACAAAAGCTCTAAAATCTAATATCAAGACTTCAAATATGCTTATGATCTATACATGAGCAAAGTTTTACCAAGAACATAAAAATTTTAATGATGGATGTCTTTTCTATGTTTTCTCCCCCTTTTCACAATATAGGCATCAAGATAGCATTTTCTCCCCCTTTTTATATGTGTGGAATGCAACCTAAAGGAACTTTGAAAATTATCCAAGTGACCACAAAGACAAAATATGACACTAAGCTAGTTAATGATAAAATAGACTAAACTAAGACATGTCCAAGTGCAAGTAAATTTTGCTAGCAAGCTTAGTTTTACAAATGTCATTTTTAGTAAGATTTGCCAAGTACTCCACTTAGCATTTGTTTCAAACCTAGAAGCAAATCCACTCAAAGGATCCATTGAAAGACCTAGAGTTCAACCTACTCAACACTTTAGGGAATCTAGAAGTGCATACAAGGTCCTTTGAGCTCATTTTCCATGTGATGCAAATTTTTTCTTTAATACTTTGAAAGACATAGCAGGGTGCAACTGTGTGAAATTATTTGTATTCTTTACTCACATATGTTTTTTTATTTTCGTTTTTCAAGTGATTAACTCAAGCCATATTCGACCATCTCAAGGACTCTTAAGAGGATGATCTTGGTCATACACAACACATTCCAAGTTCATCCCAAGTGCAATGAGAAGTTGTCTTATGAATGCATAGTGTTGGGTCTAATGCGCACAAATAGAGTAAATTTTGCTTAATTTTTATTTTAGCACATTGATTGATGAGCAAATGAAGGACTCAAGTATGAATCAATCTAGTTTCACCCAAGTTGCTATAGGGATTTAAGAGAACTCCATTATGTCACAAATCATGGTAAATACCTCTAGTCAAGAAACTCAGCAAGTAAAAGTAACATGGTTTATCTAGTCTTTCTTTTAAAGCACATTTTTCAATTTTGAGCAAACTTAGCAAGGTAAATGAACTTGGACATATATATAAGTTAGTAATTTTCTTCATATAAAGAAGCATGGTGTATATCATGAAGAATAGATCATTTGCATCATAGACAAAGCCCATAAAATAGAAAACAAAGTCTATATGCAATGCATGAAGTAGATTCTTAAACTCCCCCTCAACATGTGATTCAATTTTAAACACAAATCTGCTTCAAATTGAGTTATTAGTAAGATTAAGCTCAAGAATGATTCAAAAAGAACTCAATCAATACCAAAAACACGGAATAGAGAAAAGAAGTTGAGAAACTACGAACTAGGGGGCTATAAAGCATAGAAAAGATAGTAGAGAATACTACTACTCAGACTCGCTATCATCTTCCCCAATGACTGACATAGAGAAGCTGTCTTTAGATCCCAAGCTAAGGAGTGTACACAGACCCTGTCTACCCAAGGGGCCTAACACCTGCTAAACTTATAAGACTGGTGAGGGAACTCAACCTAAGGAGAAGAAAAACAACTAATTAAGCATGATAGCAACCTAAAACACAAGATGAGAGGTCCATGCAAAGCATGCCAGAAGTCTGAGTGAAGTGAACTCATAACTGTAGAGAATAAGCCCAATAAACACTAAGAGCAAAACAAAAGAAAGGAAAAATTAGAAGAAAATATATAATACATAATATACAGACCAGCTTTCCCTCACAATAGGCCGTAAGGGCACACAACTCCAAGCTCACTCCTCATGGCAACAAACCTAGAGCTATCCAAAGGCTTGGTAAAGATATCGACCAACTGGTGGTCACTCTTTACAAACTGAAGCACTGTCTCATTTCTCCTCATGGTCTCTAAGAAAGTGATACCTAACAACAATGTGCTTAGTCCTGAAATACTGCATTGAGTTCTTAGCAAATCAGATAGCCGAAGTGCTATCACAGAAAAGTGGAACACTCTCTATCTCTAACCCAAAGTCCCGCAAGGTCGATTTCATCCAGAGCACTTGGCTACAGCAACTGGCTGCAGTAACATATTCGGCCTCAGCGGTAGACTATGCAACTTTGGACTGCTTCCTAGATGACCAAGAAATAAGAGAAGTACTAATGAATTGGCAAGACAGAAATACTCTTCCTATCTATCTTACAGCCAGCAAAATCGACATCGGAGAAGGCTCTAAGGCAAGACAAGAAGACGAAGAGTACCAAATACCACAATCAATGGTAGCTCGAAGGTATCTGAAGAAGCGCTTCACCGTTTGGCGATGAGAGATACAAGGAGAATCCTAAAAGCAAGCGCACATACACATGGCAAAGTGTATGTCCGACCACGAGACAATGAGATTCAAGAGGGAGCCAATCAGCAGACTCACCATCCTCGTCATGCTTGAGGACAGCAGTGATGGCCATAGGAGTCATCATAGGCTTCCCATCAGACATATCAAACCACCTTAGGAGGTCCCGAGTGTACTTACCTTGATGCAGAAAAGTACCATCTCGAGTCTACTTGATTTGGAAGCTGAAAAAGTAGCACAATTAACCCATCATACTCATTTCAAACTCCGTGCTCATCACCTCATAAAACTAAGATACAAGAGAATGAGAAGAGCCATCAAAGATAATATCATCCACATAAATCTAGATTAGAAGGAAGTGAGAATTCTGGTGTCTGATGAATAGAGTTTTGTCTACTATACCCATTTTGAAATCGTGGCTGAGAAGATAGGACTTAAGCCTCTCATACCATACTCTAGGGGCCTGCTTAAGTCCATACAAAGTTTTAAAAAGCTTGTAGACATGATTTGGGTATTTGGGGTTCTCAAATCCTAAAGGTTATTTAACATAAACCTCTTCCTCGATATAACTATTGAGGAATGCACTCTTGACATTCATTTGATAGAGCTTCAAGCCCTGGAATGCAGAAAATGCAAGCAGGATCTAGATAGCCCCTAGTCTAGCTACAAGGGCAAAAGTCTCCTCAAAACCAATACCCTCAACCTAAGTGAAGCCCTATGCAACTAGCCTAGCCTTGTTCTTACTATAATCTCATCCTCACTCTGCTTGTTTTTGAACACCCACCTAGTCCCAATGATATTATGACCAGATGGGGGTTCAACAAGTTGCTATACCTTGTTCCTCTCAAAGTTTTCAAGTTACTCATGCATAGCATTAATCTATGACTCATCAGATAATGCATGAGAAACATCATTCGACTCAAACAAGGCAACAAATGCTGAGTGAAGGAAGAAATCGAGCAAACCTGATTTTGAGTGAGCAATTTGCTTAAATAGATCACCAATGATCTGATCAGGTGGATAAATTTTCTGATATGGTGGAGAGGACCAGAAGCAAAAGTGGCATCTACCTCTTGAGCAGAAGAAGTAGGAATAGAGCCACTCACCGAAGGAGTCTGAAGGCAAGGGCTGATCTTCCTGAAGTTTGCCTCTAAACCATAATCCCTAGACAACAGACACGGTGAAACCCTAGAAAATATCATCATCGTAGTCCCCGAATCCTGCAGAATCATATAGGTCATCGAGGATTTCTATATCATCACCCAAAACAACAACGAAAGCAAGGTTGAGTATTCAACCTAATATTACACATTGGAGTGTCCAAATTAAATCAAAATTTCAGCCCTCGCCCCTCACTTACCTCGTTAAGAGTTGTGGATAGAATGCTCCACTTCCACCGGGCCAAACGCCATTGATTATATTGCTGCCTTGTACGATGATGAGTGTGCCCATTCTCTTCCACTTCCTCGTCTTCCTCTCGCATCTTCCATTAAACCGGGACTCACAAGATGGTTGGAACGGTGCCTCCTGATCGATGGCGAGATGGTATGTACAGATGCATCTGATGAACGGGAAAGAAAGCCACCTGCTGCTGATCTGGGTCTAGGTGGCTTACCAAGCACGTATGTGGATCTCCTTCTTTGGCTCGAAAGGCGAACTTTGAGGACTTGTATAGTTGTATCGGCCGTTTGGAGACACGGGAACGAAAATGAGCTTTTGATGAGGTAGGAGGGACCAAACTGGTCGTCCACCCTTGTACTCCCTCTGGTCACAAATAAATATTGTTTCAGATCTTAAAATGGTTCTCAAAGCGCCATTTTAACCATTAATTTCTACTATAATATATTTATAAAACTTAATAAAATTATAATACTATAAAAGTACTTTTCAAGCAAAATATGCACATATTATTTACATGCATCTGATATAAATGTGCAAAAAGGCACTAACAGCTGAAGTTTCGAAAGTTTGGCTGCACATATCTCAAATGACATGTATTTGTAACTAAAGGAGTAATTAGTATTCTCTTCGTTCCTGAATATATAACATTTTAGGATTTTACACTTCAACCAATACATGTATGGAAATGACCAAATCATCCTTCTTCATTAGCTCACTAATTGCTTTTTGATTGTGTGTGTTACTCTAATCCATAGCATAATAGCCTTATGAACAATGAATGGTAGAGGTATGTAAAGAAAAAATAGTTAAAAGTTGTTTCAAAATTATAGGATAATATGTATTTATGAATATATTTTAAAAGATAAAATTACATGTATTTATGAACTAAAGGAGCAGTGCATTGGTCTATAATAAGAACTAATGTGTGCATGGTACCCACGAGATCCAATACAGTAACTCTGTGACTTTAACTTTGGTAGTTACACATGGACCGTTAGATAAAACAGCAATGGCCCAGACTTCGAAAGAGCCTATTTATGCTTAGCAAGTACTGTATCTTATCACTATTGAGTGATCCTTGCCTCAATCCAATGGTCCAGATAGATAGGGACCACTTCAGTTACAATCGAGGGAATCATACAGTGTGTTTTGACAAGAAAAAGAGAGGGCACGCACCATGCATATATATACACACACACACACACGCGCGCGCATGTGCCCTTGAATTAGGAGGGCATATTCATGCTTGTATACCCTCGTCCCATCCTCAAGAAACACCGGCCATACCTCTCATGACATCCAACAACGTGCTCTCGATCACTTCACACACATTGCATTGTACTCTAATTATTTATTAGTTGGGTTTAAGGTCCCTCACAATAGTTTCTAATTATGCAGATTTTGGATTATAGGAGAAACTACTTCTAATTGTAGGAAAATCGGACTAGGCAAGCTGTACGTGGAGGTGGAGGACCGGGCCTACGAGAATCAACTGGCACTTGAATTCTGATTATATGTAGAGGACAGTTTTTGATTGTAGTAGAAGCTATCCAGAATCCTCATGTTTGGCAAATAATCTAATTTTCTTTTAAATAGAAGCTATCCCGAAGGAGTTTGGATGTAAATTTTCTTTTTTTTCTTTTTTCCTCTGCTATGTCCGTACGATGCTCTGGTTGAGAAGGGTAGAGGTGGAATCAACACAGGACGGTTAGGACGAATACACCCCCTACTGTCCATAGGACCCTATGTAGCACGGGCATTCATCTGCTAGGGTTTGCAAAATCATCGATATTCGAATGAAAATTGTGAAAATTAGGCATATCAAGCCGGCTCGGCTTCAAAAACCAATCGGCAAACTAGCCAAATTCAAATGCAAAGAATTTGAAAATTTTACAAAAATTTATCCTAAACTTTCCTAAAATTAGTATTAGCATCTTTATGATTTCTAGGATGAAAATTTTGTAAAAAAACTGAATGTTGGAGATGGATTTGAGTCAAAACCTAAAATATGAAATTGAAAAGGCAATTGAAAATAGAAAAACAGTAACGGGACATAGGCCCATGGTCCCAGCCCAAGAAGCCCAATCCGGACTACTAAGGGGACATGCAGGTTTTAATGCTTCTAGACATCGTTCTGACCACATTAATAAGCTTCACTCATGAATCCCCAACTACCCTTCCTGACTAGAGCAGCTCCAGCCAGATCTGGTCGTCGCATGTGCGAAAATTATCGCCAGATGGTCGATTATTAAGTGGCTTCGATCGAAAATCGCGATAGCTGAAGGAGAAGCCAAGATTGCTGAGGCCACAAGGAAAATCAATAGAGATCGTCGATTTATCGCCAAAACCGAGCGATTTTTGGTAATTATTTTTTTATTTTTGATTATTTCTCATGAATGGCACTTAACTATGTCTCATTAGCATGTGCTTAGTGTTTTGTGTGAATGAATGGCAGTAGTCTAGTAGATGTTGAGTCATTAGGGTTAAGGTTAGTCAGGGTTAGGGTTAGGGTTAAGAACATGGTTAGTGTTAGTACATGACATGGTTAGGGTTAGGGTTAACATTAGTAGTACATGACATGGTTAGGGTTAGGGTTAAGATTAGCAGTACATGATGTGTGCTTAAGCTAAATCATTATTTATGTGCAACAATGCAAGTAACTTGTAGACATGATTTACTTACAAAAGAAGGTAGGGAATTTTGCTATAAGTTATATTCCTTATTCAGTAGATGTTTGCTTATGTGTGTCCATATTAAATTATTCTTAACATTAGAGTTGCTAATGTAGCACATACATATAATTCCTAAAATTTACTGATGTAATGACTTTCATTGCTAGAACGTTCATATAGTTTTGGCAAGAACTAACATTAATCTGATGTTTTGTGATAGCTGACTTCTTGTTGTTTTGTATTAGTAGATGGAAGACCAAGTGACATTGTGTGAGAGCACAGCAGCAAGATGGGGATCAGTTTTCGATGCAAATATTGTCATCAAAAGAAGAAAGGAGGCGATGCAACCTGATTAAAAAACTGCTTGGCAGGGCATGGCATAAATATCGTCCATTGCAGTCAAGTTCCAAAGGAGATTCGTGAGTACTTTCAGTATGACCTAGAAAGGACAAAGGACAAGAAGAAGGGAAATAGGGAGGAAAGGCTCAGGCAGGAATCAGCAATTGGTGATTCCTCACCGAGAAGAAGTGTATATTCTAAGTACACGGGTGGTGCTGATGAGGAGAATCAGCTGAGCATGTGATGGATGTCTCAAGGGCGGAGGCAGAATTTATGAGCCAAACAGGTGGCAGGTATGAACACAGTGGTGGCGGTGGCACCTCTAGAGGGACTAGAGGAGGGGCGGCGGTGTGTTGTCAAGGATGTTTTGGAGTTCATCGCATCGAAACAAATCGGCCATGGGGGTTACAACCTTGGTACAGCCTGTGGCCCTATGCAAACAAGGATTGATACTAGAAGCTGGACAGAGAAGGGGAGGAATGCGAAGCAGATGATTGGCTCGGCATGGGCCAAAATTTTCCACACGGCTGGTATAGCAGGGAGGAAAGTAGACAATCCCTACTTTGTTAGTGCCGTCAGGGAAACTTGAAAATGGGGTAAGTGAGTTTTTAAATTTTTCCCAGTTGTATGTCCAATAATAACTCACATGGTTATCCTATATTTCATTTGCAGGCGAGAGTGTCCCGTCTCCTAGTGAGAGAGATATAGATGGCAAATATTTAGATGCCAACGAAGCGAATATACATGAAAAAATGAAGAAGTTTAAGATGGAATGGTCTATGTATGGCATAACCATCATGTGCAATTCTTAGACTAGGCCAGCATATATAAGCATTATCAACTTCTTGCTATACTGCAACGACACTATGTTCTTCCACAAGTCCGTGGATGCAACAGGCAAAAGTCAGGATTCTTCGTACTTGTGCAAGGTACTTGCTCTCATTGCTTTTATTCTGAAATCTATTTGAGGTACACATGAAGTAATGGAGGTTTTCATTTTGTTTGTTGATGCAGGAAATTACCTCAGTGGTCGATAAGATGGGTGCGCACAATGTTATACAGCTTATCACAGAGAATGGTGCCAACCACACGTGAGCACCGCAACATCATGTGGCAATCTTATGTGGCCCACACGATTAATTTAATACTAAAATAGATTGTAGAGTTCTCTAACCACGCCTTTATCATTAAGAGTGCTAGAAAAATCTCTCGATGGCTGTACAACTATTCCAAGCTTCACGTCATGATGAAGAAGCACATCGAGGGTAAGTTTGGTCAAGTGGAATGCTACTCACTTCAGAACAAATTTGAAGGTTCGAGATGGCGATCAGAGGAGATGAATGATCATAAAATAAAATTTTTCCACTAAAAATGATCACAAATGCAATTTTTCATCCAAAGAAACCGAGCCAAAATCCTTAGGTATCAAATGAAAGTAGAAGAGTCGGTTTTCACAAATTTTAGTCTGAGGCCGACACTACCACCCATATAGGGGCGGTATTGCTAAAGTTATTGTAACTATAGTAAGATAGGCTTATGAACAGTGATTTCAGCATGAGTTCAAAAAGAAAAATTGAAGAATCTTTTGATCGGTTGATCAAAACTTAATGAGACTTTATGGACACCTTCCTATGAATGCCAGGAACCTATTCCAACCTTCGATTGCAAGAATCAACATCAAAGTTCTGACCTTTTTCAAATTTACGGAAGGGTGCACAAGAACAGGTTTAAGAACAAAAAATTGGCTCTAAGCTAGCTCGTGGGTTTTTGATGATCAAGATGATCCTAGATAACTTTTCACATGTCATAGCAAGCTGGAATACAAGATAAAAACACCCAAAAACCCAATCTTCCAAGATTGATCCTCTCAAGAACAAAAATAGGTTTCTTCCAAGAAAGAGTACAAGACTTGCCTAGATGATTAGGATATGGTCTGAAGAAAACTCATCCATCAATCATTCATTCTTGGCATAAGATCCACAAGCATTTAGAAAGAGGGCAGACATATCCAAATGTACAGAAAGTAAATTGTAAGAATGTAAATTGTGGAATTTAAAGACATAATATAAATACAGAAAGTAAATTCAGAATTGAGAGGAAATAAAATTTTATTTCTAAAAGGGAGGTTTACAAAGCCTCACAAACAACTGGGCAAAACTCAAAGGAGCACAAAAACCTCAAAACCTTCAAGAGGAGAAGGGTTACCCCTACCCCTCTATTTATAGTACTCTTGAGTCATCCTCCACCCTTGAATGAGTTCTTCTACCCTAAGAAACACCATTAAGGACTAGGATTGACTCACTCACTCATACATGGGCTAACCCGAAACCCAACAATATAACGGGTTTTGCATGCTTCTCAAAACAAACTAACTAGACTCACTACTCTATCACCTAGATCGCGATTCAACAGCCCTCTTTGATCCAAGCAGCTCCTAACTAGCATCTCATCCATTCCTTGTCATCTAGGTTTGCACCATCTCTGATCATCTTCGGTGATCCTCAACTGTCTGGATCTCTAGCTTACCTCACCTAGTCCCAATCATCCTTATTCTCACCATGACCTAGCACCATCGTCCTGCAACTATCAAAAATAAGGAAACACTTCACATAGCATTGCCCAAAATGATATGCAATAAATCCCATGCAAATTCAAAAATCAAATTTAGATTTCGCTCATAAGGTCGGCGCTATCACAGCCTGGCGCCGGTAGTGCCGCTTGGCCAGCACTACTGCCCCAGCATGGCTTGTAGTGCCGCTCCCCTGAAATCCCAGTGAAGACCCTCCCTAGAATATAACTATCGTACCCCTTGGTTGGTACTGCCACTTCCTGGTCGGCAGTACCGCCCTCCTAAGGCCAGTAGTGCCACTCTGGACAGACTCAATCCAAATTACTTCAAATTAAAAATCTAATTTAAATCAAACTCAGACTAGAGCATACCAAGCTCAAATTTAGTCAAATACTCATCACCAACATAGGTAGACCTCCACATGGTCTTTCAAAATTACATATTTTTGGAAAATTTCTTTTGTCGCAAAGATAAATTCTTGCAATGGATGACCACAGAGGAATTTCTATCGTCGCACTTTATTAATACTGCAGAGGGGAGGTACGTGTACTCGACCCCTCGAACTTGGACTAGTGGGACAACTTTTGTTCAGTTGTTAAATTTGTGGAACCATTGTACGCCTTCTTGCATTTCGTCAATCAAGACAAGGTTCCTATGTTGAGCAAGGTGATACTGCGGTATAATATAATGTGACAGGAATATGTAGCTTGTTCCAAGACTCTCCAGCTACCTTCGAGCAATACATGAATGTTGTGTACCCTAGAATAGGTGACCTAATGTGTGATATTTCTATAAACACCGATAATACATTCTTCTCTTTTCATAAAATATCTTGCACTTGCAAATACTTGTAATAACATGTTTATTTGAATTTCATGCAGCTGCTACCTTGAACCCTCAAACGCATTACTCGTATGGCACGACCTATACATTTTTGCCAAATATCTGGGATGCTTTTGAAGCACTTTCTAATGATACTGATATGGTAATGTGAGGTCTTCACGAAGCTAATCTTTTCAAAAGAAGGGTTGGATCAATCTCTACTGTGCTAGTCGAGAGAATGGAACATGATCTCAAAACTTCCCTTAGTATTTTTCTTATGTCATCTTAAATATAGTGCCTTTCTCGTATTTCTACCTCCTACTTATTGTTATCTTCGATAACTTGTAGCATATCGAGGGTATGTTCGGTTCAGACACACCCACACATCAGCAGTTGGCTCAGCGCATTGTTTCGCATTGCGCTTCTTCTAGCGGATGCAAGCGCAATTGGAACACGTTCGTGTTCATCCACACCAAAGTTTGCAACTGTCTGTCATACAAGAAGCTCCATAAGTTGGTTTATATGAACTACAACTTGGGGCTAAGAATCCAAGAATAAGAAAGTGACAAATTTGCAGCTGAAGATGATTCACTCTAGCGTCTTATGGACCTTACACTATGAGACACAAAAAATCTAATCCAATGAGGACGACACAAAGATGGAGAGTGACACCCCCCTCCCATCACACTTAGTGACAGACACGATTGACACTAATGCGTTGCAAAAGAATACTAGGACTGCGAGCATCCCCGAATGGGCAGAAACAACAGTGGGTGACACTCACATGGGAAAGAGGAAGTATCAAGCAGTGCCAACAAGGGAGCAAGCAAAAAGGAGGGCTCCCTCAAAAGAAAAGGGAAAGCTTCCCATACAACAAGAAAAGTACATAGGGAGTGACGACTTAACTGATAGCACTCCTATGGACTGTCGGAGCCCACCATACCAAGAATCCAACAACAGTAGCTCCAAGATGGACAGCGATGGCGGTCAGCCCGATGCTGATGCACTCATCCCTCTCACTTCCCACTCAAAAGCACAACTTCTCATACAATTTACAAGGTTGTCCCAATACACTCATGCCACACAAAAGAAAGACCATAGGTCCGCAATCACCTAGGACGACTGCTGTAGGCAAGGGGAGGGACCATCGACACACTCGCGATGCACCGTAGAATAGCTGTAGCTCGTACAGCATCGCCGAGACACAGGAGAGTTATGGCTCATATGGCCCATACAACTACTCCATTCTAGATTCTTATACGCAAACTCCCACTCAATGGGTATATGAGTGGCAAGACTCAGAAATTTATACCATGTTGTACCAACAGTGGGAAATGACTAGCTCGTGTATGGGGCTAGGCTAGCATGAATGTAATGCAGAGTTGTTAGCTACACGAGATTTGCTGATGATGTCTACAAAAGAGTACAACATGGCCAACCAAGTGTATAGCCAACAATACTACCCATAGCCTCAAAGATAATGTTTCATTTGTATGTTTTATTTCGTTCCAACTTGATTTTTTACTAATATAGCATTCATGTAGACCCAACATGGTATATGCGTCACAATGGAAGATCGACGAAACTATGTAGAGTGGGAACATTCATTTTAGGTGAGAAATGTTCAATTCAAATATCATTTGCTATGCTACTAAAATGAATGTAACTAAAATGTGGACTTGATCGATTGATTTGCTTATGTATTGAAATGAAATATTATTTGTTGAGTATTACTACTAAATGCCTATTTCACAACTTCACATTGTCTAAAATATAGTAAAGGTCATATTGAAAATTTCCCAAAATTATTCGTATTTTTCCATAGTTGTGCTATTGTTATGAAATATGTACTTTACAACTTGACGTTGTCTTCAAATATAGGAAAGGTCATGCCGGAATTTTATCATATTTTTCCATAGTCCTTTTTGCATTTCTAACATTTTTTTGGTTTTTAAGCCTTTTTTAGCCTTTAACTAATTTTTCACCTTTTCCTTAAATCCTCCTCCCCCACTTTTTTCTTTTTTTCCTCCATTTTCCATTCACTACCGATTTTTCGATCAAACCGGTCGATAATCGGCCGAAATCAGTCGATTTTTTACTGAATCGACTGATATTTGACGCTCCCAGCACCGGTTCAACCTCAAATTTCAAACTGATTCGAATTTGCAAACGCTAGCATAGAGACTAGTGAGATTGAGTCGAGTTTTTTTTCATCAAACGGCTCGATAGCTTACCATCTTTTTTAGCATTTGTCTGTTTTTTAGGTGGGACATGTAAGCAATTGTTTGCGGATGCAGGATGGAATTAGGTGGCTCCTCTGTTTTAAGGCTTGTTTGGTAGAGCTCTAGATCCTAACTTCACCTGAGATCTGAAACTTATAGACTAAAATAAAGTGAATTAAATTTATATTTTTGGTCTAAAATATAAACAAGATGATCTATCTAAACACTCTTAGGGGGTGTTTGGGACAGCTCCAGCTCCATTAAAATCTGTGGAGTTGGTGGAGTAGAGTGTTTCTAGCTCCAGAAATTTATAGAGTTGGAACTGTGACTACATTAAAAGTGTTTATGTATATCATCTTGTTTATATTTTAGACTAAAAATATAAATTTAATTCACTTTATTTTAGCTTATAAGTTTCAGATCTAATCTGGAGCTGGGATCTGGAGCTCTCCCAAACAGGACCTTATAGTTAAAAATATCCAATTTCACTAAATTTATAAATCTGATAGAATTAAAGCTCCTTTACTTAACAGAATGAGCCCAGTGGCGCAGCCCAGACTCACGACAGTAACGACTTCTGGCCCAAGGTCTCTACTACTTGCCTTTGCTCTATGGCCCACTACGCACAGCTCACAAAGGCCTACACGGCTGCATAAAAATGGATAATTAATAACTTTATTTGTCCTTAAAAAATAACTTTATTTATGTGGGTGTTTTAAGAGGACGACACGTAAGAGTGACCTATGCGGAATATCCTTCATGGCTCTTTCCTCCGAGTGGACCCAGCTGAAGTTTAAACCTTTCTGGAGGGCTTACATGCATATTCTGTAAATTATTAAATGCTCGGAAACTAGTGCCCCTGCACATCTCGTTAGCGGGAGATGAGCCGAATCGTTGAGATCTTATGAAGCGTCGATCTATGTAGCCTCTACGCGTCCGTCAAATGGGATATACAGCCACAAGCCACCTGTCGCTGTCTTCACACCTCAAAGAAACGAAGTGAGCAACCACTAGAACCGAGCTTCGATACAGCCACACGAGATCGCCCGTGAGAGGATAAAAGGAGCGGCGGCTTCTAGACTCTCCGCGCAACTTTCTTTGGTCGAGCAGAGCAGCTCATCCCAATTCCAATTTTCGTCGAATGAATTTTCGCTGAAATTACGGATCTTGATTCTCTACAAAATATAAACTATCAGTCAAATAAAAAAAATTAAAATTACTATAGTGATTTCGTATTTAGCAAAATTTGATGAATTTTAGCTGGATTTTGAATTTTTAGGACCAGATTTGGTCCAATAACCCATAAGAAAGTTATCTTCTATGAAAATGGGTTGAAAACTGAATTTTTGAGGCATTTTAAAATTTTGATAAAAATATTGTTAAATTTTTATAAAATTGTACAAGCTTGATAATAAACTAAAAATTTTATGGTAATATCTTGAGAAGTGTAGGAGCATACAAAAAAAAATTTCAGAATAATTGAACTTCATTTGTTATTTTTAAAAAATCAAAACAGAATGAACATAATTGGGACAGTTAACTTGTCAGAATTTTATAATTTTTTTTATTGTGATCATGATCTAAAATTTTTATGAGAGATTAAGAATTGTCTCAGTATCATTATATAAATTTTTTTTTAAAAAAATTAACTTTGCTTGTTTGCTCAATCAAATCTATGAAAACACTGAGCTTAATTTGTTACATTATATTTCAAAAATCAAAACGAGAAACAACATAAATGATACTGTACCTTGTAAGAATTTTATAAATTCACTAAAGCATGACCATGATTCAAAATTTTTATGACATATTAAGCATTTCCGTATCACCCTTTAAAATTTTCAAAAACTTTAAATCTTTTGTGATTGCTAAAGCAAATCTATGTATCGATCATCGGGCTTTTATCAGGATGTAGCACTATCAAAATTTTTAAAAATTACTTAAGTATAATAATTTTCTAAACTTTTATATAACCATTAGTACTACATCAATACCATTCACAAAAATTTTGAAAATTTTATAACGTGGTTTGGATAATTTTTCATTTCGTTCAAATTTGCCGGTAAGCTTTTTATCCGGACAATAGCACTGTTCGAATTTTTAAAAATTTATGATACTTGATCATCATCTAACCATTTTATGAGAATATTATGGATGTATCAGGACTATTCATAAAAAAATTGAAAATTTTATAACATCATTTATTCTAATTTTCATTCAGTTCAAAATTGTCAGTCAGCGTTTTATCAGGACAGTAGCAATGTTTAAATTTTTAAAAATTCATAAAATTTGGTAATTATCTAAAATTTTTATGAAAATATCATCAATGCGTCAGAACTCTCTATAAAAAATTAAAATTTTTTGTCATCATTTGACCCACTTTTCAGCCGATGCAAAACGACCAAAATTTTGACAGTTTTGTCCGAAATTTCGGTAAATTTCACCAGAATTCTAATTTTTCAGTGGCAAATGGACCAGATTTGACTTTTGGTTTTTGCATTTTGACCAAAATTTATCCAAAATTTCAAAATTTCACCGAAATATCAAAATTTTGGATTTCGGCCATACCTGATATTTTTTTCCCAAACAAAATTTGAATCCCTTATCCCAATCCAATTATACGGGCCTACCGAGGTTTGAATTCTCGATACGGACATCTTAGAGTGGCTAAAATTCGAAATTTTATCTAGTTTTTGAAATTTTAGAAAAATCTCACAAAAAATTAAAAAAAATCAAATTGATTATATTTAACAGAGATTTTTAAGATTTCACTAAGAAATGCCGAAATCTCATCGACATTATCCGAGATTTTGGTAAAATTAAATCAAGCAAAAAATAGTGCAAAATATGTTGAAATTTTTTAAATTTTTTGTAGATAGTCCTGACATATCACTAATATTTTTATAAAAAATTTCAAATGATGATTAAGCATGAGGAATTTTTAAAAATTCTGACAGTAGTACTGTGTAAGATCGAGGATGACGACTAAAGTGGTGAATAGGCGGCTATAAATTTATGAGAACATTAGTGATACATCAAAACCATCCACAAAAAATTTAAAAATGTTCTAATGTGGTTTAGACTATTTTTTATTGGTTAAAATTTGCCGAGATTTCGGCAATTTTGGATGAAATCTCGAAAATCCTGGTCCAAAAAATTCCAAGTTTGAATTTTGTTTTATGAATTTTGACCATATTTTATTTGAAATTCCAAAATCTCACCAAAATTTTAGATTTTGGCTGCCTCTGAGATATAGTCAAAAACGAAATTTGAAACCTTGCTTCAAACCGAACCTACAATTTTTTTTAAAAAAAATCAAAGGTAGTTTAAGTCATCTTGGCGGATTTCATGTGGAGCTAATAGGGAGCTTGCCAAAATCTAGAGATGGCTAAATATGTTGTGCCAACTTGGCCAGCCTGTGGCCTGGTACTGTACTCACAGCCTAGGAATGGCATGGCCTGAATGTAAATAGGTTGTGATTGGGCCGTTGCCGCAGCCCATTGGGCCAGCACGGCACGGCACGAATAGTACCAAACCGGTACAGCACGGCCCAAGCACAACCCTACCTGGCACCAGCCGTTTAGATTTTTCTAATTTATATATATTAAAAATGTTTTTCTATATTTCTTTGAATTTTTCTAATTATTCTAGATTTTTCAAAATATTTATGTATTGTTCCTTAAATTTTTATGATTTTCAATTTTCTAACTTTTAAAATTTTTCTGATTTTTTAAAATTTTTAGTACCAAACTGATAGCCCTCGGCCTGGCACGGTTCATCGGCCCATCCAGACCGTGCTTAAGCCATACCCCTACACGTGAGAATTTTTTTTATTTAATATTTATTTTAAAACATATTTTCAGAACTAGTCGCCCGTGGGAAAATTTTTCAAAAATACCTGGCCGTCACCCTCGCCAGGCGATCGCCTCAGACGGCGACAAGTAAGCGCCTAACAAAACTCACGAACCTAATCTAAGTAAAAATATAAAAAATGTACCGATCAGTAGATTTTTTTTGAATTTTTGTTGTAAATTGTTTGTACAATAATTGTTGTATTGAACCGGACTAATTAGAAAAAACTTATTGTCATGTAATGAACCGGAAAAATTGTTTTAGTTCGTTAGTGATACGCATCTCACTTAGGTATTTTCGTAGCCTCGAAGGGTCCGTCGAATCTGGTAGAAAAAATACGGAAAAAGCAGGCGGGCTACGAACGTGGGATACCACTTCAACATGCAAGCGAGATGGTCGGACGTTGCCCCAGATTTTGTTACCAAAATCGGAAAAGGCACTCGCGCCACGAAACCACGTAAATCGTGGCCACTTGGTGTTTTCAGAGTCTCATGACAAAGGACACGGTCAAAAAATACTGAAAAAAATCAAGGCGGCCTCACGCAACGCGAGCTACGACTTACGTACGGGCGAGATGGCCGGACGTTGCCCCGGTATTTTGTTGCAAAAATCAGAAAAGACACTCGCGGCCACGAAACCACGGAAATCGTGGCCACTTAGGGATATTTTTTTCCTCTTTTTTCTTCCCCTCCTTTTTTTTCCCTCCCTCTTTTTTCCTCTCTTCCTCTCCTCTTTCTTTCTTCTGAAAGCGAAAATTCCGTAAACAAATGAACACTTGTTGCTTTCGGGGGCATTTTAAATGACCCATCATACCGCCGGAGATCGCCGCCTGGCGACGACCGCCAGACGGCGACGCGTGTTCATTCCGACGCGACGACGAACGACTTCGTGTTCGCCGTTAGCCGATCGTTAGTGGGACCCTTTGTCGCCCTCAGGAGCGATCGCCCTGGCGGCGACGGACGGTATTTTTGAAAATTTTTCCCGAGGGCGACTAGTTCTGAAAATATGTTTTAAAATAAATATTAAATAAAAAAAAATTCCTACACGTGAGACGTCCGTTTGGCCTTCCCTACCAAAATCAAGGACGATGGTGGACCACATGCCGCCGTGCTTGCCCCACCGTCGCGAATGGTGCATGTCACCGCGGCTGCTCAACACCGTAGTCGCATATAATTAATCCATTTTGTTAGTTAGAAAACAAATTCATGTTACTAATACAATGAAACAAAATTCACATGTTGGCTGCTCGTTGCTTAAAAAAACTTCAAGTGGCAGGATGCAGGAACAAATTGTCTATTAGATACTCATTCCTTCCTTTTGAAGTAACGTTTCTGACTTTTCATGACCTCTAAAATGTGATTTTAACCGCTACATTTTGTAACTTTATCATATTATATAATAATAAAATTATAATATTATGAAAATATTTTTAACAACAAATCTTGATTTAGTTTTTATGTGGTCAATCGATCGTTTCAAACATATCAGTGGTTGACTGCACGGACTGTAGGATGTCACTTTAAAAAGATCGGAGGGATTACGTAACAGTAGACAAGGTGCCTATATAGTGCAAATTACAGGCCCCACATGTTATTAGTGATTGATGACAGGGACAAGTAAGGACGTCATTTAAAAAAGAAGAGAGAGGGAGTACATAAGAGCAAACAAGTTGTCTATATTGTGCAAATTACCTGCCCCATATGTTACTAGTGGTTGACGGCACGGATTCTAGTACGTGAGGGTAGATCAGAGCATACAAGGCGCCTAAATGGTGCAAATTATAGTCCCACGTGTTATTTCATATATGATATATCTTCTATGCAATATTGATACATAGTTAATTTCTTAGCACTTGTACCGGTTATTTCCACTCAATGTATTTTGTTTTATCAAACATAAATGCAAAATTATAGCTGTTGTGATATTATGACTCGTGAACACTAGCCTAAACTAAGACTTATCATATATTAGTAGTCATTTTACTTACAATGAAAGAAAGGCTCCCTTCCTATTCCTATATAAGGGGATGGAGGGGGTCAGGCCCGTCTAAGGCCTAGCGCAAGTGAGCCGACCGCACAGGGCTCCTAAATTTTTGGGACTCCCAGTATATGCTGCACTACTATAGTCTATTAAGGTTTTCGAGTTCTAACGCATCAACGTATCGTATTCTGCCGATTCCGGGACTCATCGTGATTCGTGTCTCGCACGAAGTCGCCGCGACGGGGTGTGCCGCCGCCGTCCGCCGAGGCATGATCGCCATTCGCCAGTAGTAGCAGGTCAGCGCTAACGATCCAGCTACTTCTTATATGATCTGTAGTTCTGTACTAGTTCAATTATTCAAATCAGTGATCAATCTTAGGGTGAATATTTCTTGTCTTGCCCCTTGGAATATAATTTGGATGTTTGTGTGTCGGTTCTACTAACTCCGCTTCATCGCATCAAGGTTCGATCACGAGCAAATTGTCCCATTTATATTGGTTCCATGAATTGTCTTTTTTAATTAGTTTTGTTGTGTTTGTGATTCATGAAACAGGGAGATCAATTTATTCATCATGTCTTCTAGAGTTAGAAAATATGATTCCGGTTATGGAAAGCGCAAGAAGAAAAAAAGACTAGAACAGTTCGCGCAGACTCAGAATTACATGTGGAGTTAAAGTTCCTCCAAAATTTTATCCCTAAAGAAGACATGGGCCCTCTTGATATTCTGAAGTTTGTGAAACGGATGGGTTGTTTTCCTAATGCCTTTATTGCATATAGAATTTTGTTGACTATTCCTGTGACAGTTGCATCTGCAGAACGAAACTTTTCAAAATTGAAGTTGGTAAAGTCCTACATACACAGTACTATGATACAAGAAAGACTTAATGGATTGGCAATAATTGCACTTAAAAATGATGTCATAGAGAAGATTAAATATGAAGATATAATTGAAGATCTCATTTTAAAGAACACCATGCGCATGATGCTTTTTACTAGAAGTTAAAAAGATATCGATAAGAAAGATTCATCCTTTACTTTTTTAACATTAATGCCTATTGTAGTTTTAAATATTGGGAAAAACATATAGTTATATAATGGAATCACATTTTGGTTATTTGTATTTCCCTAGTATAGGGCTCTGTTTTGTGTTTCACACCAGGGCCTTAAAAACTTAGGTACGGCCCTGGAGGGGGTCGCATATTATACATTCACTAGATCAATGCTCATGCGTTGCTACGAAAAATAAAATTGATAACGAAACATAAAGGTCAAGCAATAAAAGAAAAATTGTGCTACAAGATCAAACATCTATTTCTCCTGATTACAAAAGTTTTTATGGTTTCTTCTCTGGTATGAATTAAAACCAAATATATTGTACGTAGTAATATATATTACCAATCTCAAAAATCAATCAATCATTTTTATCCCTTTTTGCAATTTATATTACCAGCTCGCGTTCCTCTTCCTCTCACCATGCCCGCAGCGTGCACTCCTCGACGCCATCGTCCTCGTCTTCCTCGTCATCCACCCCTTCGCAAGGGCGACACATGGGCTTCCCCCGAGCACGAGGCGCTGCTGCCAAAGCCACCGCCATTCCGGGCCACTGGCCGCTACGCGGTCGCGCTCGGGGCGTCCGCTGTCCTCCTCGCACTTGCATTCTTCCTCCTGCCGAGCATGCCATGGCATGCTGTAGAGTCCGCCTTCCTCGCCGCCTACTTCGTTGCGCACACCATGGCCGCGTGGTCAGTCGCCTCGGAGAAAGGGACCATCGCAGTCACCCAGCCTTTGCACCTTCGCGTCTTCTGGATCGCTACGCCCTCGATGCCGCTCTCTTCTTCACTTCAGCGGTGGTCCACTGCGCCGACGGTTCACTGCTCTTCCCGGATGACCCTCTAGCCTTTGCCAGCCTACTCGTCTCCATGCCTCTGGCGTACTTAGCCATCACTGGCTTCACCGGCCATGACGTCGGAGCCCATGAAGGTAAACCAGAAAACACCAGCGCCGAGGCGCCGCCACGCCGTCGGCGCCGCCACGCCGTCTCTCTCGCGACGCTCAAATTGAATCAACCCGTTTATCTCCAAGGGGTATGCCAATGACTCTCTCACCGCCGACGACGTCTCACCGATGTCGCCGGGCAACCGGGCCAAAGCATCGTGCGCTTTGTTTAGTCCAATTGGCTGGCACTAGGGTCATGGCACCCGATGGGCATCGCGCTCTGGCTATCCTTCTAGCCACAGTTACTACTGACCGCGGCACTCGGCCTCCTTCGCCTCGCGGCCATGTACGTCAGTCCGTCACTTATTGATCAGTTCATCGAGTTCATTCGCCGCGACAGCACGACATGGGAGATCTTGAATGAATTTCCTTGATTGATTATGTGAAAACTGTACAGCATATATAGAGTACAAAAGGAATGATTAGCCGGCTATTAATTACCAACAATAAACAGGGATTTTGCTATAATAATCAGCTATATTTAAAGAGATATGGCTGGCTGTAAATTAGGAAAGAATAATTAGCTACAATGACCGGCCATTATTGGAGATATGGCGGAGGGGGGGAGGGGCTAGGAAGAACGAACCGCTGCCACCAACTGCAAATTTATATTAGTAGAGATACATCACCTATGAGTAAGAGCAATAAAGTTGAGAAGTGTCGAGACTATATCTTTTGTCTATTTCTACTTTTGTAAATGCTTGATCATTAGCAATGTGAGCAATACTTCAACACATTTATCAACCTAGTAATGCTCTCACGTAGGCTATATGGTATGTTTTCCTAATCGATCTTTTTCCTCTCAATCTCCCCCTCCATGAGCTCGTGTCTTCAGCACTGCCTTGCTCATCTATGTGTTCACCCACTTCGGTCGCACGCCTCTCATTGGACCCTGTTTCCCACCCATCAGTGCTACCAACGGTGTTATAGAGATCATGTATGTCCACACCTTCGACCCCACCAGAACTGATCTAATCGGCCATGTTGCCACACCATCCAGACTGTCGCCTCAACCACCGACATCGTCGACCCGCGCCATTAGCGCTACAGGACGATGTCTCCCAAAAACCATCGCTCGTGTCCTTGGCACTACCACCGCCTCTGAGGACCTTGATCAGCTCGCCCCACCACACCATCATTGAGGTCTATCGACTGCGTCATCCGAGCCCATGCTCTTGGCACTATCTCACTGCCGCTCCATGTGCGCCATGGTGACTGACTACTATAGATTGGGTATGCACGACCTACCCCTAATCTTGCCAACCAAGCCGGCGCCTCCGACACCACCTCAATTGTCAGCAGCCATGCTGCTATTCATACTACACAACTATGACATAGACGGGGCCTCAACAGAGCCTTTCGTTCATGCCGCACCATCATGCACCGTGATGGGACCTTGGTTGACCAAACATTCATGTTGTGTCACCATGCACTGCATATAGGGAACACAACCTCTTCGTCGTTCATATCATTCTACCAAACACCGCTATCATGCCCACCTCTATGTCGTGTTGCCTGAACTGCTGCAGCGCCTCGCCACTCCCACGCTAAGGCCCTATTTGGCAGAGCTTCATATTCCAGCTCCACCTCATGTCTAGAGATTGTAGGCTAAAATAAAGTGAATTAAGTTTATATTTCAGTCTAAAATGTAAACAAGATGACCTACCTAAATACTTTTAATGTATTCACAACTCCAACTCTATAAATTTCTAGAGCTATGAATACCCTGCTCCACCAACTCCACGGATTTTAGTGGAGCTAGAGCTATGCCAAACACCCCCTAAGTCATTGCCGTCGCCACCAACACTCGTAGGGTTAGGGTGGAACCGTATGGGCGCTTGACTTAACAGGCGCAATGTTGTCTTGGAGAGCCAGATGGGCTAGATTCCGGCCAAACGACCAAATAGCTCACAGGCATTGTTGGCTGTCCGATGCAAATTTTGTAGAAATGCCCTCAAGGTTTTGCAAAATTATGGAGGAGATCTCGGTTTATTAAAATTAGGTCCATGGGAATGGAAAATTGCATAATAGACCCTACAATTTACTATTTTCATTCCAAAGGTATCAACACATGGAAATCTTATAAACGAAACCCTAGAAAAGTTCTTGTTTTATTAATTAGTATTTTGCGACTTTATTTAATTACCAGAAAGTGTTTTTTGCTATAGAAATTATTTCTGTAACTAGAAAAATTTGCATAAAATCACTAGAAATTTGCGGACTCATATTAAGTTGCCCATATATTATTCCCGTATGACTTGATCGATGCGGCTTATTTCTGTGCCAAACTAACTGTTGTTTTATATGATGTAGACAACAAGACTAGTATGAGGACCACTATATCGAAAGGAGAGTTCTTGGAAATGCATATGAAAGATTCAACTACTTGTATTGGGAAGTAGAGATCAAAGGATCATCTCGCAGCTAGGGACATGCATTCCATCCTACATAAAGATGGGTATGCTTCTGCTGTAAACAAGGCTTGGGTTCTGATCTACATCAGGAACCACCATGTGTTGAATTGAACTTGGAGCTCATATATATGCATCAAAGATCCTTGTGAACTCTAAAATACCCTAAAATAACACTTTGGCAATGTACAAAAGAGACAGCTTTGCTATAAGGCTTCGAAGCCATGGTAATGCTTGATAAACAGAACTGTAACTTCGTGATAGCTTTTAGCCTAGACCTCATAAGCACGACAAATGTTCTAAATATTCTCAAAATAGACATAATTGAATAACATATGATTGCACGTGCTATCTCTACCTTACCTGCTTCAATGGTTTCCACGACATCAGTCTTAAGAGAAAGGCATATCAAGAAGTATAACGTCCTGTTTGATTCTCCCTAGAGATGGAAAGAACATGAAGCCTATAGCTTTGTTCACCAAGAGGAAAATTCCTTTCTCATAACACAGTTGAGTGGACAAATAGACACATCTTCATGAAAAGAGGTTGTAGGGGAGAAGTAGAGTTAGGAGGAGCCCTAGAAGGTCCCATAACTATACCCCTACATCTAAAAATACCAAAAAATTGCCTGAATAAAGGCAATGGATTTGGCATTTGTGCCTATCCCAAAACTCATCTTTTTTAGAGAGTCAATTCATGTATATTTTAGGATGTTGTTAGAACATAAAACACCAAGATTTGCCTAAGAGTAAGCAATATTAGGAACCAAAATGTAACTTTAGTTCAAAAGGAGTCCTAATAAAGCTTTTTGATTTGTGTGCATGATTTATTTTTGATTTTCTTTATGCAATGTTTTCATTCGTGCAAGTTATCTCCTGCTTGTAGTGTACAATAAATCGAGAGGAGAAAGAAATTTATCTTGTTGACAGTTGTACCACGAACACTATTCTTAGAGATAGAGAGTACTTATAAACTTTGAGAACAAAAACTGGTAACGTGTTAACCATAGATGGCAACTATGCTAATACTATTGGATCTGGAAGGGCTACGGTTGTGTTACCAATGGGGACCTGAATAATCATCGATCATGCATTATTATTCCCAAAATCAACACGAAATCTCATAAGTTTCAAGGATATCCGCTATAATGGTTTCCACTTAGAAACAGAGGATGAGAATGGTTTTGAGTACCTTCTCCTCACAAGAGGGCAAAAATATCAAAAGGAAACATAAGAGAAGCTCTCCAATTTTTCATCAACATTGTACAACACGTTTATCAAACTTGGTGAACAATATGTTGCGATGAACATACCCCTAAACGATTCAGATCTGTTCAAAACATGGCACGAACATCTGGTACATTCTAGAGAAAGTTTGATGCACCAAATCACTAAGCATTCTGTTAGTCATCACTTAAAGCTAAGTGACATTCTTAAAATATACCATGTGCGAGGATTGTGCTCAAGGCAAGTTGATAATGATACTCTCATAATGATACCCTCATATCATAAACTTAAGGATGAACTACTTGATTTCCTACGAGGATGCAAGGTTACATTTGTGGACTGATTTAGCCCATGTACTTCATGGTATTAATAGATTCATCGACATAGTTGATATATGTGTGCCCACTATCTACTAGGATCACGCCTTTGCCAAGTTGATTTCGCATATTATTGTGCTAAGAGCCAAATTCCCATATCAAAGGATCCAATCCGTACTTATGGATAATAATGGTGAGTTTATCTCTAAAATATTTAATGATTATGATATGGCCTTAGGCATAACAGTGGAACACTCGGTCTCACATGTTTATACACTTAATGGACTTGCAAAATCTTTGATCAAGATGATCAAATTGATTGCTCTACCTCTCTTGATGAGAAGCAATCTCCCTACTAGGTATTGGAGACATACGGTAATACATGCCATATCATTAATACATCTCTAGCCATCTGCATACTATGAGTATTTACCTTGCTAGTTAGTATGTGGGAAAGAATGAAGCATCTCCCATATGCATACATTCAGTTGTGTTGCATACATATCGATCTCACCATATAAGGTATGTTAATGGACCCCATCATAAATAGGAATTTTTATGTGATTTGAATCGTTGTCTATAATCAAATATCTAGAGCCCATGACTGAGGATCTCTTGAAGGCAATACACTAACTGTGTATTTAATGAAGAACTATTCCTATCATTAGGGGGAAGAAAGGACCCTAATTTGGAATGTCAGGAACTATCATGGAATGATAACATTATTCATAAAATAGATCCACACACTAAATAATCTGAACAAGAGGTTCATAGGATAATTGATTTACAAATTCTTGCAAACAAGCAACCAGAATTATTCATGGATCATAAAGGAGTGATGAAGTCACATAACCACCAGTGAATGCGCCTGTCAGAGTCAAATCACCCCAAGCTTTAGGTTCCACTCATGAATCTTCCTTTTGGAAGAGGGGTGAAACCTCCTAGTTCAAAAGATCTCAAAACGTGGAGACATCCACGTAAGATATGTATAGAACAAGGGGAGACACTCCATGAACCAAACACGAATGAAGAATGTCCACTAATGTATAGAACGTAAGAGATGTAGAGAACAAGGGGCACCTCGTACTAAAGCATAGAGGGAGGTGCATAGTGCATGAGATAGCACACCCTTTGACAATAGGATAACATACCAATTGGACTCTACCATATTGAGAAATCATGGAGAGCTAATTGATTTGAATAAAATGTGTGAAGAATTGGATAAAAAATTCTCCACAAATTATGTGAAGACAAAATAAATATATATGATTCCTTAAGACAAGTATGTGCTAATAGCAGCTGCTTTACTTCTAAATTTGCTTTCCATATCAAGAATTCGGACCATGAATTGAAGACTATTGCTGAGTGCAAAAGTCATCTCAACTAGGATAAATGGAAGGATGTAATTGAAATAGAATTTAAATTTACTAAATAAGAGGAAATTCTTTGGACCTATGGTCAAGACACCTCACGGCATCATTCTTGTTGGAGACAAGTGGGTGTTTATAAGAAATTGGAACGAACACAATGAAATTGGTGAGACACAAAGAGAGATTAATAGCACAAGGGTTCATGCAAAGGTCCAACATTGATTATGTTAAAACATATTCTCTTGAATTGATGGCATTATGTTTCATTATTTGATATCAATGGTAGTAGGCATGAATTTAAGTATAAAACTTATGGATGTTTTGACTATATACTTATATGGATCACTTGATTATGAAGATTGTAGAGAGGCTAAAAATCCCACATATGAGCACGAATGATAATTGCAACATGTATTGTGTGAAATTGCAAAGGTCGCTATATGATTGAAACAGTCAGGTCATATATGGTACAACTGACCAAGCAAATTTCTTCTACAAAAAGCATACATGAATAATTTAAGTATGCCCATATGTGTTCATCAAGAAATCCACTGATGGATTATGTGTATATCTGTATACATCGATGATTTGAACATCATTGGAACCACAAATGACATACTTGCAAATGGAATTCAAGATAAAAAGATTTGGATAAGTCAAAATATTGACTTGGCTTATAGATTAAACATCTATTTGGTGGCATATTGTTGCACCAAACCACCTACACCAA
Organism: Guadua angustifolia; assembly: GCA_036346375.1. NCBI lineage: Eukaryota > Viridiplantae > Streptophyta > Magnoliopsida > Poales > Poaceae > Guadua > Guadua angustifolia. The sequence continues at coordinate 64,026,324 of CM070500.1, forward strand.
GAAAGTGGTGGAGAGATTTTATTTTGATGGATCTCATCCACTTGGTACTCCATTGATCTTTAGGTCACTTGAAACGGAGAAATATCCACATGGACCTACGTGTGAGATTGAAGTACTTGGTCTAAAGATCCCATACTTAGGTGCTATTGGGGAACTTTAATGTCTTGTAAATTTTTACTAGGCTTGACATTGCATTTGCAGTAAGTTGTTTGGCAAGATATAGTTCCAACCTACTAAGAAGTATTGGAATGAGATTGAAGGCATTCTCACCTACCTATAGGGTACTAGTGATCTTACACTCTTTTATTCTGAAGGTCAACATACTAAAATGATTGATACTCAGAAGTTGGCTATCTTTCTGATCCCTATAATACCAAGTCACAGGCCGGATATGTCTTCCTAAGTGAAAGTACAGTCATCTACTAGAAGTCTGTTAAACAGACGATAGTTGTTACGTCAACTAATCATTTCAAGATAATATCACTATATGAAGCCACTCCTGAGTGCATACAGCTTAGAAGATTGATACATCATGTCAAGGAGTCATGTGGTGTAGAGTTAGATAAAGATCCCACAGTCCTCTATAAGGATAATACTACTTTCATTGCACTATATTGTGACTCTAATGACAAAGCATATACTCCCAAATTATTTCTATTTCCACAAGCAGTATGAGAAAGGGAGCGTAAAAATACAAGAAAACCAAGCTAGTAAAAATCTTGCTGATTTATTCACTAAAGCATTGTCACTTTTACCTTTGCGAAGTATGTTCATGGTATTGGCATGAGAAGGTTCAAAGAGGATGCCTTTATAGGGAGACTAATCTTCATATGTATGTTCATCTTTCAAGGTGGAGTGTTACACTCCTTTTTCCTTAATTAAATTTTATTCCAGTGGGTTTTCTTAATTAAAGATTTTTTATAAGGCAGCACGTGTAATGGCAAAAGCGTGAGCTATATACTCTTTTCACCTAACTGATTTTCTTCCCATTTGTTTTTTTTGGGAGTAGTTTTTAACGAGGAATGAGCATAATGTTGGTCAAATATCCAAGAGGGGGTGTTGTGATCTAAGTGCTCTGATAGATTACTAGTCCCTTTATTTGAGATGTAAGAAATGCTCCACTCCTACCACCATATGGAGGGTTGGAGGGGACAACATATTGTATACACATACATTGCCTACGGGCAAGAGCAATAATGTTGAGAGGCTATTGGGACTACATCTTTTATCTACTTATATTTTTGTGTGTATTTGATGATTGGCAATGCAACCAGTAATTCAACAACAATACATTTTATTACTTTGTTGGATAAACAATGAATGCATTTAACTACTCTTACAAAAGAAAATGAGATATTCATTTTTCAAAAAAGAAATGCAGATATTGGCTTTCTCGTTTTCCTTTTTGAGGGCGATATTGACTTACTCCTTTAAAGGGATTGAAATTGCTGCTTCATAGAATTGTGTTACCAAAATATAATGTACCAAACCCATAATCAGGTAGACCTAGATAGCGGGTCCCACAAATATTGCAATCCAAGGTCCCCACATATAAGTGTCTTCCTGTTGACAGGTGCAGAGCTAGGCCTTGGGTCAATGGGGCAATGGCCCGAGACTTGGGCCAATTATTAGTGAAAAACCCCTCTTTATCTATAGCGAAATTTTCAGTATACATGTCCTTGCCTAAGATGTCCAGGCCACAAAGTTGAGAACTGAGAAACCCTATCGGCTATTAGGACCAGAACTAGGACATAGCACTATCACCCGTTCGCTTGACATATCTACCGCGCTGCCTTCTCTCTCACATGACTGGATTGCCCTGCGCCACCTCGTCTTTTTCTCTTGTGGACAAGATGAGGGTTGAGGGTCGAGGCTTAGCGGTAGCTTAGGCTTGAGACAGCAAGCCCTACGCCTTTCTTAAGTAGTCGAGCTATCCATTGGTCGCCATCAACTCTAAGTGATTTTCTCTTAATCCTTACTTTATAACATTGTATTACACACATTCCGAATTAGCCAATTAGAGATTAATTGATTGAATTCAATTTGACGTTATAGACACAGTTTTTTCATTAGTGTATCACCTTATTGATTTGGCATTGAGTTTGCCCGTTACAACCGTAACAATAGAAAGATCCTTTTCAGCTATGAATATTGCCAAGCTTGAGTTGTGGAATAGGATGATTAATGAATGGCGGCATGATATGATGTATTTGCATACATTGAAAATAACAAGATTTTATAATTTTTCAAAATATAAAGTCACGTAGGCAAAACTACCGCGTGCTATGGTATGTTATATTCTTGTTTTGCAATTTGAATAAATAATTAACTTTGTAATTTTTTATCCCTAATTTACACATGCAATTTCATCTTTGATGGTTCATTTTCCTGTATTATTATTGATGAAGATATGATTGACTCGGATACACCTAACTTTCATTAGTTAGGTATTAATTTTTGTATTGCTCCACTATGCTATGTTATTTTTACCATGTTTTATCTATTTTTTGTACTACTAAGTACGAAGTTCAAATTTATTTCAATTATGTATTTATTAGTAACGCTTTTATTACACCTCGATATAAGTAGTATTAGTAGGGTGTTCGTGTGTTGCAACGGAATCCTAAAAAGAGATTTGAGATGGAACATGTCGTGGTTGGAGCGATTCAGACCATGTAAGCCTATACGAAGATGAGAGTAAAGGATGGGACGATCAGATTAAATCTCCTTCCATCTTATCCGTTTGTGCAAGATCCAACGAATTAACTATTTTAAAAAAAAAGGACAATCGTCACCAACTCCTAATTAGGCTATTCCTAGTGGCAAGTTTCATTCATGGTTTCCAGAAGTGCCACATCATCTAGGGTTTGGGTTGATAAATGAAATAAGGCCTCTCAATGCACAGTTTTATTTCACGATTTCATAGGCTAGCCATAGCATTTAATTGTTGCATGGTGTTATGATCAAATGTTCTATTTGGTGTAATTTCATTTGATTTCAGTGCGTGGGAATGTGTGAGATGAAACGATGCTCTCTCAGTGCAGTTTCATTCGGTTTTCAATGTGTTGGAAACGGTGTGCACCTGGTTTCAACCAGATGAAACTCGTCTCCTCTCTCTCCTTATAATTTCTTTGCCATGTCACCATTTTTACTGATATGTTATCTCATTAAATGATAATGAAACTCCCAGCCTTAGAAGTAGTAGAGATTTCACATTTCGGTGCCGTTGTCTCTGTTGTAAAACGTCGTCGTTTACCTACTCGAATCAATAGCACGCATGCATGAACACGCGAATCAATAATCGAGAACACACAGAATATAGGGTGGAAATCTCTCTCGCTTTACTGATTCAATGGTTTACAATGAGGGGGCACCCGATATATATAGCGGTGTAAGAGAGAGTTCGGATTCGACCACATTAGGAAGAGATAGAGTCCTAACCATATTTGGTTTAGGTTTCCTTATCTCACAACACTCCCCCTTGGTCGAATACCGCGTAATGCATATGTCTCGTTAAAAACTCCACTAAAAAACCCAGTGAGAAAAAGGAGATGGAGAAAAGAGTAAATTGCACTCGCACTTTATGTTGCACTAGTTGCCTCATTAAAAACCTTCATGTGAGAAAACTTCAGGAAAACTCACAGAGGGAAAAGAGTACAACTTATAACCTTCAGGATTTTATTAGGATCTTCAGGATCGCAATAAGGGTTATGGTTCACGGGTTTTCTCCCCCTGAACTCTGCATCTCTCTAAGTCTTATCATTCCAATGCTTTTTACATATCTTTGAAATGTGGATTTAGGCAAGGACTTAGTGAATAAGGGCCTGTTTGGTAGAGCTCCAGATCCCAGCTTCTCCTGAGATCTGAAACTTGTAGGCTAAAATAAAGTAAATTAAGTTTATATTTTTGGCCTAAAATATAAACAAAATGATCCATCTAAACATTCTTAATGTACTCACAGCTCCAGCTTCACGGATCTGTGGAGCTAGGAAAACCCAGATCCACGGATCTGGTGGAGCTGGAGCCGTACCAAACAGGCCCTAAATCTGCGAGATTTTCACATGACTTAGATTGCAAGATCTTTATCTCACCGCTCTTTTGGAGTTCGTGAGGATAGAATAACTTAGGAGCAATATGCTTCGTGATGTTGCTCTTTACATAACCCAATTGCATTTGTGTAATACGCTGCATTATCTTCATAGATAATTCGGGGTTTCGACAGTGTTAAGGCCACATGACTTCGGATATGGCTAATCACACGCCGCAGACCAAACACATTCACGTGAGGCTTCATACAGGCTATAATCTCGAGTGGTTGGTAGAAGTTGCTACTAGCGTCTGCTTACAAGACCGCTAGGAAACGGCCGCACCACCGCAGAGAAATACAAAACCACCGAGATTGGGCACTATGGGGATCGACGGATAGCCAAAGATCCAGTATATCCCACCATGGTCAAGTCTTGGTTCTTCCGAAAATAACCCAAGATCTTGAGTACCTTGGAGATATCTCGAGTACGCCTTTACACCACCCAATGTCTTCGGTTGAGCTGAACTATGTCTTGCTAGCAAATTCACTGTGAATGCAATATCGGCCTTGTGCGATTCAAGAAGGTACATGAGTGCTCCAATAGCACTTAAATATGGGACTTCAGGTCCTAAGACTTTCTCATTTTCCATCCTCGCTCTAAAGGGGTCTTCATCTACTTCAAGGGATCTTACGACCATGGGGTTTTTAAGGGATGTGATTTATCCACATTAAACCTCTCCAATACCTTCCTGTATAGGAAGACGGTGAATAAGAATTCTTCCGGAGATGCTCTAGTCACAGAGCCTAAGCAAAATTTGGTTTTATCCAAATCTTTCATCTCAAACTCCGTCGTGAGGTAAGCACTTGCTTCCTTTATCTCCTCTGTGTTCCGATGATATTCAGATCATCGACATACGCTGAGATGATACAGAATCTATTCTGGGGTTTCTTTATGAACACATAGGGACAATCATCATTATTGGAGTATCCCTTCTTCAGGAGGAACTCGCTAAGCCGATTATACCACATTCTTCCCGACTGTTTTCATATGTATAGCGATCTCTGCAGTTTGACGCTATACATGTTGTGATTATTAGGATCCGGGACTTTTACTCCTTCAGGGACTTTCATATAAATGTCCGAATCCAGTAACCCATATAAATATGCGGTCACCACATCCATCAACTGCATTTCTAAATTTAAGCCAGCTGCCATTGATATTAAATATTGGAACGTTATTCCACTAATTACAGGAGAATATGTTTTATCGTAATCGATGTCGGGTCTTGTCGGCGTTTCGTAAAACCGGCAGACGTATTTGTAGGTTAAGGGGCAGCGCGTCCCCTCTCCTTGATGGTTTACTCATGGAGTCTCGAACACACTCTATCGGGCAGAGGAGTCTCGGATGTATCTTGGTTCGGCCGAACGTCCCTACTTCCGGCTTGTGGCGGAGGATCTCATTGATCGGGTATGGCGGATTACATGCGAGACTAAGGATGTGCCCTTAGCGCTGCTTTATGCGAGTGAGCTCGGGAGCTTCGACCGACCGCTCGGATCGGGGGAGCGAGCCGGACGCTAGGTAGACGGAGGGAGTTTTTGGTTTGTGAAAAAGAGAGCCCCCCCTCCCTAAAGGTCCCGCCTCTCCTTATATAGGTGAAGAGAGCAGGTTACATGAGGCTTGGGAGAGAGGAGCGACTAGGGCACACTATCCTTGGCGATCGGGTTTGCGATCTTCGGAGTTGACAGGTCCCTACGTATGTCATGATGGGTTAGCAGGTTCAGCCAGCTATGCCCTATCGGTAGGGTTAGCTGGCGATGCTTCGTTGGGAAGGCACGCCTCTGTCCTCTGGCGGTTGTCGGCGTAGGCGCTATGCGTGGCGGCGCTCTCTGGCGCTGTTTTGGGAAGGAACGCTTATGCCCGCCTGTCGTCCCGCTCAGACGGGTTGTCCAACTTCGAGGTCGATCGATGACGTGGCGGAGTTCTTTGAGACGGATTTTTGCTGTGGTCCCGACCAGCGATGGGGTCGGAGGATGCCTGCACTCTCGTCTTGCGGTCGGGTAGGAGCGTTCGGAAGCCCCGACCCGAAGCCCGACAGGGTCGCAAGGAGTCCGACCGATGGCGGATCGGCGCTCCCGCGCATCGCATCATAGGTGAAGTATCTCTCATGACCGATCGAGACCTTCTGTGAGGTACCTCCGTATCAAGATTCGCCAAGAGCCCCAGGGTCGACCGGAACGCGGGCGTTCTTGATGGACCCTTCGATTTCCGCAACATATCTCCTTCGCAGGCGCGGCGGCGCCTCGACTTCCCATGCCTTCCTTAACTTGGGTCTGCTCGGCTTCCGCGCGCCGAGTGTTTATAAGGCGGCGCGGAAGCGGGGGTCGGAGTAGCTGTTCTCAGTCTAGGTCTTGGATCTCCCCGGGACGCTTGGGGTTGCAATGGCTTCCTCTCGATCGCCCTCTTCCGGTTGCGGACGTCTGCCGGTGGTGTTTTGTTTCGAGGATGAGGCACCGCTGGCACCTACGAACGAGGAGGCCTTCCTTGCGGAGCTCTGGGAGGACTTCGACTTTGCCATGGCGGAACGGGCGAGGCTCGACGCCATCGATCGCGACATCGCCGCTGCTGTTGACACGCTGATCGGCGCCATCCCAAGGCTCGCCAAGGCGAGGGACGCCCTTGTTCGGGTGGTCCGGCATGTGCTTGGCGCCTAGCTTTTCTTGTTTTCTTGCTTGTTTCTACCCACCCCCAATTTTTGGGAGACAATCAGTGGTTCGGTGTTGCCCCACGCCCTGTTCGAATGTGGTTGTCTTTTTGCTTGTCTGGGGCTTCTATTCTTGCCACCCTTTCGATGCCTCCGACCATGCTGTAGAGCAGTCGGTTTCGTTGGGTAGTGTGGGATCTGATCAGGTGGGTCGTTCGGTTGCTCGCAGGCGCGCTTGAAGCACTCCAGATGGGTGTAGTTTTGAGCCCCGAACTACTCGGAGAGCTGGTCGGGGGGTTTACATCTGATCAGCGAAGGATCCGATTGAGCGAAGAGTACAGACTTGACCGAGCCTGAGCCCCTGAGTGGGTCGAGCTGATGCTTCAGAAGGCGAAGTCCGTCTAGTTTGGTCGGCTGTTCCGACCGGGTGCGCGCGAAGACCTTTAGGTGTAGCCCCGAGCCCCTGTGCGTGTCTGAGGGTGGTCGGGGTTACCCGGATCGGACGAGTCCGACCGACTTGGGCGGAGGGCCCTAGCTCGACACCGAGCCGGCTTAAGATTTAACGCCGACGCTTTGGCGCAGGTTCCATTTTTAAAACGCTGGTTTTACGTCGCAGATGGACGCGGCCGTGGTCGGCAGGGAGGTCCGGATGCCCTCGCGAGAGGTTCCGATTCCCGAGTGCTTTGTTTAACATCGAAGCTAGACGCGGCCGTGGTCGGCAGGGAGGTCCGGATGCCTTCGCGGGAGGTTCCGGTTCCCGAGTGCTTGTTTAACGTCGAAGCTAGACGCGGCCGTGGTCGGCAGGGAGGTCTGGATGCCTTCGCGAGAGGTTCCGGTTCCCGAGTGCTTGTTTAACGTCGAAGCTAGACGCGGCCATGGTCGGCAGGGAGGTCCGGATGCCTTCGCGAGAGGTTCCGGTTCCCGAGTGCTTGTTTAACGTCGAAGATAGACGCGTTAGTGCTATTTTTACGCCGTAGCTGTGCGAGTTAGTGCCATTTTTACGCCGTAGCTGGGCGAGTTAGTGCCATTTTTACGCCGTAGCTGGGCGAGTTAGACGTGCTGGTTTAACGCCGGAGCTAGGCGTGTTAGACGTGCTGGTTTAACGCCGGAGCTAGGCGGGGGGCATCCGTCTCGAGTCCTCATCGGACGAGGTGATCTGTGAGAGGAGAGGCCGCTGTCGATCCCACGTATACGCCCCGTCCGCAGGTGTGGGACCTGGAGGGGGTGAGCAGACGTGTGTTTCCTATGTCGGGCGAACACCGTGCTCGTGGAGCTGCAAGCGGGTTATCCGAGTGGGCCCTGGAGGTCAGGCGACCTCCGAGCGACGATCCTCGTCGGTGTCCGACTACTGAGGCGACCCATAAAAACCTTTTTTACTCAATCCTGCACGACCCCGAGCGTTCAGAACTTCGGGCGCACTGGCCGCCGCTTGCCCTTTCGGGGCTCATGAGAGTTTGAAGTATGGTCTCGGACACGAGCTAAGGTGATTGGGTCGTCCGCCAACCCAATTAAAGACCCACCGAGGGTTCGCCTTAAACTTGCCCCTCGCTCGTTTGCCTGCCGGGGTCGGCGGGGGGTCCATCCGGTGGATCCTGCCTTTGGGACCCGCGGCTAGGTCTTATTTGCTAGGCATTCAAGCCTTATCGCCACCTCGAGGCTGCAAAGGCCTGGTGGACTTTTCCTCCTGCCCTGGGTCGGTTTGAGCCGACCCGGAGGCGATGGTCAAGAGGTCGCGGGGCATTTTTGCCCGAGCGATACCGACATCTCTCGCAGCATTTAATATGCGCAGGGAACTTAAACGCTAAACTAAATGATCGGGGCGATGTCTTACCGACGGCTTGTCGCGGCTCTCGCGACGGACACGGATGCTTGGGTCGATGTTTATTGGTTGATGTGTGTCCGGCTAGCATGCGCCTTAGTAGGTGCCTGCAGATTTTGAGGTAATGGGGGCTAGGTCGTTTTCCCATCCTTCGCCATCGCTGCTCCCTTGCTTTTCACGATTTCCATTCCTGCAAAATGTCATGGACTGGGTCGAAAGGGTTACCATCGTGGGGGGAACCAAATGGCTATTCGGATCATTATGCTGGTCCGATTCCCATCCTCCGTGCTTTCCAGGGATGATGAACATTCGACGACCGTGGCTTAGGAAACCGCGGGGATCATATAAGCGCGGGTCGTCATGTTGACGTTTTTTAGGAAAGCTCGGATAATGAGGAGTTTTTGCTTGGGAATGAGGTGTTCTCTTGCACTTGCCTCAGGGCAGGAACATTCCCGACCGGCCACGGATCGTACCACACGGGTGTTCCCCTCTTCCGCGATGCACTACTTCGCAACCGTAGCCGCTGGGGCGTAGGCCATAGCGCTCGGGTCGGAGGGACCACCGTTGGGGAGGATCTGATGGCCGACCAGATTGCCTGACCCGCGTGAGTGTAGGAACCTTAGGTATAAGTCGCTTATCCACACTTGCGCGGGAGAAGAGTGTTCCCGACCGACTAGGGGTCGCTCCGCATGGGTATTTCCTTCTTCCACAGAGCACTACTGCAATCAGAGTCAGCTGGGCGAGGCCGCAGCTGCTCGGTCGAGGGGTTACCGCCAGGAGGACCATGTAGCCGAGGCCGGTCACCGACCCATGAAAGTGTGTGAGCTTGCAGCCCAGGCGGTGCGTGGGGGCGAGCTCGTGATCACTACATAGTGCTTAAACTCGAAAACAATTATGAAGAAATATTTGAGGAAAAGACTATCTTATCTTCTTATTCCGCATGTTGGAGACGTCGTGACGGTTTAGGCTCGTTTTTTTCGGTGCGGTTCGCCCAAAGGGCCAAGTCGAAGGGTTGTGCCGTGATTCGCCCGGCGACGCCCTATCGCCTCAGATCTCGGCGCGCCACAGAGGGACGGTGAGAGCGCGCGCGTCGCTCAAGGCTTGGTTAATGTGCGACTGACCCTCTTATGCGTGACGCGCTGCCCCTTTGGCTCGCCCTGAGAAGGCCGCACGGCGCTCGAGAGCCGCCACTTTTTTCCTCGTCATCGCTATTTCTTCATCCCTCCCGCGCTTTGGTTTTAGCACAAGAAAGGAAAAAGATTGCAGATTTCGAACGGTGGATGGCAAACGCAGCAATGATGGCCGGACGACGGGAAGCGGAGGCGGCCGGTCCCGGGCCTCGACGTCAAGAGGCCCCGCGACCGACGCGGGCCTTCGATGCCGTGACGGGGACAAGGTCACGCGCCATCGCCGGCTTTCGCGATCGATTCCTCCGCGGTAGGCCTTCTCGCCGCCCCGGTGGCTTTGATTTTGGCCTTTACCGACGTCGCCGCTTTTACTTTTTTCTCTTAGCGCCCGGTCTGCGTGCTCGGGTCACCGTCCGCATGGCCGCCGCGGACGGGAGACGGACGCAGGTGGCATGGCTTCCGATGTCCCTCCGATCGCTCCGGGTCATCCTCCTTGTTTCGGCGTCGGACGGCGGATCTATCACGATCGCGCTACCGAGGCCTCTCAATGCCCATATTGCGAGGGCCACTTCCCTTGCGGCGGAGGCGGCGCAGCAGCGGGCCCTTGCCCGGGCCGCGCGGGAGGAGCTCGCTAAGAAGCGCGAGGAGACGCAGTCGCAGCGGGCTCGAGCCGAAGCCGCCGAGACGGAGCTGGCCGAATTGCGCTGAAGAGCTGCGGGCCTCGCGCGAGGCCCTTCTGCCTATGCTTCGCCCGGCCTTCGAGAGCATAGGGAGGAGCCTGCCGCTTGGTGTGGCCGAGGGGCTGACCATACCCCGACGGGGTATGCCCGCGGCCTCACCCAGGCGGCCGACGCCCTCGCCGACCGCCCTAGGCCTTGCTCGAGCGCCTGCTCGCGAGGGGCGGGTTCGCCGTCGACGTCATGAGCACGATCGCTCGGCAAGGCCACCGCGACGCTACCTTCGACCGATGGCGGCCGCCGCCGGATCGGCGGAGACGCGAGTCCGATTCGAGCTGCAGTGCGAGCGACAGCAGAGAAGGTTGCGGCGCAGGGGGACGTCTGCAGAGTGGCGGCGGCTCAGATGGTGACGACGTCTCCGGCTAAGGAACCTCCTGGCGCCTCCGCTTTCTTTTGTTCTCATGTGATGCGATGTTTTGGACATCTTTCTTAATATCTTGCCTCTTTCCTTCACGAATATCACCCATTGAATCACCATAGCCTTTAGGAGCCGCGGACGCCAGAGCGAGGTCCCAGGCGCTAATCCTTCCATACTCCTCCGGCGCCGTGCAATGTCACCATCCGGTCTTCGTGTCGAGCGGTGGCGAAGTTGGGGAACCTTCATAGCGGTGAAGGGTCCTCCCACGGGATCCTTGGAGTGGCGTGGCGGCCGCGACACCCTTTGGTGGTGAACAGAGCCGCCTTCCTTGCGCTTCGCATGTACTTCCAGAAGATCCCGATCCGGCTCCGCGTCAAGAACGCACCATCGCAGGCGGAAGAGGCCATCAAGGAGATGATTGGGAATCCGGTGATGAAGACGATGACGCGCGAGCCCCTACCGGCGCGCGCCAACCGCTTGGCGCTTTCAGAAACCGCAGACGATTTGTAGGTTAAGGGGCCGCGCGTCCCCTCTCCTTGATGGTTGACTCATGGAGTCTCGAACACACTCTATCGGGCAGAGGAGTCTCGGATGTATCTTGGTTCGGCCGAACGTCCCTACTTCCAGCCAGGCGGAGGATCTCGCTGATCGGGTATGGCGGATTACATGCGAGGACTAAGGACAGCCCTTAGCGCTCGCTCTGCTGAGTGAGCTCGGAGCTTGACCCACCGCTTCGGATCAAGGGAGCGAGCCGACGCTAGGTAGACGGAGGGAGTTTTGGTTTGTGAAAAGAGAGCCCCCTCCCTAAAGGTCCCGCCTCCTTATATAGGCGAAGAGAGCAGTTACATGAGGCTTGGGAGAGAGGAGCCACTGGGCACACTATCCTTGGCGATCGGGTTTGCGATCTTGAGTTGATGTGTCCTCGCAGATGTCATGATGGGTTAGGTGTTCACCCGGCTATGCCCTATCGGTAGGGTTAGCTGGCGATGCTTCGTTGGGAAGGCACGTTCCTGTCCTCTGTGCGGTTGTCAGAAGTAGGCGTTGCGTGGGTGGCGTCTCTGGCGTTGCCTTGGGAAGGAACGCCTATCCCCGCTTTGGTCGTCCCGTTCAGACGGGGGTTGTCCAACTTCGAGGTCGATCGATGACGTGGCTGGAGTTGCTGAGACGGATTTTGCTGTGGTCCCGACCAAACGACCGGGCCGGAGGATGCTCGCACTCGCCCTGCGGCCGTAGGAGCGCTCGAAGCCTCGACCAAGCCCGATCAGGTCGCAAGGAGTCCGACCTGGGTCGGATCAAGGCTGCTCCGCATGACCGCATCATAGGTGAAGGATCTCTCATGACCTGATCGAGACCTTGCTGTGAGGTACCTTTGGTATCAGTATTCGTCAGGTCTCTTCGTGAACCCTTGTGCTACAAGCCTCGTTTTTTATATCTCACCACCTGGGTATTTTCATTTCTTCCGATGAAAAACCCATTTGATCCTCGCAGGAATTACTTTAGGAAATATTCACCAATGTAACGTAAACTTTCCTCTTATTAAGCGTATTTGCCTCAATTGCTTCTTTTGACCCTATCTGAACGCTTTTGGCACTCTGCCATGGACTTTGGATCTGAATCCAGTTTTTAGCAATTTTAGAGGTAAATATATGTTGACAATTGTAGTCTTTCTTTTATTCATTTCTCCTGCATCACTTCGGGGATATATCTATATAAATTTCTTCCAGCTCCTCGTGATTTCCCACAACGACGGAGTCTGGGTGTCCAACTTCCCAGCGTGGAATTGTGCGCGCAAATATACGCTGGGTTATCATCTTCAGGATGACTCACTTCAGGGATTTTCTCAACATCAGGTTGAGCTTCTTCTACCGTTATGGGTAGTGTTCTCATTTGTTCGGTTCTCTACTTCTGCGGACGTCTCCGTGGAATTGAGTCCCGTACACTTGGAGGCCTCCCCCTCTTCTTATCATGAGGGTCAAGAGTAGGTTCAATATCCTTCTAGGGTATCTCCACTCTTTCAGGTGCATATACTTCAGGTATATGAGATTTTTCACTCCCTTATGACCAGTGAAGGTATTTGGCAGATTATTAGCTTATTTATTGCAGATTTATTATCCTTGAACTTCAAGTTCGATCTTTCTAGTGCGTGGGTCTAAGGACTAGGCATTCTGTAATGTGGTACTTATCTCCCCCTAATGCCGAAAAATGTCCTTCGTATAATCAGCGTATCGAGCCATGAACAGATCCCCTGTCATAGGCTCTAGGTATTTTAATACATGACGGAGATTCATAACCTACATGGATCCTCAACTGCTGGTGAGGTCCTATGGTTGTACGCTGTGGTGGAGAGATTGGCATATATACAGCACAGCCAGGTTTTTGCAGATCGAAAACATTTAATTCTTTTCCACGCACTATCTGCAATGGGGAAATTTCGGGATGTGCAGTTGGACTGAGTTGAATTATTACCACAAGATGCAAAGATCAAGGTGGCCCCAACAACTGGTGGGAAACCAATTATTCTGCAAGAGCGGCCAAGTAATAAGTTTTCTATTCTCTTAATTAATGACTCTGCAAGGCCATTTTGGTTGTGGACATGAGGTACAAAATGCTCTACATTAATGCCTAGAGCCATACAATAACCATTGAATGCTTTTGAGGTAAACTCGCCAGCATTGTCCATTCGAATGGACTTAATCCTTTCTTCTGGAAAGGAGGCTCTTAATTTAATGATTTGGGCGATTAATTTAGCAAAGGCATGGATCCTAGTAGATAAGAGACATACATGGGAACATCTAGTAGAAGCACCTATTAGCACCAAAAAATATCTGAAGGGGCCCGACAGGGGTTGAATTGGTCCACAGATATCACTTTGAATTCTCTCCAGGAAATTCAGTGATTCTTCCCTAATTTTAAGGTGAGAGGGACGTACTATCAGCTTTCCTTTAGCACAAGCAGGGCACATAAAATTTTCAGGTTTAGGAAAGGCTGTAATTTTTTATATTATGGCCAGCAGAATTATTTATTATTCTTCTTATTATATTCAACCCAGGATGACCCAGACGATCATGCCAGATCTTAAATATTTCTGGGGTTTTAACTATGGTTTCCATCGCAACATAAACTTCTGGTTTTCATTGCAACTTAAATAGCATAGCATGATTAAATAAATTTCCTAGGAAAATCACACTATATTAAATTTGACTGATAATCGCTCAACAGGAGCGTAGACCATTGTTCATTCAGGAATACAAAGACTAAGCTGATAAATGAGGCTCTTAAGGAGTCTCTAAAGGATAATACGGCATCGACTCTAAAGAAAACTGGAAGACTACTCCATGTCTCCATATAAATCATTTATATCATCCTCCTAGGACTTGTCTTTATTCTTTTGGAATTCTTTCAACTCATCCCCAATGAGATCATCCTCTTCCATGGGAGTATCACCATAACCAAGGAGGCCCTTCTTGAATTCTTCTGTGGGATCGGAGGCTTGATCATCATCCAACCCCATTTTATTGTCAACAACAGGTTGAGAAGTGAAGTGCGCCTCTGCCTTATTCTCTTGATTCTTCTGAAATCTCCTAGTGGATTTCATGTATAACTCCACCAAATGATTTGGGGTGCGACATGTACGTGACCAATGACCAGTAAATTCCAGAGTCGACAAAGGTGCGGTCGCTAGGGTTTACCCTAGCACCGCCACCATGTGGCAAAGGAAGCCGATCTTGAGGCTTGCCTTTGAGCTATCGGGCGGTGCTCGCTAGTGCTTTCGTCTTGGCATTGCCGCCGAAAAGTCTGGCGTCAGAGTCGATGCGCGCATTGCGAGATCCAGCGGTGTGGATTCAAGCCACGAAGAGCAATCGGCGCGCGATGATACAACCGAGGTGGCGCGCCTCGCGGATCTTCATGGGTGCTACAAAGCGTGATGATGCTTGGCGCGGGCGGCATGAAAGTGCATCAACGCTCCGGCGAGGCGCGGTTCTTCCTCGGCTTCCGGCGGCGCGGCGGCATCCTCGGCTTCTGGCGAGACACGGTGTTCTTTCGGCCACGGTGCAATGCGAGCTCCCGCTTCCCATGAGACACCAGATTCCCTTGGCTTCCCATGAGACCCGAGCTCCTCGGCTTCCGGCGACCGAGCGACTTCGAGTTACGGAGCAACCGTGGGTGCAAGAGTTGAGGAGATTCGGCGAGGCCACCCGTGGAAGATGAAGCGGCGCCGGGCGGATGGTTAGTCGCGGGCTGCGCACAAGAGAGCTGGATGGCCATGGCGGAGGTAGAGTGCCATGCGATTTGTTTTTTTTTCTCTTGTGGATGAACAGTAGATCATAGAATATGGATGAACAGTAAAATAACGATCTGCAGGATCGATAGTTCATACCAATTTAATACCTTGATTCGGCCTGCGTAGACTATTGCGTAGGATAAAGTCGTGTAGGACTTTTTTTTCGGCAATCCGAATAGGTGCCGGCGTGATGGCGAGTTGATTGCAGATCGGATCGGACGATCAATCGCCGATAGTAGTCGTTCGTTGTTGCCGACGATCCTCCTCCTTGTGGTAGAGACTCGTGCTGATAACGTGTTGTAAAACATCGTTGTTTACCTACTCGAATCAACAGTACGCATGCATGAACACGTGAATCAAGAATCGAGAACACACAGAATATAGGGTGGAAATCTCTCTCGCTTTATTGATTCAATGGTTTACAATAAGAGGGCACCCGATATATATAGCGGTGTGAGAGAGAGTTCGGATTCGACCACAATAGAAAAAGGTAAAGTTCTAACCATATTTGGTTTAGGTTTCTTAGGGCATCTCCAATAGTGCCATTTCAGCTAGCTATAAGGATGCCATCTCACTATTTTGCTTAGGTGGAAGAGAGAAAACAAGGAGAGAGATATAGACTGGCTACTAATGTATAGTTAGGCTATAACTGATTCCAAGACATTTATTACCTATTACATGTGGGCCAATATTTAATTTTATAGACAATGCTATATCTAATCCATTGGAGATGTTGTCTATATGCTATCTATAGATAACATGGATATTTCTTATAGCTAGTACCATTGGAGATGCCCTACTCACAACAGTCTGTACCAAATATTGTGTACACCAGAAGCTTGCACGAGCGATACAAGAGTACATGAAGGCGTATATTTTAATTTTCCTTTGGAAAAGAAAAGAATCTCCTCACGCTGACGTCAGCCCTAACCGTTGTCCCACCCTTCCCGAACCCTCGCCCCCCACGAACCAAACCCTCGCAGCCGTCCGATTCATGGCCACGTCATCGATCCGCGTGCCTGTTCTTGTAGCTAACGGCCAGGATCTCCGCACAGCCATACGCCCAACCCAGCGCCTCCACCAGCTCCCCGTTCTTCCCCGCCCCCTTACAAATTCGCCCAAAATTTCCTCGAAATTTTCCGCCACAACAACACCGAAGCAAGCAAAGAAAAAAATTTCTTGCGAAGATCCGTGTGTGTAGTAGGGTGGAGGAGATGAAGCCGGCGGTGGAGGTCGAGGGGGACGAGCGGGCGGCGGAGTTGGCCCGCAAGAAGGCTGCTGCTGCTGCGGCGGCGGCGGCCAAGAAGGTGGAGGAGGCGGCGGAGGAGGAAGAGGTGGTGGACGGGGACGAGGAGGAAGAGGAGGGAGAGGAGGTGGAGGAGGCGGTTGATGGGGAGGAGGACGGCGACGAGGAGGGGGATGGGGATGGGGAGGACGATGATGAGGAGGTGGAGGGGGAGGAGAAGGGGCAGCCGGTGGTGGAGATCTCCGACGAGGACGAAGACGACGGCGGTGATGAGGGCGAGGGTGGTGACGACGACGACGATGACGACGACGACGACGACGATGAAGACGAGGAAGAAGAGGACGTTGAGGGAGAGGAGGAACCGGAGGTATAATTTTCTCTCCTTAATTCTTCAGATTTGTCATCTCTAATATCTATAATTCCTGTTAATATCCTTTGCCTGTGTGCTTATACTACGTGTTGATAGATCGGTGTGCTCTGCTGTTTCAACATATTGTTTACTCTACTTGTATGCCACCGTTTATGTCAGAAAATTCTCAGATCTGTCCCCAATTTTTCTGAGCTTCTCGTCGAATAAGGCGCATCTGCTCACCTTCTGAGTGATTTTTTTGTTTATTTTCAGTGATTTTTGGGGCTTTTTTTTTTGGTCAAAAGGGCACCCAAGGTTCGAAAAAAAAAATCTTTGCTTTATTTCAGGTCGCTTCTGGCGTTTGTTAGATCTGGAAAAAAGGAGAGGGGGGCACATAACGTTCTGAAAAAGTAGTCAAGCAGCAGAACAGGGTTGTTGTGAGGTCCTGTGTGTGCTAGGCAACTGGATCTGGCAATTTTTCAAAAGAAGAAAATCTCCAATCTGCAAAATTTTCTGCTTCCGTGCTGTTCGTTTAGATCTGGGTGATCTGTGCCCTGCAGTACCGTTTTCGCTGTCCGTTCACCGGTTTGGTAGCTGCCATAAAAAGATGATGGGTTTACTAGGGTCATCCACTTGCCCTTGCCTTGTGTGGTCTGTGTTGTAGCCCATCAGAGGCCCATCTCTTTTCCTAGATTAGTCAAAGGTGGAATTTTTTTTAAAGCAAAAAATTCTTGTTCATTGAGAACTCTGGTGGTAATCATCAGTTATAGTGCTATGGAGGTGAGGATCTGTCTGCCCTGTTCGTGACCTGCAAGGTACCCTGAATTTTTGTAGCAGATTCCCCGAATCTTCTTTAGATTTATCTTGGGAGTATACCCTATTGAATACGAGGAGGTTTGTTTATATAATTGCTCCAGGCTTTGAAGCACGCTGTTTGGAAATTATACTGCGTACTTCTGCCATGGGATGTTCTTGAGGGGATCTTGTCTGCAGGAGATCTAACTATTTTGTGGTCTGATCCAAGAATCCTTTAGATCCCTAAAGAAGTTGGTGTTGGATCTGTAGAATTGGACATTAGATGTTGGATTTTCTTTGGCTTTGTTCATCTGCTTTTGGAGATGATGATTTCTATCAGAGGCTGTTTCTGAGGATGAGCCAAGAGTTCTCCCAGTGCTGCAAAAGAACTGATTTGCTGTTCTGATCCAAAGCACTTGTCATCCATTTGCATCTCCTTTGTTTTTTTTGGGGGTTCCACGTGGCCTAATTCATGGTCAAATTGAAAGATGGTGCCTATCTGATGCTTTCGAATATGTTCTCTAAGAATTAGAGCATCTAATCGGAAAGATTCCAAGGCTTGCTCTTGTTGGGGAAATGATGAAGAACTTATTCCAGAAGTTGTTTCTGACGGTAGATCTCGTCTACCTGTGATTTGAACGTTGCACGTCAGTCTGATCCCAAACACTGCAGATCTGAGATTAAGACAACTGGTCTGATATGTGCTCTGCAATTATTTGAAAAGGAAAACCACCCTATTTTTGTCTAAACATGTTGAGTGTTTTATTTGTTTATTTTTTGGGAATGAAGATTTGCTCAGAGGCTGTTTCTGAGGAAGATTTATCTTCCCTGCTGCTGAAAGTTTTGCAGGCCAGACTGATCCCATAAATTTGTAACACAAACTTAGCTTGTCATGGGCACAAGTCGTTTTCTGCTGTTTCCTCGTCATTTTACATGCCTACATAACTTTTCTGAATTGATGTCTATTTTCAATTCTTCCTGTCAGTTTTTTCGTTGAAGAGAAGCTGCACATGGGGCCCTGTTTGCTTATCTCGCCTTAGACAGCCTTTTTTAAATGTGTCAAAATCAGTTTTCCTTCATTTGGGAAATGATGATCGATTCATCGCGGATGCCTTTTTTGATTTTTTTTCCAGAATGATGAAAATTTGCACGTCAGTCTGTTCCCAGAAATGTGTCTTAACCTCAGTTTTTATTCAACTTGGTTTTATAGAAGATGAAGCTGCTTATTTCAGTATGCATCTTAAGATCTGTTGTTTATCATTTCAGATTGATTAGTCATCACACTTACACTGTTCATTGGAATTTGGCAGGAGGAGCTGGGAACAGAGTTTCTCGTCCAGCCGCTTGGCCGTGCTGAAGATGAAGAGCATTCGAGTGACTTTGAACCAGATGAAAATGGTGATGGTGCAGAGGATGAGGAGATTGAAGATGATGAAGATGCTGATGGGGGTGAGGATTCAGTGAAGGCACAATCCTCATCGAAGAGGAAGAGGTCTGGTGATGATGGCGGCGATGATGATGATGATGGCGATGATGATGCTGACGATGATGGTGGGAGGCCCTCAAAGCGATAGTCGAGTGCCTCCTGTGGATCTGTGATCTTCTGCAGGGTGCTAGGAAGGAAATAATCCACTTGGAGAAGATTGTTTGGTAAATGCTTATAGCTTTAGGACAGCTGTGTTTAGGTGTAGCAACTCAAACTCTCGAGTCCAGCCATGTTAGTTAGCTCATACTGCTGATGTTTGATTAACAGCCTCTGGGAACTTCTCTGTGAGGATAGATATGAGGCTTGTTCTGTGCCTGTGTACCTTCTAATTCAGGTCTGGAATGTGGATGCTTTGTTACGAATCTTGTCATCATGATGTTTCTCTTGTACTGAAAATCTCTAGCTCGCTTTCAGGAGTTGAGGTGACTTGTCATCCCATTACTTCTACTGTGAGTGCATTGTGGTTGTGTCTGTCGTGATCTCTTCATTGAATAATACAGGTATAGATTGCCATCTTATTTGTTTGCAGCCTTGCAGAAAATATGACGCTGAACAGTCTAATCTCTATTTTATTCCTACGAATAAAACATAGCAATATGATATGATCTACTAACCTCTAGAAACATCTCAGATGCAAGTCTAAGTTTTGCTGATTATTTTACTCTTACCTTGATGGCAATTGGAGTTGGATATGCGAGCGATCACCCCTTGGTGATCATCTATTTACGCAAAACAGGATCTTACCTGGATTGGGCCAAACAGTAGTGAACTGATTGGACTTGTCAAGAGCTGAAGATCGTACGAATGTGTCAATTGTTGCATTTGATTTTGCAAATGTTCACTTCAATCTGACATCTAGATTGTCTCAACCGGCGTGGTTCTTTTCCTGGCCAACAAAAATGATGTAGGTGCAACCATTTTGCATGTGTGAGCATTATTTGTTTGTGCAGATTTTCAACCAATATAATGAACCAATGCGAGTTCATGAAAGAGCAACCATCATAAATTGGTGAGAGGCTATGACCTGCCAAGATAGCCGGCAGGATTTTGGCCTTCTGCCCCATGTTCTAGCCAATTGCTTCTCCTCGTCTAAAAACAACTTACTGCATATAAACTTTTTTTTTTGTCTCCTTACATTTTTCATGAACCAACTATAGAAAACAATGTAAGTAAATCTAGTTTCAAAGAACCATCCTCGAGAGTCGAGAGGCTATGACAAAAACAAACGAGTGCTTTATGTGGCTCACAAGTCACTGGTAACACAACTCGCAACTAGTAGGAAAGCAGAACCTAAAAGAGGATCCTAGTCCTGTGATGACCAGTAATCCTGCAATTTAAGCCGACTTTTCTGAACCAAGCAAGCAGCTAACCAGTCAACAACTTTATAAGCACAAGGGTTAGATTTTGCCACATGCATATATGGAAAGTAAGTACCTCAATTAACAAACAGATCAGTGAAGTGCAACTTGCTATTTGAACTGCAATGTCTCTCCCTCATTCTGAGCTGCTTGTCTAGGTGGTAGTGGACACGCAGAGTTCTGCACTCTCTTTCACTGGAAGAGCAGAACAGAGCGGAACAAAAGGAGGAGAATAAGAGATCCCATGGCCACTTGTGCAGCAAGGCTCCAATCCTTACGCCACCATCCATTCTTCATCATCACCTTGGTTGCCCTCTCATTGCTGCTGAAGACAGTCAGCAGAGGATGAGAAGAAGCTGATAGGGTGGCCTCCCTCCCTGGCCAGCCAAGGAGTCCACAGGTCTCACAGTTCTCAGGGTACATCACTGTGAACAGGCAGAATGGCAGGGCACTCTTCTACTAGCTCTTTGAGGCTCAGGCACTGCCCTTCGAGAAGCCTCTCCTGCTTGTTGTTTCTAATCTTGTTTGCTAAGTCAATTAGGAGATAGACTAAAATACTCTGTTTGAAGTTCTAAGTCAGTAGGAGGCGTATGACAACAGGAGTCCATACTGTTGTCGGTAAAGGAATAGTAATTCATGTTAAGTTCAGTAATACGGTTTTGTTTCGGAGTTTGTATTCGAATAAGAGTCTGTAAATACTACATCTATAAAAGCAATAAGAAGAAAACCCAGAAAAGCTGCAGAAGTTGTGCGGCACCAAAATTCTTTGCTTCTGTCGAGTATTCTGTGCTCTGTTCTGGTGTTCATCCTGATCGCGTGAGGTTGGCCGGCTGATTTCCAACATTTGGTATCAGAGTGGTTCTACACGGATCTTTTGCCATGTCACGGCGCGTAGCACGATCTTCATCACCACCTGCAATCCGCGTCGGAGGAGGGCGTTTCGGAGGTGCGGGAGACGGTGGTGAAGGCAGCAGCAGGGCACTCTGGGAGATGCAGCAAGCGCAGCCGGCAAAGGAGGCTGGGGTACAAATTCGATACCCCACGCTTACGCGAACCAACTACACGGAGTGGGAGGTGCTCATGAGGGTGAACATGCAAGCGCAGGGAGTATGGGAAGCGATCGAACCCGGCGGTGCTGGCTACCGGATAGATCGGATGGCGATGTCTGCAATCCTTCAAGCAGTACCAACAGAGATGCTGGTGATGCTGGGGACGAAGGAGTCTGCGCGGGAGGCGTGGAATGCAGTGAAGGCCATGAGATTAGGTGCTGATCGTGCTCGCGAGGCGAAAGCACAGACATTGAGGCGCGAATTTGAGTTGATTCGCATGAAGGAAGGAGAGTCGGTGGATGATTTTGCCATGCGACTCATGGGACTTGCTAGCAATCTTGCTACGTACGGTGATCCTGTGGAAGAAGATAAGGTAGTGAAGAAATTTCTGCGGGTGGTGACGCCAAGGTTTGTACAAGTCGCCATTGCCATCGAGTCCACGGTGGATTTATCCACGCTAACTGTGGAGGAGCTAACTGGTCGACTACGATCAGTGGAAGAGCGCTATGGACTTGGAGATTCTGGTGAACAAGCGGGACAACTTCTTCTCACCGAGGCTGAGTGGACTGCCCGAATGAAGCGCCGAAATCAGGAGAATTACTCAAACCAAGAAGGAGTAAGACGGCAGGAAGGAACTGAACGCCAAGATGGGAAACCAGTTTTCGGTAACCGCGACAGATCAAAGGTAAAATGCTTCAATTGTGGAATTTATGGGCATTTTGCTAGAGAATGTAGAAGAGCCAAACGCGAGAAGGAGGAAGCCAATCTAATTCAGGAAGCTGGGAAAGAACCATCTCTGTTTCTGATGGAGGCATTGCAGCAAACCAGTAAAGAAGAAGACCACACTGATGAAACAGTCCTAAATGAAATTCATGATCAGACTCAAGAAGAAGCTCGTCCGGAGATTTGGCACTTGGACACCGGTGCGTCAAATCACATGACAGGACGTCTGGAAAACTTTGCCGAGCTGGATACAAAATTCAAGGGCAACGTTAAGTTCGGGGATAATTCTACTGTGAACATAACTGGGCGAGGAACAGTTCTATTCACATGCTTGAATGGAGAACACAGAGCGTTCAGGAATGTATACTATATTCCCAGCCTACGAAGCAATATTTTGAGTATTGGGCAGCTGGATGAAAGTGGCTATAATGTACAAGTTGGAAAAGGGCTGATGACGATTCGTGAAGAAGATGGGAGACTCCTTGCCAGAATTAAGAGGTCTGAAAACAAACTATATACATTGATGCTGAAAGTCACACAGCCAATATGCTTGTCGATCAAAAGAAATGATGAAGCATGGCGTTGGCACACACGCTATGGGCATTTAAATTTTGGAGAAATTGAACCAAGAGAAGATGGTATATGGTCTGCCAATGGTTGATCACCCAGACCAGATCTACGACGGGTGTCTTGTAGGGAAACAACGAAGAACGATGTTTCCAGGAGAGGCCAGCCACCGTGCAGAAGGCCTACTTGATCTTGTACATGGCGACTTATGTGGCGAAATCAGTCCAACTACTCTGGGTGGAAAAAGGTACTTCTTGCTCCTTGTGGATGATTTAAGCAGATTCATGTGGATATATCTCCTAACAGCAAAGAGCGAAGCTTCAGTAGCCATCAAATGTTTTCATGCCTCTGTTGAAGTAGAATCGGGAAGAAAATTGAAAGTCTTGAGGACAGATCGAGGAGGAGAATTTACATCTACAGAGTTTGCAGCGTATTGTGCTGATCAAGGTATGAAGAGGCACTTCACCGCGCCCTACTCACCGCAGCAAAACGGTGTGGTAGAACGAAGAAATCAAACCATTGTCGGAATGGCAAGAAGTATGATGAAAGCAAAAAACATGCCGGATGTTTCGGGAGAAGCTATGATCACAAATAGCCTATGTCTTGAATCGATCACCCACACGCAGTGTCACTCGAAAAACACCTTTTGAAGCATGGACTGGAAGAAAACCAAGTGTACACCACCTTAGAACATTTGGTTGCATTGCATACATTAAAGTGACAAAGCCAAATCTAAAGAAACTCGATGACAGAAGTCTTAAAACAGTGTTCATTGGATATGAACAAGGATCCAAAGCATATCGGGTGTACGATCCAGCAGGTGATCGAGTTTATGTGTCACGAGACATAATTTTTGACGAAGAGGCGGCTTGGGACTGGAACGGCATTATGAATCAGGGAGGTGCTAAAGAATACTCAGGAGAAGTATTCACCGTGGAGTACATAACAAATATACATGGAAGAACTGATGATGAATTAGTTCCAGATATGCAAAACCCGGCACAAGAAAATGGAATGTCTGCATCCATGACTCCAGAGGGATCTCAAACCCCGCAGAGTGAAGTTGAGACTCCTCCGAATGGAGTGGAATTTGTCAGCCCACCTGATGGAGCATCACAATCTTCTGATGAAGCACCAAGGCGCTACCGCACCATAAGGAATATTATGGAAACTACAGTTCCTATGCAAGAGTTGCAATACTCAGACTCTGATACATGCTTGTATACTACAGATGAACCGAGTTGTTTTGAAGAGGCAGAAAAAGAGTTACACTGGAGGCAGGCGATGCTAGAAGAAATGAAATCCATTGAACAAAACAATACTTGGTACATGACAGAGCTTCCTGAAGGGCATCGACCAATAGGCCTGAAGTGGGTGTTTAAAGTAAAAAGGGATTCAATTGGAGCTATTGTGAAACATAAAGCCAGACTAGTGGCAAAGGGATATGTTCAACTTCAAGGAATTGACTATGAAGAAGTGTTTGCTCCAGTGGCTAGAATGGAAACAGTGAAATTGTTGATTGCCATTGCAGCACACAAGGGATGGGAAGTACATCATATGGACGTAAAAACGGCATTCTTAAACGGAGACATAGAAGAAGAAGTATATGTAGCGCAGCCACCAGGCTTTGTTGATGGAACAAACCCTGGAAAAGTATTAAGACTAAGGAAGGCGCTATATGGCTTAAAGCAGGCTCCGAGGGCTTGGAATTCAAAACTAGACAGCACATTAATGTCAATTGGATTCGTGAGGAGTGAATCAGAACATGCTGTGTACATGCGTGGTAACGATCAGAACCGTCTGGTGATTGGAGTCTATGTAGATGATCTGATCATTACAGGAGCAAAAGTACAGGAGATCAACAAGTTCAAAGGGGAGATGAAGGAAATTTTCAGCATGAGTGACCTAGGATTGCTCAGTTATTATTTGGGGATCGAAGTAAAGCAAGCCGAGGATGGGATCACTTTGTGCCAATCTGCATATGCACTAAAGATTTTGGAAAGATGTGGAATGCAAGACTGCAACTCTTGTCATGTGCCCATGGAGGCAAGGTTAAAACTTGGAAAAACGAGTAATTTTCCTCCCACAGACCAAACCAACTACAGGAGCATTGTTGGCAGCTTGCGGTATTTGGTAAACACAAGACCTGATATCGCATATTCTGTCGGATATATGAGTCGGTTCATGGAGAAGCCAAGTGAAGAACATCTAATTGCAGTTAAACACATACTCAGATATGTAGCCGGAAGTATTCACATCGGGTGTAAATACAGAAGAAGAAAAGATGATGCAATACTGGAAGGGTACAGCGACAGTGACATGGGAGGAGATGAGGACGACCGTAGAAGTACAACCGGCGTGCTATTCAAACTCGGGGATAGCCTAATCAGTTGGCAATCCGTCAAACAGAAAGTAGTGGCACTATCAACATGTGAAGCCGAGTACATGGCGGCTACTACAGCAGCTTGCCAGGGAATATGGCTCAGACGACTTCTGGGAGAGATGCTAGGAGAGGAGCCTAG
The DNA here is from genome assembly GCA_036346375.1 of Guadua angustifolia. NCBI lineage: Eukaryota > Viridiplantae > Streptophyta > Magnoliopsida > Poales > Poaceae > Guadua > Guadua angustifolia. The sequence goes on from CM070500.1 coordinate 64,051,471, forward strand.
ATGTCCTATACTTCACATCGATAATAAGTCAGCTATCTCCCTCTGCAAAAATCCAATCTTGCATGATAGAAGTAAACATATAGATGTTCGTTTTCACTTCATCAGAGAGAAAGTGGAGGCAGGAGAAATCAGTGTGGAGCATGTGAAATCGGAAGATCAGTTAGCAGACATTTTAACCAAACCGTTGGGACGACAGAAATTTCTGGAGATGAAGAACAAGCTTGGGCTGGTGGAAATCAAGAAGGAGAAACAAGATTAGGGAGGTGAAATGTTGTTTCTAATCTTGTTTGCTAAGTCAATTAGGAGATAGACTAAAATACTCTGTTTGAAGTTCTAAGTCAGTAGGAGGCGTATGACAACAGGAGTCCATACTGTTGTCGGTAAAGGAATAGTAATTCATGTTAAGTTCAGTAATACGGTTTTGTTTCGGAGTTTGTATTCGAATAAGAGTCTGTAAATACTACATCTATAAAAGCAATAAGAAGAAAACCCAGAAAAGCTGCAGAAGTTGTGCGGCACCAAAATTCTTTGCTTCTGTCGAGTATTCTGTGCTCTGTTCTGGTGTTCATCCTGATCGCGTGAGGTTGGCCGGCTGATTTCCAACACTGCTCTGGCTCAATGGAGGTTGATACTTTACTTATCCATAGTCAGCACACACAGTTGAACCAATGAATATATGATGAGCAGTAAGCAGAGTAGTAGTTCTTGTTCTTAGTTTGCTTTGTTTGGTGCTATACTTCACTGTGCGTGATCTCGTGATCGTCCATGATCAATAGGAACTAGTTATAGATTTTCTTTTTTCTTGTTTAGTTATGGTCTTTTCTAGTGAACAAGTTCAGTGTTCTCCTTCTAGGAGTTGTGATTTTTTTCTGTTTTCTTTGCATACTATGTAATATCTACTGTTGTTTGACTGAACCATCATTTAGGGCCCTGGCTGCTCCTCTGTGGGCTATGGAGCAGCTTCTGAGCTGGGGTCTCCCACCGTCAATGGAAATGGAACAGGTTTGGAGTTCTACAAATTCGCATGGCATAAAGGTGTGGTTTCATTCTTCTACTACTTGTATGGTGTGTTACATCCAGAAGTCACATCAGTAATGCTGCTTCGTGCCATTCTTAGATGCTTTTTCATTTTTCCATGATTGTTGTTTTGTTGGTCTTCACTAAATCTGTTTATGGTTCTTTCAGAAGTCAGTTAAGGTGATGTTCAGTGTACTTTCAGACATTGGTTGTTACTCAAGTTTGGTTTCCTTGGTCTAAATTTCACCAAAGTTCAATTTTCTGTTCTTGGAGTCTCCTGTTGGAGTTGGCTTCTCCTACACAAATACCTCCTCTGACCTAGACAACATTGACGATCGCTTCGTCTGTATTGATCTTTGTCTCACGCATGATCTTTACTGTTCTGAAAGTCTGAAAGTGTTCTGTTACTGTGTTCATTAACCGAAATTTCGACTGGTGCAGCTGAGGACACGTACACCTTCTTGGTGAATTGGTTCAAGAGGTTCCTCAATATACAAGAACCATGACTTCTACATCTCTGGACAGAGCTATGTAGGTAAGGTGCAGACAGCTCCCTTTCTTCCAACAACACAAATATTGCAAAATTAATAAGCCCACAAGGAAAATATACAAAAGATATCGCTTTTGCCTTTTGTTTTGATGAGTAGTGTAAGCATGCAAGACAGGAATAAATCCTCTATTGTTCCATTCCCCACTATTTTCTAGTTTAGCCTACGGTACATGGAGATCCTATTCCCTACAGTCTTCAGTCCACGCCAATACATGGACTCCACTACAGCCTTTGTTAGGTTCTTAAACAAGTTGATGGGGTTATGCTGTTAAAAAATATAGCTAACTTTAATTGGAATTGGAATACTTCTTTTTGTTTACTGTTGTCACTAGTTGGGATACAGTCCGGTTACTTTGGGATAGAGTGGAGTTAGAGATAAATCCAGAATAAGAGTTATTTTGTGATAGAGTGGAGTTAGATATAAATTCGAAATAAGAGTTAGGTTGTAATACGATTGTAATTTACGCTATAAATGAAGGATGTGACGATGAAATAGCCATGTCTTTGAGCCAATCATATCTACCATCGTTGTTCCCGATCTGCTTCAATCCGTCATCACTCAGAGCCACTGCGCTACTCAGGGCACCGCGTTGCCATCACTGCTCGGACCACCTGATCGCTCGGCAGTGTCGTCAGATCACCGCCACCACTTGGGCCACATGGCTACTCAGGACCGCCGTTGGGCTACACCACCTCTCGACCGCATGGGACCGCTGTTGGGCCATCACCGCTGAAGAGAAGATCTCGATAGCACCGTCATCCTTGAGCCAATCAAATCTACCGTTGTTGTTCTCGATCTGCTCCAATCCGTCGTCGCTCAGAGCCACTGCGCTACTCAGGGCACAGCGTAGCCATCGCTACTCAGACCACCTGATCGCTCGGCAATGTCATCGGATCGCCGCCACTACTTGGGCCACACGGCAGCTCGGGGCCGCCGTTGGGCTACACCACCTCTCGACTGCATGGGACCGCTGTTGGGCCATCACTGCCGAAGAGAAGATCTCGATAGCCCCGTCGGCCTTGCACTCAGTCGCTCATCAGCCTGTTGAAGAGGAGGAGGAAGTCGAAAGGAAGAAAAAGAAAGAAAGGGGAGAGAGAGTGAGAGGAGGGGAAAAAAGGAAGAAGTAGCCAACCGAAAAAAGGAGAGAAAAAGAAAGAAAAAAAAGGAGGTTTGCTATGTTTTTAATCGCATGTATATCATATGCACTACGTATGTGATTTATGTTGATATTAATGCTTGAAGGATCACTGTGATCATGGAGATACGCATGGCATAGATTTGTATTCAGTATTGCTCCAGTTGATCGTACAAGGTGACTTTGGAAGAGATTGAAGCTGTGAGAAAGCAGCAGGAGGATGCCACAATAAAGGTAGCCGAAGAGAAGAGAAGGCAATGGTTGAGTAACTTTCTCACTGGTCATATAAGGTGACACGAGAAGCATATTACAGGACATTTAGCGACATGTACGATTGGTCCGAGGGCTGGTATATGATCATCTGAACTGAAGCTGGAGCTGATGCCGATTGATGTGAAGTTTGGAAGGGAAAAAATTATCTGAGTTGGTCTCGAAGGGCTCAAACAATTCTAAGGACAAAGGGGTGGAGCACTACCTGCAGGAGACTTATGTTGAGCCTGTAGACAAGGCAAGCATGGACTGAAGGATGTGAAGCACCACCAACTCTATAGTGGTGGCTTGGTTGTTGACTTCGATCTTTCCATCCATCGCTCGAATGGTGGAGATGATGTACAATTCAGCAGAGATGTGGAAGACGCTGAGCAACATGTACTTTGGATCAGGTGATTTGATGATGATGTTGGAGGTTTGTCAGACCTAGGAGAAACACCCCAACCCTCTATGTATACTATACTTGTTGAGACCCAAATATATAAATCTAGACCCTTTGTGTGGAAACATAATAAAAGACTCTATTTATTGAATATAAGACAATTGATTGATCTTATGGTAGACTTTACATTATTAGGCCACACAGGGTTTATGTTGGGTTTTGATCTGAATTTCCTTTTGGGCTTTAGGGACGCCTTTAGCCTGTATTTCGGTATAGCCCGTTTAGACTCGAGTCACTTCATCCATCTATAAATAACTCTTGTATGCTGCATGGAGGAAGTGTGCCTCATTGTAAACCCTAGAATTTGTACTCAATCCTACAAGATAGTGATATCGTTGGTTGGTGCCCGTGGTTTTTTTCCCACAATAGTTTTTCATGTAAAAATCTGCGTCTCAGGTTCTTGTTCTTTTGTGATTGATTTTTTAACAAGTGGCATCAGAGCGACAGATTAATCACGAAAAAAAATCAGATCTACAGTAGCTGATCGGCTACTGTTAATCTTCTCGTGCCGTCGGATCAGGCAGGTGCCCTTGTTCGTCATGCTACCGCCACTCGGCGCATTGCCACCGTCCGTCACGCCACCACCTCCCAGCGCAGCCACCACCTGACCCATCACCGCCATCCGACCGGCTTGCTCCTCGGTCTTCTTCGTCGCTTCGAGTGCTACCTGGTCTTCTTCGTCACATTGCCGCCATCTAACGCACTACAGCACCACTGCTCTTCGCGCCGATGTCTCCTTGTGTCACCAGAGTGCTCCACTCCCCGGCGCTTCACCAGCTGGCTTCGTTGGCTATGGGTCCAGATCTCCTGCTCTTCGGCCAATCCGTCGCGCCGCCATCAGTTTTCATCATCGTGCATCTCTGGCTATCGTCATCATTGCCATCGTTGTCGACTCACCTGTCATCGCCATCGCCTGCCGCCAGCTTCCCGGTCATGCTGATGCCCCACACCACCGATCTGTTTGCAAAATTATCGGCCACAAAAGATCCCATCGGACACCGCTCGGATCCCGCTTTGCTGACGTCATCGCTGATGTCACCGTTGACGTCAACCGCTGTTGATTTGCTACGCCCACCCAAGAAGAGACACAATGTCTGGTGTTCTTCTGCTAAGTGAACTCAGCTCGCGTACCAGGAGTTTTTCATAAAGCTCATTTTTTAGCCAAATCTTTTCTGTTCGTGCACTTAAGAATATTTCTTTGCATTATGGCCTCATTGAAGTATGATATTCCATTGCTAGACCGTGACACCAGGTTTTCACTATAGCAAGTTAAAATGAGAAGTATTCTTGCACAATGGAATATTCTTGCGCAAGTTAAAATGAGAACTATAGGAAGTTAAAATGATACCAGGTTTTCTCTATGGCAAATCAAAATGAGGGCTATTCTTGCGCACACTGATCTGGATAATGCGCTTGACAAATTTGGGAACAAAGATCAAAAGACCTGGATTGATGAAGAAAAAAGGAAGGACCGGAAGACTTTATCTCAAATTCATCTTTATTTATCAAATAATATTTTGCAAGAGGTTTTGCAGGAGAAATCTGTAGCTGCTTTATAGTTAAAGTTGTAATCAATTTGCATGTCCAAGGACCTTACTAGCAAGATGCATGTGAAGATGAAATTATTTTCGCACAAATTGCGAGAGGGTGGTTCTGTATTGAATCACTATCGGCCTTTAAGAAGATTGTGTCTGACCTTGAATCTATGGAGGTAAAATTTGATGATGAGAATCTATGCCTTATTCTTTTGTGGTCCCTGCCTCCATCATTTTTAAATTTTAGAAACACTATTTTATATAGCCGTGACACATTAACCGTTACTGAAGTTTATGAGGCTTTACATGCAAAAGAAAAGATGAAATTAATGGTATCTTCTGAAAGTTCCAACTCGCATGATGAAGCTTTGTCTGTTCGTGGACGAACAAAAGAAAAGAAATCAAATAATGGATACAGAGGCAGAAGTTCAAGTAGTTACAGGGGCCGTTCTAAGTCAAGAGGTAAAGAAAAATTTTGCAGGTATTGCAAGAAAAATAATCACGACATATCTGACTGTTACAAGTTAAAGAATAAAGAGAAAAGGAATGGCTCCTACAAACAAAAAGGTAAAACTGATGAGGAAGGTAAAGCTTATGTTGCTTCTGCTGATAGTAGTTCTGATGGTGAGACCCTTATTGCTTTTGCTAGATGTGCGAGTAGTGGTGACGAATGGATTATAGATTCAGCTGCTTCTTTTCATATATGCATTAATAAAGATTGTTTCATCATTTATGAGTCTGTTAAAGATGCTGGTTCTGTTAGAATGGGTGATGATTCGCCACATCCTATTGTTGGCATTGGATCAGTTCAAATCAAGATGCATGATGGCATTATCAGAACTTGGACAAATGTGAGGCACGTTCCAGGTATGACAAGGAATCTCATTTCTTTGAGTACTCTTGACTCTAAAGGATATAAGTATTCCAGTGGTAATGGAATTTTAAAGGTATCAAAGGTTCTCTTATTGTTATGAAAGGAGATTTGAAATCTGCCAATTTATATTGTCTACAAGGCACTACAATTACAGGTGATGCTTTTGTTTCTTCACACTCATTACCAGATATTACTAATCTTTGACACAAGCGTTTTGGACATATGAGTGAACAGGGTTTGGCAGTATTAAGTAAAAGAGGACTTCTTGATGGATACAATGGTGGAAAATTAGATTTTTGTGAGCATTACATATTTGGTAAGGATAGAAGAGTGAAATTTAACACTTTTGTTCATACTACAGAAGGTATTCTTGATTATGTGCATTCTGATTTATAGGGGCCATCTCGTAAAACTTCTTTTGGAGGTGCTCGTTACATGTTAACAATTATTGATGATTATTCTAGAAAGGTTTGGCCTTATTTCTTGAAGCATAAATCAGAAGCATTTTCAACATTTAAAGAGTGGAAGGTTATGATTGAAAGGCAAACTGAAAAGAAGGTAAAGAAACTTCGCACTGATAATGGAATGGAATTCTGTTCTGATGAATTTAATTCATATTGCAAGTCTGAAGGTATTGTGCGTCACTACACTGTTCCTCATACTCCACAACAAAACGATGTAGCTGAGCGTATAAACAAAACTATCATCTCAAAGGTCTGTTGTATGTTGTCTAATGCTGATTTGCATAGGCGTTTTTGGGCTGAGGCTGCTTCTACTGTTTGCTATCTTATTAATCGGTCACCTTCCATTGCTATTGATAAGAAAACTCTAATTAAGGTATGGTCTGATTTTCTAGCTGATTATTCACAATTGAGAGATTTTGGTTGCACTGCTTATGCTCACGTTGATAATGGTAAATTGGAGCCTAGAGCTATTAAGTGCATCTTTCTTGGTTATAAATCTGGTGTTAAAGGCTATAAATTGTGGAATCCTCAAACACAAAAGATTGTTATTAGTAGGAATGTTATCTTTAATGAATCTGTTATGTTAAATGACAAATTGGATACAGATGTTCCTATTGAGAAACAACAGAAAACTAGTGTGCAGGTGGAGCACCTTATTGATCCAGAATATACACCAGAAGATAATAGTACTGCTGTTCAGGATGCACCTATTATTGATGATTCACATATTGTTGAGCATTCTTCTCTAGTTGTGCAGCCTCCACAACATTCTATTGCTATTGACAGACCTAGGAGGACCATTAATCCACCTAAAAGGTTCATTGAAGAATGTGATATTGCTTCTTATGCTTTAAGTGTTGCAAAAGAAATTGAAAATAATGCAGAAACTTCTAATTATGTTGAGGCTATTATTCTGCTGATTGCAAAAATTGGATGACCGCTATGCAAGATGAGATGGAGTCACTTGAAAAGAATGGTACTTGGAATTTAGTAAAATTGCCTAAAGATAAGAAGACTGTCCGTTGTAAATGGATCTTCAAAAGAAAGGAAGATATTTCTTCTACTGATTCAACAAGGTATAAAGCAAGGTTGGTTGCTAAAGGCTATAGCCAGATTTTAGGTATAGATTTCAATGATGTTTTTTCTCTTGTTATGAAACACAGTTCTATTCGCACTCTACTCAGTATTGTTGCCATGCATGACTATGAACTTGAGCAATTAGATGTTAAAACTGCATTCTTGCATGGAGAGTTAGAGGAAGATATTTATATGGACCAACTTGAAGGTTTTGTTATCCCTAGAAAAGAACACCTTGTTTGTAGATTAAAGAAATCTCTTTATGACTTGAAACAATCCCCTAGACAATGGTACAAGAAATTTGACTCATTCATGCTCTCTCATGGTTTTAAGCGGTCTAATTATGATAGCTATGTTTACCTGAAGATTGTTAATGGTTCAGCTATATATTCGCTTCTTTATGTTGATGATATGTTTATTGCTGCAAAAGACAAATCAGAAATAGCTAAACTGAAGGCACAATTGAGTAAAGAATTTGAGATGAAGGATTTAGGTGCAGCAAAGAAAATCCTTGGCATGGAAATCTGGTAAATTATACCTTAGTCAACAAGGTTATATTGAGAAGGTCCTTCGACGCTTTAATATGTATGATGCAAAACCAGTGAGTACTCCTTTAGCTGCACAATTCAGATTATCTTCAGCTTTATGTCCAGAGTCAGATGATGACATTGAATACATGTCTAGAGTCCCATATTCCAGTGCAGTTGGTTTTCTTATGTATGCCATGGTTTGTTCTCGTCCTGATTTATCCTATTCACTAAGTGTTGTCAGTAGATACATGGCTAATCCTAGAAAAGAGCATTGGAAAGCTGTTCAATGGATCTTTAGATACTTGCGTGGTACTTCTAATGCTAGTTTGCAGTTTGGAAGATCTAGAGATGGACTTGTTGGTTATGTTAATTCTGACTATGTTGGTGATTTAGATTAGAGGAGATCTCTCATAGGTTATATTTTCACTATTGGTGGTTGTGCTGTCAGTTGGAAAGCAAATTTACAGGCTACTATTGCACTTTCAACTACTGAAGCTGAATATATGGCTATTTCTGAAGCATGTAAAGAAGCTACTTGGTTGAGAGGTTTGTACTCTTAGCTCAGCGGGGTTACTTCTTGTGTTACCTTATTTTGTGATAGCCAAAGTGCTATTTGCCTCACAAAAGATCAGATGTATCATGAAAAAACAAAGCACATTGATGTGAGGTATCATTACATTCGAGATGTTATTGCTCAAGGTCACATCAAAATATTGTCGTGCCCCGAATTTGCAAATCCGGACACTCTGTGTATTTTGCACTAGTCCAAGATCGCGCTAGTGCACACAGGCTAACAGGGTTTAAAGTACCAATCACATACACAACGGAATAATATTAAAGTACTTCAAACATCTATATAAACGAGTGTACGACCTTATGGTCATCCTTACAATAGTATGCCACGCAGGGCTTACAATTATCAAATAACAAAAGTTCAACAGCGGAATAAAATAAATCTCCGTGGTGCTCCATCTTCTGCCACAGATGTCTTGACAGAGGCTTGATCCCTAATTGCCTGGCTCTTCAGCGTACTCCTCTTCATATGCTGGTGTAGTCTCTTCTTCTGGTAAGTTTGTCCGCAAGGGTGAGTACACACCGTACTCAACAAGTCATGCACAGAATGCAGTTCTATTACTACATGCATGGCTTGTAACAAAGGAATGGCTTTACTGGTTATTTTGGTTTTGCAACAGTATTTTAAACTACTATCTATTTAGATAGAAAGCATCGAAACCATATTATCATTATATGTCTCAAGTTGTTTTCCACATTATTTTGGACACACAGTCCCTAATCATCTTTCTTTGACACACAGCCTTCCCTCCCATTTTTTTTTCAAACACTACCCCTTGATTGTAATCCCCGAGTATTGTCCAGTACCGTGGACTCAGCTATTCGAACAGTTTTAACACTCTGCAGAGGTTGTACACTTTACCCACAAGATACAGTCGCACACCACAAAGGCGAGTAACCATAACAAAGCTTTTCAGAGACTTCTACCTTATCCTAAGAACCTCTCCGTATTGTCTTCACTATCACTTCCCTCACTCAGAGCTGAAGTATAGGACCGACAAACACCGTTGGATAGGGTACCAAGCCGAAGCACAGGCACGCTCCCCCGTATAGTTACCCCCGTGTAACTGCCACCCCGAGGTATCAAAGGTAAGATATCGGAATCCTACTAAACTAGGTCTTACCATTCAAACATGTGGTTGTACGAGAGACTCATGTCAAAGGCTTGCAAGGTAAGGTCCTTAATTGACCAAGGCAAGACTTCCATCTCTCAAATTGGCACACAGCTCTCACATCACTCAAACCCACCAAATGCCACACAGGCCCACCTGGCACGAAGCCTCGGTCCACTTGCCCCAGTCTAAATCAATTCCACCCCAAGTTATTTAACGGTGCAACACATGCCCGTAATTATCTTTCATGTAGACCCACACAGGTTTCTACATTCCAGTTTCGATACCAACATTATTCCACCTTTTATCAAAATGCATTCACTATTCTTTAGTCAATGTTGCTTTTGTAATCCAAATAGAATGGTTCACGTACATGTATGGCTAAGCAACTATTCACGGTCTAGCCTCCCATGTTGGCACAATATTATCATCCAACCAATATTACCAAACCTAGGTTATCAAAGGAATCATGGCATATGATTAATGATAGCAAGGTGGCATAAACAATTTGGTTGATTAGCTAATTCACCCAAAATAATTAAATCCATTTTTAGTTGAATTAGCATGCATAGTTTAAAACAAAATATATTTCAAAACATGGGATCAAAATGGTCAAAGCATAACTTGCCATCAAAGAGTGGCTGATCCTGGTTCGAAGCTTGATCTTGCTCTAAGAATTCCCCCTCGTAAGTCTCCGGCAAATCAACGTCTTGTTAAAAGCAATGTACACACAATAAATTTATTTTACAGAGAGCAAACTCAACTCTAAAAATTCCACAAAATTCACCAATAAATAGAACTTGATTTTACAAATTTTTAGAAATTGGAATCACTCAAATCGGAGTTAAAACGCAAAAGTTATAACCATTTGAAGTTTGAAAATAAATCAAAAAGAATAAACCGAATTTCTTTATTTATTTTTATACTGAAAATTCGGCATTTATGACGTCAGCATCACTATTTATGACGTCAGCACCGAAAACATTTTCGGCCGTATATTTTTATTAAGGAAAATCGGAATTATGACGTCAGCATGACGTCACTGCTGACGTCAGCAACCTCTGCGCCAGCACTGACAAGTGGGCCCCACTAATGACGTCACGGCTGACGTCAACATGACACGTGTCATGATCTGGTCGTGACACGTGGCGGCGGACTATCAACCGAGAGGTTGATTTAATCTCAACCGTCGGATTAAAAATGGACGGACACGATTCATGCGACGATTCGGTTCGGGTTACTGCGGAGTTGACATGTGGCAACATCTCATCCGCTGATTTAAAAATCAACGGCTAGATCTGGTTGGCATGCGTCAACGAATTATCAACCGAAGGGTTGATCAAATCTCGATCGTTCGATTCAAAATAAACGGTCAAGATGCATGCGACGGTTCGGTTTTATCTGACGCGTGTCCTTTACGACTCAGAATCTTGAATGGACCCACATATCTCGGGGCAAGTTTTCCTTTAGCATGGAACCTTTTAACTCCCTTTAATGGTGTGACCTTGAGATAAACATAGTCTTCTGGTTCAAAGCTCAAATCATGGCGCCGGTTATCTGCGTAACTCTTTTGTCTGGATTGTGCAGTCTTCAATCTTTCTCGAATCAGAGCAATCTTCTCTTCTGCATCTAAAAGTACGTCTGGTCCAAAAATATGACGTTCTCCTGTCTCATTCCAATTCAAAGGTGTTCGATATGGTCGACCATATAAAGCTTCAAAAGGCGACATTTTCAAGCTGGTTTGATAGCTATTATTGTAGCTAAACACTGCATATGGCAAGCATTTGTCCCATGATGTGGTGTATGATAAAGCACAAGCTCTTAGCATATCTTCAAGTATCTGATTAACCCTTTCATCGACCATCATGCTCATGGATGGTATGTCAGATCGAATTCAAACGGTACCCATAGTCAGATGCAGCTTATCCCAAAATCCTGAGGTAAATTGTGTACCTCTATCCGATACTATCTTCTTGGGTACACCATGTAAACAAACAATTCTCGATATGTATAACTCTGCTAACTTATCTCCTGACTAGGTTGTCTTTACTGGTATGAAATGTGCAACCTTTGTTAGACGATCCACTATGACCCATACGGAATCGTATCCACCTTGAGTCCCTGGCAACCCGGTGATGAAATCCATCCTAATTTCCTCCCATTTCTATTCCGGTATCTTTAGCGGTTGTAGCAGTCCGGCTAGTCTCTGATGCATCGCTTTTACTCTTTGGCACACATCACATAATGTTACATGCTCAGCTACTTCTTTCTTCATGTTTGGCCACCAAAATCTTTCTTTTAGATCATGATACATCTTAGCACTACCAGGGTGAATTGAATACTTGGAATCATGTGCTTCTTTTAGTATCAACTGCTTCAATTCCGGTTTATGGGGTACGCAGATTCTGTTCTTTATCCACAAGGTACCCTGCTCATCTACTCTGAAGTCCTTGGATAGATCTTCGTACATCTTGGATTTGATTCTATTAATCTTCTCATCATCTTTTTGACCTTCCCTGATCTTCTCTTCTAGGGTCGGCTTAACTTCCAAGGTAGCTAGGAATCCTTCCGATACAACTTCTAGTCTTAACTTCTGAAGTTCTTTACATAAATCAGACTGATCTTTTGCTGTTAATGAATTCAAGCTATAGCTTTTCCGACTCAAAGTGTCTGCCACCACGTTTGCCTTTCCTGGATGGTAGTGAATTCCGATGTTGTAATCCTTGATTAACTCTAACCATCTTCTCTGCCTCATGTTAAGGTCCGATTGAGTGAATATATACTTTAAACTTTTATGGTCAGTATATATCTCACATCGGTTTCCGATGAGATAGTGACGCCATATCTTAAGAGCGTGCACTACAGCAGCTAACTCTAAATCATGGGTCGGGTAATTCTGCTCATGTGGCCTTAACTGCCTTGATGCATATGCCACTACTTTACCGTTCTACATCAGTACACATCCCAATCCCTGACGCGAAGCATCACAATATATGTCAAAATTATCCTTAGTATTCGGCAACATCAGGACAGGTGCCGAAGTTAATCGCTTCTTTAGCTCTTGGAAACTCTTTTCGCACTCATGCGACCACACAAACTTTTTCTCCTTCTTAAGCAATTGCGTGAGAGGTCTCGCAATTGAAGAAAATCCTTCAATAAACTGGCGATAGTATCCCGCCATACCAAGGAAACTTCTGATCTATGTAACTGACTTTGGTTGCTCCCAATGCAACACTGCCTCTACTTTCTTCGGATCAACAGCTACTCCTTCAGCAGTCATCACATGACCCAAAAACTCAACCTTCTTTTTCCAGAAGTCACATTTGCTAAATTTTGCATATAGTTGGTTTTCTCTTAACTTTTCCAAAACCATTCTTAAATGTCCAGCATGCTCTTCGTCCGTCTTGGAGTAAACCAGGATGTCATCAATGAACACGACGACCAACTTGTCCAAATATTCCATGAATATTTTGTTCATCATATTCATGAAATAAGCTGGGGAATTGGTCAGTCCGAAGGATATGACCGTGAATTCATAATGCCCATATCTAGATGAGAAAGCTGCCTTTGGTATGTCCTTAGTCCGAATCTTTAGCTGGTGATATCCGGATCGAAGATCTATTTTAGAGAAGACTCCTGCTCCTCTTAGCTGATCAAAAAGACCATCTATCCTGGGCAAGGGATACTTGTTCTTTATCGTCACATCATTGAGTGCACGATAGTCTATACACATTCTAAATCTTCCATCTTTCTTCTTTACAAACAACACCGGGGCTCCCCATGGTGACGAACTTGGTCTTATAAATCCTTTTTCTAACAATTCCTCGATTTGCTTTTTCATTTCCACCAATTCCTCGGTAGACATCCTATAGGGTCTCTTGGCTATTAGGGCTGTCCCAGGCACAAGCTCAATAACAAACTCTATATCCCTGTCTGGTGGCATTCCGGGTAAGTCCTTGGGAACACATCCGGGTATTCATTCACTACTGAAACATCTTTCATTTCAACAGCTTTTACACTGTTAATCATTAACTGACTATCCTGAGCAGTAACTGCTTGGATCTCCACCTTCTTGCCATTTGGGCTCTCGATCACATTACTACTCTTCGTCACAATCCAAAGATCGCTTTGTGCTTGGATAACCAATCCATTCCCAAAATCACATCTATGGTCTGAGTATCTAATATGATTAGGTTCGCTAGGAACTCTATTCCATTTATTTTTAGTTTTACCCCAGAACATCCTACTTTAGCTCGGAGTTTTGATCCAGGGGTCTGGACTATAAGTATATTCTTAAGTTTAACCATATCCAATTCATTTTGCACGACAAAGACTTGAGAAATGAATGAATGAGAAGCTCCTGAGTCAAACAGAATATTAGCTGGTACTGAGTTAACTAGGAACTTACCCAGTACGACGTCCGTTGCATTCTGAACTTCATCTACCATGATGTGGTTGACTCTCCCTCTCACAGCTGATTGTGGTGCGGCTCCAGCTTGAGCAGGTGCTCGGCTTCCTCCTTGAACAGGAGTTCTGGCAGGTGTATTCCCCAAATTAAAACGAGCAGGTAACTCCTCCTTCTTGGGATGACATTGGCAAATGCCCCATTTCATTGCAGTTGTAATAGTGTCTTCTCGCCATTGACGGACTTCTCGCGGCTTGGCCGATCGCTTCTTGCCGGTGTCTGCAATTCGACGAAGAGGTCATTTGTGTAGGTAATGGTGTCTTGTCTTTGTTCCTGGCCGAACCTAGTAAACTGTTGGGGTACCACCCTCGGCCTCTGTTGTCCTGGCGCCCTCCTTCTTTGTGCTAGCGACGCTTGTGGTTGTCATCTAGCTCTTTACGCTTGTCTTCCAAAATGAGCGCCTTGTTGACAAGCTCTTGGAAATCTGGAAATGTGTGGGTGATCAGTCCCACCTGAAGTCCAGAGTTGAGTCCCTTAATGAATCGGGACTGTCTAGCCTTGTCCGTGGCTACGTCTTCGGGCGCATAGCGTGCCAATTGGGTAAACTTGTTGAGATAATCAGCCATAGTTTGGCCCCCTTGCTTCAAAGATCTGAATTCCTCCTTCTTGAGTTCCATATCCCTTCCGACACATGGTACTAGCGGAAGGCTATAGTAAACTCATCCCAGGTGATCTCCTGAGGATGCTCATGGGAAGCACAATAGTTCTCCCACCATTCCGCGGCTGTTCCTTCTAACTGGTGAGAGGCATACAAGACCCTCTCATTGCCTACACATTGGGATATGTGCAGCTTCCTCTCAATGGTGCGCAACCAGTCATCAGCTTCAATGGGGTTGACATTCCCAGAGAAGGTTGGGGGTCTAGTCCTCATAAAGTCAGACAATCTTGATTGATGTCCATGGTGTACAGCTTGGTTGTTGTTGTTGGCTGTAGCTTGATTCTGCAACTGCTGCATCTGTTGCATCATCGTCTGCATGAGTTGAGTCTGAGCGGTCAAGAAAGGCCCTAAGTTTCCCATATCCACAGGTGGTGCTGGTTGAGGATTCTGTGCATTGCCTTGGATTCCATCCTGCTGTGATCCGCTTCCTCCGCTCCACGGTTTCCACGAGTATTCACCATCTGAAGAACAAAAGGACTTAAGAAAAGAGGGAATAGAGTGGACAAGTATACAAGAAACTTATGCGGGGAGAAGATTTGACTCAAACACACAACTTTTATTCAATATTGTAAAGATATGGCCGCTCACAGGTGCCTACGGGCATTGCGGCACATACACATTAAGCAAACATAGAAATTGTTCAACACAAGGAACCATAATAACTCATAAAGTTCAACCATCCAACCGTTCTAAAGATGCACTCCAAGAAATCGACTCGATAAACCTGGACTCAATACATGAGTCGACTCGCAAAGACTAAAACTCTCTCTAGTCGCCGAGCTATCCAGTGCGGTCCTCCAAAGCGGATATGCGGTGGTCTTGGCAAAGATAGGGGCGAATCGATCTGGTGCCCCATCTCTGGCGGTACAAAGGAACCCTCGACTCGCTGGCTCAGGGCTGCTCGCCAGTCTTTGGTGGCTCGCACCATCTGCATTGGTGCCTCTGAGCGGGTGCCTCTGCCGGCGCCTCCTGCGCCAGCTCGGGCTCCTCGGGATCGGGTCGTGCGGCTCAAGCTCCGACTGCTCAGTCCTCTAGTGCCTCCTCCAGCTCGTGCACCTCCTTGATGTAGATACTCAGGCCCTCAGTAGCCTCACGCAGCCGAGCCCTGACCTCCGTGATCTCGCCACGAGCCCTCTGCAGCTCGGATCGTCTCGCCCAAGGTCTCCTCTGGCGATGGCGATCTCACCAAGTGGGTGATCGTAGCGTCGTCGTCGTCGATCGGATCCCGGTCGAAACAGTCATCCCGGCGGGGATGGTGACGAAAGACAGTGCCCTCTAGCTCGGCGGAGTAGGTGCAGGCGATCTGCCGCATCGCAAGGTGTGTGGTCTCCTGGATGTCGGCCTCGAACGTAGACCTCCTGCAGCTGACGTGGACAGGATGACTGGCTCTCCCCCTGTCACGCACGTAGACGGTGACCTTCACATCCCAGGCGACGTCCAACCCAGCACGAACCACCGAAGTACCTCGGTAGATCGGCCTCACGAAACCCTCCAAGAAGCAGCAGCAGTACCCTACCAAGAAATAAACCTCCGGTCGCCGCCAAAGGTGTGAATCCTCCTCATCTGCCAAAATACACCCCATTAGAACTAGATTTTTAAAATCACAAAGTAATAACAAAAAATTTCAGCATAGATGCGGATTAAGAAGAAAAAGATTGGTCAAGATTTCATTCATAATCTTGTACAATTTTAATCTTTAGAAATTAACCTTATCTTTATCGGCCAGTCTAACCTAAGGTCAAGTCCTACAGTCAGTATGCTTTGATACCACCTCTGTCGTGCCCTGAATTTGCAAATCCGGACACTCTGTGTATTTTGCACTAGCCCAGGATCGCGCTAGTGCACACAGGCTAACAGGGTTTAAAGTACCAATCACATACACAGCGGAATAATATTAAAGTACTTCAAACATCTATATAAATGAGTGTACGACCTCATGGTCATGCTTACAATAGTATGCCACACAGGGCTTACAATTATCAAATAACAAAAGTTCAACAGCGGAATAAAATAAATCTTCGTGGTGCTCCATCTTCTGCCACAGACGTCCTGACAGAGGCTTGATCCCTAATTGCCTGGCTCTTCAGCGTACTCCTCTTCATAAGCTGGTGTAGTCTCTTCTTCTTGTAAGTTTGTCCACAAGGGTGAGTACACACCGTACTCAACAAGTCATGCACAGAATGCAGTTCTATTACTACATGCATGGCTTGTTACAAAGGAATGGCTTTACTGGTTATTTTGCTTTTGGAACAGTATTTTAAACTATTATCTATTTAGATTGAAAGCATCGAAACCATATTATCATTATATGTGTCAAGTTGTTTTCCACATTATTTTGGACACACAGTCCCTAATCATCTTTCTTTGACACACAGCCTTCCCTCCCATTTTTTTTTCAAACACTACCCCTTGACTATAATCCCCGAGCATTGTCCAGTACCGTGGACTCGGCTATTCGAACAGTTTTAACACACTGCAGAGGTTGTACACTTTACCCACAAGATATAGTCGCACACCACAAAGGCGAGTAACCGTAACAAAGCTTTTCAGAGACTTCTACCTTATCCAATGAACCTCTCCGTGTTGTCTTCACTATCACTTCCCTCACTCAGAGCCGAAGTATAAGACCGACAAACACCGTTGGATAGGGTACCAAGCCGAAGCACAGGCACGCTCCCCCGTACAGTTACCCCCGTGTAACTGCCACCCCGAGGTATCAAATGTAAGATATCGGAATCCTACTAAACTAGGTCTTCCCATTCAGACATGTGGTTGTATGAGAGACTCAGGTCAAAGGCTTGCAAGGTAAGGTCCTTAACTGACCAAGGCAAGATTTCCTCCTCTCAAATTGGCACACAGCCCTCACATCAGTTAAACCCAACAAATGCCACACAGGCCCACCTGGCACGAAGCCTCGGTCCACTTGCCCCAGCCTAAATCAATTCCACCCCAATTTATTTAACGGTGCAACACATGCCCGTAATAATCATCTTTCATGTAGACCCACACAGGTTTCTACATTCCAGTTTCAATACCAACATTATTCCACCTTTTATCAAAATGCATTCACTATTCTTTAGTCAATGTTGCTTTTGTAATCCAAATAGAATGGTTCACGTACATGCATGGCTAAGCAACTATTCACGGTCTAGCCTCCCGTGTTGGCACAATATTATCATCCAACAAATATTACCAAACCTAGGTTATCAAAGGAATCATGGCATATGATTAATGATAGCAAGGTGGCATAAACAATTTGGTTGATTAGCTAATTCACCCAAAATAATTAAATCCATTTTTAGTTGAATTAGCATGCATAGTTTAAAACAAAATATATTTCAAAACATGGGATCAAAATGGTCAAAGCATAACTTGCCTTCAAAGACTGGCTGATCCTGGTTCGAAGCTTGATCTTGTTCTAAGAATTCCCCCTTGTAAGTCTCCGGCAAATCAACATCTAGTTAAAAGCAACGTACATGCAATAAATTTATTTTACAGAGAGAAAACTCAACTCTAAAAATTCTACAAAATTCACCAATAAATAGATCTTGATTTTACAAATTTTTAGAAATTGGAATCACTCAAATCGGAGTTAAAACGCAAAAGTTATAACCATTTGAAGTTTGAAAATAAATCAAAAAGAATAAACCGAATTTCTTTATTTATTTTTATTCTGAAAATTCGGCATTTATGACGTCAGCATCACTATTTATGACGTCAGCACCGAAAACATTTTCGGCCGTATATTTTTATTAAGGAAAATCGGAATTATGACGCCAAGATGACGTCCATCGCCGACGCCAAGAACCTCTCGCGCCAAAGATCGACAAGTGGGCCCCGCTGATGACGTCACGGCTGACGTCAGCATGACACGTGTCATGATCTGGTCGTGACACGTGGCGGCGGACTATCAACCGAGAGGTTGATTTAATCTCAACCATCGGATTAAAAATGGACGGACACGATTCATGCGACGATTCGGTTCGGGTTACTGCGGAGTTCACACGTGGCAACGTCTCATCCACTGATTTAAAAATCAACGGCTAGATCTGGTTGCCATGCGTCAACGAATTATCAACCGAAGGGTTGATCAAATCTCGATCGTTCGATTCAAAATAAACGGTCAAGATGCATGCGACGGTTCGGTTTTATCCGATGCGTGTCCTCACCTCAACCGCCAGATCTAAATCGACGCACGGGCGCTTAATCGAGCGACGTCGGCGAAGTCGATGGGCTGGCGGCGCCTCGGTCCCGTGCTACAAGCGTCAACACGGATCGCCCGGCGGCTTGTGGCGGAATCCGATCCGTTCATTACAAAATCAACGGCCTAGATTAAATCAAAAACTCGCGGCATGACGGGCGACGCGGCTACTCCGGCGCGCGACACGTCGGCGCATCCGCACCGCACATCCTAGATCCAATGGTCCAGATCTAATTAATCAACCTAGATCTAACGACTACCGTTAAATAGGCTACGTGGCTACACAAGAGTCATGCGATCAAGATCTAACGGCTGATAGCTGAAGATGAGGTTCACTGTTACCGTGAATACGTGGCTAAATCTAAATCGCTAGATCTAAATCCGACGGCCACTACCTAACGTATCTTGAGCACACGTGGGCGATCCCTACACGCGTGGCACTATCCTAGCCATTCATCTCTAGATCTACGGCTACGGTTAGAAGATGAGACTCACTGTTTCGATGGCGACGTGGGTGAATCGGAGGCGTTGATCGTGGATCCGACGGTTGTACAAGCTTGGCTCGGCGGTGAGGTCGCAACACCGTGGGCTCGTCGGAGATGAAGAAGATGACCCACGGGACGGCATTCCAGTGATGCTCCGGCGAAGTGTGATAACTCCACGGGTGCGGCGCGTCATAAGGAGTACTCCGGCGGTCACAGCAGTGGCAGAGAGTCACCGGAGTGGGCGCAAAGCACGGCGAAATGTCACGGAACTACGGCGAGTTCGTGCGGCTAAACGGCGGCGAGAGAGACGGTGTGGGTTAGGGCAACGGGTGCGCACGGTGAAGAGCTTTCCGGCGAGATACCGTACGGGCTTTATAGCCTCGATGTGCGTGCCCAAACGTCGCTTTAATGCATCGGTTACGAAGCTCAGACGACGACGACGGTGGCGTTACCAAAAACGAAGACGAGGCGACGTGGCCTCATTCCAGTCGTCCACGCGGCAAAAATCTAACGGTCGAGACGTCGAAACGACGCGGGCGATTCGCGGCCGCACGATCAAGATCGCACAGTGGAGAGGCGACCGCTTTTAGGGTTTCGATCGGGACGAAGAATGGGCGAGCCCTTCTTCGTTCATCCAAATTTTCTCGAATTTCGATTAAAAATATTTCCGAAATTCATTTTAATTATTTGAAACACTTGAAATATCGAAAAATTCTAGAAAAATTCCAGAAAATATTTTAAGACATTTTGAACTCAAATAAAATATTTACATTTATATTTTATTAAAAATTTTCATTATTAAATTAATTTCCAGAGAAAACTAATTTCCAGAAATTCAAATAAATCCAAATAAATTCCAGAAATTGTCAAAAATTCATTTAAACCATTTAAATTAAAATAATCAAAATTTAGGGATATTACAAATATCCAAGATAAATACCCATGATAATCCCGTTGATATGATGACAAAGTCAATTCCTGCCACTAAGTTTGAGCTATGCTCAAGCTTAGTTGGAGTTACAGTTTGAGTGCTAGAGACTTTTGGCGCCGATGATATTTATTATTGAATGGAGTTCAATGATGATTCTTTTTGCTACAAGAGGGAATTCGTCTCAATGTGGAGTTTGTTGGGTTTTGATCCGAATTTCCTTTTGGGTTTTAGGGACGCCTTTGGCCCGTATATTCAGTATAGCCCGTTTAGACTCGAGTCGCTTCTTCCATCTATAAATACCTCTTGTATGCGGAATAGAGGGTGTGCCTCATTTGTAAACCCTAGAACTTGTACTCAATTTCCCAAATAGTGAAGATCGCCGATTGGCGCTCGTGGTTTTTTCCCGTAAGGGTTTTCCACATAAACTTGTAGGGTCCGCTATGCTCCAGCCATCTCATGGCCCGCAATGATCCGGCTCCCCCCCGAGACCAACACCTGGTCTCGACCTAGGTCTTCCACATCTATTGGCCCAACCAGAGTCACAACCAAGGTCCTGGCCTAACTCAACCCAAAAAACTAGCCTGATGGGTGAGAGATGCCTCCACCTTTTAAGTTGTGCTCCCCCATCACTAATATCCGATGTGGGACTAAACCCAACAATCTCCCCCATCACACATCGGACCCTTGTCCCTATACCGTGTGATCTTCTAGAGATGTTTCGGGTTTCAGACCATGGCTCTGATACCACTTGTAGGGTTCGCTACGCTCCTGCCATCTCATGGCCCGCAATGATCCGGCTCCTGTCGGCGTACTATACACCAGGGTACCCTCTTCGCCGCACAGAAGCGTGCGTGACCCATGTGGCAGTCTAGCAGGCGGGTGGGTGTTTACACCCCGTCTCTGAGACGTCGATCACGTGGCGCCGGGCGGCAGTGGGTGACCACGCCGCTACTTGGCACCCGACCCACGTGGCGGCTTTGGGCGGCGGTTGAAAGCACGCCCGGCACCGGTGTCGATCCACGTGGCGCGCGGGCGGCGGTGGCGACCACGCCTGCCGCCGGCGCCTCCATCACGTGGCGCGGGAAAGCAAGTGGCGACCACGCCGCCGCCGGCGCCATCGCCCGTGGCGGCTTTGGCGGTCTGTTGGTTAGCACGCCCACCCACCGGTGTCGATCCATGTGGCGCGCGAGCGGCGGTGGCGACCACACCTGCCGCCGGCGCCCGATCCGCGTGGCATGCGCGAGCACACCTCGCTTGTTCATTGCCATGCAAAAGGGTGGAATGCGGTGGCTTCATCCTGAAGTTTCGCCGCCACCGCATCGAAGTGTCGAGATAGGCTGCTGCACGGGCATGTCGGTCCCAAGGAATTGCTGCACAAGCCCGTTCTCGACACCTCACACCTACCCGTGGCGTAGGGTCACATTCGGAAGAACAGGGTGAAGGTATCTTGTTGGCATTAATTAGGGTGAAGGAACGGACAACAGATAAAGGAGTAGTAAATGCATGTAAGATAAGCATGATGACATCCCTCCTCCATCTGACTCGTGTAAGCCCGTGCATATAAGGGCACTTGAGAGCATACGAGAGAAAAGGGAAAGGGAAAGGAGGAGGAAAAGAGAAAGAGAGAAAAGAGAGACTCATGAAGAATTTGGTCACCAGCAAGCTCAGAACCAAATCCAAAATATTCAATCCAAAATCGAGCGGGGCGAAGGTCATTACCCTTCTTTGAGGGGGCTGAACACAGGTAAATCGGTGTGTTCATTGACTTGAAGAAGCACTAGGATTAGTTAGTGTGAGAGGTCTTGGGGTTTCCCTCTGCTAGGGTTAGCCAATTATTAAAGCCACCCCCTATCGAACTAAACCGGTCTGTAGACTTGGGCTGTCGGGTGGAATCGCCGGCAAGCGGTAGCGCTTAGGTAGGGAAAGTAGTTGGTTTTTCGATCATCTCTCCGTGAGATTTGGTGTTTTCTTTGATTCTGTGCATCTGGAGATGGCGAGTTCGCGAGATCGGGGAAGGAGAAGAGTCGGGCCATATTGAGTGTGTCGGCAATCTCGTCGATCGCAAGACCGCCTCCTCCACCCGCAGTCTTGGCGATGCTCCGTCTTGGCGGTGGGGCATCCGGTCTTGGCGCTTCTTGGCCATGGGAAGGCCACCCGGCTCGAACACGCATGCCGCTCGTCTTCTCTGGACCACCCTCGGTGGAGCTTGTAGAGACTCCCGGCCACTCCGTGGCTGCGGGATCTTCTTGCCTTGTTGGTGCGGCCCAACCGGGTAGGGCCCCGGCCGTGAGCATCGGTGGTACTCGCCCCGTATGCTGGTGAGGCTCGCAGGCTCCAACCGCCTGGTGGTGGCGTCTGCCCGGTGGGCGAGGGCAGGAGGAGGCGACTGTGGCCGGTCTCGGTTCGAAAGGAACCGTGGGGACCTAAGGAGTCATCTTGCCAAGCCGCCGTGAGCGGCGACCTTGGCCGTGTGCCACGCCGCCGGCTCAAGAGCAGGGCGGCAAGCGGGTGGCTCTCAAGATGGAAGTTCCTCTGACTCAGCGGAGAGTCCTATTTCTCGCTCTCCGGGCCGAGCTCCCGGCGGGCGGCCGGGCTTTGTTTATGGCGTTGGGTATCGAGCGTTCTCCGTGATTCTGGCAGGTGTGGAGGGCTCCAAAAGTTTCGCCCGCATCTATAGAAAGTTATGACGGCACTACCAATCCGGAGGAGTTTTTGCAAATTTATACAACGGTGGTACGAGCAGCCGGCGGGTTCGGAAAGGTTATGGCCAATTATTTCCCGACGGCCTTGATGGGCTCTGCCCGTTCTTGATTGTTGAACCTCCCACGAGGGTCGGTGCACTCGTGGAGGAACTGTGTGGCCTCTTTGTCGCCAACTTCGGGGCTCCTTAGCAAGCGGCCGGCGTGGAGGATGATCTGCATGCCCTAGAACAAACATAAGGGTCGTTGCGTGATTTTATCCGGCGGTTCTGCCATTGCCATATACGATTCCCCATATTTGAGACAATCGGTCGTCATCGCCTTCAAGAGGCGTTAGCGATCATAAAATGAAGGAGAAGATGGCCACCGTACCATCGGCACCACCTCTCGCTATTTTCCCTCGCGCACAAGTCTTGCTTCTGCAGAGGCGAGGGCGAGATCTGGTCCCTAGGGTGGCGAGGCAGGATGAAGCCGGAACCTCGAAGGGTTCGGTCCGTCAACAAGAAGACGCGAAGCGTGAGGCGAGAGACCGGCGGGTCTTGGCGCCGAAAGCGACCGTGATGACTGGAGTCGCCGGGCGGCTGCCGGGATCAGCGGCAACCGCCGTGATCGGCGTGATGATTGCGGGATCGTAGCGATGGTCGCCGGACCGGCGAGATAACCGCCGTGATCGTGGGAACGATCGCCCATGGCGGAACGAAGAGGGCCTGGTGCCCGATTCATCGAATCGATACCCATGACTTGGACAATTGCGGTCGTGGATAGAATGGTGGAGTGGCGGATCAAGGAGCGCGCCCTCGTGATGATGAGCGTCACTCGTGATGATGATCGTGGTGAAGACCCGCTTGTTGTCTTTCCAACAGCGGATCATACCTTGGCGTATATCTATGGTGGTTCGTCGCCCGCCGCTCTAATACCGCTTGCAAGCGGTTGAAGAGGAGAGTGTGTGCTGTGGGGCGAGCTTCGAGTCGCGTCGGATCTTTGAAATGGTCGGAGGAGACGATCATCTTGATCGGTGACCACCCCGATTCGCCCCACTGGACATCTCCGATTGTGGTGTCGCCCACATCCGGAATGTCCTACTGGTCGTGTGTTGGTGGATGGAGGAGTTCTCTCAATATCTTGTCCTCTCGGCATTTACGGCTCTTCAAATCCCATGGCGCAGATCTCCATCCGTCGTTGCCTTTCTTTGGAATAGCCGGGGGTTAGTGCAATCCCGTGGGCAAAAAGTCGTCTCCTGTCACTTTTGGAGAAAAGGATAATTATCGTCTTGAGTTGGTGGACTTTGAAGTCACCGATTTTGATCTCCCTACAATGCTTTGCTTGGTGGCCAAGCCTTGGCCAAGTTCATGGTGGTGACCCATTATGCATATATGGTGGTGAAGATGCGAGAACTGCCGCCCCATAACCATTCGAGTGGATCGGTCTGAGCTCTGCTTGTCATAAGTTTGCGCTTGATATGAGTCTTGCCACTTGTCCCGGGCGTCTTGATGCGCTTTGCCGGAGCCCTCAGTCGGACCAGCGCCTGCCTGGCTCTGCGGTGAGGTTAAGGTGGTGCATACTGAGAGGGCGAGAATCGTAAAACTATCAACATTAGCGCCTGACCTCGGCGCCAAATAGGAAGACGCTTCGTCACCTTCCTCGGTGTAATTCCGGCGTGTTCTTTGGCAATCGTCCGATATGACCGGGTCCCTGTGGAGGTGATCGAGCACGGTTAGCTCGCCCCGAAGCGCGCCGGTCGACAGAAGATCCGCGGCAAGCTCGGGAGGCGAGGATGCCATTCGGCAGAGGTAGAAAAGCTATTGGGCGCAGGGATCATTAGGGAGGTCACTCACCCTGAGTGGCTTGCCAATCTCGTGCTCGTCAAAAAATCCAACGGGAAGTGGCGAATGTGTGTCGACTTCACCGACCTCAACAAAGCTTGCCCGAAGGATCCTTATCCCTTGCCGCGAGTCGACCTTATTGTTGACTCTACGGCAGGGTATGAATTATTATACTTTCTGGATGCGTACTCTGGGTACCATCAAATTATCATGGCGGCGGAGGATGAAGAAAAAACTGCTTTTGTAACCCCTATGGGTGTTTATTGTTATATTAGGATGCCTTTTGGTTTAAAGAATGTTGGATCCACTTACCGGCGTGCTATGCACATTACTTTTAGATCCACGAGATAGGGCGTAACCTTGAAGTATATGTTGATGATTTGGTAGTGAAAGTCAAAGAAGGTGAAGCCTTGATTCGAGACTGGAGAAACCTTCTCCAATCTTCTAAGAATTGCTTGAAGTTAAATCCAGAGAAGTGTGTGTTGGAGTTCCTCCGGCAAATTGTTGGGGTTCTGGTATCCAGCCGGGATTGAAGCCAATCCGGATAAGATAGCGGCGATTGAGCACATGAAGCGCCAAAGACGGCTCAAAGCAGTTCAATGTTTGGTGGTCGCCTAGCCTCCCTTAGGCGATTCATTGCCCGATTGGGAGAAAGGAGCCTACCCTATTCAAGCTATTGAAGAAAACTAATCATTTTGAGTGGGTGATGAGGCTCGAAGGCCTTTGAAGACTTGAAGCGGTACCTTACCTCTCCTCCGGTCTTTGGTTTCCCTGCATAAGGTGAACCATTGCTTTTGTATATTGTTGCTACTCTGAAGTGGTCATTGTTGTGTTAGTGGCGGAGAGGAAGGTGTCCGAAGCTAGTTTATTACGTCGATGAGGTGTTGCATGAAGCGAAACTCAATATCCCCAAGCTCTCGAAAATGTTTGTATGCGATTACGGTGGCGTCTAGGAAGTTCTTGCATTATTTCCAAGGGCGAAGATTCGTAGTTACGCCTATCCATCGCGAAAATCTTGTTCAACCGTGAAGCGAAGGTCGCATTGCCAAATGGTCGATGGGCAGGAGAGTTCAATCTTAAGTTTGTTCCCGTGACCGCCATCAAAAGTCAAAAGATGGCGGAGTTCGTTGCCGAGTGGACTCCCGCCACTCTTGAAGCGGAAGAAGCCCCTGCGTCGCCTCCCTGCACCTTATTTTTTGATGGTTCGTTCAGATTGGAGGGCACAGGGGCTAGTGTTGTCCTAGTCTCCCGGCGGTGGCGTGCTCCGATATATTGTTGCTCTTGATTTTAAAGCTACTAATAACATTGCGAGTATGAAGGTCTGTTTGGCGGTTGCGATTGCCGGCGCTAGGTATCCGGCGTCTTCAAGTCAAGCGACTCCTGCTAGTCATCAATCAGCGAGGAAGAATTTCAATGCCCGACCCCACCATGGCGGCGTGCTTGGCGGAGGTCGGGGAAAATGGAGTGGCGCTTTGAGGATTGGGATATACTCATATCCCCGACGTGATAATCACCTTGCGGATGGGCTTTGCAGCTTGCATCCTCGAAGGCTCTGTCGGTCGGGGTCTTCAAGAAAGACTATCGCGACCGTCCATTCTGCCCATGGTTGAGATGGGAATGATGGTGTCACCGTCATGACCTCGATTCAAGTGGGGGCGATGGTATGGTCATCAAGGCCTCGGCTCGGCGGGGATGGCGGCGTTCTTGCCCTGACCTCCGATTCGAGGAGGGAAGGCAAGTCGTTCGCCTCAACCCCTGTGTCAGGGAGGGAAGGCGGCGGTCTGCCAATCTGCGCCTTGAAATCTTGGCCCACAAAGTGCCGGCGAACACCGAGTGCTCGCCACACTTGGCCGGAAAATCGGTGGATGGATCCGATCCTAACCTTCTGCGGGACCAAGTGATCCCGACGATGATCGTCGGTGAGAAAATAGCACGTAAGGCCAAATGCTATACCGGTGGATGGGGACTTATACTGGCGAGTAGAAACGAATTCTCTTGAAGTGCATCACTCGGGAAGAGGGCGCCTTGCTCTCGATATCCATGGGCGTGTCAACGGGAGCCATATGTCCGATCGACGCATTTGATCGCAAAAGCGTTCGCCGAGGATTTTATTGGCCTCATGCCCTCGGGATGCTTGCAGTTGGTGAGGACATCGGCTTGTCGGTTCTTCGCCGAGCAAGTCCACCGACCAGCCCAAGCTCGCAAACCATCCGCTCTCTTGGCGTTCGCGATGCAGGGGCTGGATATCTGAGTCCGTTCACGGGCCACGGGGGCTTGACCCACCTCTTCGCCGCCATCGACAAATTCACTAAGTGGGTCGGTGAAGCGATGCGATGCCATCACGGCTTCGGCTTTGTCAAATTCATGCATGGAATATTCACCGCTTTGGAGTCACCAACCGCATTATCACCGACAATGGAACTTCGGTTCACCAAAGGCGGCATTTCTAGAGTTCTGTGATGAGATGGGCACCAAAGTATGCTTTGCTTGATTGCGCACCCTAAGAGCAATGGTCAAGTGGCGTGCCAATGCATTAGTATTGAAGGGTCTCAAGACAAGAGCGTTTGATCGACTCCTGGCGGGGCGCTGGATTGAAGAACTTCCTTTGTCTTTGTGGTTGCCTTGCGCGCCCGGTCGAACTCTTGGCGAGCGCCTTTCTTCTTGGTGTATGGAGCGGTATTCTCCCCTCCGAAGTGTCATTTGGCTCTCCGCGCGTCTCGATTTTCGGAGGAAGGCCACGAAGATATCCGGCAGAAGATGTCAACCTCTGGAAGAAGTTCGTGGCCGGGCACGCCCGCCGTGTCGCCCGATATCAAGCAAAGTCTCGGCGATACCATGCCACGGGTTTCGAGAGAACAACTGGCGATGGGTGACTGGTCTTACCTGAGTTGAGCGCATCTTTGGGTTACATAATTTGTCTCCCGGTGGGAGGGCCCTTTAAGGTTGTCTCGATATCTCGACGGAGGCGGTCCGGTTAGCCCGAGGATGGCGAGAATTGGCGAATTCCTACAATGTGGAGTTGTTGTGAAAGTCTTATCCATGAAAAAGCTGTAAGTACCAGATGGTTCGCTTTTGATCGGCCGGGATGGACTTGTCCCCACTAATCGGCGGTCATTGGTTGTTAATAATGTTACTATCTTGAGAATTTTTGACTTCGTCATTACTCCTCTTTTGTGTCCTCTGGACGGTTTCTTTGCATAGGTGCTATTGGTCCCCGGGTTTTGGCATCCCTTGTTGGTTCGTAATTATGCCTAATATATGTCTTTGGCTAAGGACGAGCAACGTAGAGCGGATCCGCGCACAGTGCTTAAATGTTGTCATGCGCCTCGGGTTGGCTCTCGGAAATCGCCGTCGTCCCCACAAGTCTGCCGCAGCCTACTATCCTTCCCGGGAGTTCGCCTTACAAGACATTATCTTGGGCCATGTTTTGAACAAGCGGCGGGGCATGGAAGCCAAAACAAGTGAACCAATATTATCCCATGCACGAGACTTATGTTGTCGGGATTTATGTTTTATGCACCTGCATGATATTTATCCGCCCTTGCAATAATTGCATTTATCTTGTGAGGCAAAATCTTAAGCTCGCCTCATGTCGTAAAGAAAAGGAATTTGTTATTGCATGAGGTGTCCGATTGATCGCTTAGCGCTTGAAATTTGGTGGCAGAAGACTCCATCGTCGCCTCCAGAAAGGGTCGCTCAAGACTCGATCGTCGCCTCGCTTGGGAAATTTGGTGCTCAAGACTCAGTCAGTGCTGGCCAGGGGCTGGGTCGGTCGCCGCTTGGGGGCTGGTCGCCTGAAGGCCCCGACTGGTCGCCCAACACTTGGGTTATAAACCAGATAAGTGTTTCAAGTAACACTCTCAATTGTTTGCTTATGTATATGCTAAAATTGATCAAATTATGCATGGTTATCACGGGCGTCGTAAGCCCGATGGCTCCTTGGTGATAAAAGGAAAGTCTTCAGTGTGAGCGTCTAGCAAGGTTAAGTGACCAGAGTGTAAGTTTGGCACGGTACTCAGATACGGCTCGTACACCTCGGGTTGGCTCTCAGAAGCACCGCTGGTTGTCACCGTTGGGTGCCGCTGGGCCAAAATCACTTCTGGGAACTTATCATCTTCTGCGCCACACTAGGGCACGATTCTAAGAGATCACGAGGACCTAAGTCCAGAAGGGTTTAGGCCAATGGCAACCTTGCATAAGACTTTGACGGTGAAATTATTCTGTACTTAGATACAGATTCTTATACCTTGAGGTCATTTTTGCCTAAGTCTAGTATAACTTATGCGCATTGCGCCAATGCTTGTAGTTAGTTGCGTGCAGTTTTTGTAGGAATTCTAGGATGTTGCCCTGGACTTAAGAGCCTAACAGGTATTTTGGCTACGTTTCAAGTCGGCCGCCTAGCGATTCAAACATGCAATATCAAACAATCACGGCGAAAAGCGTTAAGGTAAAACCGAAAAACATTGATGCGACTAAAATTTGTTAAAGTGTTTATCTGAGCAAATGAGGTTGATCAACAAAAGAAACAAAAAAGCGAGGTGGCGGCCGGCCCTTCACTGCCGCCCACGTCGATGTCGCCGACGTCTGCTTCCTCCGCCACCGGTGGAGACATCCATGACCGGCTCCTGCACATGCAATCGTCTGCCAAGTATTCAGCAGCTTGAACGCGTGCCTCACGCTGGCGGCGTTCCCACAATGCGGTCTCCACCGCCGCCATCGGATCGAGGCGTCACGGTAGCCCGGCATGATGCCACGAAGCTTGCGATCACCGCCGCGACCTCTTGCCCTCCACAGTGGAAGCGTGCGGCTAGGCGGCGGCAATCCCGAGTGCCTCCGCGGCTGGTTGGTCGCAGAGGCGTCTTGCAGGCGGTGTCGAGGGCGTCTCGGACCACGCCCAAGGTTCGAGCATCGTTTGATCTTGTTGGAAAGCCCTCTTGAGCATGGTGGTGAGGTTGCGCTTAAAGCGTCGGCCTCGTACTCGAGGCCCTCTGCGGCTGCCTCGGCCCTCTCCGCCCATTCTTTGCATAGCGCCTGAAGGTCGCGGTAACCCTTTCTTACGCCATCGCGCGTCGCCCTCACCGCTCCCCGTCAACTCGTCGATGGCCCCGTCATTGCCTCGCCGTCGAACTCCGTGCGGCGCCGTGCGAGAAGCGCGCCGAGTGTGTTGTAGATTGCCGAGCTCTGTGAAAAACTCGGTGGCATCTTGGTGGCGTGGCGGCGGTCGGGGCGAGTTAGCGAAGCGTCGATGTCGGCAGTGCCGGTTCTGCGGTGGCGGCGGTGGCGGCGCTTGACGAGTCTCGCCGTCCTCGCACTGCAGCGGCGTCGTCTCCTTGAAGCATCTCGAGCCGCCCTTGGCGTCGCCCTGGTGAAAGCCGCCATGGGGACCTCAAGCCCGCCTTGTCGAGTGGCGGCGGGGTCCCCGTCGCGGCGATGGCGCCGTGGAGGATGGGATCGGCGCCACAGAGGAATTGGAGAAGGAGGCGTGGCCAGAGCGATTGGCGCCGTGGATGGCGAGAACGGCGCCATAGCATTGGCGCCGTCGTCGTTAGCCGGCGCGCCGCATTTGCATGTGGTGGCGATAGTGCAGTGGCGAAGGTGAATCTTTGGCGCGCCGCAGGCGGCGGCGCCGGTGCAGTCGATGCTGCAATTGGGGCGGCCGGTGCGACCGCCCCAGGTGAAGCCGCCGCCACCCTTGGGCTGGTGGCGGCGGAGGTTTCGCCCGCGTGGCGGGCCTTCTTTGCACCCGGACTTGAGGTGTCCGGGACGAGTGGCCGCTTGCCCGCGGCCCGATCGGCGGGAGGAGGTCGTCCACGATCGTCGGTATGGCGGCACTACTGGCGAGGCGGTGGAGTCCATCGGCGGCGGCAACTCGACGATCTCGGGCGCTCCGCTGGCTACACATCGGCGAGTGGTAGGCCGATGAAGGAAGTCGGGCCGGTGGGATCGGCGGCATGAGCCCGGAGAGCCACTGGCGAGGCGCGCCCATCCAAGTTTCAGCTTGGTCAAGGTTAAAAAACAGTACAAAATGCTGGTTGGTAGGGAGCAACACAAAAAAGACATGAAAGCGTGAAAAAAGCCAAGGAGTAGCAGTGAAGACTTACGGCCAGGGAAGGTGCGGGTGATGTCATTATCGCTCAGTATCTTCGCCACGGCGCTATCTGGCGGCGACAGAGAGGGCTCAATCTTGGGATACAAAATCACGGCGATCGGCGCCCAGTTAGGCCGGTGTCCCGCAAGTTGTTGATGCGGCCGCCATCGCTCGAGCTCCGCCGTCTCTTCGACGAAGCGAGTTCCAGTTTCGATGACCGCCGCCGGTTCGTGCAGCACTTCAGCGCCTCGAGCCGCTGTAAAGTCGTTGACGCATGACCACTCAGTCGCCTAAGCCTTCGGTTGATCTGAGCTGGAAGGGAATGTAGCGGGCAACCATTCCATCCCGGAGGCGGAAATGGCAACTCCCCAGCAGCTCGCCATCGGAGGAGGCGCGACAGAGGAAGAAATAGCGGAAGAGCGGGAGGTTCGGCATCACCCCCATGAACATTTCAGAGGTGTGCGAAGATGGCGAGGAAAAGAATGGAGTTGGGGGTGAGATGAAGGTGATGGATTTCGTAGAAGTGGAGGACGATGAGGAAAAACTTGGAGAAAGGCGGTACCAGGCCCGCCATGATGCCCCACACGAAGATGATGATTTCGTCGGCGGGGCACTGTGGCGTAGGGGTCCCGGCCCGAAAATAGAGAGGGCCCTCCGGCACGACGGTGTGGAGTCTGATGGGGAAAGGGATGCACGAACTTCCGTCAGGTGGAGGATAAGTCGATTAGGCGGCGCGAGACACACACGATCCGGCTTCTTGATCGGCACGATCAAAACCCCTGCAATCGCAGCACCACGCGTCCTCTGGTTATCAACCGTGCGCTGCCCGGTTGACCTCGCCACGAAGGCTAATCCCTGCCAATGAATCGAGAACACAAGCAAGAACAAGAAAGATGCAACTGAATTTGCAATTGAGGATGAAGCTCACGAGTTGGGGTCTCACAAACCGATGAAGCGGCGACCTTTGTTCAAAGACAGAATTAATCTAAGCAAAACCCAAATCAAACCCTAGCGGCGGCTACTGGATATAAAGGCTAGGGACGTCCTAGAAACCCTAGGCGCGTCCGTGATGGACTCCAACACGATACATGGGCCAAGGGCCCAAATTGGTGACGCAGCACCCTGGGACAGATTCTGTCCGCCAACTTGCAACGTAAATTCCCGTCGACTCCGAAGTCCAAATGACCTGAAACCGGTGCCATTGTAAAGATTATCTCCTTAGCTTTCGAGGCATATGTGGATCATCAAAATCGGAGCCCGTTTGTGGCCTGGGCAATAATTTTAGTGAACGCTGCTCCTGGTGGCCGAGGTAGTCGACTCCGAGATGAATTGGACCTCCAACTTGACTTGGACACCCTCCTTGCCTCCCTCCTGGTCCTTGCTGGTTTCCAAGGCCTTCATGGTCCTCTCCAAAGTTCCTAAGTACAATATAATCAATAATATCATTAGGTAGCATACCATTCTCACAAGTATCGGCCACGGCACTTAGGAGCGAGCTCACTGTTGATTCAATTGCCGTGCTCGTGCTCTTGTGATGGGTCCTTGCATCACAACTGGAGGAGTCTCGGCGTATGCATTGGAGTGATGTCCTCATCATCCTCCCCTCTTGAAGTGGAGTCGTCCTCGACTCAAGCTCATCTTCTTCTCCCATGAGCGGTTTCAAATCTGCAATGTTAAATGTGGGACTAACCCCAAATTGAGGCGGCAACTCAAGTTTATATGCATTATCATTTATTTTCTCAAGTATCTTGAAAGGACCATCAGCTCTAGGCATTAATTTAGACTTTCTCAATTTGGAAAAGCGATCCTTTCGCAAGTGTAACCATACTAAATCACCGGTTCAAGTTTTACTTCCTTTCTACCTTTACTTCCCTTGAGACCGATACCTTTCATTCATCATTTCAATATTTTCTCTAGTCTTTTCATGCAATTTCAGAATAAATTCAGCACGTTCCTTAGCATCATGATTAACTTTCGTTCACTAGTAGGTAAAGGTAATAGATCAATAGGAGCACGGGATTGAAGCCATACACTACGAAAAGGACTTACCTTGGTGGTGGAGTGTACCGCCCTATTATAAGCGAACTCAACATGCGGCAAACACTCTTCCCACATCTTCAAATTCTTCTTGAACAGTCCTCAACATAGTAGATAATGTACGATTTACTACCTCGGTTTGGCCATCGGTTTGGGGATGACATGTTGTTGAAAACAGCAGCTTGGTCCCCAATTTATTCCATAGAGTTCTCCAAAAGTGGCTCAAAAACTTGGCATCACGATCTGAAACAATAGTAGAAGGCATACCATGCAAGTTTAACGATTTCTTGAAAGAAAAGGTTAGCAACATTAACAAAGATCGTCGCTCTTATGACAAGGAATAAAGTGAGCCATCTTAGAAAATCTATCAACCACCACAAAAATACTATCCCTCCCCTCTTGGTCCTAGGCGGTCCTAAAACAAAGTCCATAGATATATCCTCCCATGGAGTGCTAGGAACAGGAAGAGGCATATATAAACCATGTGGATTCAATCGTGACTTAGCCTTTTGACATGTAGTGCAGCGGGATACAAACCTCTCAATGTCTCGCCTCATCTTCGCCAAAAGAAGTGAGCGGACAGCACGACCTCCGTCTTCTTGGCACCAAAATGACCCATCAAACCTCCTCCATGAGCCTCTGTATCAAAAGAAAACGAACGGATCCAAGCTGGAATGCATAGGCGGTTAGCTCTAAACACAAATCCATCATTTATCACATATTTGTCCCATGTTCTTCCCTCTTTGCAATGTAGCAAGACATCTTTAAAATCATCATCATTAGCGTATTGTTCTTTAATTGATTCCAATCCAAATATCGACAATCAAGTTGGGACAACATGGTATATCTCCTAGACAAGGCATCAGCAATCACATTATCCTTCCCTTTCTTGTGTTTGATAACATAAGGAAAAGATTCAATAAATTCAACCCATTTAGCATGTCTACGATTCAGTTTCACTTGACTGCGAATATGTTTTAGCGACTCATGATCGGAATGAATAACAAATTCTTTGGGCCAAAGATAATGTTGCCACGTTTCTAAAGATCGCACAAGAGCATACAATTCTTTATCATCGTGGAATAATTCAAAACAGGACCACTCAATTTTTAAGCTAAAATAAGCAATGTGTTTTCTATCTTGCATCAAAACACCACCAATTCCAACCCCACTAGCATCACATTCAAGCTCAAAGGTCTTATTAAAATCGGAAGTTGGAGTAAAGGTGCATCGAGAAGCTTATCTTTCAAAAGATTGAAGGCATTCTCTGTGCTTGCCCCCAATGGAGCATAACTCCTTCTTCGTCAACTCGTTCAATGGGGCTGCAATGGTGCTGAAATCCTTCACAAAGCGGCGGTAAAATCCGGCAAGTCCGTGGAAGCTCGCGACTTGTGAAATCGTCGGGCGTTGGCCAACTCTTAATCGCGTGCACCTTGGCTTCATCAACCTCAATTCCTGCTGAGTCACAACATAGCTAAGAAACGATACTCGTTCGGTGCAAAAGTGCACTTCTCGAGGTTACCAAATAAGCGTGCAAAGACGCAAAGCATCAAAAACAGCACGTAGATGATCAAGATGTTCATGTAATGACTTGCTGTAAATCAATATATCATCAAAATAAACCACCACAAATTTCCCAATGAAAGCTCGTAAAACCTCGTTCATTAAGCGCATGAAGGTGCTCGGTGCATTAGTTAAACCAAAAGGCATGACTAACCACTCATACAATCCAAACTTGGTTTTAAAAGCTGTTTTCCATTCATCTCCCAATTTCATTCTTATTTGGTGGTATCCACTACGCAAGTCAACCTTAGAGAAAATTATAGAACCACTTAACTCATCAAGCATGTCGTCTAGCCTAGGAATAGGATAGCGGTACCTTATTGTGATATTGTTAATGGCTCTACAATCTATGCACATGCGCCAACTGCCATCTTTCCTTAGGAACCAAAAGAACGGGGACAGCACAAGGACTAAGGCTCTCTCGTACATACCCGCGGTCCAAAAGATCTTGGACTTGGCGCTGAATCTCCTTAGTCTCCTCGGGGTTGGTCCTATAAGCAGCGCGGTTTGGCAAACTCGCTCCAGGTATCAAATCAATTTGGTGCTCAATCCCTCGTATGGGTGGGAGTCCTGGAGGTATCTCGGCGGGAAAAACATCCTCATACTCCTGCAAAAGGTTAGTGACAGCAGGAGGCAAAGTACTGGGCAGATCATCCAATGAAAACAAAGCATCTTTGCATAGCACAACATAGCACAAAGCATCATCACTAATTGCAGCAAGATCAGATTTTGTAGCAAGCAAGGCGGATTCCTCAATTTAATTTGGTTGGCTACATGCTGAATTTCAGATTTCTCATCAATGGGTTTCTTGTCATTAGCAATCCGCTCCCTATCGATTTAACAATTTCAGCGGGGTCAAAGGTAGAAGTGTAATTTTCTTTCCTTATTCATAAAAGTGTATTTATTACTTCTCCGTGGTGAAGTGCATCGATGTCATATTCCCATGGGCGACCCAATAAAAGAGAGCAAGCTTGCATCGGAACCACATCACAATCAAGCAAAATCGAATAGGAACCAATGGAAAAATGAACCCGAACTGTTTGTGTTACCTTAGCTTTGCGGAATCATTCACCATCGAATGTGGTATGGATGTGGGTGCGAAGCGTGTGGTCAAGCCAAGCTTCTTGACCAAATCTGTACTCACCAAGTTGTTGCATTTGCGGAGTCAATGATCACAGCGCTCGTCGGTTGTTGATGACGAAGAAAATCTGGAACAAGTTGTGGTATTCCGCTGCTGCTCGGCTTGCTCCATCATGCGCTAAGGACACGTTGGACAATGATGGACTGACGTGGCGGTATCCTCGGCGCCAAAGGTGGCTTCATCATCAACCTCATAAATCGTCCACCCCGGTGTCGTCGATCTCATCCTCAACATCGGAGGGCGATGTAACCTCCGTCGTCGGTGGCGATGTATGCCCATTGGTGGGGCATTCTCTCTTGACGTGGCCAATCCTTGGCACTTATGGCAGCGAATTCCGTCGATGTACGGCCCGTGGAAGCGCGGCGGAGGAGCTCTTGGCGGTGTTGGCGGGTCGACTTCTTTGCTGTCCGTGGTACGGCGGCGGCGGTGCCGTCGATGCTGTCGTGTGCTTTCGTCGAAGGTGGCGGTGCAGTTGGTCGGAAGGTGGAAGAAGGCACGCGTCTTCGCTTGTCCCGTAGTCGTGAGGCGTGAAGGTCTTTGCCGATGTTGCTCTGCTCTTAGAATGGCGTCCTGCAACTCCTCTCGCTAACATAGCAAGTTGAAACAAGCGATTGACGATTGTATATTCTTTATAATCAACAATATCCTGAATTTACGGGCGCAACCCACCGTAAAAACGAGCAATTTTATCCTCGGGTTCCTCTACTACCCCACAAGCGTAACATACCCTTTTGAAGCTCTTGGTAATATTCTGAACAGTCATACTACCTTGATCTAATCGTTGCAATCTCTTGCGCATATCACGTTGGTAGGAGGAGGAACAAATCTATTACGCATAGCATCTTTTAATCTCGCCCAAGAATCAGGTTGTGGCGGGCATTTACTAGTTCATTCCACAGATTATAGCAAAATCTTTAAATTCACTAGTGGCTTGTCTAACTCTATGAATCTCTCGAACTAGATGGGAATTAAATTTTTGCTCGTATCGTCATCTCCCAATCTAAGTAAGCATCGGCATCATAAGCTCCGAAAAGGATGGGATGGTGAATTTTACCTTAGCGAAAGGATCATCATTGCGGTTCGGTTATTACCTCCCATACCGTGATGGTTGCGGCGAAGACGGTCATGCGAGCAGGCGTCTCGTTGAGCAAAGACGCTCCTGGCGGCGCACGTTGTTGGTCATCTTCATCTTCCTCAAAATCAGCATCCTCATCGTGGTCGTTGTTGTCGTGGTTGGCGCCATTGTTGATGGATGCACCTCCATCAATGGTTATTTGGAGGCGTTTTCGACGACATCCATCCTCTCGGTGAGGTGGAAACTTCGTCGTCGATGCTCTCAAGGGTCTTGTTCGTCGTCATGGCATGCTCCTTGAACATCATTTTTATCTCGCCCGGCATGGTTGACAACTCTGAATGAAGGACACGATCTTGATGGTAACATCATCATCCTCGTTCTGCCCTTCTTGCCACCTGCCATGGTTAGCGCAGAAAAGGACAGAAGGAAACACAAACACAAGTATTATGAGCCCTATGAACTACTAGGTGGGATCTCACGCTCTCAAGCAATCTTACCAAGTTCTTACCCGGTTCTTACCAACACAGCGAGGGACGGTGCAACCCGTGGTCGGTTCGTGATACCGTGAGTGAGGCGTGATGAAGCGATTGCAAGGGTCAATAACCTGTGCTGATCAGAAGGATGTATATGTGGAGCTGTAGGAAGGTTATATGTATTGAGTGGCACACAATGCGGTAACAGATAGTAATGCTGAATAAATGTCCAAAAGTACTTGCCCTAGTTGCTGGTCTAAATGTGGCCTTAGTCTAGCTGCGGCAGAAAACAAGGAATAAGTAGAAACAAGCAACAAGCGTCAGAGTATATGAACAGATATCAGAACCGCATCAAAACACTTCTATCAGGCACGGTAAAAACTCCTACCTTTGCTCCTGCCCTTTTTTTTTTTTAGGCTCTCTGCTCCTCTCACAATTTTTTTTTTGCTCTACGCCTCTTTCACAAATTTTTTTATTTTTCTTTGATTTTTCTGATATTTTTCCTAGGATCAGGAGCACAAAGGTAGAAAGTACACAAATTTTCAGCCTGAACAGATGTAAGATGAAGCCGATATGAAATAAGAAGTGTTTTCCGAAAAGCGTGCTAAAACTTCGGCGGCCGAGAACTCAATCTTCCCGAGGGAATTTCGCAAAAATAATTTCGGCAAACCCGACAAAGTCGGGGAGAATCGGATGTAAAATTTTCTGTAGATATCCGTGAAAAAAAAATTCGCCTAATTCCGAGTCCGTATGCGAAAGTTATGGCCGTTTTACGGAAGGACTCCGAATCAGGGTTTTCTAGGCGGCACCTCTCCAAACTCAAGGGCGTATGGAGTGGATATGAACGCGATGATCTGTGGTGGCAGGTTCTGTGATGAGGGGTGGCGATATGGCTATCAGGAGGTGGGGGATTAGAGTTTATGAAGGAGAAAACCTTAATACAACTAGGACTCCGAAACTGAGGAAAACCACAACACAATCCGATTCCAACAAGGACTCAAATAGCGATTGGTGGCTGGGTTGGTGTAGGATATGGGATGCAGCGGAGATGAAACACAACTAAATTAAGATCACGATCTAAACCAGCAACACGACTCGATTCTGGACACAAACTCAGTACTACGGACTCTGAAACCGAAATTGTGCAAAGGCTAGGCGTGGTTCTAGGTATGGTAGACTATGAACTGCAATTTTTTTTTTGGCTTTTTCGTGGACTATAGGACGAACACAAAACTAAATCAAACTACGGGGAGAAGGCGAACCTGACGGTAAACCTTGCTCTGATACCACTTGATGGGGAAAGGGATGCCCGAACTTCCGTCAGGTGGAGGATAAGTCGATTAGGCGGCGCGAGACACACACGATCCGGCTTCTTGATCGGCACGATCAAAACCCCTGCAATCGCAGCACCACGCGTCCTCTGGTTATCAACCGTGCGCTGCCCGGTTGACCTCGCCACGAAGGCTAATCCCTGCCAATGAATCGAGAACACAAGCAAGAACAAGAAAGATGCAACTGAATTTGCAATTGAGGATGAAGCTCACGAGTTGGGGTCTCACAAACCGATGAACGGCGACACTGTTCAAAGACAGAATTAATCTAAGCAAAACCCAAATCAAACCCTAGCGGCGGCTACTGGATATAAAGGCTAGGGGACGTCCTAGAAACCCTAGACGCGTCCGTGATGGACTCCAACACGATACATGGGCCAAGGGCCCAAATTGGTGACGCAGCACCCTGGGACAGATTCTGTCCGCCAACTTGCAACGTAAATTCCCGTCGACTCCGAAGTCCAAATGACGTGAAACCGGTGCCATTGTAAAGATTATCTCCTTAGCTTTCGAGGCATATGTGGATCATCGAAATCGGAGCCCGTTTGTGGCCTGGGCAATAATTTTAGTGAACGCTGCTCCTGGTGGCCGAGGTAGTCGACTCCGAGATGAATTGGACCTCCAACTTGACTTGGACACCCTCCTTGCCTCCCTCCTGGTCCTTGCTGGTTTCCAAGGCCTTCATGGTCCTCTCCAAAGTTCCTAAGTACAATATAATCAATAATATCATTAGGTAGCATACCATTCTCACAAGTATCAGCACGGGCACTTAGGAACGAGCTCACCTGTTGATTCAATTGCCGTGCTCGTGCTCTTGTGATGGGTCCTTGCATCACAACTGGAGGAGTCTCGGGCGTATGCATTGGAGTGATGTCCTCATCAGAGTCTCCCCACCGTGTAGGAGTCCACTGAGGAAGCAGGAATGGAAGACGAGTCCGAAGAAGCCATGGAAGCGAAAGTGGCGAAAGGCAAGAAAAGCTTGGAGGAAGAAGACGAAGTTTGCAAAGAGTGCTAAAAGCGTGAACTGCCTGGTGCGGATGGATCTATATGTATCCCCCACTCGCACCGACGGTTCACGAAAGGACAAGGTTGTGCGCCGTTTCGGGTCCCAAGGAAAATCAATGGATGCGGGAAGGAATCGAGGCGGTCGCATCCTGATGAGTGATGGCCCCATCCAAGAATGCACCGGCATTTAATGTAAGGATTTCGAAGACTCGATGTGCGTTCTTGGGTGGGCGGGGGCTCTTGTTGGCGTACTATACACGAGTACTCTCTTCGCCGCCTGAAGCGTCGTGGCCCACGTGGCGATCTAGCGGCGGTGGGTGTTTACACCCGTCTGAGAGCGTCGATCCACGTGGCGCGTGGCGGCAGTGGCGACCACGCCGCTGCCGCCGGCGCCGATCACGTGGCGGCTTTGGCGGCGGTTGGCGAAAGCACGCCCGGCCCACAGTGTCGACCACGTGGCGCGGGTGGCGGTGGCGACCACGCCTGCTTTCGCCCGGCGTCTGTCCACGTGGCGCGAAGCGAAAGCAAGTGGCGACCACGCCTACCTCGCCCGGTGCCTCGCCCACGTGGCGGCTTTGGCGGGCGGTTGGCGAAACACGCCCGGCCCACCGGTGTCGATCCACGTGGCGCGCGGCGGCGGTGGGCAACCACGCCCTACTACGCCCGCCGCCCGATCCGCGTGGCATGCGGCGAGCACACCTCGTTTGTTCATTGCCATGCAAAAGGGTGGAATGCGGTGGTTTCATCTGAAGTTTTTCGCCATGCCGTCATGAGTGTCGACGAGCTCTTTGTACCGAGCATGTCGGTCCCAAGGAATTCTGCTACAAGCCCGTTCCTCGACACCTCACACCTACCCGTGGTAGAGGGTCACATTCCGAAGGGACCGGGTGAAGGTATCTTGTTGGCATTAATTAGAAATTTGAAGGAACGGGAACAAGCATAAAGGTGTAGTAAATGCATGTAAGATAAGCATGATGACATCCCTCCTCCATCTGACTCGTGTAAGCCCGTGCATATAAGGGCACTTGAGAGCATACGAGAGAAAAGGGGAAAGGGGAAAGGAGGAGGGGAAAAGAGAAAGAGAGAAAAGAGAGACTCAACAGAAGAGCTGGTCACTAGCAAGCTCTGTAACCAAATCCAAAATACTCAATCCAAAATCAGGCAGGACGTAAGGCTGTTACCCTTCTTTGAGGGGGGCCTGAACCTGGGTAAAATCGGTGTGTTCATTGACTTGAAGAGGCACTAGGATTCGTTAGTGTGAGAGGTACTGGGGTTTCCCTCTGCTAGGGTTAGCCAATTACCAAAGCCACCCCCCTATCGAACTAAACCCGGTCTGTAGACTTGGGCCTGTCAGGTGGAATACGCCGACAGCTCCCCTCGAGTCCAACACCTGGTCTCGGCCCAGGTCTTCCACATCTATTGGCCCAACAAGAGCCACAACCAAGGTCCTGGCCCAACTCAACCCAAAAGACTAGCCTGATGGGTGAGAGATGCCTCCACCTTTTAAGTTGTCACTACACCACGTCCTAGATTTAGAGACAGACCTCTGTCGGTAAAACTTGACTTTCATAGTCAAATGGTGCATTGGTAAAAGTCTGTGGCGAGCTTACTTGCCGCTAATTCCACAAAAGCGGTGACATTTTGTGCATCGGTAATGATATAGACATATAGCTACACCATATCTCGGTAATTCCACAAAAGCAGTGACATTTTTGTGCATCGGTAATGATATAGACATATAGCTACACCATGTGTGTCGGTAATTTCATATCTATAGTCGGATCGTGCATCACGATACTAGACCCGCCAATAGGAATTACGAAGAAAACAAAAACTACTGATTTCCCAAAATGCATTAGCCTAGTAATTAGTACTATTAATAAGTACGAAAAAAATCATAATCTACTAGAAACAGTACTAGAGAAGATAGGAATCGCTTGGATTTTGGTAATTATATAGAGATTGCATTAATAACAAGAAAAATCCATAAGAATTTATATCGGTGTACGTGCAAAAGGTTTTGAAAAAAAGAAAAAAAGTGTATGATCCTGAGAAAAAAGAAAAAAGTGTATGATCCTGGCCTGGCCGACGTAAATATGCCACTATTTACGTCGGTCTGGTCTGGCCGTCGGCCTGGTCTGGCCGACGTAAATAGGCCAACCGGGTCGAATTAACCCTTCGCCCAAAAAAATTATCGGTGGGGCCCGAAAAAATTTCCCTACCGCCCAAAAATTTCAGCCGAATTTGACTCCCGCCTCAAACCCGCGCCAAACTAGCCCCAAAAGGCCTTCCCCACCGCCCGGCCCATCCAAAACACATTTCTAACCCTAAAACACAACACCCACGATTCAACTGTCTCACTTTCCCAAATCCATTCTCTCTGGCTCTCTCTTGGCGGCTCCCCAGTGAGTCCAGTGGCGGCGGCGACGTGGGGTGGCCATGGGGCTCGAGGAGGCGAGGCGTTCTTGGGGAGCAGATCGGCCAGCCGAAGGGAGCGGGAAGAGGTTCCGGCAAGCGCCAGGCGCCACAAGCCACCGCGAGGCTCGGAGGTGACCCGGACGAAGAGGGTCGTGCCAGCGTACCTCTGGAGGAAGAGGAACTAGCGGCGAGTGAAGAAGCTCGTCATCCGCCCATCCGAGCAAGATCTGCTGCTACTGCGTCTCTGCGCACAGCTCCCAATTTCTTCTTGGTATGATGATCGTCTGGCTTCTCCGTGTTTGCTGCAGCGAGAACCTGATTGCTCTAGAGGTCTTTAAGCTCGTTTGTTTGTACTACATGGTTATTAACGTTCGGTTTTAACTTTTAACTCCTGAAACTTGATTAGCTATCTGTTGGAGTGCTCGTGCAAGCCATGTAAGGTTTGATTTGGATTGAAAATTTGTTATAGCCACCATGTGTATGGTTTTGATGGATTGAAAATTTGTTATAGCCACCATCTTATTCTTGTGATTAAATTGTAGTCATGATCCTTTAGACTTGTAATTGCAGGATATTCATGCAATACCAGGTCTTTAATCCTATGTTAAATACACCTATTACTTACTCAGGAATCAAAGGACCCATTGAAAGGCGGTTCTTGATGGTCGTCGACTTGCCACGAAAGTACTTCCATATCTTTTTCCTCTCATTCCACGAAAACGGTGATACACAAAATATTCAACTCCTTGAATCATGATATTGTTGAATGGTTTTTGTTTGAGTAAGTGCAAACTCAGTTTATGGTTTCTTTGGAGCAAGCTGTTGGTGAAGTGTTGGTTGGTGAAGTGTTGGTTGCCTTATTATTGTGTTGATACTTGATACAAACTTGGAATATTTTACATTCACTTATGCGCTCGATATTAGCAAATCCAAGCCTTTAGCTTTTGCAAATACATACAAATTGATTAACGACTTAACCCTCTTGGGCCACCATTCAAGAATTGCTATTTATGTTGGGCCTGGTCCTTTGCATTCTACTAGTTTTGGCGGATATCGGCACATGGGCGGTGCGGGACTAGTTGGGACCTTGTTACGATGATATCTTGCTTGAGTCTTCCCATATATTCAATTACTTTGCAAGTTTGCGTGCTAATTATTTAATCACTTTTTGGTCTGAATGTAAGATCCTTTTTATCGTTTTGTTATATTTGCTTAATTTATCTATTTGTTATGCTTTTTACCCTCGGATCCGATGGTTAACACAATAATTTTTTGACATAACGGGTAATTTATGGAATCTTGATTACGTGATGGTGCAGTTTGGTGTTTCTCTGATTGAGGATGCTATGAAGTTAGGAAGAGAAGCTGCAGACTATATTAGTGGAACATTTATTAAGGTAAATACATAAACACTGTGTAAGCATTGTTATTGTAACATGAGTGGGTCGATTAGGCCGACCCAATGATCAACCATAGTTCATTTGCTTTATTCCTCATGCAAGGTCCATGTATACAAAAAGAATCACCCACTAGGTGGAATGGGTCAATGTTCGGCCCACTGACATAACTAAACACTACCCTGTGAGCATATACCCAGTATAATTGGGCTAATGATTTATGCGGCTAGCTAATTTGTTCTGTGTGCATTCTATATGAT
Organism: Guadua angustifolia; assembly: GCA_036346375.1. NCBI lineage: Eukaryota > Viridiplantae > Streptophyta > Magnoliopsida > Poales > Poaceae > Guadua > Guadua angustifolia. The sequence goes on from CM070500.1 coordinate 64,095,101, forward strand.
ATTTTGCATTTTTACAGAAAGGAACACAATGCACATATTTTCTTGTTTTATACCTGGAGCTAATTTGCTTGCATTCTGCTAAATGAAATTTGAGTGCTTTATGGCCATATGATCAAAATAGTTGTACTTAACTATGTGGAACTTGCTTCCAGGGGTATGTGGTTTACCGTGTCCATGTTAGGCGTGGTGGCAGGAAGAGGCCAGTGCCCAAGGGTATTGTCTATGCAAGCCCAAGCATCGAGGTATTATCACGAGGAAAGAGTGGGCGCAAGTTGGGTGGACTTAGGGTGCTCAACTCCTCTTTGGGTGAATGAGGTATACTTGATCTTCTTGGAATCATTAAAAAAAAGATGATGTGAGAATTCTTATTCTGTTTTTCACAAATGCCTCTACTTGCCCTTGGCTCTTAACACGAGATTCCACCTACAAGTACTTTGAGGTCATCTTAACACGGTTTTTTTGAATGGCACTTTCGAATGTTGAGTCTGAATTGTTTATATCAACCTTGCCAATTGCTACAATGACTAATGATCATTAGACTGGTGAATCAATTCAAAAGAGTAGTGCACTTTGTGTAAAGAGTCAAGATGTTGATTGCCTAGAAAATTTCCCCAAGGCGCCTCTGTGTGCTATATCCTTTGCTTTATCTCTTTAGTTATAGATTAACTTCACATTCAATTTTCCGTCTTGTATAACTTTAATTTGTTTAGTTTGGCTAAGCGACTCTGAACCTTTAGATATGGTGACTTTCGCTTATTGCCTCTGCAGATTTTTTTACTATGCCTTGGTCGCATTCTCCTTTCCTATCTCTGGAGTTGATGTTCTTCTTGCTTCTTCTTGATCTTTGCCCATGTAGTTAGTTTTTCCATCTTTGCAGAGTATGTTCCTTTTGAATTTGTGAAGTAGACTTTTGCTACCTATTGACCAACTATGTATGATTTGTCTATCTTCTTTGAGGTATTCAATTAAACTGATTTTTATTTCAAAGTTTATATTGCTTATAAATCTGAAAAGGTAGGCATAGTTATTATTGATTATTCATGTTTCAGATAATTTTTAATTAGAGTATCATATCACGTTTTCTTTCTTTCATGTCAAAATGTTACACATTCTGTTTACACCTTTTTCCTTCTTTAACGACAAGATGTAATGGACTGATACCTCGTTTCCTTCTTTGATGTCAAAAAGTATAGAAGAGATTTTAATGGTCATGTATAGAAGAGATTTTAATGGTCATGTATCCTGAAGTTATACGGGAAATCCTCAATCGTATCAGGTGTCCTCTGATCAGAGAGGAAGATTGATGATGACATCAGAAAGATTGAATCAGTCTACTGGCAGCTCTGAGTATATAGTTATCCATGGATTCATGGGATGGTGAGAATCCACTGTCTTGTTCTTCTTTTCGTTTTATACTACCTGTGAACGGTGAACCGACATTGCTTTCTTTGGTCGTGCGAAGTGAAACCATGGTTAAATGAAATACCACCTATCCACCACTTGGCGTTGAGGTATGGGCAAGGAATGGGCAGCTAGTCGCTTGGGGCTCTGAAGGTCTTTGGTAGAGTGAGGTTAAGACGAGGAGATGGCGAGGGTTAAGACAGTATGGACCACTAAATGAAGTCTAAAAAGAGTTTTGAGAGTTAATCTCCTTTAAATCGATGATATATATATATATATATATATATATATATATATATTGACCGGTTTTGAAATGATCATTCTTTATGGACTTGTGGAATCATTATTTGTGAAGGCGTGTATTGATTCTGTGATTTCTTTTTAAGCTGTCGGTGTTGATGTAAAAAGATAATCTTGGACTTGTATCTTAATATAAGCTGGAATGAAATGAATTCTATTTGATATTCTTGAGTGATAATGTGTGGATATTTAGTTGCGGTATTATGATTGTTACCTTATGGAGTATATATTTTCATCTGTTGAAAGTATTAGCAAGAATCTTGCGTTGGTTAGTCATCTGTTATAAGTGTTTTAAAAAATGGAAAATTAATTTTAGCGTCACCACATCTGGCCGGTAAAAGTTTTGTCTGTCGGTAAAAGGTGTGCATCGGTAAAGATTTATGCATCGGTAAAAGTAGTAAATCAAAGTCAAGCGGTTCTGTCGGTAAAGATTTGTCTGTCGCTAAAACTTTTACCGGCAGGGACTTACACCGCACCTCTTTTCTGTCGGTAAAAGTTTCTTGACAGACATCTTTGTCGCTATAGGTGGCTTTTAGCGACAGACAAGCTGTCGGTATATTTAGGGCATGGTGTAGTGTGTGCTCTCCCATCACTAATATCCGATGTGGGACTAAACCCAACACAATTTCATATATCATAGTATTTCATGATCATGTAACCATCATAATTTTGCCATCATTATGTATTCACTATGTAAATATATAACATGAAGGTAAATATCTCATAAGCATTGGATGTTCAAAGACAAACCATCAGGTACTGTTCTACTATGCACTTGCCTTTTTAACCACATGGAGTGAAGTGATGTATGGATGATAGCAACAACGAAGCTACTCTCTTCCTATAGTAAATATCTAAACTCAACAAGGTGCCACAACAATAGATAATCATCAAACAATACATTATCACACCTACGCACATTCCTGATCAAATTATCCTCCCTTCATAGACAACCCCTTTCGCTGTCCTGGAGGTCAAATTACCTAACTCTCCATTACAAAATCCAAACCACATAAAGCATATATTTTATGGAAACTACAATAAATTTTCCACGCTTTCCTAGTTGTCTGTAAGTTCTGGTTAATCCGTATGAGTCCTCGTTGGCATTACTAGACAACATGCTTTGCAGCCTTATATTTATTTTTATACAACACAATGCGTGAGAAACCATACTATTTCTGAATCTATAACAAATTGTTTTGAATGGAAATTATCGTAATCATTTACACATATATACGTATAACTATATATATACACATTACATATATGTATATCTACATATACGTGTATATGTCAAAGCTAAAGCTTGATGCGCACTCGTTAATTACTTCTATAGAAACCTTATGCATGCCACTAGTTAATTAATGGGATTACACACAACAAACCGCATTGAAGTATCGATCTCAGAATTAGTATTTGAGTATATTCCATGTGATAAAATAGTATACTCCATTAAGTGATATATTGTAAACTGGAGTATGTACTTCCAGAGCACGGAAAAGGCTTCAAACGCATATTAAAACAAGAGTACGTAGATTGTTCTTCGCAAGTGCGCGCAAGATCAATATATAGATTAATCTGTGAACGTCTTAGGGCATGTTTGGATTCATTAGCACTAATAGTTAGCTGCTAAAATTAGTTAAAGTGGATCCAAACAGGCTAGCTAATAACCCAGCTAACAGTTAGCTGCTAACCCAGCTAATAGTTATCTCATTAGCTGGTTCTCCCCTGCTAATTCCTGCTAATAGATAGTGAAATGACTAATATGCCCTCAACACTGCGCAAACAGCTATTAATGCAAGGGTATTAATGCAAAGGTACAATGGACATTTTCACCAACAACTAAATTTTCTACCACCTATTAGCTAATACCTCCAAACAGCTCTAGCTAATAATTAGCCAGCTAATAGTTAGCCAACAATTAGCTATTAGCTAGCTAACTATTAGTACTAATGGATCTAAACATGCCCTTAATCCCCCAGATTGCATCGGGGTTGTCGGACAGCAACAAAGTAGTGGAGGTTAATTTTTCATTTCCTTGACGATATCGATGGTGTACAGCAATCTAGAAGGCTCAGTATAATTGTATATATTCTGTGTCAGTGGAAGAAGCTAGCTAGGATCAAAGGTGACAAGAGCACAGATGGCCCTATATATATATCCACCGATGTCATAATTAAGGGGCCAAATATAAGGATGCACTGCACATGCATGATGCATGCAGGGGAGCTAGTGATGGATGCTATGCGTGTGGAGGCAGCGATGGATGGATAGTTGGCTGCCTGGATCGATTGTTCTTGTTCGGTTAGCTGGCTGGCAGTGGCACAGCGTACTGACGGATTCTTTCACGATCTGAAAAGAAGGTTTGGCAGATGCTGTCACGCCACCCACAAATCGCACATGAGAGCCCGCGATCTTCTTACCGTTTTCAACAAGAACATCTTGTTTCCTGTGTGGATTATTTTTTAATGCTATGGAGATCAAAGTGAGCGACTTGGAGGATCTTAAAAGGGCCCACCGACGGCTAATAGATCTGGGGGAATGACTAAAGTTGATATGAATATTGATGGAGTACCACGACACTCCTAATGCATGGTTTCTATAGTGGGCACTTCTAATGTATGGTTTCTATAAGTCATATCTTACAATATTCGTATCATCAAAATTCAAAACTTCCTCCCATCGACGTTCTCTCGCGATGGAATGAGCGCGGCGCGGGGGAGGTCGTGCATTCTCTCCTGCACCGCGTCACGCTTGGTGCCTTCCATGGCGAGATCGCGAGTTCGTCTCGGTGTCGCTTCATGGATGCGTGATCGGCGGTTTGAAGGAATTATTGTTCTTGACAATGTCTAGATTGGCGATCCGATCGTGCAAAGCGCAAATTGTGAGGCGCAGCTCGCCGAGGGAAGCGGCGGCGCGAAGGACGAGGGGTTCGGCTCCAAGGGTAACGATGAAAAATGCCAAAGGATGCGAGGTATTATCTCTAGCTCCTTGAAGTCTCAATGCATGATCTTCTCGCCCATGTATCGCCGGCCGATCGCAATGCAGCGGTCGGTGGCGGTGGATCTATCTCTCTTTGTGAGGCGCGCTGCCGCCGTTACAACGATGGCGGCCGAGGCGGTGACTCCATGTTAGGCGGGTTGTGCGGATCGGGCAAGATCGGTTGGTTTCTTCAATTGGGGAGGGAAGGATGCGGATGAGGCGGCGCCATGGCGGTCGTGCTCATTCCGATCCTCTTGCAACAATCTTGGCTTTGTTCTGAGTCCAATCTCGCGATGTGCAACCGGATCGCGAGGATATTGGGCGACGATGCTTTAGAATCAATTTAAAGCGATCATGGCGGGCGGGAACGGCTTGCTGGTGGCGATCGATTTAATGGTCGCAGACTATGGTGGTCTTCGTCCCTAAGATTTCAAGTTGGTGGTCATGGACGATATGGAGTCCGTGATCGCGTTCAAGATTTTGAGGCGCAATGATTCAAATAGCGCGGTGTTCTTGGTGGTGGCGCCCGAATGTTGGAAATCTAGGGTCTGCGGATTGTGGCGCCTGAATGTTGGAAATCGATGGTACGCCAGATTGCTTACGCGAGAAGATTTCGATGATATTTTAGCTAAGCAATTCAATGAAAAGGGGAGAGCTCTGCGATCGGTAGTAACAATCAAGACTTCTCTTTTTTTTTGTTTAAGGGCTGTGTGCTTCTTGTTAAGCAGAGGCCGGAAGAAATTTTAAGAACTTGTATCATCTTGATGTAATATTCTTGAAATTAATAAAATCTTCCTTCATCTAAAAAAATCAATAAATAGTACTAGATACTAGTCCTCCAACCCTTTGTATCTTAGTACAAATATATAGAGAACATCAAATAAATATCATACAAGACATAGATACAACCATTCTCTTCTCAATATATGTTTTTATGTATCTTGTTTTGGTTTATGTGCTCAAGCTATTTCTTATATAAAAAATAGTTTTCGTCTCTCTCTTCTTTAATATTCTCTTCACGTCAGCATTAATTCTACACAACATGTTGAAGAAATTGCTGACATAAGAGCATTGGGAGTGCCCTAAGTGTGCTAACATTCAAATGATGTCTGTCCACTCTATTTATAGTGCCATGGGGGTGGCGATACTAAGGGCACAATGGTCCATTCGCCCCTCCAATATTAGCTCCTGTCAAGTGGCACATGGTGCATGTCTCCCTGCGCCTGGTCCACTAAATAGGACAAATCCGGTGATTGATATCGATCGAGCCTGTATGACTGGTATTAACCTATATCAAGACTAGTACAGTGCATAGAGCTATTTTGTACTAGTTTAAGGGCCGAAATGGTACATACCGACTAGTACCGATACGGTATTGGTAACTATATGTTGGGGGGCTAGATCTACCGATCGTTGGCTGGGATGTAGGGGTGAAAACGGTCGGATACGGTCGGATAGTAGGTCATCCTGTATCTTACCCTAATTATTTTTTTTCAGATACGGGTACGAGTACGGGTAGTGGAAAATCGGTAGGATACGGATCTAGGGTATTCTGACGGGTAGAAAAGCGGATCTAGGATATTATACTGGACGGGTATAATACGGATAACGGTACTTAGTCGAATAATCTGAAAACTATTTAGGATCAAAATATGTGATAAAAATAATTTAACTAACACATATGATCAAACTATGTGATAAAAATATATTAAAAAGAAATTGTAATCATGAGATAAGATATCAATCTTAATCTTGTCGATTGTGTAGAAATATATATGTCTTTTCTGAAGCCAAGATTCTTACCATGCTGACATCAACTTGATATCCACCTCTGATAAAAATATTAAAAATTAAAACTTATATTTGATGCTTTTACAAATTCAAAAACTGAAAGTAAATAAATCTGAAAATAGCAATGTCAGAATTTTTATAAATAAAATGTAAAATATAAAAATCTCAAAATTTTATAGAATACAAATATTTTAATTCTAAACCTTAATAAAAATATAAATAAAATATTAACCACATTTTGGTCATAAATTAAATCAAACTCAGAAAATAGAAAATCTGACAAGGCACATTGTCAGAATTACTGTAATTTTTATACACAATATTTTAACATGAAATTTTTACTGGATATCAAAACTCATCTTGCTGACATGTATAAAAATTTTCATAAAATATTGATTTGATTTGATAGCTTTAATAAGTACTAGAATGCTATCTGTCCAGAGAAATCAGCAGAGCTACTCTTTTAGTATTATCCGGGTACCCGATTTTTAGTATTATCCGGGTACCCATATTCGACCTGAAAATCCGGGTATTTACCGAGTATCTGCTGTCCCGTATCCGACCCGTATCCGAAACAAAAGTATCCGGATAATTACCCGTATCCGACCCGACAAAAAAATACCCGTATCTGTATCCGAATTTTCGGGTAAAATTTTTGTCGGATCCGGATACGGACCCGACCCATTTTCACCCCTACTGGGATGTATTGTGTGCTGTGTCCACGTGGCCAAAGGACCAGTTAGTGGCGGACGCTCCCACAATAGAAAGCTCATTTTGTCTGAACTAATTATATACATCCCCTTGCATGATCGTGAAGATATTAGGAGTGTTTGATTGAGTTCAGATAATCCATAGATGTTATTAGTTCTGCATGATCCTGGCACTAGACGTATAGTTAGGTGAATACACCATATAGAGTTGTTATTCAGCCCAAAATTAACACGTCAGCCACTTCGGGCACCGAAGATAGTCCGTTTCTCCCCTTGAGTTCATTTGCTAGCTTGAGATAGTTTGTGAATGTTTTGTCATTGGTGATCCTTTTCCTATCACCTTATTTTTCTCCTGCGAGCCAAGCATATATGTCTGCAGATTTTTCAGTCGCTGCAGCTTCATACCCTTCATACATCAATCAATCTTCCTGTCCTTTTCTGCCTTGACGAAATTGCAATGTATGTTTTGGCTTTGCCAAGTTGTAGTGCCAAGCATCTAGTTGAGTTTACCTATGCACAAATAACCGATCATTATTCTACTTTGTCATTTGCTTTGGTCTGACCAATACTCGATACAGCTTTAAAATCTTTACAACCTTATCATCTGAATGTGATAAGAAAAGCAAAGAAAGCATCTGGTTGAATTTATGATTTGTGATAGAACACTTCCCCTAAGTTGCCTGCCTAACATGTAAGCAATTTCACTCCTGATTTTTCCAGTGAGGTGGTGAATGAGTATGTGGAGGCTGTGAGGCACCTTGCCTGTCAGATCCTGGACATGCTAGGAGAGGGCCTGGGCCTCAGGGACCCCACATCCTTCAGCCGGCTCATCATAGCCACTGACAACGACTCCCTCATCATGATCAATCACTACCCTCCATCTAGTGTAACTCAAGAGCGTGACATAAGTCCGGTCAGCCGTGCCGGCAGTGACCCTAAGTCCGGCGAAGGCGCGAGCATCGGGTTCGGTGAGCACTCCGACCTGCAGATCCTCAGCGTCCTCCAGGCCAATGACGTCGACGGCCTTCAGGTGCTCTTGCCGGACGGCCACAGTGAGGATGTCTGGGTCCAGGTGCCGGCTGATCCGTCTGCGTTTTTCATCAATGTTGGTGATCTCCTTCAGGTCAGTAGTATCTGAACTGACACATTTTTTCTGAATTCTGATCTATCTGAATTGACACATTTCTGGATTCTGATCGCATCATTGTTTTTCAACTGTATTACTTACTGTGGCTACAGTTGTAAGGCGTAAGTTATACCTGATGTTCTTTTAGCAGATTAATTCTTGCGTATCTGAGCATTTTCCCTTTGTTTTTGCAGGCATTGACAAATGGGAAACTCGTGAGTATCCGGCCATCTACTTCGCGGCGCCGGCCCTGCACGTACGAATCTCGGCGCTGCCGGAGACGGTGACCTCCGACGCGCCCCGCCGGTACAGGCCGTTCACCTGGGCTGAGTACAAGAAGACCATGTACAAGCTCCGCCTAAGCCACAACCGCCTCGACTTCTTCAACGTCGTCGTCGACAACGACGGCGATGTCGATGAAGGGGATGATCAAGAATAGCTGAAGCCTGAATATGGATAAGGTGTGCATAGAGTGGTGGTGCATGTAGAGTTGTGCACAAAATTTTGGCTCTTTGGCAGCTACAAATTGCTCATGTCTTGGTATTCTAATGCTGAGAGTTTGTCACTCTGTTACTCTGTAGTAACAGATGTCAAGGTTGTACAGATGTTGCAGTTCTACGAGAATTTGTTGTTGCTTTTGTTTTGGTTTGTTTAAGGAAAATTCATAGGTTGACTCAACAGTGTCTTTCCAGTTTTTTCCTCTGTTGCTATATTGCAGATTAGCCTTCGCTTAGCTCTTCCCAGCAACGTTGCTGTATTGCATTTATTTTAGCCTTTTTCGGCTATTGCATGAGTGTATAATAAATAGCCCGGCGCGTTAGTTGCAGTGACCCATACAGCCTATATGGAGTTGGAGTTGTGGTAGGATTCTTACTATTTATGTAAAATGGATAAAGTGAACTGCAGCTTTACTGCTAAGTTCACGTGGCTTAATTCCACATGCATTTCTTGAAAGTATCTAGCGAAATTTGATTCAAGATTTCTCTCGTGCAAGAAAAAGGAATTTGGATGCTGCCACAGGAGTTGCTTGAAGTCTCAAAAGCACTCTCATTTTGATGCTCATGAAATGGTTGAGGCAGACAGCATTCAAAACCATGGAAAAAGTGCAGGAGTTCAGAGATAGTACATTGATTTACAAAGCTTCAACCTCAAAGTCTATAAACTCTCATTCCTTTCAGAACTATCCCAGTTCCTAATTCAACTCAAAGTATCTGTCTGGTCTACCAGTCAGTGCACCCATGTTCCACTGCCTGCCTTCAAGACTTGTCAACGTTTACCTTAAAGAATGAGACATGTTTGCACAAGCACGAGCAACTTGGCAAGTTCAAGCTAGGACCACTGACAATACAACACGGAATCCAAACAAGTCTTGCGCACATAAGACGCGATATGGTGATTCCAGGCAAACATCCAACAGAACAAAATGGACAATCATAGTATTCTTATAATTCATGACAACAGGATATAGTGTCTCAGTTTAGTACACAAACGATGCAACATACAGCTTCAATGCTAACAATGAGATACAATGGTTAGGGCTTCACAGCACTTCCAAACCAGGAGCCGCTGGTGGACTAAATGCAAGAACAAATTCCTTTTTTTTTTCTGTGTACACGAGAGCTCAAACCTGAATTGGTGTTGCTCCCTTCGATCACCGGTGTCACCCAGGGTAATTCCCATCAATGGCAGCTCAGCAAAAAAGAATGAGCGCCCATTGAGGAAAATGAATGGATGTATATCTATTGTAAACTATATTATTTACACGGCTAGTGTGTGTCCACCTCAGTTAATTCTCGGTTGATATTAAACATGGTGTATGCAGGGTGGCAAGAATAAAACGCGCTCTGCTGTTTTACCCAACGACATGTGGCTTGGCCGCACGGCGTGAGCACCTAGCCCTCTTTTTCGAGAGGCAGCAAGCACAGCCTTCAAGCAGCTCAAGGTCCTCATCACAGGTCAGAATAGAAGCCAGCTCTGGGTTTTCCAACAACATCTTGGAGGTCAGAAAACCAGCGATAGTCCATGTCTGATATGATCGTGACTGCTTCCCAATGAATCTTCCGGATCGGGTGTCATAGTATTCCGGCCACTTGTCTTTTGAGAGCCTCTCCTCAGCCACAGCAATGGCCCTCCGTGCCAACTCTGGTCTCCCCATTTTGATGCAGGCCAGTGTAAACTATAAACAGAAACAAAGAATTGGTCAGTAATATTTATAAGAATAAAATGGTTTAGGAAGTTTGGAAACAGTGTGTTAATATCTACACACCTGCCACAGCAGAGTTGGCCAAGATCCACCATTATGATATGACCATGGGCTGCATGTGCACAAAATAGTTAGATGTCAAGAACTGTAACATAATGTTTAGGAGTGAGATGTTAATTCTTGGGAAATGAAATATAGACTACACAACAATGATATGCCACCAAGCAAAAGACGGAAGCACAGTATGAGAGTTTAATCAGCAATTAAGCATGATGGCTTACGTGTTCTTAGGATCACTGCCAGTAATAATGCGCCATTCATCATCTTCCATTGCAGGATAACAAATCTTAAGGGGCATGTTTGCTACAAGATCATCCCATTTCTCTTCAATAAGGCTAAGTATTCCCTCAGCTTGTTTTGGAGTAGTTAGAGATGAAGCTATGGCCCAAAGGTTGCCAAGAGAGAAGAACCTAAAATCCATGTGAGCTGGCTGCAGATTCCCAATAAGATAACCCCCTTTCTCAGGAATCCAATCAACAAGCCAGGAAGGGATTTGCTCGGGATAAATGTTGAATTTGTTAGTTGCATCATGAGAGTATTCTTCTGTCTTGTATCTGTAGATCTCATTTATCTTCTTCATATCGACCCAGTAGTATTCCCTAATGTGAAAAGACAGCGCACTGAGCCTGTTGTTGATGGCGCGGAGGAGGTTTTTTGACCCATCATTCATAACAAGCATTTCTCGTGAGCATCTTAGACCGGAGTAGAACAAAGCCTGAAAACAGGTAAACCTTGCTGAGATTCTCATTTACTGATAACATGTTAGATAAATCCAGGTTAAAAATTAGCAGCAGCGTATTCTTAAAAATTAGTATTGCATCCAAAAAAAGCATTGGTTCCTTCTTGGCAGCACTTTTTTTTTTCCTAGAAGTGACACACCATTCTAAATCGTATTAACAGCCTCACAACCTACATGTTTTCTAAACTATTGACCTAATACAGCTGTTCAGGAAAGATCGTTCTGTTGGGAATTGAGCCATCACAGATTAAAATTCAACTTACTTGAATCTCAAGAGGATGCCCATGTATTCCCATCCTCCTGTCTATCATGCATGATCCGTCTGTGACCAGTAAAGTTGGAAACATGTCGAACCCATCAGACAAACACAAGCTCAAGATCAGTTTAATTCCGGTTTGCACATCTACTCTTTCTTGCAATGCATAGTCCCCTGTAATCTTGCAGTACGCTCTCAGCAAAATTATCCACCAAAGTCCTGTCAAAGGATAAGTTAGGTTTGAGTAGCAGGATAAACATTTCACAGTTGTTAATTATTATTATTCTATAATAACACATAACTTCGAAAGAAAAGTGCTTATGTGTAATGTCTGCGCAAGAGAGAGAGAGAGAGAGAGATATACCAGAATCGACAGGAGCAACACGGCCAATAGCTGACTCGCCAAAGTCAGGGTCCAAAACCTCCTCAAATGCTTCATTGTTTTCATCAAGAGGCACGGTCCTGATCTTGAAGCTAGCTGGCATCAAGCCTTGCCCAGGGCTGTAACAGTCAACAGTTTTCTCCCAGCTCTGGCCATCAGATCAGCGAATGAAAACTTAAATTGATTGAAGTGCCTGACAACAAGCTTATAACAAAACTAAGTTCACAAACAGTTGTGAATAAGCCATTTTTATTGAGGTATTATGGTAAATGTGAGCATCGCATCTTCAAGGAAAATTTTGAAAATATCTGGTTACATGTTCTTCAAGCTGTCAGATTTTTGCCATCTGATTTAGGCCCCGTTTGGGATAGCTTCTACTTAAAAGAAAAACGGATTGTTTGCCGAACGGGAGGATTCTAGACAGCTTCTCCTACAATCAGAAGCATATTTTACACAAAATCAGAAGCTGTCACCTACCAGCTTCTTGGAGAATCAAAATCTGCACGATCAGAATCTGTCCCAAACAGGGCCTTATCTTTCAGAATCCTCGAAAAACAAATTTTGTTTCATTCATCTCATAGTATTGACTACATATACATATACAAAATTGAATTCAGTACGAGAAATATGTAGGCAATTGAGCTTTCGCAAGAGGATTTTCAAAGCAGACTTCTTCCAATCCCCAGTAAACATGATTCCATATACAATTTCAGGTTGATATCTGCTGAATAATTGAGTATATGACTTGTTTGTTTCTTGCTGAAGGAGAGTATCTTTATCTCAGGCCTTTATCGTCGAATCTTAGTTTTACTAGGTAGAATATCAATTCTTCAATTCAGATTTGTACTTTCTGCACTTTACTAACATGTGCAACAGCACTTGGATTTTATCATAACTGATCTTTCTTTGAAAGGGAGCACAACAGGCCAGAACCAAATAAGAAACCTATGTACTTCATAAAAACTATAGAAAAATAAGCTCCGGCACAAAACATGTCTACTTCATCGGAATACTCGTATGAAAAAGACATATTAGCCTGCAAAAGGGAAATCTTATCTCTATCGTCCCCACAGAAAACAAACCCATTCGGAACAGGAATTCATATAGACACAAACAAGCAGATGCAGCAAGCAAATTCATTTTTTTTAAAAAAATGTATAATTTACGATCCTAAATGGCAGTAAAATTCTCATCTATATACTAACCCTCCAAAATTCGGTGTTTTCTTCCCTCAACTAGCACCAAAACCTAACGCGCACGCAATTAACACTACTCGTAGCGCACTAATTCCTTCCGAATTAAAAATTTTTGACCCAACGAGCTAATCACGATCCCAGTTGGCGAGGAGCTCACCTGCAGCTGCAGGGTGTGGAGTAGGAAGTTGCGGACGATCTCGGTCTCGCCGCGCATGAGGAAGGCGAGCGCGGAGGGCACGAAGTCCCTGATGAAGACCTGGTCGTAGTTGAGCGTCTCTGTGCACTCGGGGTCCTCCGCCGCCACCGTCCCCACCGGCGCCCCGCAGTAGCTCACCACCGCCCTCCTCAACAGCCTCCACGCCTCCCGCTCCGTCTCCGTCTCCTCCCTCGCTGCCGAGGCCGCCGGCAACCCCTCATCGGCCGGCGGCGCCGACTCCTCCACGGGCGGGGTTTCGAGGGGGAACGCGTCCGGGAAGAGCACGCGGTCGAAGAAGGGGAGGTTGCCGGCGACGGCGGCGCGGGGGTCGGCGGGGATGGAGGTGGGGGCGGTGGTCGGGCCGGACTGCGAGGCCTGCGACGCCGCCGAGGCAAGGAAGACGAGGCGGCGCCTGTGGGGGTGGTTGTGCGGGCGGGGGCATCTCGGGAAGAGCGGGGTCGCGATGGCCGTCGTCGCGGCCGCCGCCGCAGAGGCGTACGACATGAGGCGGCTGCGGCACGGCCTCACGGCAGCGGCGGAGGCGGCGAGCCCCATCGGGGTTTGACCATTCATATAGCAGCTCCGGCGAAGGGCACCGACGCGAGACGCGGAGACTTGTTGGGCGGCTAGGCGTGAACAGGCAGCAAAGACGAAGGTAACTTTTGGTAAGTAGTGACGTTGGTGAGGGGTGGATTTGCGAAACTGAAAGGCTTGGGTCGGCTTTGTTTAGGTGGGGAGGTAGCGTAATGGGAGGGAGGGGGCGGCCTTTATCGAGCGCGGGGGGTAGATGGTGGGCCCTTCCATGTTTTTAACGTGCAAGAACTTTTTTCTCTCTGCCTTTTGGATAACTGGGGCATTTTGATGCGGTTACAGTCTTTGTTTGCATTTTTTTTTTTGGGGTGTGAAATTACCATTGTGGGAATGGTGTTTTCCAATTTTAGCTTCTCTTTTTGTGCGTGCTCATTTGGCACTAGGGCTAATTTTGGATTGGCAGGCGGGGTGCTCAGGTTTCATTTAGACAATACTACTGTGCCTGAAGCGGCGGGCAGCAGCTCGGCCCCCCAAACCAGGCCCCACTCCTATATGCAAGGCAAGACATGTATCATGCATGTATAGGTGACGTCGTGACCTCCAGAGGACCGAGAAAGACAAATACAATCACGTATTCACGCCCTGGCGCCTCTCTCTCGAGTCCGCTAGCGTCACGCGTGGCGCCAGCGAGTTGCTCGCATGGATCGACTCATCGGCGCCCGTTACCCGAGGGCCCCACTCCAGAGACCGGTTGGCGTTGGCTGTTCGTTTCATCTGCTGCAGGCCAAGGCCCAAGGAAGGGCCAAAGGGCGACGCGCGGACGCCGCCGCCGCGACACGATCACGCGATCAGCCGATCACGCGAGGCGATCAGGAATCAGGATTCAGGCATCAGGTGGGACGACAAGGTCACGAGACGAGTGTCTGTCTCCGTCCGCGACGCGCGACTCCGCTTCTCCGCCACGCCGACTCGCCATGTGCCCGTGTCTCGACGTTTCATCCGTGAGTTGTCGTATTGAACTATTGATTTTGCCAATTAATTACTCTAACCAACATGATTACATGTATTATGTTTAACATATCAATTAGATGGATCATGAATCGGTAATTTGATATTTCATATTTGGTTTATGAATTTGGTTTATGAATTTGCAATGCAGTAGGCCACTTGTAATCGTATTTGGTTTATGAATTTGCTTTACTTGTTGTTTTACTTGTTGCTTAATATGAATAATTTTTTTTGATGCATCTTAAGTGTTTATTAATATATTATTTATAAGGGCCCCCATTTTAAATCTCGCTCTGGGCCCCTGAAATCTCAGGACCGCCACTGCATTTAGACGTGGTAAATTTATACTCATCTGATTTTTATACTTTTTGTTTGCTAAATATCCCTACTACTTTTAATTACGGGTTGGTGGTGGTGATCCGTTCTTTCTCCCCGGGCATACTTACGAAACGAAGAGTTTTAATTCTGTTGGATATACATGCATACGTGATCTGCGACGTATCAGATCCTTATCTCAGTCACCGATTCTATTTTCAAATACTACACGGCTGATTCTTTTTCCATATACTGCATGCATACAACTTCTGAGTTACCATGTGTCTTTGAGTTGCCATATACATCTTTTTTATTAAATATTTACTTGCATGTGTAGATAAGATTATCTTTTCTTTTTAGCTAATCATGTATGGACTTTGATTCCGGCTGGCTAGGCCCATGTGCACGGTCATGTATGACGCGACTAGATAAGTTTGTTATCTCTATCTCTACTAATTCTAATTAGAAGTTGGTGGTAGTACGCCCGTTCTCCATCCTCACCCCGATGCGTGTGCGCACCCGCGTGGCTGAGTGGGAAGCGAGTAGTGGCCACCCCGGTATATTGGATTGGATCATCCCGTCGTGGGAGGTAAATAAATATGCATGACTCATTTATTGCTTTCCTTTCTCCCATTGATTTGGCATTCGAATCGACGGCGATTGCTCCTGTGCTTTTCGAATTGGATTGATTGATTCCCTTCGAAGGAAGCAAAGCTCCGATTCATAGAGTTGAATCTCTTATCACCTCTTTTTCTTTTGTTGCCTTCCTTATTCGATGATTTCTTAATCTGAATTCCATAGTTATCTCCTCGTTTGCTAAATCTATATAACCACATCGCTTTTTGCCTCTCATGCAGATGTGTTAAGCTTATTTGTTGAGCGGAGGTAATGAACGACCTTTCTGATCTTATCGATACAGTATAGGGGCAGGTCGCCAGTGGTGGGTGGCGAGATAGGCTAGCGATGCTGCTAGAGCTCGCTACAATAGATTATGTTAATAGGTTGAGAGAGGCGCTCGCAGGGGGAGACGAGAAAGTGGTGGAGCTGGTTTATGGGGTGGGCTATGGTATAGCCAGAGTAAGGCATATGAGCCACGCACACCGCTGATGATAATAGCTACATACAGATGACGTCTACCTCTTCAACGTATTTGCGACCATGGAGCAGCAGGTGATGTTTCTCTCGGTCGATTAATCAATCTCGAATTATGGCGTTACAAATTTACAATCTCAAATGCTGTGATATTATTATTTAAGTTTGTGAAATTAAAGATAATTTTAAGCTCGAGTTTGTAAACAGGTGTTTGGAATTTGTATGCTTCGATAAATTGATTTAAACATTTAACTATTACACATTTAGAGTGAACATTATTATTCAGATAAGATTAGTGCTCTTTGCTAATAAATTTTTTATCATAAATTGAGTTTTCGTTATAACGCACGGACACATTGCTATACTTTAGATTTGTGTTACGTGAAGAGCTCAACTTCTCCGGTGTACAAAATTAGCATCTCTGTGCGAGAAAAAGCTAGCAAAGTAAATTGAAGCAAATTTTTTGTCTATTGAGCTTGCAGTCTACAGTGACGACGAAATCTTCGGTTTTTTTCACTCTGATGCTTCTTTTTGAGCAAATTTGACCCTTGGAGCAAACGAATTTGCAAAACTAATCTCATTCTCGACCGAATAAGTAGCGGCAGATGATACGTGTTACCTATTGCACTTTTATACCGTGCTAAGGTATTGGCAGCTTGGCCACCTAGGTAGACCGGATGACCAATGCGATAGACGTAGGTTCCTATCGAGCTCTCCTTTCTCGGCAAGAATTTGGTTTATCAAATCAATTAATTAATCATGTTACTTAATTAATCGCTAATTGAGGATTTTGTGCATCCTGTTGAGCAATCACTCCTCGGCGAGGCCCTGCCAAGTCAAACATCAGCAGCACTTGCTGCTAAGTTCGGAGTGCGAGGCAGCTCTTATACCGCAGTTGGCACCTCCTACTTGTCGTGATGGACAACACTGCTATGACACTAGTGAGGTGCCGTGGTACAGGTGTACGGCAAGTGACATGTGTCACTTATCACTGCTTCCGTAGCTAAGAACAAGACTAGTTTTGAAAATTCATTCACACAAGAGCTAGATTTGTAATAAAAATGTGTGGAAGGAAAAAAAGAAATGCATAGATGAGTACAATTGTATCGATTTCTCTTTTCTCCAACAAATGAATTACTCTCTCAAATTACAAATAGTTATTATTTGGATAACGAAACGGTCCTTAAAACTCAACTTTTACCACTAATTTCTATTGTAATATATTTCAAAAATCAAATAAAATTATAATATTATGAAAGTACGTTTCGAGACGAATCTACACATATGACTTTTATGCATCCAATCTAAATATTTAAAAAGATATCGATGGCTAAAGTTTTAAAAGTTTGACTATAAATTAACAAGTTAAAACTTTAACTGTAAATTAACAAGTTTTTTTTTTGAATCAGAGAGAGTATTAGAATAAAACAGCTTCCCTATGCCATTTTAGTGTTTGAGCCTTTGAGTGTGTCTTGCAGTGAGATAATATGACACGTGGTTCGGAGAATACAACGACGTATTTTTAAAAAATGTTATAAAACTATAGGTTTTTATTTTTATTTTATAAATTACAGATTTTAGAAAAACTTATACTATAAAAATATATGTTTTAAAATCGATCATTTTTTATAACGAGTCTGACAATATGAGCCCAACCTTATGTACAAGTGAAACAGTAATTGAGGACACGTGAGGCTACCATATAGGTTCACGCTACCAGACCCTGTTATAAGAAATGGTAATTTAAAATATGTAGTTTTGTGATATAAGTTCTTCTAAAATATTTAGCTTTGTAAAATTTAAGTTAAAACCTGTAGTAGTTTGTAAAAAAACTTATAATTTTGTAAAATTTATTCTACAATGAAACAAGAGCGCCTCACAACTCACAAGGCTCGGATTTACAACCGCGGGAGAAGCATAGAGTTTCCAATTTCAAGAAAGAGCATACAGAGGAAGTGCCCGATCACTTCGACTGGTGCTCTTACCGAGAAAATTAAAAAAAAACTCTAAAGACACTCAAGATGGTATATGTCATTTTCTCTCGCCTCCGTCATTCTTCTTCTCTACTAACTTCTCCGCTTTTCCTTTCTCTCTAACAAACAAATTTCAAATTATAAAAATTTAACTTTGAAATTTTAATAGGAAGCTTCAACTCAAAAAAATTAACTTAAAAAATGTTAACTCGAAAAAATTTAAATAAAAAAAATAAATTAGAAAGCTTCAAATCAAAAAATTTTAATCAAAAAATCAAAATAGAAAGTTTTTACTCGAGATATTTCAAATTGAAAAGTTTTATTTGATTAGAAAACTTTTGGTTCAAAAAGTTTCAAAAATAGTTTAAAATACTTCTTATTGAGAAACTTAAAGAGAAAATTTTAGAAACAAAAATTATTTTTAGTTGGAGGGGAAGGAAATAGGGGAGAAAAAGAGTATGGTGCTAAGGGATTGTTTGTTTTTGCTTTTGATTCTGAATTCTGGCCCTAAAAGCGAAATAAAAAGCAAACACCGTGATTGTAGGGATCGATTTTCACAATCCAGCCCACTCATATACACTAAAATCTATAATCTACTTTATATGTGCTTTTAGATTCTAACTTTTGAAGAATCAGATTCTCTATAACCATAATCCAGAATCAATTTTTAGAGAAATCCAAAGCATTTACAAACAAACCTTAAATATAGTGCCAAGAGAGTTTTTAAGAAGAAAAAGAAAAAAAAATGAGACGCTACTCAAGTGCCCCTCACCAAACAGATTGAAGGAGAAGGAGCATTCCTGTCAATGACAACAGAGGCCAGGAAAGACAACCCGTGCGTCGTCAGAAATAACCTAAAGCGTGTCGGAGAAAAAACAAAAATAAATTAAAAAGAAGCGGACGCATCCGTCACGAATCAGGCAATATACAGGTACGCACCAGCACTGTAGCGCTGCCTATTACCCACACGACACCTGGGTCCCACAAAAAGGACTGGGTCCCATCGGACCCACCTATCCGTGACTTTCCACTCGACCTTCTCCGTACGGGAAGCACTCCCTACCGATGGCAGTGGGAAATTCCTCGCGGGGAGTACATCCCTATGTGTGTTACTGTGAGATATAAAATTTTTTCTTCGTCCCTGTCCTCGGTTGCGGAGACTGTTTTCTCCTGTCCTCATTTAGGTATGCGAGAAAAAGTTCTATTTAATACCCGATTAGACATACTATTCTAAGTTGTTGTCAACCAATGAATGGATTAAAAAAATAATCTCTCAAGTTCCAAGTTGAAAGCACATAAATATTCTTTCTTACACAATATAGGAAATAGTTCAACACAACAAAAATGAATAAATAAATATACATTACATTTGAGTCTTAGAAATTTGGTTGACAAATATATATTTCGGGTTCTCATCGGGGTCCCCGCGGGGAAAAATCCGCCCCATCTCCGTCCCCGCCATCCCCGACGGGGAATGGATTTCCCCATATCTATCCTCACGACGAACAAAACCTCCACATTCCCGCCCTCTAATAGGGGAATTCCCCACCGGGGAACCGAGAATGGGGCCTCATTGCCATCCCTACTCCCGGGCCATCCTTGCATGGGCGGGGCTGCACGCGGCTAACATTTAAAAATTTGAGCCATTTTAATTTTTTTTTCTAATTTTTTAATTTTTAATGCATTTAAAATTTTCTCCTAAATATAAGAAAATCAAATTGAAACAAATTTTATAAGTTGAATTGGGTTCAAATTAATTTATTCAAGTTCCAACAGCTCAAAAGTATTTTTGAAAATTTTCTAGATTTTCTCCGCATTTTTTTGCAATTTATTTCGGCCTTTGTGATTCTAAGATTTCTTTAATTGAAAAAACTTTTTAATTACTTAAACATCCTTGTGGGCCGCATTCCTCCACAGCCCACTCCTATTCTGCTTTGGCCCGGCTAGGTTCCCTTCTCGCCGCTGGCCTGATACCCTTTTTCCCTGGCCTACCTTCTCCTATGCGTCGACCCGCCTCAACGTTCCCGGCCCAACCGCTTGGTCTGGCTCGCTCCTTGCTCATGCTCGTTGACAGGGGGCCCCCACCTGTCAGCTATAGTGGCATCGTCCCTGCGCCGCTTCCCTATCGGATTCCACCGACGCATTGAACCTCCACATTGTCGCCGCTAAATCCGAGCATGTCCGAGCCGTATCCGATCTGATTTCCTCGGTGTTCACGTCTATATAAGCACCACTCATTTTCCCCTCTCATCTCCCATCATTTCCCGCACGGAATCGCCACCTAAGACGTCGCAAGATCCAAACCCTAGCGCCGGCGTGTTGTGGAAGTTTCTCGCCACCGATCTCAGTCTCCGGTGAGCTTTAGCCATTTGTTGCTTGCGCCATTGAGTTCCTCTCGTCACCTGCATCTTTCCATCCCAAGTCCCAAGCCGCATCCGCCATTCCATCGCCCCAACCGCATCGTCTTCCCCAACTACAACAGGGTTGCACCACCGCCAAATAGTTGGAGCCCTATGCCGGCCGCTGCTGACGTGTCTCCTTGTGTGGCACCATGTCATCATCCCGTGTCCAGCCACCTTAGTGTTAGATCGGCTTCGGTAACTAACGTGGTCACCACTTCGATCGTGCTGCATCGTCCATTGCGTGGCAGTCACATCAGTGCTGCGTGTCTGCCACATCATCCCTAATCCGCCATGTGTACAACCGTGTCAGCTGGACTACCACGTCAGCCTTCCAACTTTATCGATGCACCTGGTCCACCATACACCAAGTCTATGACGCGTTAGGGCCACCTGTCAGCCGGGATTTCTTTTCTTTTATCTTTTCAAGAAAATCCCATTCAAACGTAGTATGCCAAGTGTCAGTCGGATTCCTTTTTAATTTTTCCTATTTTCAGAAATTTCAAAAAATTCTAACCAATCACAATGCGCCACATGGGTGTTATTGTTCATTCTTTCTTTGTTTTTTCTGAATTTCTTGATCTGACCCACTTTTGAGAGCTCATTCTCCTCCATTCGAGTTTCAAATCCAATTATTCAAATTTCTAAATTCATATAAATTTAAACTCTATCTTTCGGTGCCATTCTTTTTAATTTTAAAATTTTATATGTATTTATTTTATTTATCTGTATTCGTTTTCGCATGTAGACGTCGTTGCCAAACCAACATGAGGTAGAACCAGCCGCGATCAGTGAAGGCAAGCCTTCCTTAACCACATTGTCCTCAGTTTCTAAAATTCTTATGTTGTTTTAAATTATGCATACTTACTTTTATGCAATATACTTTAAATGTAGTCATAAGGTTTAGTTAAAATTCCAAAATTGTTACGATCTTATTGGCATTGAACATTAAGTACCTTTGTCACCCTAGCTGGTATTAGCTATATTATTTGATGATGATCGATGGGGTAGCGTCATAGGTAGAAATGCTTTGTCTAGCTTAAACGTTTTGGTATTATATCATTATAGAAATAATTTCAAACCCTTGTTTAAATTCAATTATGAAGTACGAGCAAGAGGTATTGCTGCTGTTTATTAAATGAAATAAAGTGAAAAATAGTTTAAACTAGGGCGGATGGAATGTTTGGCGGCTGTAAGAAGCACGAGACTTTGAAAAGTGATTGTTCCGCCCTAGTCAATTAAGAACTGAAATGTGTGTTATTTTGAATTAAGCACTACGTACAACCATAAATCTATATGGGTATGATCTGATTAATTAATTTATGTGTTTCGTTATTGGCTTCAACAGTTAGAGGAGTATGGTGTCGGATGAAGACAGGTTTTCCCACAAGGCGCAAGAGGGGGTTTCTAACTAGGTAGGTGGAATGCCTCAGTGGTGAAACCTTACCAGATACGGTTAATAGCGAGGTTGTACATTATAAAAGCGTTGTCATGATCTTTCTACCGACACATCAAATAAATTATGTTAATAGCTTGACAACAGGAGATGATCATATCTTGTGGGTAAAGCTATACACACTCTGCAGACTTAAAACTACTTAAATAGTCGTGCCCACGGTCAAGGGGGCAAGATGGGCTTTCACATGATAGAATTTTCTAGTTTTATTTTAAATAAAGATGATGGTTTGAGAATCCACTAGTAGATGAAACTCTCAGGTTATAGTTTGGGTATCTATGAGTAGATAGAACTCTCAGGTTATGATTTGGCAGTTGAAACCAGTCAGGTGAATGAAACATGTTTTAGTTGTCTTATCAATTTCAATTATTGCAGCTATATTTGGTCAGATAATGCTTTGTGAAATTTACTAATCGTATTTGAAGTTAAACATTGCTTTATACTAAATGAGCCAAGCCTTAAATTATTTAGCTTTGTATATAGTTATCATGCATTGTGTTTTCAAGACTTGTGGAGTACATTTTGTACTCACCCTTACAACATACTAACTTTTCA
Organism: Guadua angustifolia; assembly: GCA_036346375.1. Lineage (NCBI taxonomy): Eukaryota > Viridiplantae > Streptophyta > Magnoliopsida > Poales > Poaceae > Guadua > Guadua angustifolia. The sequence continues at coordinate 64,117,772 of CM070500.1, forward strand.
TAGAGGTTTCGCAGAAGCAGAATGTGACTACGAGTTCTTTATTTGTAGCTACTTGTGCCAAAAAAGTAGTAGCAGTTCATCTAGCATCTTCTCTTTTGATGTTCTTTTCAGCCCCATAATCACAACCTTGCACATCTTCTCTCATTTGACCATATGGATGAGGATCTTGTGCCGCTCCATGTTGGACACATGGTATAGACAACTGCCTGGCACACCTGAGGTTCCGTGCTGATTTATCTTCAAAAATTTTTTTTGAACCAAATCAGTCCAACCAGAGAAAATGCGTTGTCAAAGAAATCAAGAACAAAGGGGTATTGAAAAAAGAACTGGATCTTTTGTACCAGGACTTCTCTCTTTTCTGACGCCAATGGGGAGATGCCAGATCTGGGCGGCTGTCGGGGAGGGGAATCCACACGGCCGACGAGGGGGAGGGAGTACAGCACAGTCAGAGATTTCACGGTGTGGTCGAAGATTACGCGCCGAGGGGGGAGGGATGCGGCGCAGTCGGAGATTTTGCGGGGGGAGCATTTTGGGGGGGATCGCAGGAATGGAGAGCGCTCCAGACGGGGATTTTGCCTGAGGTGAGGAAGGGAGCATTTCGGGATCTCCGAACGGGGAACGCGGCGCGGGGATCGTGGGAAGGGAGCGCGCTCTAGAAGGGGATTTCACCCGGGGTGAGGAAGGGAGCATTTCAGGATCTTCGGATGGGGAACAAGCAAGCACTCATCTCATCGAAGCGCCGGAGCACACGGCGCCTGGGAGGGTGGTGTGACACGCAAGAGACGGTGTGGCAGAGGCGGCAGGAGCAGGAGGCGGAGGAGGACGAGGTGGAGGGGAACGCTATGGCGACCCGCATAATTAACCCCTGGTAAACACGGTCACCTAGAGTTAATTACGTAGATCTCAGCACAGTAACTAGCAAAATATCGGGCATTCCGATGCTTTATTAGTTACTACACTGTGTACAGAGTATTGCACCAGAACAATAATTAGAGACAGATAACGGAATCTTTTATTACATTCCATTAGCCACACAGGGCTATTGTCCAAGTCTTAACTTTACATAATAATATTACAACAAAAGATGGTCTTAACTTCCTATCTCCCTTCAACTGGCTAGCACAGGGAAATGGACGACTAATACTACTACTGCTCCTGATAGTAATAGTAGTAATAGCCATCCTCTGGTAGGTCTTGCTCCTAAGAGTGGTCTTCCAACCATGCCTCTGAGGGTTGTTCAAGGATCTCACCTTCTAAGAAAAGGAAGGGTTAAGCAAGGGTGAGTACGGAGTACTCAGCAAGCAATAATATATAAATGCAGTAATGATTTTTCCTCCCGATTTAATCTATCAGTTCTAGCCTCACCCAAAGATCACCTTTTTCAAAATACTCTTTTATTACAGAAATTAAGTTTTAATTTAAAAGTTGGTTGATTTTAGAGTTTCAGAAAATTTCTATTAACACCGTATATGAGATAGCCGAAGTTGTCCATAGTCTCCAATCCAGAAGATTGGCTTGAATTCAAGATTTACCTTGCGCAGGTTTGTATCACTTTACCCATAGTGACACCCACAAGAGATGCCCCAGAACGTTTATCGCTACTCTAGTATTAGTTCTCCACCCTGTACTTCGAGTTTGTGACACCTATCCCAAGCTGCCACACAACTTCAAGCACAGTTGTACTCCCTCTCAACCAGGGGTACACCGCTGGCTTCAAATATACCGCCATCCAATTGGTTCTCACTCTTTTGGGCATACCAGCCTTTCCAAAGAGCACCTTTTATACTTACCCAGTGTGAAGAGCTCTAATACCTTCGTAGGACAACCTTTTCTGACCGATTTCACACACCATGGTTGATACTAGATTTATGGCTCATTTACCCAAGTGTTAGTTTGTTGAAACTTATATTATAGCCTATGTAGAGGACCCCGCCGGTCTACATCCTTCTCATCGGCATCCTCTACCCTTCCATATTAATCATACGCCAAAGGCTCCGTTCGTTGAATGAGCCAAACAATTTACCAACACCAATTTATCAATCCATCCATCCATTTCTAATCCATTCTTTCCAACCGCATCTAATTTAATACTTTTATTAAAAGATAAGCTTTTCCATGCAATGATGATAAAGGCAATTACAGAAAAGCAGTAAAATCCTTTAACAAGACATGATCAAAGGAAAACTTGCCTGGAATATACTCTAAAGGTACGGCCTCGCTCGAAGACAGGTTCTGATTATCGGGCGGGTTCTGTTCTTGCCCTGAAAAATTATAAACTATTAGCTACAGCAAAATTATTAAGTACGAGTTACGGTGTTCAACCAATTTTCTGATTTGTCGTTCAGTTTTTATTTGAGTAGCAATTATTAGTGCCAGTTGTCAGATTTTTATGCGATCCGCAAATCGATTCCAAAATCGACACAGTCCGCGGTGCAATTTAATTTTCTACTCTCTTATCTTTTTCTCTTCTTTCTTTTTCTCTTCTATTTCTTTATTTTCCTATTTTGCCTTTCTCTTTTCTTTCTTTCCCTTTATTTCTCTCGGCTGCCCTCTTTTTCTTCTGACGATTTGGCCGAGAGCCTCTCGGCTCTGAGCTCTCTTCCTCTCCTCTCTCTACTTGACTCCCCGTCTGGCGCCTCCGCTCCTCTCCATTCACTGGCCGAGCTCACCTGGCGCGCATCTCCCCTCTGCTGGCGCTCCTCCTGGCGACTCCTCTCCTGGGCGACTGCTCCCTCTGGCGCTGCTCTGCTCCACCACCTCCTCTTCTGGCTTGGCACTGGCCTCACCTCCTGCGGCTCCATTGCTCCCTCTCCGCCCGGCTGCTCTCCCCTAGAAGCCTTGGGCCCGGCCGCCGCCTCTGCGCGCACGGCTCCTCCCCGCACTCGGCTGAGCTTTGCTCTCCTCTACTCCAATCTGAGCTAGGGTTTTCTATCCCCTCTGCATTTCTTCGTTTTTTGCTTCATTTGCTTGCTTATTTTGCTTTGAATGGGGGGTTCTATGATGAACGTAGGGGGTTCAGCTAGGCAAAATGAAGAACGGATGCTACACTGCCCCGATGATCCTCCCACCTACTAAGAACCCTTGGGAAGGACCCGATCCTACCCCTACCCTACCCCTTTGCTTGGCTAGAACCTCGATCTGCCTTCTACCCATGGAAGCCCGTACTGTAGCTACAGGGTACCTGGATAGTTCGGTTGGAATGGGGGTCGGCTAAGGGTTGATGCTGGGGAGAGGTTGCAGAGGCTGGGGCTCCCTTTGGGTTGAGCTGCCTTCGGATCACCTCTTCTGGCTTCGGGTGGTTCCTCACCTCTTCTGGTAATCTCCCCTCCCTCTTGTGGATGCTCCTTGGTCCACCTCCTCTGGATGATGTTGCCCTCCTTCTAGTCTTCCTTCTTGCTTCGGCTACTTGGGTTGGAATGGCTGTGCTGGTGTTGGGAAACAAGAAACACTGGCTGGATGCTTCGGCTAGATATTTTGTGGGCTCTGTTGGTTGTGAGGAATGGAAACAGCAGTGGCTTGGTTGGCCTCTGGTTGGCTGGCTCGATGGGTTTTATATCCTAGGCAATTCTCGCTAATGACCACTATGCCCTGATGGTTTTACTGGTCCCTATTTGCCTTGAGGGTATTACGGTCATTTGGCACCTAAACCCCTAACGATACCCGCATATCGCACCCGGTAAGTCTAAAAGCGCCGAATGATGAACCCCAAAACTATCTAGAGATGCCAGCCTGGGTCCCAGACAGGTCAGGTACCTCAATGAGCGGTACGTTCACTGCGAGATTGACGGCACTTCCCTAATTCTTACAATTTATTTTCTTGCCTAATTGCTTTCACTGTTTAATTAAGTCTTTAATTAAACTGATAACCCTCCGGGTTATCACAAACGCCGTGACATGTCGCGGTGGTACACCCCAACGAGTGGCGACCTTGATGTTGCAGGTGTTGGTGGAGATCTCGCCGAGGTAGGCCAAGGTCTCGCGTGGCGATGGGGAGGTAGCCGACGCCGGGGGAGATGACAAGGTGTGCGCCGGAGCGAAGTTGCCGATGCCGTGGAGCCGAAGAAGATTATGCAGACGGCGGGCCCGATGCTAGCAACGCCGGGGAAGAGGTCACCGATGCGCTCGCCATGCACAATCGCCGATGACTGGGAGAGGAACTCGACAACCGTGCCGTGGATGAGGCCACCGAGCTCGGAGGAGGCGGCCATCTCCACCCAAGGGCTTCTTCACTCGCAGGCCGCCATCGCCATGCACGGGTTAGGGTTCGAGAGGAGTGGGGTGTGGGGGAGGTGACTCGAATGGGTGCGGGCGTGCGATCGTGTGGCCGTGGGCAATCGGGCGGATCTCAGAATGATGTTATGTCCTTATTTAGTGGCGCGGATCTTCGGGGGGCGGGGGAAAGTGAGAAGAACGGACCGCTGCCATCAGCTGCAAATGAGAAGTAGTAGAGATTTGATTTGTGATATAAATATATTATCATTGTTGTTTTTACTGTATATACTAATTTTTTCTAAACTAATATAGTTAAATACAAAAAATTCGGATCTAAAAATCCGAATCTGAGAGCATGCACAGCCCACAACTCCCGTCCCGCCGTCACCACATTTACTAACCTGCGATATTTTTAACAAGCAAATTCTGGCCGTCAGACGACCAGATCATTCAAACCAGCCACGCGGTGACGAAAAGTATTTGCTTTTAGAGCATTTCCGTTTTTATTTACCCTGTGGGGACAAAAAGGAATCCGTTGGTCCTGGTAGAGGAGGCTGTCATGTAGGGCCCACTGGTCGGCGTTAGCGAGGCGCCTCAGAAATGGATATGGTCCGTAGGGAGAAAATCTTCACTACAGCGAAATACTCGCTATTCCCCCGGTCACGGTATAAGTTCAGAACCCACTATACACGTAGAGCAAAGAGACAATAAATATAAAAAAATAATATTATTGAACTATGCCTACTTGTATTAAATAAGATATTACAATTACTCAGCATTCTTTCAGCATTAAAGAAGAGACATATAGCGAAAATATTACATCTTTGATCTTCTCAATAAAATTATTTTATGGGACAACGCTTTCTAAAAGTAGACTTATATTGAGAGATGGAGGTCCTGTTTGGGAAGTTGTGCTTCAGCTTTAGGCCAAAAACTCTCTCAAATAGTATGACTACAAAGCAGCTGGAAAGCTAAACCACAGCAGAAGCACCTCCAAAAGCTGAAGCTGCTGAGAAGGAGCTTTTCAGTTGTGGTTTCGCTTGACCACCTCCTACCTCGGTTGTTTTGCCTTCTCAACCTCCGCCACCCCGCCTCACCACCTCCACGTCACCTCCCCACTTGGACGCCGCTGTACTTCGCTATGTTGTTATCTCCTTGCTCGGTTGGCCCCCAAAAGCTACAACAAGAATAAATTACTTACAAACAAAGATAACAAGAAAAGCCATAAATGACATATACATAATGCTTAATGTTCAAAGAAACCAAAAGCAACTTTTAGTCCGTAAGCAGCTCCTCCAAACAGTATTTAACAGAGCAAAGACGTGTATTAAATAAGATATTACAATTACTCAGCATTCTTTCGGCATTAAAGAAGAAACATATAGCGAAAATATTACAACTTTGATCTTCTCAATAAAATTATTTTATGGGACAACGCTTTCTAAAAGTAGACTTATATTGAGAGATGGACAGAGCAGTACGTAGTAACTTTTTTCAATACCGTATATATTCCACACTTTTCTTTGCTTTGACAAAAAATACAGTATTCCGCACTGTTTGAAATGTCAAACCAGGAATTTTTTTTTTAAAAAAAGTAAAAATGGTCTGCGCAGGGTAAATAAATTTTAATTTAGTTTGTCTCTTTGTTTTTTTGGCCGTAATGGCTGATTGGTGGCTGTGACACCTCAGCTTGAATTCGTTCAGAATATACCCTCCAGGAAAGAACGTGTATATTACGAGTGACATGTAAATTAGTGGGCAATGTTATATTTTGGAGCTCAATGTCCGAAATGCACTTTTGTCGTTGCAAAGAATCATCTTGTTTTCGCATCTTCTTTATAGTTGAAAAACGATGATGAATGTCGTAGTTCAATCACAATACATCGATTGAACAAATAGAACAATAACAAAAAACACATAAAATATACGGAGGCAAGCTCTCTTCTCTTTATTGATTATAGATTGATTTCTCATATACAATAGGTGCTGTATTTATAATTAAATATCCCTTCATGGGTGGTTTCGAATTCTCCCACACAAGAGACAGAGTTCGATTATACTCAACACTCTCCCTTGGGACGAATACCATGTCATGCAATACCTCATCAAAAACTCCTCCCAAAACCTCAGTGACAAAAAAGGATGGAGAAAAGATGTCGGAACCCGGATTTATGAATCTGAAACCCTCTGTGTATATTGTACTAGTCCAGAATCACGCTAGTGCACACAGTAGCAATATAGATAAAATACTATTCCACACAACGAATTAACTAAGAAACTAGCAAATTATTATTAAATAAAACAATGGACCTTATGGTCAAGTTTACACTACTATACCTTAAGGGCTAAAGAAACAAATAAATTATTGCAGCGGAAATAAAATAACTTGGGCTATTATCTGGGGAACATCTTCCTAATTCACATAGTCTTCAAAGTGCTTCTCATAGAACTCATTTCCTAGTCCTTCCTCAGCAACTAATCAATAAAGACATATAGCCGTAAATACAAAAAATACTCAACAAATCATAGGGAAACGATGTAATATATTCATGCAAGACTTGCCACAGAATAGTCATATGGTTCTTTTGCAGAAAGCAATACCTTGAATTGAAACATAGTAAATAAATTGAGAGCATATTTATGAAAAATAATAAATAACTAGTAAATCAATGATAGATGACATAAACAGAATGGTGAGGCTTCACTCAACACCATCTGAAACCATTATGAAATCACTAAATTCATCAGTGTTAACTTTAGACAACAGAAACAACAGTGAACTCTCCATTCATATTCCAACAATTCCACCTTCTAATATTTTATGAAACACTTTATACACCATGTGAAATTCCTAGGCACGCCCATGACTGCAAATATGGCTATTCAAATAGTTTTACACTCTGCAGAGGTTGTACTGTTTTACCCACAAGACATGATATTTTTATATTACCACGTGATAAATATATTTCCTTTGGTGTGTCAGTAGAGAATTATGACAATGTCTTTACAATGATTTGTTTAAACTCAGTATTGTCCATTAATCTTTCACCCATTAGGGCTCTCTCTTTGAGCCATGTGAATCTACCCGTCTATCCCGAAACCCATATCACTAATGGCAGTACTCAAATTTAGATATTATAAATTAATTAGCTAGGTCTGTTCCATACCTGACATGTACGATTAGCCCAGTTCAATGGCGCACAAGATTAAGTCCTTAATTTGTCTCAAGAAAGACATCCACATCTCAAATGTGCTAATGGCACCCATTTTACTACACGATCACTCGCCTAAGAGAAAATTATTTTGTTCAACCAAGACCAATGGCACAATCTGCCATGAAACAATAAATTTATAATAGTAGCGACTGGCCACAATTCAATATCTTATTAAGTCAAGATTAACATTATTTCAACATATGATATGAATCCCATCATATACTAAGCATACCTAAGCATAACAACTATAACCTAATGTTGGTAATACAATCATGTCCAACTAGTTATAACCTAACGTAGGGTAACAATAGATACATGGCATTCCAATAATCAAAGTGGCATAATGACAGTTAGGTGTATATCTATTTCCAGCAAATAATTGTTGATACACAAATAGCATGTAATTGTATAAAATAAAGTACTTTCGCAATCATAGGTTCAATATGATCAAAAGTTATGATTTGCCTTGTTGATCTACCGCTGAGTCTTCATCTTCAAATCCTTCGTTTGCTCTCTCGGGATTAGCGTCTACTGGAAAAGAAAGTAATGAATACAAATAAACAACAAAAAAAGACTTAAACAAACTTTAAATTGAAAATAAATAGCTTTAGAATATAGAGCTTGATTTTAGAAAAATTTAGAAATTTGAATCGCCTTAATCGGAGTTTGTATGAAAGAGAATGGGCCTTTGAAAGATTAAATTCAGAAAAATAAAAAGAGGATTTTCTAGAATTATTTTTCTAAATAAATCCTTTTATTGCGTCATACTGACATCAGGATGATTTTTTGAAAATAAAAACAAATCTAAAAAATAGGCTTTAGAGGCTGACAAGTAGGCCTATGGTCTATAGATTGGGTCCACGAAAGGGCTCTAGTTCATGGTGGACTCAATTCACAGCAACAGGAGTAGAGCTGACGTGGTGGCTGGCCGAGCACACACACAGGTAACCAATCCATCTGGCTAGCACGTGGGCAGACTGTGGATCCATGTCAGCTTGGCTAGGCGAGAGACAGCGATGCGAACTCATCGAAGACGAGGAAGAAAGCACAGGCTTAGGCGAAACTCAATCGGGTGCAAGACCTTGGGGTTTCGGATGAGGGCGATGCGGAAAACTCGAAGACACCAACGAAGATGGTGGAGACAGACCGACGGTGAAGATCTGGCATAGAGAAGACCTTGACTGCAATGGCGCTACTCTGATGAGCTCTTTTACAGCAATGGAGGCAGCTCGGGCGATGGTGAGGGGTGCAGCGGGTGCAACATGAGGTGAGGAATGGGAATCGAGGATCCTTAGGGCCTTAAATGGCCTGGGAAGGCATGCAAGATCCGGACTTCGAGACAACAGCATATACGGTGGCAAGACTCGGAGGCGGTTAGGGTTAGGGTTCGCGTGGAGGTGGCACGAGTGCATGCGGCAAATGGGCTGAGCTGGGCCACGGAGTGAGCAAGGCGAGCCAGGGTGGTGGCATGATGGACTAGGATGAGGTGGGCTGGCACATGCGTGGTTGGACTAAGCTGAGGCGGCATCGGGCCGACCGGATCGGAGGAAAAGTGGTCTGCCCACAGGAATAGGAATGGGTTGGAGTGGATTTTGGCTCAAGGATATTTTTTAAATAAAAATAATTTTTGAATTAATAACTCACCAGAAATTCAAATAAATAGCAAAATTTAAAAATATCAAAAATTACAAAAAAATTCCTTGGTTCCAACTATGACTTGGAAATCTTTTGTTTGATGTATAGATTAATCCAATTAAATCTTTTACATAAATAAAAAATTTAAATTTAGCCATTGTTAATTTGGAAAAATGTAAATGGTTTATTTTAATTTTAAATATTTTAAAACTAAAATTTTTGGAATGTTACAAAAGAGTACATTACACCCGCATGTTATGTTACTATTAATTATCAAAATGTTATGTTACTCAATATAGAAGAGTAAGTTTTATCGTAATCAATATTGGGTTTCTATGTGAACCCTTATTCTACAAACCTCTCTTTATATTTCACCATGTGGTTGTTTTCATTTCTCTTTTTGATGAAAACCCATTTGAATGCTTCTGGCACTCTACCATGGACTTTGATTCTGGATTCAGATCAAGAGTTTCAACAATTCTTGTGGCAAAATATATGCCGACAATTGTAGTCTTCATTATATACAACTCTCCTGAATCCACATAATTGGTGGAGATTTTCTCATTAATTTCTTCTAACTCCTCATGATTTCCTATAACGATGGAGTCTGAGTGTTCCGACTTCTCACGCACAAATATTTGCTAGGGTTACCATCTTTATGATGGCTCACTTCAGAGATATTCTCAACACTAGGTTGAGTTTCTTCCAATATCTTAGAGAGTAGTCTTGCTTATTCGGTTCTCTATTTCTAGAGATGTCTATGTGGAATTGAGTCCTGTGCGCCTAGAGGTCTACCCTTCTTATTATGAGGGGTAAGTTTGGATTCAATATCCTTCTAGAGTATTTTTCACTCTTTCCGATGTATTTACTACAAGTATATAAGATTTCGTCACTCCCTTATGATTAGTGAAGGCATCTAGCATATTATTAACTATTTGTTAAAGATTTATTATCCTTCAAACTTCAAGTTCATATTCTTTAGTGCATAGGTCTAAGGACTAAATGCTGTTGCATTCCAATCTATTTTTAGGCATTATTTTGTGTAGTACTTTTCTCCCTGTAATATCAGGAAATTATCGTCATCAAATATATAATTAGCGTACTGAGCCGTATACAACACATCTAAATTTTCGCAGATGAGAAATACTTGGTTCTTTCGTACACACTATTTGCAAGGGGGAAATGTCATGACATGTAGTTAGTCAGAGTTGAATTAATGTAGCAGTGTGCAGCACTGCGTGGTCCCAACAACTAGTGGATAGCTTACAATTATGTAAGATTGGTCTAGCAATAAATTTTATTCTCTTAATTAATGAGACTACAAGGTCATTTTGTGTATGCACATAAGGTATTGAATGCTCTACATTTATGCCCAGAACCATGCAATAATCATTGAATGCTTGTGAATCAAACTCACTAGTATTATCTATTCGAATGGACTTAATCCTTTCATTTGAAAATGGGGCTCTTAATTTAATAATATGGGCTATTAATTTAGCAAAAGCATGATTTTGAGTACATAAGAGGCATACATGGACCATCTTGAAAGGCATTTATCAAGACCATAAAATATCTAAAAGAGCTTATCAGTGGCTGGATAGGTCTCTAGATATCACATTGAATTCTCTCTAGTAAATTTGATGGTTTTTTCCTAACCATTAGATGAGATGGTCTAATTATCAGTTTACCTTTAGCACAAACATGATATAAGAAGTCTTCAGGTCTAGAAAAGTTTGTAGTTTTTATATTATGGCCAGTAAAATTATTAATGATTTTTTCCATCATATTCAACACAGGTTGATCCAATCGATCATGACAGATCTTAAATATTTATGAATTTTTAAGTATAGTTTTCATCGCAACATAAACTTTAGGTTTTATATAGTATAGTATGGTCCTAGAGAGAAGAAGGGAAGTTTTTTAACCACACATTTATGGCGCTTATTAAACTTAATCATAAGTAGATATTCTGTATCATCCTCATTTTGTCTCTATGTGGAAACCATTGAGACGAATATCTTTGAAACTCAATAGAGTACGACTGGACTTAGGATAAAATAGAGCATCTTCTATTAGTATATGAATACTCATAGGTAGAACTATGATGGCTCTTCTAATGCCAACAATGGGGGCATTACTTCCGGTGATGGTCACAATATTTTACTTTTTTAGTTAAAGTCTAAAAATATTTAGTTTTCCTAAGAATTGAATTTGCGGTGCAACTAGTTACAAGACATATTTGCTTCTTCGTCATTGGACAATACTTTGTTCTATGTTAAAGAACTTATTAAATAATTATCAAGAATTTCCTAGAGTTTTTCTAGAATTTTTCATAATTTTCTAGTAATTATCGAGCAATTTTCAGAATGATTGAAATAATAGAAAATAAATTCAGCATATATAATCATGAAATTATGCTAGGAAAAGTAAACCAGAGATATGGAGCTTCCAATGTGTGCTAGGCTAAAGGTTCAACAAAATTACGGAAACCCATATAACTAAAAATTCATTTTTTAGGATTTAATTTAATTTTATATAGTATATAAATTCTAGTTGGTGACTTTCTCCTTTGCATGCACCTTTCAACCGTTACTTATAGATGGTGATCCTTATTGATTTACTTCCTCTCTTGATATAGTTAACTAAAAAAACAAACCGAACAAAAACAAAAAAGAGAAGAAAATGGGAGGAATTTTAAGTGGATAAGATTTGCAGGGTGACGTGGCTAAGATATTCGACACCATTTCCTTAGGTGGCACTGACGGCTCCCAGCGTCTGTGTGACCGACGGGGCCAGGTGACCTTTTTCTTCAGCCTATAGTTTTACGGGAGATTCGATGATTTATCTTGCTTTTTAGTGTAATTGATCGTTTTTCTCGTGTATATCTTATTAACATGTGGTCCTAGGGTTTATATATCAATAAGATATTATAGGACGAATGATCATGGCAAAAAAAAAACTAGACAAATCATCAATTTTTTCATAATTTTATCTACAACCATCGTCTTCTGCCATGTGTCCACTCTAATTTTGCACCCACTAAAACTCACTAGAAAAAGATATTGCCACGCGAGGTGTAAGCCTAGCTCACTTGGGAATCACTGTCATGTGCAAGTAGAGGTGGGTAATCGGGCTAGGCTCTTTTAGACCGGTCCGAGATATAGCGGTACAAGACGGTCCAAGCCCGATCCGCACGACGAATGGGCGTGTCGGGCGGCAAGATATCAGTAGCATAGGTTATACCGGCCCGAGAATCAGCACGATGGGCGACTGACCAAGACGACATCAGAAGCACGGCCGTGTCGTCGGACCCGGCGACTCAGGGCATGAGAAAGAAGCTCAGTATGAAGATTACCAACTCATAGAGCGTGAGAGTTATGAACGTACCCAACAGGATAAATGCCACACCGCCATCGACACCTGAGAGACGGGTCAGCTTTCTCTCACCCGTCTCTCTCAATTTCTCCCTCGCTCATCCGTCTCTCTCAATCTCCATTGCCTCTCTTCCTCACTCTCTCGTTGCCCTCTCTCTCGCTCGTGTTCAACACACACCCCTCGTTCTAAGAATAAATAAATTTTAGTTCTTTTTTCTATAATATTTGTATCCACTATCTTTACTCTATGTGTCTCTGGTTTATTTCTTCTCATCACAATGGTGCAAATGGGTTGAGCTCGGACCGGCACGGTACAAAGCAGATACGAAATGCAAATGGGTCGTGCTTGTGCTCGCCGAAGGTGAGTTGAGCCGACCCGGCACGGCACAGCGGGCACAATGGGCCATCGCGGCCCGGCACAGTTTAGACTTGAAGAACGATGGGCCCGTGTCGGTCCGGCCCGGCCCGACGCCCACCTCTATGTGCAAGTTGTCCACCAGCATTGCAACCCTACGTTCGACACTCGTGCTTACCTTTCTTGGCTTAAAGCCTTGGGCAGAAAAAAATACATGCGCATGTGTGTGTGTTTAGTGGTCAAAGTACGTGCCTATACTCCGTAAGATTCTGACATCCACTCTAGATTAGATGTGTGGGAGTTGTTTGTGTTCAATGATCAAAGTACGTGCTTGTGCTCTGTAAGATTTTGGCCTCTACTCTAGATTAGATGTGTGGTAGCTGTGTGTGCGTGTGTGTGTGCCTATTTCCTTGTAATAAAAAAATGACAAAAAAGGATGTTGCTACTTCTCTCCCAAAATAAATTTGTTGCTTCGTATGCAATTTTGGTAAAAAAAAAGTAAAAATAAACCATGTGGACAGGAGACAAGAAAGCAACTAATTTGGAATAAAAAAGCTAAAAAAAACAGGGTACGAAAATGAGACAACGCTCCAGGCTTGGTCCTCACAGGCGCCGCGTCCTCGTCCCACGCAGATAAATGATTTCGTGTGACATTTCTTGTGGCGAGGAAATAATAGAATATAATTAATTTCATAATTGAAGCGACAACAACTAGGGATGGCAATGGGAAAATTTCCCGCGGGAAGTACATCCTCATCCCCGTCCCCGCGAGAGATAAAATTCCCCGTTCCTCATCTCCGTCTCCGGTTGCGGAGACTGTTTTTCCCCGTCCCCATCCCCATTTGGGCATACGGGGAAAAATCCCTGCTTAATACTCGATTAGACATACTATTCTAAGTTGTTGTCAACCAATGAATGGATTAAAAAAACAATCTTTCAAGTTCCAAATTGAAAGCACATGATATTCTTTCTTACACAACATAGGAAATAGTTCAACACAACAAAAATGAATAAATAAATATGCATTATCTTTGAGTCTTAGAAATTTGGTTGACAAATATACATTTCGGGTTCCCGTCGGGGTCCCCATGGAGAAAAATCCGTCCCATCCCCGTCCCCGCCATCCCCGACGGGGAATGGATTTCCCCATATCCATCCCCATGAAGAACAAAACCTCCTCATCCCCGCCCTCTAATAGGGGAATTCCTCGTTAGAGAACGGAGAATGAGACCCTATTGCCGTCCCTAACAACGACTTGACAGACGGCCATGCAGAAAAAAGGGCACATGTTTGTTGCTGGAGGTGAACATAAGAAGAGGATGCGAAGGAGCTAGACCACCAGTTTCGATCAATATGTCTCTGATACCTTCTTAATTTTTTTTTGCCTTTTTTTAATCTTTAAGACACCGTACTGACCATCAGTTATGAGCGCAAGAAAACATAACAGCACTAAAAACTCTATTTTTTTTCTGCATACGCCAATATTTGTTGCAAAGAGCTTGTCTCGGTGGCTCACACGGATAACATCCGACGTGAGAGGCGATAACACCGGAGACGGAGGAGCGACTTGGCTCAGGACCATGGGCTGGTCGCTGTACCTGGATTTCAGAAAGGTTTCCATGCGATCCAAAAACTGCGTTTTCAGCGTCTCCAAGGGGCGAAAAATCGTCGGTTTGACACGGCAGCCACCGTGTGTCTGTCACAGGAAACGCTTTACCGCGGCGACGGCTCAAATATCTACAGTGGAATACAGCACAAGTCGCTTGGGGCCGGTGCTTGTGATGCTAAACCGTTTTGGGATGAACAAATATCCTAGATTCTGTTTAGAAGCTAGTAGTATCTTTCAGGAAAGCTTCTTACCATGGCAGGGACTACGGAGAACGGGATAAAAAAAATTTGACGATTTGTTCGTTGCATTTGCCAAATTGACTGCTTGCCATTGTTGAAAATGATCGAATGTGTTACGAAAGAAAAACCGACGAGATATGAACGGTATTCGTTTCGTCCAATTAATGGTGATGTAGAGAAAAGGAATTTTTTTAATAATACATTTTCTAAAAGTAACTGTGACATTAATACGCGAAACAAAAAAATTACAAAAATAATACTCGGTCGTCAAACGGTACATCGAAATAGGGGTAGTCGCTGGAAGGCTTGACGAAGTAACTATTTTCGCCATACTGTACGGCGACAACTGCTTAATCCTATGGTTAGTGTTGTGCATCACAGCATCGCGCGATACATGTCAATTTCGTCGTACGGGGTGACGACAATTGGTTATCGTTCAACGGTTCAGCAACAACCAATTGTCACAACACCATACGGCGAAGACTATACGGTAAAACGCTTCGTTGCGGACGCCGGCTGAGAGAAACCGAACAAGAAAAACAGAAGGAGGGAGCGAGCGGGCACCGGTGAAATTTTGAGAGAGGAGAGGGAGAGGGAGAGAGAGGGAGAGGAAGCCCAGGAGAGAGAGAGGAAGCCCGAGAGAGAGGGAGAGGAGGAAGAGATGGGGAGAGGGAGGAGGGAGAGAGGAGGGAGGGAAGGAGGAAGGTAACTTCGTAACTTTTTAATATTATTTGTTAGTTGTTTAGGAAAACATTGTAGAATAGTCGTACTATTAAATGTAATATTTGAATTTACATGATTCTTATTAGTTAGCGAGGGAGTAATATTATAGTTTATGTTTGAGTTAGTTTAATTAGTGCTTCTCTTTTAGGTTAGAGATATTATTTGTGTACTATAATATTATAGTATTGGTAGCGGGATAGTTAATTTACGTTGTTTAATTTAGGTTAGTGATATTACATTTTGTGGTGATATAAAAATTTATTTTGTCTATGTCGTTGCAGTAACGTTGGATCCAGTGAAATTTAAGGTATATTATGGCGATGATGAAATAAAAACTGGGCATAATGGTATTGATTTAAGCAGCTTTCCGGTCACCATGGTTGAGCACTCATTCCTCGATAGTGTCAGCATTCATGAAATAAAGGTTTGGTTGACCCAATATTTTTCCTTAGATTCAGGTGTTTACTCTGTTACCATTCAAATCTTATTCACAGTAGTAAGGGTAACCTAGCTATGCAGGAGTTGAAGAAAGTAGATCGGACATATTTGTGGTAGAAATGGTTAAGGTAGTGCAAAGAATCTCGCCTTGAATGTGTGATGTTGGCGCAGGCTTGCTCTAGAGAAGAGGTGGATATTAGTGGTGTGGACGAGAGCAGCACATCGGCTACAGCTGAACAAGTTTAGGTAGTGGTACCGGTTAAGATAGCAGTGGGAGATGATAATAGGGATGCAGTAAATGCAGAAGGTCGGGTCGATGAAGGGGAGAAGATTGAGCAACTTGTTGATATTTGGATTGGGTGGACCGTATGGCGATACAAGAGGAAGCTGAAATGTTGGAGTCCAATGATAGCATCGACGAAGATGGGGAAGGGGGATAATGATGATGAAATGCATGGTAGTACTGGACTAGCGGAGATATCAATCCTCAAATGAATGGAACAAGCAAAACAAAGCTGGTATAGAAGTTTTGTGGGGCCATGATTCGCGTTGGGAGTATAGTACCAATGCCATTCGGCTGAATCAAATGTTCTTAAACAATTCTTAATTGAAGTTGGCAGTGAGGCTGTGGGCACTGTCGCTGTAGAGAGACTTCTGGGTTGTCTTGTCCAGGTCAGATAGGTACACAGTGAAGTGCAAAACCTATGGATGTAAATTCCGAGTTCATGCATACAAGTCGAAGTGCGAGACGTATTGGATTGAAACACGAGTGGAGAAGCACACATGCAGACTAGAAAATATTCTGGTGAAACACCATAACTTGAATGTGGCTCTAATTACTAGTGTGATGTTCAATGAAATCATTGAGAAGCGGGACATTGAGTGTTCGTATATTGAAAAAGCAATCATAAGAACATTTAAATACCAGATAAGTTACTCGATGGCTTGGCGTGCAAAGCAAAAGGCAATAGAGAAGAGGTTTGGTACATACGAGGTTTCGTATTGCAATCTACCTCGAGCGCTTGATGTCTTGAAGCAAACCAACCTTGGCATATACACCGCTTTCAAAGAAAGTGAAGTAGATGGTAATGGGTTCTCGACATTTTATCGTGTTTTTTTTCATTGGGTCCTTACATTGCATCATTCAGGTACTGCTGTTCATTGCTTTGTGTCAATGGTATATTTTTTACTGAGAAATACAAGAGGCAGATTCTAACAGCCATTGCAATTGATGCGAACAATCACATACTTCCAATGGCCTTTGCATTTGTTGAGGGTGAGAACCGGGATAGCTGGATGTGGTTTTTCAGACATCTAAAGGTCGGGGTTGTTGGTGATCGGCCCATTATATGCATCATTCATGATTATCACAAATGTATCCTTTCAGCAATTAAGACTCTATAGGAGGATTTTGATGTGCCATTCCCATGGCGTGACTTGTAGAACAGGTGGTGTATGAGACATTTAGGAGCAAATTTCTTCAGGCAGTTCAAGAATAAGAAACTGATGAACCTATTTAAGAGGTTATGCAAACAGAATCAGACAAACAGAATCAGACATATAAGCTCAATGCGTTCTTGGCAGAGTTGGATAAGCACACTAATGCACATATTGAAGAGATGAAGAAGCAACCACCTACGCCAAACGATTGCCCACCCAAATTAGATTGAGACAAGTGGCAAGAGGTTATGGTGGGTCTATGTGACATTGGATTGGTGATTATGTGTGAATGAATTGATAATGGTTACTAAGAATAATTAGAAGTCTTGCCTCAGTCATTTAAGGACTTTAACCTTGTAAGTCATCGAACTAGGCCAAAAACATACGACCACATATTTGTAATGGAACAGACCTAGCTCAGTAAATTATCGAGTCTTGACATATTATATCTTAGGTGATAGACAAAAATGTGAGCAAGGTATAGGGAAGGTGTATGTTGCAGCGGCTCCACATCTTAAACAACGATTATTCCTAGTCCAATGATGAGTCTCTCTTATTCTTCTGTTCTGTGTGAGGGTGGAATAGTGAGATCAGGTTTACCAGGAGTGTCTATGTTCAGATAGAGTTTTTGAAAGGTTTTGTTTTGATCTTCTTAGTCGCATGTCGATAGGTACATATTATGACCAACATTATAAGATTGATCCTGTACTTTTTGTTCATACTTCGCCTCGTAGTCAAGCTTTTCTCCTTCTATATATTGATAATATGATCATCACTGGAGATGATTATCTGTATATTGCCTTTGTGAAGGCATGTCTCAGTGGGCAGTTTCTCATGTCTGATTTGGGTCTCCTTTACTATTTCTTTGAGATTGAGGTTTCTTCTACACCTAAGTGTTTCTTTCTATCCCAAGAGAAGTATATTCATAATCTTCTTAATCGTGCTTCTCTCACTGATCAGTGCACTGCTGAGGCCCCCTTTAGAGCTTAATGTTTACCTTTGACCTACTGATTGTGAACATCTTAAGGATCCTACTTGCTATCACCATTTTGTTGGGGTCTTGTTTACCTTGATGTCACTTGTCTTGATATTTCATATCCAGTGTATATCTTGAGTCAGTTCGTTTCTACTCCCACTTAGCTCCAATATAGTCATCTTCTTTGTATTTTGCGATATCTTTATGGGACTATCTTTCATCATCTTTTCTTTCTATACTCTAGCCCCATATAGCTTCAGGCATATTTTGATGTTACCTAGGTTAGTGATCACTCTGATCATCGGTCTCATTCTGCCTATTGTGTTTTTTCTTGGTGGTTCTCTCATTGCTTATAAGACTAAGAAGCAGACAGTAGTTTCTTGTTCAAGTGCTGAGACTGAGTTGCGAGCTATGGCTCTTTTGACAACAAAGGTTACTTGCCTTATATAGGCTTTCCTTTTATATCCTTATGTGTGTGTGTGTGTGTATATATGTATATATATATTCTAGCCTATTGGCCTCATGATAAATCAAGTGCTATTCATAATATCATAATGACAACCATACTCTTACTAAAAATTACGTGCTAGGAGATGAGCATTATAGAGCTCAAGAGAACCAACATGACGAGTCTTAATCTTATAGACTCACTTGCATGTAACAGAAAGAACACGTGTAGAAAGGGGCACAAGATCCCACATACCAGTGTGCTCAAGGGCAGTAAGCTCCTCCGCCATCGCATGATACCATTCCTAATGAATACAACATCATTGTAAGAAGTCTGCTCAGTAAGAGTTGCTCCAGCAAAGCTATAGCGCTTAGAAGGCCGAATAGACTAACGATCGTATAGAGCATAGTAAGGAGAAGGCACTTAAGAAGGTGGCTCAATAGGAGAAGATGGCACATCAGGAGAAAATGTCACATCAGAGGAATCCTCAACTCGTGGGCGATGAGGGTAATATAGAGGATAAGGAATAATGTTAAGAGAAACCTTTAGAGCAGGCACCGGTGGTGAAGAAGACACCAGAGGAGGGATCGTACTATGAAGGAGACACCAACTGTGGAAAGAAAAAGTGGTAACTAAAGTATCAGAAAAAATTCATGAAAGAAAGCAGCACGACAAGAGATGCTGGAGTGGAAGAAAGATAAGGGTAGAAGGAATGAGACTCATCGAAAGTAACATCTCGAGAGATTTGCATCCATCAGCCAACATGATCCCAACAACGATATCCCTTATGCTCAACACTATACTTTAGAAAAACACACTAAACAAACTGAGCGATCAGTTTGGTGTGCTCACGAGGTATAACAAGAACATAGCATACACACCCAAAAAGGCAAAGATCAGAATAATCAGGAGTTATGCCACAAAGATGCTCAACTAGAATCCCATCCTGAAGAGCAAAACAAAGCTGAATATTAATCAAGTAAGTGGTAGTAGGAATAGCCTTAGTTTAGAAGTGAGATGGAACAAAGGAAGTAAGAAAAAGAGCACGAGCTGTTTTAAGAAGATAAAGATGCTTGTGCTCAGTCACACCATTCTGAGTATAAGCACCAGAATGGGAAAACTGATAAAGAGTGCCTTGTTTGACAAGAAAAGCATGAATGGCTTCTGACAGATACTCCCCTGCTGAGTCAGTATAAAGAACACAAATAGGAAACTCAAACTGAGTATGAATCATGGTACAAAAATCTTATAAATGGATAAAACCTTACTACGAGAAGGCATAAAATATATTTAAGTGTAACGAGAGAAATCATCTATAAAAAGAATATAATATCATTACATTCCCTTACAAATAAACAAAGAAATTAAGTTTTCACATGCAAGTACATTTTGGACGCTGAAATGCCCCCCCCCCCCCCCCAAAAAAAAAAAAACCACCACCACCACACACACCAATTTTCCTGAACTAATCAGACTTTGCAGAACTGATCAAACTTGAGCTTGGGTCTAGAGTATTCAGAGCTCAGTATGCCTGCAGCCACAATGGCGTTGGCAGCCTCGGTAAGGTGCACGCCGTCCCAGCTGATGAACTTCGAGCCATCATCACAGACCGTTGCAGCCTTGGTTTGGCAGCTTTTGTTCAGATCGTAGTTATAAGGTGGCCCTCCATAACCGCAGCACGTCATCAACGGCTTGTCAAATCCTGAAGATGAGCAATGGTAAGAGACTGAACAAAAGCTCTGGACGATCAGACAAAATGGCATATGATCTGAGAGCTGATGTTTCATTTGCTCACCATATTTGGTGTGGTTGGCCACAAGGTCATACTTAATAGGGAACAGATCAGTGTAAACAATAGTCGCGTCTTTCATCTGTGCATTCAACTGATCGCAGAGGCTGTCCAGTGCTGCGTTGAATGCGATTGCAGCTCTGTTGTAGGTCTTGAGGCAGCCGTTCTGATCAAGATCACTGTCATTTCTTCGTGGAATGGAGAGCTTCTGAGGCAGGCAGCCAAGCGCCCCTGTTCCGTGTATCCAGAAGTTCCGGCTCCCGTTGCTATACAGAGTCTGCATTTTGACAGAGGTTACAAAGATGTGTTGGTCTGGCTTTGCTTGCAATTTAAACAGGTACAGGAATTCATTGATCTCAGGCAAAAGTTTACCTGAACAGCATCCTTAATTTCAGCGAGTATTGGCGGGAATTTTGCCAGTACTTGCTCATAAGGCAAGTAGGACAGAAGAGCGTTAACATCATTCTGTCCTATATCTATGGTATATAGAGCATTTCGGAACCCTTCTGCATCAATTGGACCTTTCAGACCTGCGTATAACAAGAGCTTTGCTCATTTGCAGTAAACTGTATAGTTATCAGGCCCTTCTGCAGGCATGATGTACATATATTTGAACTCTGTGATACAATTAAGTTTTGGTGCAATTTGTTCCATTTGGATTCGAGGGAAAGAGAAACAATAAACAAACCTTGATTGATGAGTTCCAAGGATCTGTCTCTGAAGTATAAGAATTGCTGCACCTGTATGTGTAACACAAAAGGAACGTCTCGTGGTAGTGTCGTTGACCCAGCAATGGCGAAATTTGCACCGTTACTGTAATTGGAACCCAATGCCTTCAGGTACGGGCTCAAATAGCTTATGTTCAAGCTTTCACCTGGATGCATTTTTGGTCATTCATGGGCCAAACCTACTATTAGTCAGGCTAACAGCTATTTCCAACAATAAATTAGTGCTTCTCATGAACACATGTGTCAGGTTCGGCCAATACTTCACCCGTCGTGGCCGCTCCTGACAAGCTTGGTCGGCTGGCTAGAGCCACTAAGTCAATAACTCTGTTTTGCATTACCTTCTAAGTTTAGAGTTTGAGTTTGTATTAGTTACGGATTCGTATCCGAGTCTACTTAGATTCATGTATTGGCTATATAAGAGCAACTACAAAGCAATAAAGAAGTAAGCAGCAGATTACTTGTTGCCTTCCAATTTTATACTATCGTTCCTCTCTGTTCTTCTAGCGGCAACGGCTCGGGTCGCCGCCTCATCTCTTGGCGCCAGCGGGTCACGGACGAGGTCGACGATCAAACAAGCTTATGCGCCCTTATTTCCTCCAAGCACTGCTACCAGAATTAGGGGTGGAATCGAGCCGAGCCGAGTCGAGCTTGGCTCGGCTCGACCGAGCTCGTCAGTTTGCGAGCCGAGCCGAGTTCGGCTCATTGTCTTTGTCGAAGCTGAAAACCGGCTCGGCTCGGGCTCGGCCGAGCCTCGAGCCGAGCCGAGCCGGCCTCGTGAGCCGCCTGGCATGTGGGCCCGCCTCATTGCGCCAACTCTCAAGTATGTTCATTGTATGTTCCTTGTTCAATATAATCGTATGAATGCCAAGCCGATTGAATGTTCAGGATGTGGCTAATTTTGTATTAAAATTAAGCCTCATATAATTTAGATAATCAATTAATGATTAGTGATTAGTGAAAGTAATTCAATATCTGAATTTTACCGAGCCTAACGAGCCAACGAGCCGCTCGCGAGCCGGCTCGGGCTCGGCTCATTGTAGCACCGAGCCAGACGGTAGGCTCGGGCTCAGCTCGTTGATGCACCGAACCGAGCCGAGCCGCACCGAACCGAGCTGAGCCCGAACCGAGCCGCGAGCCTCAAGCTATTTTTCCACCCCTACCCGTAACATCTTGGTATCAGAGCCGATCGCTGTGGACATCATGACCAACGGCGGTGGTGAACGTCCTGAAGACTTGACGATCAAAACGATGCTACAGGATGTCCTCAAGAAACTGGAAGATATATCCACGGTGCAAGATAGTCACTCTGCACTCATCGCCATGATCAATACGCGACTGGACCGGCATGATTCCCGAATCGCCAAGTTTGATGATCTCATCACCACAAAGAACAGGGAAGGCGAGATGGACAACACTCGCCAACAAAATTCGGA
Source organism: Guadua angustifolia (assembly GCA_036346375.1). Taxonomy (NCBI): domain Eukaryota; kingdom Viridiplantae; phylum Streptophyta; class Magnoliopsida; order Poales; family Poaceae; genus Guadua; species Guadua angustifolia. Next base: position 64,140,386 of record CM070500.1, read on the forward strand.
GAGGTTACTTATGTCGCGCCACCCTTCGAGACCCAAGCTCGCCGATCGTCAACTTCAACAAGACTTTCGGCGCAACGGCGGCGGGCTCCTGTGGCGGAGGCGCGGACCGTGGCGGCAGATCGGGTGGTCTTGGCGGCAAGGGGCGGTCATTCGGGGCGGCGGCGGTCCTGGAGGGGCGGTGCGGTCCTACAGCAGGCGGCGGTCCAGAGGGGCGGGCGGTCTCTGGTGGGCGAGAGGTCTCAAGCGAGGCGGTGGACTCATGGAGGGCGGCCCCAAAACACCATCGCTGGAGTTTCCCATCTACGAGGGGTGTCGATCCTCTCAGACCGCTCAATACTTGCGCTCTTCTTCAAAGGCCACCCACGGAGCCGAGAAAGTTCAGACGGCAGCATATCACCCGAGGAGAGGCCCAACAAATGGTATGTACTTGGTGTAGACGAGTCCGGTGAACCGACATGGGAGCAATTCAAGGATGGTCTCAACTTACGTTTGCCGCCGACCGCCAGAATCACCTTTTGGAGATCAAACAATTTCTACCAATCGAGAACGGTGGCGCAATATCAAAAGGAATTTGAATCTCTTCTTCCACGTGCCAACTTGCGCCAAGATCAAGATTGACATGTTTGTGGCCTACCAAGGAGAAGATCGCTATTGTCAGAGGACTTGATGCTCCCTGCACCTGGCGATGGCAATGAGTTTGGCTCGAGCTCATGAGCGGCTTTAGACCTCGGCGAGCCCCGCCACCACCGAAAGCTACGTACAAACACAAGAATACTCAAGACCCGCGTCCTCGATTACAAGATGAGCGGATCGACACCTCCACCGCCACCAAGGAGGGTGAATCCGCATCACTAGGGGGACGGTTCATTCGACGATCGACACGAGCCCGGATGGAAGAACGCCGCCTCAAGGGTCTCTCGTTATAATCGCGACGACAAATATGTACCGCCACGTCGCCACCAATGTTTCGCATGGAGGTAGTGCCGATCAAGAGCACTCAGTGACATTGATCCTCCCGCCTGCCTATTTCCTCTTGGCCCTCATCGATTGAAGCAACTCGCACCATGAGGCTTCCGCTTCGTCTCGGTGATCGCCAATTGGTAGCGCTAGTCGATTCAGATCTACCCATAATTTTATCGCCAAGAAGTGGCGAACAAGAACGGATCGCAGCGGAGTCATCCCTAAGCCCTTCGCGTTGTTTGTGGCCAATGGAGAACAACTTCGAGCGATGGCGTTTGTCGTCAGTGCCCATACGATGGGGCCAACCGCTTTCTCTTGGACTATTTTGCTTTGCCCATACCAGCGTTGATCCGTTCTCAGATTCAATGGTCATGACATCGGGCCCCATTACGTGGGACTTTTAGCACCTCACTATGACATTTTGGCATGGCGATCATCAAGTCATGCCACAGGCAACACTACTCAAGACAACGCCATGGCGACTGGAATCTTGAACCACCAATCTTCCGAGACACTATTGGATCAAGATAAGGCGGTGTTTGAGCAACCCACAGATCGCCTCCTTCACGAGCATATGATCATCGCATTCATCTCGTTAATGGCACCAATGCAAAGGGCAAGACCCTACCGTTATCCCCAATTACGTAAAGATGAATTGGAGACACAATGTAATCGAAATGCTTCGCCAGGCATCATTAGGGTCAAGACATCAAGATTCTCATCACCAAGATTATTGGTCAAAAGAAGGATAATACATGGCGCTTTTGTATGGATTACCATGCTTTGAATGAGAAAACGATTAAAGATAAGTTCCCTATTCCAGTGGTAGAGGAACTATTGGATGAATTAAAGGGGGCTCGTTTCTTCACTAAGTTGGATCTCCGTTCCGGGTACCATCAGGTACGCATGCACCCCGATGATATCCACAAGACAGCATTTCGCACACATCATGGACATTTCGAATTCTTGGTTCTACCCTTTGGCCTTTCCAATGCCCCGGCCACGTTTCAAGCATTGATGAATGACGTTCTTGGCCCGTTCCTCCGCCGATTTGTGCTTGTCTTTTTGATGATATTCTTATTTACTGAGACCTCCGGCGAGCATCCGTGCCATCTTCGCATGGTACCGCAGCACTAGTCCAAAGATAGTCTTGTTCTCAAACGTTCCAAATGCTCTTTTGGTACATCATCGGTGGAGTACCTTGGCCATGTTGTATCTGCGGAAGGAGTTGCTATGGATCAACAGAAGGTGGCGGCAGTAGCAGATTGGCCAACACCGACCTCAGTACGAGCAGTTCGAGCATTCCTTGGTTTGGCAGGATACTACCGGCGCTTCATAGTCAATTTCGGTGCAATAGCTGCTCCCTTAACACGGCTTTTACGAAAAGAATCTTTTGTCTGGAGTGATGAGGCCAGCCATGCTTTTCAGGCTCTCAAGCAAGCCCTTGTCTCCGCGCTAGTCCTACAACTCCCTGACTTTAACAGCTCATTCATCATAGAGTGTGATGCTTCGGGAACAGGATTTGGAGCTATTCTCCACCAAGGTGCGGGACCCATTGCTTTCTCTGATGCGCCCATTGCGCACGACATATCAAGTCGGGCCTATGAACGCGAACCGATCGGATTGGTGCAAGCATGCAAGCCTTTGGCGACTTTACGCCCGGGTCGTTCTTCATCGTCCGTGATCGATCATTATAGCCTCAAGTTCCTTTTGGATCACCGATTATCCACAATACCTCAACATCAATGGGTGAGCAAGTCGGTGGGTTTTGATTTCTTTGTGGAGTTTCGCCAGAGCCTCTCAACACAGTGGCCGACGCCTTATCACGCCGGGACAGTGAGCTTGCTGATGCTTCTCTCCATGCACTGTCCATCCCATCCCTATCCATGTTCGATGAGCTTCGCCGTGTTCTACCGTCCGAAGATGTCTGGACCTCTACCCTCACCAACATCCAGGAAGGGCGCCTTAATACACCCTGGTCAGTTCGTGATGGACTCATCCTATACAGGGATCGCATATTTGTGCCAGCCACGTCTACTTTTGTACCAACCATTGTGTCCGGTTGTCATCAGGTTGGCCATGAGGGAGTACAAAAGACTCTTACTCGCGTTCGTTCAGATTTTCACATTCCGAGACTCCGTCAGATTATCCAGGACTTCATCCGCGAATGTGCCGTTTGCCAGCGCAACAAGACCGAACATCTCCATCCTGGAGGATTATTACAACCCCTCGAGGTACCACAAACGGTCTGGTCCGACATTGCTATGGATTTCATCGAAGGGTTACCTAAGTCCGGAGGCAAAACAATCATTCTGACAGTTGTTGATCATTTTTCAAAGACGGCTCATTTTATTCCCTTGGCCCATCCTTACACAAATGCAAGATCATCGTGAAGTCGAGTGTTCTTCGACAATATTGTGAAGCTTCATGGGATACCATCATCCATCGTGAATCGATAGAGATGTGGTATTTACTAGTGTTTTCTAGCAAGAGCTATTTCATCCGGCAGAGTTCGCCTCAACATGAGTTCAAAGATATCACCCTCAATCGGATGGTCAATCCGAGGTCACCAATAAAATCATCGCCATGTATCCGAGATGTTTCACGGTGACCGCTAAAAGCAATGGATCCGTTGGCTTCCATGGGCCGAGTATTGCTATAACACTTCTTATCAAACTTCGCTGAAGACGACACCTTTTCAGCGTGGTCTACTACCGTGATCCACCCTCCTTCGCTCATATGTTAAAGGAGGCGCGTTCTCCTACGTGGAAGCACAAATGCCGACAGAGATGAATTCTTAATCGAGGTGCGGATCGACTCCTTCAGCTCAAGCCGCCGCCGCTTTCTACAACCTCAACCATCGTGATGTCCACTTTGACCGAGATGATTGGGTTTGGCTCAGATATCTCAACGCCCAAAGGGCATCGCTATCCGTGTGTCACCCGGCAAGCTCGGCCCCGTTTTACGGGCCATATCAGTCGCCGATCGCATTGGGGCGGTGGTATGATCGGCCGATCGCCGCCAGAACCCGTGATTCACGATGTCTTTCATGTCGGTCTTCTCAAGAAGTTTCACGGAACCTCCACAAGCCATTCGCCACCGCCTCCTCGATGCATGGACGTGCGCCCAAATTCGGACCAGCGCTGTATGGCCGGGTGGTGCGAGGAGTTCGACAAGTATTAATCCAATGGAAGGATCTGCCACCGTCACAAGCAACGTGGGAACATGTTCCTAAGTTTCAGCAATTGTATCCCAACTTCCAACTCGAGGACAAGTTGTTTGCGAAGGAGGGGGGAGATGTCAGGTTCGGCCAATACTTCACCCGTCGTGGCCGCTCCTGACAAGCTTGGTCGGCTGGCTAGAGCCACTAAGTCAATAACTCTGTTTTGCATTACCTTCTAAGTTTAGAGTTTGAGTTTGTATTAGTTACGGATTCGTATCCGAGTCTACTTAGATTCATGTATGGGCTATATAAGAGCAACTACAAAGCAATAAAGAAGTAAGCAGCAGATTACCTGTTGCCTTCCAATTTTATACTATCGTTCCTCTCTGTTCTTCTAGCGGCAGAATTGGGGGTCGCCGCCTCCTCTCTTGGCGCCAAGGGGCACGGACGAGGTCGACGATCAACAAGTCATGCCGCTATTTCTCCAAGAATGCTACCAGTAACAACATGACACGGGATAGATGCATGGAATTTCAAAATTGCAAAGAATTGAACAAGATGGAAGTACAAATACATTGAATTATGAACAAACATAGCTTGTTTGACATATAGGAATTTTAGAGAACTGAAAGACATCCACTCTCACTGGAATCGTCTTTCCTCCAAAATTCCTGTGGCCCAAACAAGCCTCAGTAACTTGTGAAAATTCCACGATACTGTTTTTCAGATCAAGTAGTGCTTATGTAACCTCTGTTAGTTGCTTCAAACTCAATTTCTGCATTCAGAGTTAGCTCTAACCCGATGCACTTCAGAGTTAGCTCATTCTTGAAAAGAATCTTCCAATTTGAAACACTAGGAATGCATTCTTCACTAGTTTCTCAGCGAAATCAGCTTCTGTGGAACGGTAAGCCCTTTTTTATCAAGAAGCTGAATATTCTCTCCACTAGTTTGTCAAAGCAACAAGCTTTCTTAGAAAGCTAAGTCCAAAAGCTTAACTTTTCTTTCTAATACAAGTTGTACAAATCTTAAAGCAAACAAAAGAGTAAGTAATCACCATCTACACTTCATCTATGCTTTAATATTTATGCAACTGTTAAAAAGAAAAGCATGGAAGAACCTCTCCCAAAGATATCATCCGAAAGAGAGCCTTGTTCCTATCAATGCAGCAGGCACCATTGGCAGTAATTGCACTGAAGGCATGGATGCCACCTCCTTTGATGCACAAGCTACCCCATCCAAGAGGAAAGCACAAGTATTGAATGCCCACTTCAAGAAAAGCTGAGGCATTTAGTATCGGTACCCTCCCTACTTTCGCCCATCCATACAGAGCTTGGACGCTCAAGCAAAGCACGCCATTAATCGAAAGTGGGGAGAGGGAGTGGTCAGAGATTCTCCCATGTCGAAGAAAGAACAGCTGGGCTGTGGTCATGAATTTCCTTGTGTTCAGAAGGACAGGGGATTGAATGAACAAATGGAGGGAGGGACCGACTAAGGTAGTTAGTAGCAGTACTCCACATGAGATGTCTAGATGATAATTAGTTGTTGCTTAGCTAAGCAAGTCCGGTGTATAACTAATTTCACACATGCTACATGAATCACTCATACAGATACAGTAGACAAAACGAACGTACTCTTATGGTCGTGAATCTTAAAGAGCTACCAACATTCAGGAAATGACAAGTTTTGGATTTTTTAAATAATACATTTTTAAAATAAAATTACTGAAGAAATACGACGAAAAAAATTACGTAGTGTGTCTCTCTTGTCAAAAAAATTGGTGACAAATCATTTGTCACCAAATAAATTAGCGACCGGCGACAAAACCTTCCCATAAGACTGTCACCAATTCTGCCACGAAATGAATTAGCGACTAGCGCCGGAGGCTTCCTATTTGTCGTCAAATGAATTGACGACAGAGTTTTATTTAACCAACGGTTTTGTCACTGGTTTATTTGGCTGACAGGTCTTTGGCTAGTATGTTTTTGTGAAATTTTATTGTACTGGTTCTATTGCACTTTTTTTTTTGGCTAAAATGGCCCATATGGATTCTTTTACGAAGATAACCCTTGCACAAGTGCAAGATTGCGTGGACTTCAATACGTGTCACATTTAGCAGCACGGTAGCAAGGGATGTGGCCATGACCAAAGATAGAAATCTCGGCGAGATTTCATGAGATCTCGTCAAGATCTCGTTCTCCAGAGGTAGACGAAATTTTGATTCCAAATTAATTCAAAATTCAAAAAATTCGTTTTTACTATCAGAATCTTTTTTTTATGAGATTTCGCCTCATCGCCCGGTATCTCGGGATTTGAGCCCGAAATTCAAAGTTTAATACCCGGATTTAGGTCAATTACCTTGGAAAAAGTGATCTTCCATTATAATTTGTCGAAAAACCATTTTTTGAGACATTTTTTTTAAAACTGCAGAAATGCTGTTAGATTTTTGTAAAATTGTACATGCTTTATCCTGATGTGAAAAAATTACGATACCATCCTAAGAAGTGTAGGATCATATATTAAAATTTTTAAAATAATTGAACTTCATTTGTTATCTTTAAAAAATCAAAAACTGAATGAACATAATTGGGACAGTAACATTGTCAGAATTTTATAAATTTTCTCATGTGTGATCATGATCCAAAATTTTTATGAGAGATTTTTTAATTAACTCAGTAACATTCTATAACATTTGCAAAAATTTTAAACTTTCTTTGTTTGCTCAATCAAATATATGTATGTATTGAACTTCATTTGTTATATTTCAAAATTTTCTAACGTAGTTTATACCATTTTTCATTTGGTTGAAGTTTGCTAGTAAACCTTTTATCAAAGACAAGAGTAATCGTCCGAATTTTTAAAAATTCATGAAGCTTGATTATCATCTAAAAATTTTATAAGAATATTAGTGATGCATCACAACCATGCACAAAAAATTTTAAAATTTTCTAACATGGTTTGTTTCATGTTTTATTCGGTTCAAATTTGCCGGTCAACGTTTTATCAGGATAGTAGTAATGTTTGAATTTTTAAAAATTTCACAGGCTTTATACTTTTCTCAATTTTTTATGAAAACATCATCAATATGTCAGGAATCTCCAGAAAAATTTTCAAAATTTTTTTTACTTTGTTTTGACTGGATTTCACCCTACCCAAATTTACCGAGATCTCGGCTATACCGACGGTAGAAAAAACCGAAATTTAAATTCTATTTTTATATTTTGGCCAAAATTTATTTGAAATACCGAGATTTCGCTGAAACGTCGTTCTTCGGTCACAAACGATATTTAGAGCTTCATTGAGATTTCAATCCTTGGCGTGACCGCGGCCGGACCGCTGGGCACAGGAGGCCCCCAGTTTTCGCGCATGGGCAACGCGGGACGCCCAGCCGACCGCGGGAATCGGGAGAGCACTGACGGGTTGGCTGACGGTATACAAGTATACAACTATTTCGCACATGCTACACTGAAATCTGAATCATTCATACAGAACCAGTAGACAAAACGAAAGTACTCTTATGGCCGTGAATCTTAAAGAGCTACCAACATTCAGGAAATGACAAGTTCTGAAATATTTTTCAAATAATATATTTTTAAAACAAAATTACCAAACAAATACGCTGAAAAACAAATTACATAATATATCTCTATCACTATATGAATTGACGACTGACGACAAAAATTTCTCATCAGCCTGTCGCCAATTCATTTGGCGACAAAGATTTATCGCCAAATGAATTAAAGACAGAGTTTTATTTAGACAACGATTTTGTCACCAATTTATTTGGCTGATATGTCTATTTGATTGGTAGGTTTCTATCACCAAGTAAACTGGTAGCATATGTATATTTATATAATTATTTTTTTGACGCATTTTCTGTAATTTTATTTAAAAATTGTATTATTTAAAAAAAACCACAAGTTGTGCACGTCATACCGCCATGCGTGTAAAAGGAATTTCCTGCTTACAATTTTTAGGCCTCTTTTGAAAACGTACGAAAATCAGGACGGATTACACTGTTCCATGCAAAATTCGAGTCAAACTTGTGCGTTGTAACTTGTAAGCCGACAACTACCTGCTACATGGGGTCCATCCATCCATGACCCAATATGGGGATTCAGGGAACCCATCTGTCAGTGAGTTTGTGTTTTCACAAAAACAGAAGTTGTATAGAGGCTTCCTTTTTTTACTTGTATGCAGAATCTATCCATGCACACTAAGAAATACAGATTTATTTGTTCATAGAAAGAGAGAATAAAAACAGAATCTTGGACGATGAATGCTACTTTGTGGGAGGGAATGGGGGGAGGGCTCACAGAGGAAGTCGATGGTGAGGCGACCGTCGCACATCCGGCCGGTGGGGTGGCCGAAGAACGCGCGGCCATCCGGCGGCGTGATGTGCCACCCCATGGCCGCCGCTATGCCCCCCGTGTCCGAGTTGGAGTCCCCGAAGTTGAACACCACCGGCCGGGCGCCGCCCGAACAGCTGAACCCGGCCGCCGCCGCGAGAGGCGCGAGCGTCGTCAATGCCTGCGCCAGCGGCACCGCCACCACGAGCACGAGGGCGCGCCATAATGCGCTGCTGCCCGCGCCCGCTGCCGACATTGACGAGCTTGGACCTCTGTCCATGGCCTGTACCGTGCAGCTCAGAGTGGGATTGATGCGTTCTCGCTCCTATTCTCTCTAAAAACAGAAGTTTTGGATTCTGTGAGGCCACAGGGCATATATGCTGGCATGAGTAGGGATGGATAAATGTGCCCATCATTATTTTGTTTCTCAATATACATTCAATAAAGTATAAATAAAGAATAGATAGTGATTATTTATTTATTAACTTGTTTTAAGATTTGTTAAATTTATTATGAGAAAAAATATAGAAGCACTACTCATCAATCAATCTACCACTAGTATCTTTAGGGAATGTTTGTTTTTACTTTTGATTCTGGATTCTATCTCTAAAGGAAAAATAAAAAATAAACAGTTCAATTTTAAAACAGCTCAGAGTGGGATTATTTATCTATTTACTTGTTTTAAGATTTTTAAACTTATTAAGAAAAAAAGCATAGAAGCACTGCTCATCAATCAATCTACCAGTAGTATATTTAGGGCCTGTTTGTTTTTACTTTTGATTCTAAATTCTGTCTCCAAAAGCAAAATTAAAAACAAACAGTCTGATTTTAGAAATCGATTCTCATAATCCAGCCCATCCATATACATTAGAATCTACATTTCACTTCATATGTACTTTTGGATTCCAGCTTTTAGAGAATCAGCTTATCTATAACTACAATCCAGAATTAGCTTTTAGAAAATTCAAATTAAAAACAAACAGGCCTTTAGTCCGTGTTTTGAACACACAAAAAATTTCCAGAATTACGAGAGAATTAAACTGTATGTTACAAAATATCTGCGAAATTCAAACCCCTGCGTTTTAAACGAGGTCTTAAATATACCGGTAGTATTGACCGCGTATGCCAATAAGTGACCCACCGGTAATCATATACTCATATGAAAATTAAGAGTGTATCGGAAAGAATAAGTGAGCGAGCCGGGAGTAAAACTTAGGACGTACCTGTAACGTCTAGGTGCGAATGCAAGGCTTGCGAGTACATTGTTGTTAATAACTAATGTTAGCTTCGACGCAAATACAGAATTGACGAAATTTAAGAGGAACTCTTTTATCCCGATGAATGTTGCAATGTTATTTTAGACATCAACATGGTCTTCAAAACACCACTTTAATTAATAATTTCTATTGTAATATGTTAATAAAACTAAGTAAAAATATAATACTATAAAAATATTTTTGAAGATAAATCTACACATACGGTTTTCATGTATCTAATATAGATATTTAAAAGATATCAATAACAAAAGTTTTAAAAGTTTGACTATACGTATGTCAAAATGACATATTTATGACTAGAGAGAGTGACCTGTAACTTCTTGTTTCCATGCATTTTTTTTAAGAACCGGTAATTCGAGATTTGCCATCGTTCCTTTGCTTTTTCGATATATGCCATTAAGAAACCGTGCTTATTCGAAATATGCCACCGCTCACGACACGTGTCCCGTCCGGTCAAACCGAGCGCAGGACTCAGCCACTTCGGACGATTTTGCCCCTCTGGACTTCTAAATTTCTATATTTAATTTAAGGCTAAAATGGTATTAATATTTTATGAAAATTTTTATCAAGATCTGAAATAGTATTATTAATCTTACATAAAGTTTTGAAAATTTTGTCTTTTATATTTAAATTTTAAAAATTCTGACATTGCTATTTTCCTATTTTGAACTTTATTTGTTTTCTATTTTTGAATTTCCAAAAGTTTCAAATGTAAGTTTTAATTTTTTATATTTTTACCGGAGGTAGATGAGGATCTCAGGTCACCAAGGTAAAAATCTTAGCTTCAGATCTTCTTTGGAAATTTCTACAAAATTTTGACAAGACTTTGATGCGGAGGGGCAAAATCGTCCGAATTGCGTTTGGTTTGACCAGACGGGACACGTGTCGCGAGCGGTGGCATATTTCGAATAAGCACGGTTTAGTAATGGCATATATCGAAAAAGCAAAGGAACGATGGCAAATCTCGAATAACCGGTTCCTGCAGTGGCATATATCCAATTAACCTTTTTTAAAACTAAGTGACGGCTCTTTATTTATGTCTCCAACAAATAGTTCTCTTTATTTATGTCTCCAAAGAATAGTTGTACACCTAGTTAAAACAACCAAGTAAACTGTGAATAACAGGGGGAAAAAATTCTGCTCGAGGAACCGGACAATGAATAGACTATTCGATCGTAATTCCAAACCGACTTCCTGGTTTGAGAAATATAATGGATTGTCCCCCTTATATATCTTATAAGCACAAAGCTAATAATATAAAGGAATAAGTTTATTTTACACCTCTTAACTTTACAAAAAAGTCTATATAATCCACTCAACTATAAAACGGATATTTAACCCTTAAACATACAAAATCAGGTCAACTTATACCCTAAGACGGTTTTGAAGAACTATTTTGATGATTTGGATCCGACTCAAGATAGCTTTTTAGCATATTATCAACTACATCATCGAGTTTCAGTAATAAAGATCTGTGTTGACATGAAGAGCCTGTTTGGCAGGGATTCAGCTTCCTGAAAATTTTAGCTTCACCAAATTCATGAAGCTAGAGTTGTGAGTATATTAAGAGTGTTTAGTTAGATCATCTTTTTTACATTTTAGACTAAAAATATAAACTTAATTCACTTTATTTTAACTTATAAGTTTCAGATCTCAGGTGAAGCTGAAATCTAAAACTCTACCAAACAGACTCTAACATATCAACCTTGTTCTCATTCCTTTTCTCGCTATATATATCATCTTTCTTTTTCTTGTCATCATTTATTCTCTCAATTAGATCTAAATCAACAAAAATCGATTATATGGCTGCCAACATAGCAAAAACCACAAAAATCATCCTAAATTGGATCCTTGTCAATAAAACCGTTATTTAAAACTATCTTTAATGTGTAAATTGACCCGGTTTCATAAGTGTAGAGTGCTAAATACATGATTTTACTGTTGAGCGTATTAAATAGACTTTTTTTAGAAAGTTGAAAATGTAAAATGAACTTATTCATAAAATATAAAATGTGAGATCAAGTGGTCTCAAAACAAACATGCCACGAACAGTTTTCGGGATTGATTTACCTTGTAAATGCATCCTCTGCAACAAACAAATTCTTTGTCGGCTACCTGATTTTGAAACTTGTTGGGTAGATCCCTTCGCTTCTGTTTCGCGTGCACGTGAACTACTGTTTCTCGTTACGTGCCTGGGGGAGATAGTTTACCTGATTATGTGGAACCTTGTCATATCTATGCACGTGAGCTTGTGGGGTATGTTTGTGACAGCAAGTGGGGATTTTTTTTCATGTTCTTGCTTGACGACGCTCGTGAGTCTTGTCGTGACGCACCTGGTACAATGCAGAGCCGTTCACTGCTCTAGCTCTTAAAAAAAAAATTAACAGAACTAGCCGTTGTAGATTTTTTTTTTTGAATGGCCACATTTCGTATAGGAGGAGTCCGAAATTTGCTAAAACACCTCTGTCGCGAAAAATCCAAATCACGGGCTTCTATTCTATAGCAATTGCATTTTTCACGCCTATATTCTGCGACATTGCACTGACATCGATAGATTTGGTGCAGTCGATTTCCGCACCCCATTCCATGGCAATTAAAATTCAAAAAAAATCTTGTGCTACAGTACCATAGGATTTCCTCCTCCTGGTACTAAAGCACAAATAGGGCTATTTTTGCATTTTTTTTAAAAAAAGAGCTAATTTTGCAAAAAAAAAATAAGGAGCCAAATATGATAGTAGTTCTACGATGCAATGGTGGATCAACCGAATGCATGTGAGCCGCTGGTTACTGGTTGAGATTGCTCTTTGCGAGAACGCAGTTCAAGTGCAATCCTGTCGGGACTGTAACTTAAGTAGTCCCTATAGGACCATCCGATCGAAAAGCGACGGTCAAGATCTCCGAGGTACTATATCAAAAAGTACTATGCTGATTTGTCAATGTAGCAGGTAATGTAGCAAGTTACTGTAACACAAGTTTTTGGTTGATCCGAATTGTTCGTTGCCTCGATTAGATAGTTCATGCCTACGAGAACTGCTTAAGTAGAATTGCACCTGAACCGTATCCCCTTTGTGAGAAGGGGAAGTAACAGTCAGAAACCCTAGCCTCTTTTCTTGCTCTATGGGTGAGGGAACAAGGGAGGATCATCAGCTATGTATATGAGGCCAGTGTTTCAAATATCAAAGTAAACGTGATTTTCAATTGTCTCAACAATAAAATTATCTCAACAATTCAAAAATCGGTTGAAAATTATTTTAAAATTGGCATAAACCAAAGAAGTTTAAAGTAAAAAAAATTTGAACTCGATGGTCAAACAATGACGAAAAAAATTTGAAAACAGACCGATTTGAGTGATTTTTGAGCAACTTTCGACCGCTTTCGTTCATTTTTTGGCACACTCAAGGAAAATTGAAAAATAAAAAAAATTAGAAAGAATTTTATAAAATATAAACAAATCCCAATTAATCTATAAAACACCTTAGAGCAATTTTTGAATTCATTTAGTGTTTCTGAAAATTTAAAAACAACAATTAATGAAAAGGAATAGAGACAATGTTAGATTTTTATAAACATTTACAAGCTTGTTCATGCTTTGAAATTTTTATAGTAGAAAAAAGAGTGCCCAAGGATCATGTAGTAAAATTTTTAGAAATATTAGACTTTATTTATTTCCCTTATAAAATAAAAAATAGAATAACATATACAAAGATAATAGCGCTATCAGAATTTTAAAAATATACATAGGTCTGATCATCATCTAAAAATTTTACAAAGTTATTAGCATATTCTTAGGACCTCATAAAAAACTCTTTAGAAATATTGGACTTAATTTATTGTCCCTAGAAAATAAAAAATAGTAGAGCACAAACAAAGATAAGAGCACTGTCAGAATTTTTAAAAAATACACACATCTCATCATCATCTAGAAATTCTAAAATATCATTAGCATTGCCTCAGGACATCACAAAAAAAATTTACAAAATTTTAATAATTTTTGATAAATATTTCCAAATTTTCTGAATTTTTAAATTTGAGTTTAAATTGAGCATGTTTACCAACCGGTTTCAAAAGCCAAACCGACTCTATACACTTGATTTCATGATTTTTGAGTGGTTTTCATCGATTTTGTGAACTCTATGTGAGGCTTAGCATGACCAAAGGAGAGACAAGAGTGGTCAAGAAGAAGGTGAAGCAAATCTGCCCAGATCGTTGTGTTCTGCATAATGTATGCCAACCTCTTGGATAGAGGTGCAGACAATGTTGAATCGGCTCCAATTTTGGTTGCTTTGTTCTACACTCAAAGCTCTTCGGTTTGTGCACTTGGATTAAGGATTTGGTTAGTGGAGAGCAAATTTTAAGGGGAGTTTGACAGCTTTGTAGCATCAAATCTATTTGATGGGTAAAATGAAGTCCAATTTAGATAAGATTTTGTCAATTTGTCAGAGACTCCACGATCACATTCCTTCCAAGTTTAAGGTCATTTCGATGTGGTTTGCTCAATATGAGCTAAACTCTGAAGTGAATAGATTACAATTTCTTTGTTTTAGCTTAAAGTGCTAGCTCTTGCCTAGGTCTTGCTTTAGGCTGTGTTTGGTACAGCTTCAGCTCCACCAGATCCATGGATCTGATGGAGCTGAGTATTCCTAACTCCACTAAATCCGTGGAGCTAGAGCTGTGGGTATATTACGAGTGTTTAGGTGGGTCATCTTGTTTATATTTTAGACTAAAAATATAAATTAATTCACTTTATTTTAGCCTATAAGTTTCAGATTTGAGATGGAGCTGGGATCTAGAGCTCTGCTAAACAGGGCCTTAGTGTTGTTTCTATTTTTATTTGTATCAAAGTTGTAGCTATCTTGTTGATGTTATAGTTGTTGTGATGTACCTTTGGATGTTCTACAGAAGACCCATGTATTATGGTTCTATAGTGGAAGATTTGGAAGTGGACCTTGTCGAACTGTCGGTCTTGTGGTTTTTACTTCTCTCAATTAGAGAGAGGGGGGGAGGTTCATGTAGTCATTGTTAGTTGCAACCCTTCTGCCATTCACAGTGTATAGTAGGTATGCAGGCGCTAAGAAAAATCACGTTTCTCTCAATGTTTTAGAACCCATTCTCTGTTTCCTATCCCCCTATCTCTCTTCATCCCATGCTCACTGACATGCAGACTGGTACTAGCAAATATTCCCTTGGTCTCAGTACTTAGGGCCTATTTGTTTCAGCTTTAGATTCTCTAAAAGCTGATTCTGGATTGTGGTTGTACAAAAGTTGATTCTCCAAAAGCTGGAATCCAAAATCACATATGAGGTGGATTGTGGATTCTAGTGTATATAGGTGGGCTAGATTATGAGAATTGGATTCTAGAATCAGGCTGTTTGTTTTAAATTCTGCTTTTGGGGCCGGAATCCAGAATCAAAAGCTAAAACAAACAGGCCCTTAGACTAACACTGGTTCTAGGAATCTTTTACTTAGCGCCACTCCATTTAATGTGTTGGTGCTAGTACCAAGCACGCCAGGTCACCTAATAGCAATGTAAAAACATATATCGGAGATGCTAACAACACCAACCTATGGGATTGACCTAGGACACCTAAAAGAGGTTATATCTTTGCGGTGAAACAATAGGACAAAGTGATGTCATGTGAGTAGCAGATTTTTTTACCCTCAACATTTCACCATATCAGTGGGAACTGCTATGTATGTCGATGACCATGGTGGGAAATGAGAGGATTGTTAGCCATTAGATCGGATGATGAAACAACGATTGTTGACCATCCCATTGTTTTATGTTTTGATCGGATCGCATCTTGTACGCTCTGCTTTTTCTTTTCTTTTTTTGTGAGGAAGAGTAGGGATTCTATTCTCTCCAAAACTTAGTCCTCTACCTGAGAAGTCAATTTCTCATAGCAGTGTGGTAAATAAAATGCACCATGATGGCATACATATCAATTTCCCATTAGAACCTCTCTTGGAAGCAAAAGCACAAAAAAATGATTGTACAATCGTCAGAGGTAGGTGAATGAGAGATTTATTTTTCCTCCAACATATTCCAAGAATTTTCACTCTGGTGACTCAGTAGAGTTACTAAATTCAGAGACTAAATAAGCACAACAGAAAAGTTCTCAGGCAATTAAACCAAACAAAGCCAAGAACTATATAGTTGGTGTGACCACACTTACAAGGGCCGGTCTGATTGTGAGGTATGTGACGGTCACCTCAAGACAGAGCTAGGAATTTAGCATAAAGAATTAGAGATCCAAAACCAAAAGCCAAAACAAAGCAATTTCTCTCAAGATCCACAAAGTTCTTTCACTTATATAGCTATGAGGAGCTATAAAGATCAAAATCCAATCACCCACATGGAAACAACCAAGAAAAACAAACCTTGATGAGAATAGGCAGTCTGACCTCTCTTTCGGGTGGTCTGACCTTTCGCTTAGCACAAAATAGAAAATCAACATGAATTCAAATATTAAAAGGGGCTAACTTTCAAACAACAACTCCAAATCTCATAAAACTTGAAACATATCTTACTTAGGAACCTATTACAATTAACATTCTCATCTATCATTGCAAAACCTTTATCCATTCCAAAGAAGATTGCATTAAAACGAGCCAAAAATGAATCCATAGCAAAAAGCTTTCTCATAGGCTAAGGATAGTCAAGGTGACCTTGGATCAATTCCCAGATCTCCTAGCAAGCCAAAACTCCTAGAACAAAAGCTTTCAAGAAATCACTCCTTCCAAGCTAAAACCTGCCAAACTCAAGGCAATCTTTAGGAACTTAGTATTGGCATGCCTAGATGGATGGGACCTAGCCTCTGAGAGGTTCTTACCTCTCTTACACATCCTCGGCAACCAACAAGATCAAGAAGGGGGAGAAACCAAACAAAACACCATGCAAATAGAAAGCGCAACATAAGAAACATGAGCTTGAGCACTTTACAAAATTGGGATCTTTCTTTCAATTGGAGATGAATGTTTTATGGTCACTCCATACTCGAAGGACACAACTTACTCAAGAGAGCGGATAACCTATGATTTCACAAGTTCTAAACACACTCTCACTCCTATTCATGAGCATAAGACTAGAGAGACCCAAATCTCTCCATAATCTCTCCATCTCTTTTATAGAGGAGATATATATTCTCATCAACTCTCTAACCCTAGATCTGAACCACTTAGTGGATCCTCTCCACTAATACATGAGCTAACATCATAATCCAGCAACATAACGAGTTTTACACTTAACTCATCACTTGAGTAAGCTTTTCAAGGAACTCTTCACCATGATACTCCAATAACCCAATTCATGCTCTTGCCCTCGATTAGCTTGACCTAAACCACTTAGGTCATCACTGTGGTTTCACACACTGGCTCTTTTCCTGTATAAGGCATTTTTCCAAATGCTCTTCCACCTTCATGATTCCATTCCTTCTCAAAGCAATGCTGAAATCAATCTAACTCATCAAAGCATCTCCGCATGCTTTGAAATATAGTGTAGCATGTAGTGCCCAATGAGTCGTCGTCACGTCTTCAAACATCTGGTCTCTTATAGATCATCTCTACTTGCCTCGGCCCAAGTAACTTAGCACACCATATGCACCAAGTCACATCTTCACAATCCTTGTATTCTATGCTTCCTACTTGAGCAACGTAGTCTCACTCGAACTTACATGTCCGCATGGACCTCGACTCTCCCGCCTAGTCCTAGTCAATTGTCATTGACAGCTAATCTCCAATTCACCTACACATCCAAAGACCAAGCAAGCATCTAAAGTACAAGTTGCATGCATTTGACTCATGTTAGTGAAAACAATGCATCATACAACTCAATTCAACCAACCCTAGGTTTTCAAACCTAGTCTCGAATTCAAATCAACTCAAAAACACCCCCTTATTGTTCAATGATTGCAACAATTGGTCTGATCACATTCCTCATGGTGGTCAGACCACCTATTGGTCAGATTGCCAAGCATTGGCCGGTCTGACCAGCCCAAACCGACTCAACCCTTTCCCAGTAACATGACACCGGTCTGACTATTACCCACATACCGATCTGATCAGACCCAACCTGACAGCAACCCTGGACTTCAACAAACAATCAAAATCAAACTCAAATTTCAACAACTCTTGCACAACAAAGTTAAATACTAATCACATATCAGGGGGACCTCCACATGATCTTACATTGATGTTTAACGGTGATTAAACATACACAAGAAGACTCTATGCACTCCATCAATTTCTTGATTAGATCTCGTAAGAATTATATTACACCTTTTGAACACGCACATGTTACACGCTGGATCTATGTATGTAAAGTCCCTAAATTGAAGCCCCACCCCCACAACACCAATTGGTTGGTTCAACCTTTCCTCGATCTGTTGGTCAATCGAGTCACTAGCCCCTACTTTTTCCCCCCTATGAACTCACTAATTTGCTACAGCTTGGTCACTTCCTCGTTGTCTTTATTTGGCATGAATAAACCAAATCAATGAATGTTGATAGAGCTTTTTCTACATCTTCGGGCGATGCGGGAATGGGTGCTGTCATATGAGATCAAGACGGCAAGACGTTGCTATCATCATGGCAAATGATTCTTAATGGAGCTGATGCCAAGGAAGTTGAAGCTCGAGCATGATTGATGTGTCTCTCTTTGGTGGCGGAATGGATTCAAAAACCAACTATCGTAGAATCCGATTGTTGTACGGGGATTCCGTTGCTGAAGACACCGAAGGGTCAAAGATCGAAACATTATTTTGTGATCCAAGAGGTGATTGAGGAGGCTCACTATCTTCCACAGTTTGTGATGAAACTTGTGAGAAGAGAGCAAACTATTGTAGCTCATAAGTTGGCACATCTAGCAAAGTGCACAAAGCGCTGTGCAGTGTGGAAGGCACAATTTAAAGCTTGTGTTGAGCATCTTATTGCTCATCAGGATTATAATCCTATTTCTGAGTAATCAATATAGCTCTCTTTTTCTCGCAAGAAAAAAAAAACCAAATCAATGGAGGATACCACCGATCCATAAGCTAGGACGTGACGAGCATGTGCATCGATCAGACATCGTTAGCTCTGGTGGAGTTGACGAGGCTGCCGAGCGTGATCCTGGGCTTGGAGTAGTCGCCGGTGAGTACCTTGGCGGCGACGACGGCATTGGCGGCCTCGGTGAAGTGGACGCCGTCCCAGCTGATGAACCGGGCGTCCATGTCGCACAGCTGCATCTCCGGCGACATGCACGCCTTGAAGTGGTTGTAGTTGTACGGTGGCCCGCCGTACCCGCAGCACGCCATCAGGGGCTTCTCAATCCCTGCACGTACGAGAGGTTTTTCATCTAGAGCGAGTTGCTCAGGCGAGATATCTGAACTTGCGCAGTTGCATCACTTTCGACGTACTAACTACTATCTTCTCGTTGCTATCTCGTTTATATAACAAATATTATGGATTTATGGAGAGAAAGGGAAAAGGAAATGCGGAGTATCCAACTTACCGTACTTTGAGTGGTTGGCGACGAGGTCGTACTTGATGGCGAACATGTCGGTGAAGACGATGGTGGCGTCGACCATGCGCTGCCGGAGCTGGCTGCAGGCTTTGCTGAGCCGCTGGTTGAAGGACGTGGCGGCGTTGTTGTACGTCTTGAGGCAGCCGTTGCCGTCGAGGTCGCCGTCGTCGTCCCTCGGGATGGCAAGCTTTTGCGGCAGGCAGCCCAGCGCCCCCGTACCGTGGATCCAAAACTTCCGAGCGCCGTGCCCGTACAGAGCCTGCGTCGCATGTGTTTCGTATACGCAAATGTCATGAAAGTAAATCCATTACCAAATTTCATGACTAGAATATATCCTAATGAAAAATAGGGCGGTGTTTTTTTTTTTTGAACTTATATAAAATACAGCTCTGTTTTGCTCCTAAATTAGATAATGCAACGACAGAAGTGCTCGGGATTAGGCCTTGTCTGCTTGGACTTTTGATACGATGGATTACTCCATTTCTCGCAGAACTCGAGTAAATTTTATGTGTTCCAATGCGACGAAGCGTTTATGTTCTACTAAAATGGAATTCCTGTTTTCCTCCATACGCATAGGAAAAAAAAAATACTAGTACCATCAATCATTTACTCAGAAGCAGAACCACATTTACCTCAATAGCGTACTTGATATGAGCAACTATAGGGGGGATCTTGGCAAGCACTTGATCGTAGGGAAGGTGCAGATAAGCAGAAAGATCATTTTGCCCAATGTCGATGGTGTAGATGGCGTTTTGAAATCCTTCTCGATCGATCGGTGCTCGCTGACCTGCATGACATCTCACCCCAAACAAATCTAATTGTCAATACATTTTTTTACATTTTTTCTTTTTTTTTGCATTGATTTACAATTCCTTTTCTTGTCAGGTATGCCCTCTTTCTGCCTGAAAATTCTGTTCGGTAACAAAAGAAACAAAATATTCATAGGACAGATTTTGTGTGCAGTGGCATATCAATGATTAGTTCTCTAGAATATAGCTGTGAATTAGGTGGAAACATGCAACTTAATCTTATATATTCTACAATGTATATATTTTAGGCATGTTGAAGTAGTTTCAGATTTTCAGTGCAAGTTTTTTGCTTAAGTCAAGGCTCAACAGAAAGTTCATTTTCCAAACTTATATAACAAATAAGCTAAACTATTTTTTCCGTCCAAAAGCGACATATAAACCTAATCCAACACAAATCACTAAGCTGAAAAGTTTTTTCGACCAAAAGCGACATATAAGCCGAAGGCAACAGAAATAAATAAGCTACAGTGTTTTTCCCTCATAATATTTCCCCCAATAGATTTTCTAAAGGATTAATTGACGTCTCATTAGTTTCTAGTTCATTCCTGTGTTCATAGGAATTGAGGCGTGGCCAAGATTCACTAATTAACCTTGATTGATGAGTTCAAGAGATCTTGTTCTGAAGAAGAGGAACTGATGCAGCTGCACGTCCAGCGAGAAGGGAGATCCTCCCGGCGTCGCCGTCGATCCGCCGATGGCGAAGTTGACGCCATTGCTGAAATCCGAGCCCAACGCCTTCAGGTACGGGCTCAAATGAGGTGTGTTCAAGCTTTCACCTACAAATGATGATATCACCAAATATCTCCTCAGAAAAAAAAATCTCCTACAAAATGGTAATTCCAAATATTTTCTGTAGATATTCTTGTGAACTTCTTCCGCTCCAAACAAGACGGAAATACAAACCACCCCACCCACCACCCACAAAAAAAAAGTTTAGTGGTTAAATCGAACCACTCGCTATGCATGGTTATTCGTTAGTACTACTATGAATTTGCTGTAAATTGATCTCAGACCGTCACTGTTTGCGCATCTTATCTATGGGATGAACTGGGTACTTGCACCCAGGTCAGGACGCTACCAAACGATCGCAAAAAAAAAAAAAGGCTGCATTAACTCCGGCAGGACTGCAAACTGCACTGGATCGCCATTGATTGATGCAGTAATTTGTCATGGAATTTTCCCCACAACTATCAATTGGGGACGGTTCGCTTGTGCTCGCAGATGTATATGCACCTTTCTTCCCACATAGATCACCTTCGTGATTCCATAATAGCGATGTTTCGTATAATAACTTTTGCTCCCATCCCTTTCTCTTCTTGCTTTTCAGTAACTAGCTAAAGCTCTCTCTTTATTTTTCGTAGGATACTTTAAAGCTAGTTTAGACTCTTGTGTTTGGGTGCGAAAGTACACTAGCTTAATCATGAGTTTTGTTTGTTCCCAACAAAAGAATCATGAATTTGTTTCGATTATTTCCGGTTCATAAATTGGAAAATAGTAGAAGTTTTACTTGTAGTGTCGCTGGAGTGAATCATTGAGCAGGTTAATGCATCTTAAACTGCAGAGAGCAAGAAGTGAAGTGTTTGGGGTAGCTGACTGACTCACAGAAGAAGTCGATGACGAGGCGGCCGTCGGAGAGCCGTCCGGTGGGGCGGCGGAAGTAGGTGCGGCCCTGTGGGAGCGCGATGTTCATCCCTTGCGCCGCCGCCATGCCGCCCGTGTCGGAGTTGGAGTCCCCGAAGTTGAAGATCACCACCTGAGGCCGGCCACTAGCAGTAGCCGAGCTAGCAGTAGTGCTGGCCTCAGCAGCTGCTGCTGCTGCCGCTGCTGCCCCACCACGTCCGGCGACGGCAACGTTACCGCCCGTCGTCCCCTGCTGCTGCCCTCCGCCGCCCCAGAACCCGTACCCGACCGCGGCCGCCGGCATGTACCTGAGGCAGGCGACGACGACGACGGCGGCCACCCCGGCCAGCACGACGCAGTACTGCGGCCGCAGGCTGATCTTGGCATTGCCTCCGGCGCTCATCACGCCACTGCCACCACTGGTCATCCTTTCCCCCTTTCTTCCTCACTCGAGTATTAACTCAACCGACTCGTGCTGCGCAATGGAAGCGTGTGTGTGGCGGTGTACCAGCGTATATATAGGCAGTTGATGAGCTCCTCGTCGCTAGGAGATATACTAGATGAGATGGCCGGACGCGATGCATGGGTTGTCATCAAGAGAGTTGGAAAGAAACGATACCGCCAAAGTAAAAGGTGATGGATGAGTTGACGCGCGCGGCCGCGTGTTGCAATGAATAGCGGCCGGCCGGGGGCCGTGTGTGTGCGTGACTGGAGGCAAAAAAGGGGGGTTGGTGGCGGGGTGAACTGTGCGTGGGACGTGACCCGCCGGAACGGCGACGCCGCATCGGCTTATGGATGCCGGACAGCGCCGGTTAGGTGCCGGGTCTCGGCCATGCACAACCCAAAGCAAACACGGCACAAGCACAAGGTACTGATACGAAATGATGAACGAGTACTTGATGTCGCAGGACCGATGTAGGCTGCATGTAGACGTCTGCTCGCCAGATCCAAGCGTAGCTTGTGCCAGAGGAGCGGTTATGGCAGCGTACACGTCAGTGGTTGTTTGGTTTGGCTTCTTTCGGCCCTTCATGGCGCGTGGACGGACGGACGACGGACGGATCCGTATCGCTTCTGTAGCTCTTTGTTACAAATTTGGTTCCTTCCGTTTACACATTTGTAAAATTAGTCTTCTTACCAAATATGAAAGACACGACAGTGATATATATCTCTTGCCACGTTAGGACAGCTCGGCAGGTTGTCAGACCACAGGAGCGTGCGGAGATCGTGAGAGAGGATAAGAGTTGCCACTATAGGGCAAAGCAGCAGCAACTGCCGAGGTGCAGCAGAGAGATAACAGCTGTGAGAGTGCGACAACAACACTCCCTCCACCCGCCCCCTCTCCCCAAGTTGCAAACTGATTTTTTATTTAAAAAATACATTTATTTATTTGAAGTAGTTTAGGAGAAAAAACCACATGCGAAAAGAAGTAAAGAATGTACTTACTATTGAAATAAACTAATAAATATTTCTTACGAAAGTATACAACAAGTTGTTGGGTGCAGTCAAGTCATAGCGAAAAGTGGAGCCTTTCTGAATGGGCAGAGGAACATGTTAGGTGACTGCAATGTGACATTTCTATGAGTTAGTAGTTATGAATTTGTCTGAGTTTTTCATATAAAAGTTGGGAGGTTTAGTGAAGTTTTTGGTTTGAACACAAAATTTGAAGCCCGACATGGTAGTTCATAATGGATATGTAAATCACATAGCGCGCAAGGTTTGGTGAGGTGCATATATATGCCTTACTACTGCTACGGTACAAATGGCAACATTCAAGAATCATCAACTGGAACTACAGCTAAAATACATGTGCACCTTTTGGAATGGTAAACACTTGATGAATGAAAAAGAAGTTAGGCTTTCGGCCATACATAGTGTGCGTTAGGATCCATCAGTACCTATCTTTGGTGAGCTTGATGTGGCTGGTCTTGGCCTTCTTCCAATTCTACCAAACCTTGCCTTCTAGGTCAAGCTTAGGCTTGTCTTGGTCGAACATAATCTCACCTTGAGTAATGGTATCGGGGACCATCGGTATCTTTCCCTTGTTTTCCCCTCTCTCATCGTTTGCCCTGTCCTCTAGGGTGTTGGATTTTTAGTGGGTGAAGGTCTCTAATGGTTTTGGATAGTTCAGCATATATTTTCACTCAATGAATGCCCTGTCGTGCTTCTCGGACCCATCGATCCACTGAAAGAAGTAGCATTCTATATGAGTCTCCTGGAAATATTCGTAGATAATGTTCACTACTACAGAAAATCATATTACAGATGGTTCAAAAATATCATCACAGACGATTTTGAGAACCATTTGTAACTATGTGACAATGATAATAATGGCGCATCACAGATGGTTCTCAAACCGTATGTGAAAGTCATATAACAGATGCTTCCAATTTGGAAACGTTTGTGATGTTCTCTACCTCACATACGGTTACAATTTAGAACCGTATGTGATATTGCTCACATCATAGACGGTTTCCAATAATAACTATCTATGATGTTATATTATCACAGATGGTTTTGTGATGTTATATTATATTGATGATGCTTTTGCTGTTTATGAGCTAGTCTCAGGAAATGCTAGCTATGCCCTTTGAAACAACCAGATTACAGATTGCATCACAAGCATATTATCATAACCATTTCAGACATTAACTCAGATTACATATTACATTACGTAGAGCACATCCATTTCAAAAATCAACTCATATATATTAACCAATTGAATGCATAACTTCAATTTATAAATTCTCAGCATAAGGTTCACAAATTAACCTAAGTGGTAATTCACAAGTTCACAACTCAGGCACATGACAATCGCCTTCTAAATTTATGACCTCATATAGTAAGAAGGAGCAAAGTTGTCCTCTAATTCCTAACAGATCGGCCTATTCCAACGTAGTTGTAGCACATTTCCAAACATGTCAATGGGAAGACTAAGGTCTTGCATATATATAAATTGATAAAAATGAAAAAAAATTATTGCAAGATTGACAAACCTCCAAGTCATTGATAATCTTTTTACTCATAATGAGTTGCATGTTGTGGGAAATGTAGAATCCACATTGCTTAGTATCATTTGTCTACTAGTGGCGCTACCAAAATAGAATTAATTAGTTCCAGAGGTATTATTATGGAGTGTGATATAAGATTATTGTGTACTAGCAGATACCGGGAACTTATAATCGTACTTCAGCTTTGACCCGTACTCGTATGGCCCTCCATGAGCTTTGTACACTTTGAATGACCAGTCGAGTAAATTTTTGACAGGCTTCAAGTTGTGGGTACCGTCATTTGAGGAATCAAGGTACATTATCCAGTTCTGTTTTAGTATAATTACAATTAGAACTTAGTGAAACCTACACAGATATATCACCATGGTTATTCAACATAACTTCGAGTTGCATTTAAAGTACAATCAACAAGTATAGCAACTAGTGAATCACTTATATCAGGTTGTAGGGTAAAAGTATGTATTCTATATCGTAGTGAGCCGACAATGCATTTTTGACATACTCCTGAACAGCTTGTAAATTATCTTCCATGGTTTGCTTGGACACCACGTGTGGGTTGAGAAAACTCACCAGTTGTTTCTCTTTCTTTGCTTCAAGGATCATGCATATACATATACATATATATACATATATGCATATATATACACATACACACACACATACATACATGCATGCATGCACATATATATGACATATATTGGTATTATACAAATGTAGACTGTGATTGCATATACTTACAATGTCTAACATCTTATGAGTGATGTGTCGAGGGCATTGAGGTTGTAGAGATTCAATAAGTCGTTGAAACTGACCATAAAGATGCCCCCTGATGACTGGTGGAAGAAATACTTCTCCTTGAACCTGATTGAGATATTTGATATTCGTTCTGCCACTAACTTGTTGGCTTGTTCCATGTACCAATTTTGCAGTCTAATGCACGCTATTCAAAGCATTTGTTGGAGCTCTTTCAGTATGAATAGCTGTCCTAGCTTGAATTTTCGGACCAACAGAAAGTCAGGGGCCTTTATGGTCGCTTCGATTTGCCCTTGTTGTTGCCTCACTGTCTATCATAAGTCGTCTTCATGAGAGACAATTGGACCCAAAGTGAAGTATCTACTTATGTTGTATGGGGCACAGTAGCCAATTTGGTGGTTTGCTTTGGTGCAGTACATGGCTCTCCTGGACCACTGGTAGCTCTGGCATAGCAGGTGTCTCATGTTGTGCGTGTAGCTCTAGTGTTGGAGGACAATCGTTGAAGGAGATGTCCCTCCTGGACCACTGGATGAATGTGCCAATGGCATCCCCTAGTATCACGATCTCTTGTTTGGGGGCATCTCCAACGCAAAGGCCATGCAAATTTTATGTACACCGTCAAAATTCACCTTTGTGTAACTCGACGCTACCAAGCGACTATGAACAACGCCTCTAAACCAGATGATACGCGTGCCCCTAAGCAACCTGCAGGGGAATGGAACCATTTGACAAGCCTCACTTGGAGATTGCACAGTGTGGCTAGCAACATAATGGTACACAGTTAGCTAAGACGTCCAATAGATCTATCTATGGAGCATTTGAGAGATATATGTTACATTTGCGTCATCGTCAAGAAATTTGGCATCATCGATGTCTATCTTAGGGACAGACATGTAGTTGCTCTGATAGTTAGTTGGGCTGAATTACGTTAGTGCTTCTAGGGCATGCGTTGTCTGTACATGCCTCTTTGCAACCACTCTTCACTCCATCCTTAGGCAAATGGTTCATTTTCAAATTAAATCTTTTCATTATTACAAAATTTCAAATTAAGCTTTGATTAATTCTAGAAAAAAGGCACATGGTTTATTTTCAAACTTAAACATTCCAAAACTCAAATTTTGAGATGTTACATTTATTCTTGCAATCTAAGGTTGGAATAGGTTGCTGACATCCATAAGGTGTCCATAAAATTTCACAATATTTGGATCAACTGATCAAAAGATTCATCAATTTTCCTTTT
The DNA here is from genome assembly GCA_036346375.1 of Guadua angustifolia. Lineage (NCBI taxonomy): Eukaryota > Viridiplantae > Streptophyta > Magnoliopsida > Poales > Poaceae > Guadua > Guadua angustifolia. The sequence goes on from CM070500.1 coordinate 64,167,061, forward strand.
TAGTCGGGCTGATTCTTACCATTCATCGCACTAATTTTCCTCAGTAGCTACTGAGAACCTCGGCGATATTGCTACAAAGACCCTAGTAGTCTTTGGGCTCTGCTCATCTAACTGCACCTTGTGTATTTTATGATCACGCCTCTGTCGAGAAATTTGGGTTTTTCGCCTTCTCCGCTTTGCATTTTTGATGTGAGGATATTGGTTGGATTGTTTTGAGTAGGAAAAATTTTATTTTAAGATCATTCAACCCCCTCTGATCGCTATCTCAGTCCTTCAATTTGTATCAGTGCCAATTTTGCTCTTTCATAGATCTTGACAGGTCTCGAGAGTCATGGCGACGGACAAATATTTCACTAAGCCTTCCATCTTTTCTATAGTTGATTTTCCCTTATGGAAGTCCTGAATAGAGTCATACATCACTACTCAAGGCTTCCTGATATGGCAGAAGGTGAAACTCCCGTATGAGGTTCCTGCCGATGAGAACGTCACGGCCAGCAATATGGCTAACGTTAAGGCAAACGCTAAGGCAAGGAACATCCTCATATAGGGCCATAGCCATAGTGAGTATGACCGGATCTCTCACCTTTGTTCTGCTCGAGATCTGGGTGACCCTCGATGCTTACCATGCGGGCACCACTCAAATCAAGATAGTGAGACAGGACTACACAAATTTGAACAACATGCTGGTGAGGCCCTCGATGAGTGCTTTGGTCGGTTTACACGCATTTTGAGTGATATCTGTGAAGTTGGTTGCACATATCCTGACTCGAAGAACGCTCGACACTTCTTGAACGCACTTGATCTTCGGATTTGGGAGATGAAAGTGGCCACCATCAAGGACACCACAGAATTATCAACCTTGACTCTTGACGGACTTTATTCCCAGTTGAAGACTAATGAGATCGACATTGTCTCTTGTAAGATAAAGTCGCAGTCGATAGCCTTGGTCACCAATCCTATTGGATCTATTTTTGAGACTTCTATTGGTTTCCCCCTTTCCGCCCTTTGTGAGCTAACTCATGAATAACTGGATAAATTTCTAAAAAATGAGTTTGCTCTTTTAACTCGCAAATTTTCTCATGCCTACAAAAGGGTGAGGGAGGGGAAAAGAGGTGGCATAATCACCTGCTTTGAGTGTAGTGGCCCCAACCACATTCGAGAAAATTGCCCCAAACTGGAGAAGAGCAAGAACGATGTCGGTGGTTTAGGAAAGAATTACGACACCAACAAGAACCGTAACAAGAAGCCTCTAGTCCATGACCCGACGCGTGAGAAGAAGTACCGCAACTTCTCAAAGAACAAGAAGCTCTTCCACCGCGTTCTTGCTACACTCGACGATATCAACCTCTCCAACACGGAGACCTGGAGTGATGAGAGTGAGGATGATCTGCAAGAGAAGAACAACAACGGCGATGACTTCACCAGGATGTGCTTCATGGCAGACGCCAATAGCATTAGCGACTCCAAGCTTTACAACGACTCGTACAACGTACCCTCCTATGACCAGCTCAATGAAGCTTTCTGTAAATTAGGAAAATTTCATGCTAGAGCTAGAGTTAGGTGTATGTAGTTAGAGAAGGAAGTAGATACCTTGACTCAGGAGTTAGCTTCACTTAGATCTTCTTCCTCCCGAGCCTCTGATGACTGTTCTTTATGTGATACCTTGCTTGTGGAGCTTGAGAACCTAAGGACTATACATGATAGTGTGGTTTCTGAATTTGAGAGTCTTAGGTCGAAGAATGCTAATACTTGTTCATTGATGCTATTCCCGTAGATACTAGTTTTTTTCATACTCACACTAGCGCATCATGTAAAAATTGCCCTAAATTGCTTACTAAAATTGTTACCATGAGCACTCACCTTAAAAAGCTATCTACTAGAAACAATAAACTTGAATTGCATGATTCTAAGGACTTAGTCAGCTCATGTGAGGGCTATAGGCAACTAAAACTTGACAATGAATCTTTAAATGTCAAGTGTGTTGAACTTGCCAAGGACTTGCTAGTTAAGTCACAAGAAAGTTGCTTGCGATGTGCTGAGATTGAGGGGGACTTAGATAAAATCCAAGTTGAACTTAAAAAAGAAGTTAGAAGCCCAGACCCTTAGGATTAAAAATTCCCCTTGAGTTTCTTGTGAGGTCCTCGAGATTGAGGCAGCCGTGCTGAAGGAGAAAAATACACGTGCTGGTAGTTCTTCCTTATCTGGTAGTTCTTCCTTATCTGATTCTTCTTCATCTTCTTCCCCTCATTCTTCCTGTGCCTCTCTCTTCTAAGAGTAAGAATAACTCATGAACACTCTTGAGAAGTATGTAAGAGGCAAGAAAAAACTCAATCTTATGCTAGACCAGTCCAAGATTAGTCGATTCAATCAGGGTCTAGGATTTGACTACTTGGAGCACACTAAGACTCATCCTTCTACCATTGTTCGTGGCTCCAAGAGAGGAGAGATTGTGGTAGCTCACAGGGTGAGAACTACTATGTTTAGGTCTACTAGGGTTATCCATGGGACTTCTGACCAGTAGGTTATTACTCCTACTACTTCTGCCTCTAGCAAGGCGAAGTATTCATACACCTTCTGTCAGAAAGATGGCCACCTAGCAAATTTCTGATTCAGGCGTGCCATGATCATGAGGTGCGAGCGTGTTCATGCTCTTAGGGGTATTCGGGATCATCCCCAGACTCTGAGTGCTTCTAAGGAACACACTGCTACTAGATAGGTTAGAGAGTCACCTATTTTTGGGCAGCGTCCAGGACTCGATTTTCAGGTCGTTCAGTTGAGTTTTAGTCCTAGAGCTGCTCATTGTCAGTCTATCCCCCGTCCTCTTAATATTTCTCATTTTTTCCATCGAGGTAGATATCAGCGGTGTGAGGTGTTTTCTGGTAGGAGATTCAAGCAGCTTCACTGGGATGGTCCATCCTTTGCACCACGGCAAGCCAACCCAGTTTCGGCTTCTAGATCTTCTACTAACGTTGTCTCTAATCTTGTGAGAGTTGAACGTCAGAGAGACACTAGAGTTCAGGCTTCTTCTTTTGTGGCTGGTACTCTGAGGCGTCATGTCAGTATTAGGTTCTCAGGTCTTCACTTTATCCCAGTACTGAATCATCTCTCTCTGTTCTATCTTGATCAGGTTCGTCGGTTGGGGAAGAGAGAGGTTTGGATTGTTGACTCCGGTTTTTCTCGCCATATGACCGGAGACTCTCATTGATTCTCTTCCTATGTCCGAGCCCCTGGTGATGAGTTGATCACCTTTGGGGATGCTTCTTCAGGTAGAGTCATTGCTAAAGGTATCATCTGCAATAATAATAATTTTATTCTTAAGAATGTTGCCTTAGTGAGTAAACTGTAATACAATTTGCTCTTTGTTTCTTAGCCTATCGATGACTCTTTCGAGGTAAGTTTTAAGAGTAGTGCCCGTAAAATCCTTGATTCATCAGGAAGGTTAGTTTGCAGGATTTCTAGATTTGGGTGAATCTTTCATGCTGATTTTTCTTCTTCTTATGGAGACTTTAATTGTTTTTGAGTCCCAATATCTCTCCTTCTGGCATAGGAGAATTTGTCACATTGGCTTCGATCATTTGACTAGAGTTAGTAACCATGATCTCATTCATGGCTTGCCTAAACTCAAGATGGTCAAAGATTTAGTTTGCCCTCCTTGCCAACATAGCAAGATGGTTGATGCTTCTCATCCTCCAGTCACTGTTGTGATGACTGATGCACCAAAACAGCTTTTATATATGGACACTGTTGGTCCATCTAGATTGCAATCAGCGGGTAGGAAGTAGTATGTTCTTATCATTGTCGATGATTTTTTTAGGTATTCTTGGGTGTTTTTCATGGCCTCGAAGTATGAGACTTTTTCTTATTTCAGGGGTTTGGTCAGTAGGTTGTCTTTTGAGCTCCCAAGTGCCATACGAGCTATACGCAGTGATAATGGCACAGAGTTCAAGAACTCCTACTTTGAGAGTTTCTATGTGGAGTCTATTTTAGAGCATCTGTCCTCCTCTCCCAACATCCCTGTCAGGACCCGAATATGCAAATCTGGACCCTCTGTGTATTCCACACTAGTCTAGGATCACGCTAATGCGCACAAACTCAACATAGATGAATATCACAATCATACTCAGCAATAATATAATAAAGATTTCATCAAGTTAAGTATAATTGTTAAACAACCTTATGATCCATCTTACATGAATACACCATGCAGGGCTAAAATAGAAAGCAAATGAATAGTAGCAGAAAAATAATCAAAAGCGTAGAAACCTTTCAACTGCCACAGGCAACTGACAAGGTTTGCACCCTAATTGTTTGCCTCCTCATGGATCTCCTCCTCAAAAGTAGGTGTTGTTTTTTCTCTAACTGATGATGTTTTGTTGCAAGGGTAGAGTATATAAAGCATTCAACAAGTCATGCGTAGAATGCAAGTCTATATAATATATGCATGGCTTAGTACAAAGGATAGGATACAAAGTTATTTTGCATAAACAGCACTTGTAAAAGAATAGCATGAATAGATTGAAAGACAGTAAAACAAATAATAATAATAATAAATTTTGCGTTTGTTTCCAATAACCAATTCACAACCTATTTCCTCATTTCAACATCCCATTCCTACATTTGTTTTAATAAAATCTAACTCTTGACTGTAATCATCGAGCAATGCTCAATACCGCGAGCACAGCTATTCGAATAAGTTTTACACTCTACAAAGGTTACACACTTTACCCACAAGATATAATCAAACTCCATAAATGCGAGTGATCATAACAAAGCCTTTCCAACGCCTATCTAAACCCAGTACTATTTGTTAAAGTTTCAATATTAGTGGGACTGATTACCACATTCAGGGCCCCCCTCTTAAGCCATATGAGCCATCCCGTGCGAGGACTGATTACCACTACCTAGGCCTCACACCACCACAATAGTACCAAAGTTTAGACTCAACAAATTAATCAGCTAGGTCTGTCCTATTCCAGACTTATAGTTGTATGAATGACTCAGTTCAAATTCTTGAAAGGTTAAGTCCTTAATTGACCAAGACAAGACTAACCAAAAATCATCATAACCATAAACCACAATTATCATAAAAAGCAAATGCGACCGCCTATGTGCCACATTGGCCCACCATAGATACATGCCACTTGCCTCGATCTAAATCATTTTACCACCCCAGTTGATTTACCATGCACTACGTGCCATCAACAATACCAACATTGTGTGAAAACACCCGACACACAAGTTAATAAACATGTTCCATATTCATTAAGCAAGATTAATCATTTGCGCATAAAATGATGACTCATCGCATGGCTAAGCATACTACTTGCGTTCTAACTACTCATATTGGCAATTATAGCTACCAATTAACATTAAACCATTCTAGGGTGACAAATGAGATATGACATATGACATGGCAAGGTGGATGTAATTCATGTGGACAATTAGCTACTCCCAACATATGGAAACAATTGATAATTGAAATATCATGCAATACTTTGAAACAACATAATATTTAAAGCATTGGTTTAACATGATCAAAGTACGACTTGCATTCGAAGTGTTCTAGATCCTGCTTTGTAACTTGGTCAAGCGCTGGCTCCTCGATGACAAACTCACCGGGCAACTCGATGTCTACGCGTAACAAGAAAAAATAATAAATACCAAAAATAGAGAGTAAAATTAACTCTAAAAATTAAATAAAATTCACCATTAAATAGAGTATGATTTTACAAATTTTTAGAGACTAGAATCACCTCAATCGGAGTTTGGATGCAAAAGATATAGCCATTCAAAGTTTAAAATAAATGGAACATCACTAAAATCAGAAATTCCGAATTATCCAAATTATTTTTATACAGGAAATTCACTTTTATGACATCATGCTGATGTCAGCACCGAAATAAATTTTGGCCAAAATATTATTCTACTGAAAATTAATTATGATGTCATCGCTGACGTCACTTGACATGTGGCCCAATCAAAGGGCGACACATGTCGCGGTCTACGGACTGGGTCCACGGCTCGGCCTCGGTCAACCGTGGACCGGTGGCACTGTGCCCGTGCTCTAGCTGACGCAAGAAATGGCGTTAGTGGCGGCACGTGGCCCAATCACGACGCGACACGCGGTTCTATGCGACTGGTAGAAACTCGACGCAATCTTGTCCGTCCGATTCAAAACGAATGGCTGAGATTAAGCGATGCGGCTCATCTTTGATTTACTGTGGGCTCAACGTGTGGCTACGCTTCAGCTACTGGATCCAGATCCGATGGCAATAGCAGACGAGCAACGGCGCACACACACGGCACGTCTAGACCGATCGGCATGAATATGATGACGGTGGCGAACTAAGCAACATCTCGAGCACTGATCCTAGATCTCGACGGCTAAGATCTATGCTAACATGATTCTACGCAACGTGATCTAAATCGTACGATTAAAATCCAACTGTGAGGGGTGAAGTAGTGGTTTACTGTAGATGCGGCGACGTGGCTCGATCCTGGTCATTGAATGAAGATCTGACAGTCGACAAAGCTTCAATCGGCAGCGATGGCACTACTGGATAGGTTCACTAGAGCTGGCAACAAAGACCTCAGTGGCGGCATTCCAGGGCAGTTCTGGCGACGGGAGATGGTGCGTTCGACATGGCTCGACGCGGGCATCACTCCGGTGACCTCGGCAACAGCGGAAGCTGCTGGACAGCGGCGAAACGAATGGCAGAACGGCTCAGGGACTACGGTGAACTCCTACGGGTGAACGGCGGTGGCTCTGGTAGTGGGAGTTGGTCAGCGGGTGCGGCGCGAAGTGAGGACCACGATGATGGCGACGACGCACTAAAGAGCAGCTCGGGAGGCGTACAATAGGTGGAAACGAACTCCGAGGTTCGCAGGGAAAACGGCGGCACGATGGACTCGGACGAGGTGACATGGCTACATCGGAAGCGTACATGTAGCGATGGATCAACAACACACAAGCACGCAGTGACGCGGCGTGACGATAATCGTTGTATCAAGATCCAACGGCTACGATCCTAGGGTTTTCAGCGGATGGGTTGAATGGTCTGGCGGGCAAGGGGGAAATGGGCCGAACCAGGTGGGTTTCAGCCCAAACACTATTCCGCGGATTTTAAATCATTTTCGGATAAAATAAATTAGGAAAATAGAATAAGCCAAAATAAATAGCAAGAAAATCCAGAAAAATTCTATAAAATACTTTAAGACATTTAAAACCCAAATAAAATATTTCTAGCAAAAGATTAATAATACTTTGTATAGAATAAATAAAAGATAACAAATGACCTAATTCAATAAATACAAAAAGAATTAAATAAAATATCAAAAAATTTAAATAAAAGGAAAAGGCACAATAAATCTAGAAAAAGCAAAATTTGGGATGTTATAAACCTCCCCCCTTAACGGAATCTCAATCCTGAGATTCAGGGCTGACTAAGGAATATGTTTGGAAATTTTAACTTCAGATCATCTTCTCGTTCCCACGTGGCCTCACTCTCTGACTGATTGCTCCACTGCACTCTGTAGAAACACACTGACTTATTCTGAGTTCTGCGATCAGTCACATCCAAAATCTTGATTGGTTGCTCCTTATAGGTTAGATCCTCCTGTAATTCAATAGACTCTAGTAGCGTCTGCTCTACGGGCACTCGAAGAAAGTTCTTTAACTGAGACATATGAAATACATCATGCACTTCTGCCAACGACTACGACAATTCTAGCTAGTACCTCTCCTTTGCGACTCAAGATTCTGAACGGACCAACATATCTTGGTGCAAGCTTTACTTTCGCATGAAACATTTTTTACTCCTTTAACAGGGGTTACTCTGAGATACACGAAATCTTCAGGCTCAAAGATTAACTCACGATGGCGATTATCAGCATAACTCTTTTGCATTCCATGAGCAGTCTTCAAACTTTCTCTGATCATGGCGATCTGCTCTTCAGCTTCCTTTAGAATAACTGGCCCAAAGATCAATCTTTCTCCCATCTCATTCCAATTCAGCGGGGTGATTGTTGTAGCTGAACTCGGCATATGACAAGCAGTTATCACATGTAGCAGCATAGGCTAGGGCACAAGCTCTTAACATATCCTCCAAAATCTAATTGACTCTCTCGGTCTAACCATATGTTTGAGGGTGATATGTTGTACTGAAATTTAGACGAGTTCCCATTGCTTCATGCAACTTATTCCAAAATCTCGAGGTAAATTGAGTACCTCTGCCCGATACTATCTTCTTCGGTATACCATGTAGACATACAATCCTCGACATGTACAACTCTACCAAGTGATCCCCTGAGTAGGTGGTCTTCACTGCTATAAAATGCACGACTTTAGTCAAACGATCAATGATAATCCATATGGAATCATACTTGCTCTGAGTCCTGGGTAAACCGGTGATAAAATCCATACCAATTTCCTCCCATTTCCATTCCGGCACCTTCAAAGGTTGCAGCAACCCTACTGGTCTCTGGTGCATTGCCTTCACTCTCTGGCATATATCACACAAAGCAACATGCTCAGCAACTTGACGCTTCATATTCGGCCACCAAAATCTCATCTTCAGATCCTGGTACATCTTTGCACTCCCTGGATGAATAGAGAACTTTGAATCATCCGCTTCTTCAAGAATCAAGTGCTTTAATTCCTTTCTATGCGGCACACAGATTCGACCTTTCATCCATAAGGTACCATGCGCATCTAAGATTAAATTCTTAGCTTTACCTTTGTCCATATTAGACTTAATCCTCTTTATTTTGGCATCATCTTTCTACCCTTCTCTAATTTGATCTTTCAAGGTAAGCTTTACCTCTAGGGTAGCTAGAAATCCTTTTGGTACTACCTCCAATCTTAGCTTCTGAAATTTCTTGCACAACTCAGGCTGACTTTTCTGAATCATCATATTAACACTGTGACTCTTCCTACTTAACGCATCGGCTACCACATTAACCTTCCCAGGGTGATAATGAATTTCCAAATTATAATCTTTAATTAACTCCAACCATCTTCTCTGCCACATATTCAGATCTGATTGTGTGAAAATATACTTTAAACTCTTATGGTCGTGTATATTTCACAGCGATTTCCAATAAGATGGCAACGCCATAATTTTAAAGCATGCACTACTGCAGCTAATTCCAAATCATGCGTTGGGTATTTCTCCTTATGTGACCTTAACTGCCTTGACGCATAAGTGACCACTTTACCATTCTGCATCAGCACACATCTAAGTCCTTGACGCGAAGCATCACAATAAATATCAAAACTAATCTGAATATCTGGCAACACTAACACTGGTGCTGATGTCAACCTTTTCTTCAATTCTTGAAAACTCTTCTCACAATCTGGTGTCCATGCAAATTTCTTATCTTTCTTCAACAACTGTGTAAGGGGTCTAGCAATTGATGAGAACCCCTCTATGAATCGACGGTAATATTCCACCATTCTAAGAAAACTCTGAATCTGAGTCACCGATTTCGGTTGTTCCCAATGCAACACTACCTCGACTTTACTAGGATCAACTGCAACACTTTTGGCAGTCATCACATGACCAAGGAATTCCACTTTCTTCTTCTAAAAGTCACAATAACTGAACTTGGCATACAACTGCTGCACTTGAAGCTTCTCCAAAACTAGCCTCAAATGCTCTGCATAATCTTCCTCTATCTTGGAATAGACAAGAATGTCATATATGAAAACGACAATAAACTTATCCAGATATTACATGAAAACTTTATTCATTAAGTTCATGAAATATGCAGGGGCATTGGTCAATCCAAATGACAAGAATGTGAACCTATAATGACCATATCTGGTCGAAAATGCGGTCTTGGGTATGTCTTCTGCTCAAATCTTTAGCTGATGATATCCCGATCGAAGATCTATCCTAGAGAAAATTCCAGCTCCTTTCAACTGATCAAACAAATCATCTATCCTAGGTAGCGGATACTTATTCTTTACAGTTATCTCATTTAAAGCTCGATAATCAATACACATTCTCATGCTTCCATCCTTTTTCTGAACAAACAAAACAGGTGCTCCCCATGGTGACGAACTCAGTCTTACAAAACCTTTTTTTAGCAACTCCTCAAGCCGTTTCTTCATTTCTACCAACTCATCTGTGGGCATCCGATACAATCTCTTGGCATTGGGGCTGTCCCAGGAACCAATTCAATCGCAAACTCAATGTCTCGGTCAGGTGGCATTCCCAGTAACTCTTCAAGAAAAATATCTGGATATTCATTTACATCCAATCCTTCCTCAATGCTGATTGCTTTAGCATTGTTAATCATCATTTGCCCATTATGAACTGCAGTTGCTTGGACTTCCACTCTTTCGCCTTTCAGGCTTTCAATTGACACTACCCTTCTACCACAATCTAGCACGACTTTGTGTTTAGATAGCCAATCCATCCCAAGAATAACATCTAATGTTTAGGTATCCAAGATAATAAGGTTCGCTAAGAACTCCATTCCATTCATGAGCATCTTTACTCCCATACATTCTAGGTTAGATCGCAACTCCGATCCAGGGGATTGGACCAGAAGCATGCACTTAAGATTCTTAACTTCTAACCCATACCCGACAGCAAAATCTCAAGAAATAAAAGAATGCGAAGCTCCAGAGTCAAACAAAACTGTAGCAAGTACTGAGTAAACTAAAAACTTACCCAATACGATGTCCGATGCTCCTTGGGCCTCATCAGTCGTGATATGATTAACATGACCTCTCACCGTGGCTTGAGTTGTGGCTCCATACTGAACAGCTCCACGGTTCCCCCTGGTGCAGGCATCTTGGCCAGCGTCGATCCAATGTTGAAGAGAATGGGTGTAACACCTCTCTTCAGATAGTTGTTAGTGAAATGTCCTGGCTCATTACAACAAAAACAATGCCTAACTGTCAATTGCTAACCTCCTCTTGGAGCATTATTGGCCTGAATAGGTGTCCGAAAATTCTGCCCACTAGGACGGGGTACAGATGAAGGCGTTTTGAAAACTGCTTTGGGCTGAAACCTGACAAACTGCTGTGGCGCAACCCTCATTTTTTGCTGCCCTTGGCGAGCTCCCTGCTGTGCCATTCTGTGCTTGTGGTTGTCATCCAACTCTTTGTGGTTATCTTCCAAAATAAGGGCTTTGTTCACTGGCTCTTGGAAATCTGGAAAGGTATGAGTGATTAGCCTAACTTGCAATCTAGAGTTCAGTCCCTTCATGAAGTGAGACTGTCTTGCTTTATCAGTCGCTACATCCTCAGGTGCGTAGCGAGCAAGCTGAGTAAACCAGTTCAAATATTCTGCCATAGACTGGCTCCCCTGCTTGATGGCTCTAAATTCTTCTTTCTTCTAATCCATAACACCTTCAGGAACATGGTACTGGTGAAAAGCAGTAGAAAATTCTTCCCAAGTGATCTCTTGTGGATACTCCTATGATGCGCAGTAATTCTCCCACCATTCAGCAGCTGTACCCTCAAGCTGATGAGAAGTATAAAGTACCTTCTCATTCTCTTCACACTGGGTGATATGCAATTTTCTCTCGATGATCCTTAACCAATCACCAACCTCAATCGGGTTGGCATTCCCAGAAAATATTGGTGGACGGGTCCTCATAAAGTCAGACAGCTTCGAGTAAGGACGGCTCCCATTGCTAGCAGCTTGGTTACAATTATTAGCCACTGCTTGATTAGCAAAGTGCTGCATCTGCTGCATCATGGTCTGCATAAGCTGGGTCTGTGCAGCAAGAAAAGCTCCAAAATTGCTCATATCAACCGGGGGCGCTGCCTGAGGAATTGGTGATGCATTCTTGTTCTCATTCTGACGGCTTCTACTTCCTTAGGCTCCATTATTCCCGCGAGTCTGAACCATCTGCTAATCACTTCAAGGTTTAGAGAAAAGAGGGAAAAACATCATAGACAAGTAATATAAGGACTTATGCAGGGGAAAAGGTTCTTAACTCAAACTCTAAATTTTATAAACTTTATTCAATACTTGGTATAGCTGCTCACAAGTGCCTAAGGACAATGCAGCGCATACTGCACACTCAAAGGAACACACGAACTTTCAAATAACCAAACAAGCAATTCTAATCGACTAATGGCAAGACACTAACTTAGACTCATGCAACTCACAACTCAAGTCACAACTACTACTAAACTCAAACTCCACCTAATTGCTAAGCCATCCTGGATGTGGACCTCCTGGCTAACACGGCAGCGGATGACTCGGCATCGGGCAAACTTATTCCGATGGCTAGGAGTCTCATTGGATGACACAGATCCTTGACTCCTTGGCTCTGACACAAGCTCCTCTGGATCCTCCTCAGACTCCTCTAGCTCAACTGCCTCCTCCAACTTAGTGATCCTCTCAGTAGCCATCCTCCTCGACTCCTGAAGATCCCTCTCAGCCTTTTCCAAAGTCTCATATGCCTCAGAAAGCTCCTAGTTGGTGGTCTTCGTAAGTGTCTCCTAAGCTGAGGCAAGACACACCAAGTGGACGATAGTAGCATTCTCCTCCTCCCTGACTCTGTCCTCGATGATAGTGCTCCCATTTGGATGATACTTGAAGGCTATGGATTCTAGCTCCAGAGTGTAGTCACAGGCGAAGCGATGAAGGGCAAGGTGAGCAGTCTCCTGGATCCCATTTTCAAAGGTCGATCTTCTCGCAGAGATGTTAACTGGGCAGCTGTAACATTCCAAAATTTGAAGTTTCTGAGTGCTTGAATTTAAAAATGAACCATTTACATTTTCTTCGAATTAATTAAAGCTTAATTTAAATTTTTCAAAAAATGAAAGGATTTAATTTGACTAATATATTCATCAAACAAAAGATTTCTAGTTTTTGTTAGGTTCCTTGTGCTTCAAGGAATTTTTCTGTATTTTTGGAGTTTTTTCTGAATTTATGCTATTTATTAGAATTTATTTGCTTTTACTTGAATTTTTGGAATTTCTTAAATTCAGAAATTGTTTTAAATTCTTTTATTGCTTTTGGGCCAAATCCCTGTCGTCGGCCGTTCTTCCGCCATACTCAGACTGTTCATTGTCACTTACCATTTTGAAAAACCCTAATGCCGCAGGTGTTGGATCTCAATCCAACAGTCCAGAGTCGCCCGCGTAACCGCACTTTCTTGGCCGTTCGATAGCCGTCGCGTGGACGGTCAGCATCACGCCACGTTGCCTCGTGCCACCGCCGTCACCAGGAAACCCTAGCCGGTGCAGTCATCCTCGACTTCTGGGTTTTTCGTGCCTCCCGAGGCTATAAAAGCCCCTGCCATACCCTGTGTCGAGCTCTTTGTCTCGCACTACACCCACTGACACCCTGAGTGTCGCTCGAGACCCCTCCGTTGCGCCGTGTGACCTCACCAAAGTTTCGCCACCTCAGAGTCCTTCTCTGCCGTTTTTCCTCCTCGCCGGTGAGTTTCCGCCGCATCCGGCAGTACCACCAAGTTCCTTGCGCCACACTCTCTCGTTTGCCCTTGTCTCGTGCCTTCTCACCGTGAGTTTTGTGCGTGGCCACTTCATCTTCTCCACCTCTGGTGAGTCAACTCCGCCGCCGTGCTGCCGTCGCCTTCTGCCGCATCTCCGCCGTCCGATCACCCGCCGAAGTCTCTGATCGCGCCACGTCGTTGTCTTCTTCCGTCCGATCTGTCTTCGATGCATCGGATGAGCACCACGTGGCTTTCCCGTCAGCCGCCCTGCTAGCTGTCGCGTGGATGCCCCATGTCTGCCCCGTCGGCGCCACGTCAGCCCTACCTGCCACGCCTGCTGCCACCTAGCCGATCTGCCACGTCACCCAAATTTTCGTCTGTGGTCTCGGTTCACCATGAGCCGTGACTCTGACATGTGGATCCCATGTGTCAGCGGCATTTCTTTTTGTTTTTCTATTTTTCCTGAATTCTGAAATTCCAGTCAATCAGGATCTGACACGTGTCACCTCTCTTATTTTTTATGATTTTCTCTCCCGAGGAACTTCCAGGAGCCCGTTCTTCTTCGTCTGAGCTCTGATTCCAGTGATTCAAATTTCTAAATTCATCTAAATTCATGATCTATCTTCCAGTACCATTATTTTTATTTTTTGAATTTATTTTATTTATTTTTTTCTCGTTTCACGTATAGACGACGAGTCAAAACGCAGGCGAATCTGCAGGCAGAGGTAGAACCAGCAGGAGGCATTGAAGGCAAGTCTTCCTTGAACATGTTGATCCCAAATTTTTATAAAAATATTATGTTGTTTTAAATTATGCATGCTTATTATTTTGCGTAATGTACTTTAAGTGTAGCGTAAGGTTTAGCTAAATTCCAGTTGTGGTATACCCTCATTGATTTTAATCATGACAACCTTTGACACCCTAGATGATACTAGCTGCTTTATCTGGTAATAACCAATAGTGTAGCATGGGACGATAGATTTACTTAGTCCAGCTTAATCGTTCGGTATTATGCCATTATGGAAAATCTTTTCGATCATTGTTCAAACTTAATTGTGAGATTGTGGCAACTGGTATTGCTGCTATTATTTAATTGAATTAAAGTGAAAATGGCTTAGACCGGGGTGGATGGATGTTTGGTGGGTGTTGGATGCACGAGATCTTGTAAAGTGATTGTTCTGCCCTAGTCAATTAAGGACTGAAGCATGTGTTACCATGGACCGAGCATTACCGTACAACCACAAGTCTATATGGGTATGATCTGGCTAATTAATTTGTGCATCTCATTATTGGCTTCACCATTGGGTTGGATGTGGGTGCCGGATGTAGACACTCGCAAGGCGCAAGAGGGGGCTTCTGTACTGGGTGGCTAGAACCCTAACAGCGGTGAAACCTTAGCGGGCGAAGTTAGTAACGGGGTCGTGCATTGTAAAGGCCTTGTCGTGATCTCTCTGCTGACACACCAAAGGAAGTGTGTTAATTGCATGGCGATAAGAGTCGATCATGTCTTGTGGGTAAAATTGTACACACTCTGCAGAGTTAAAACTATTTAAGTAGCCATGCCCACGGTCAAGGGCAGGCAAGGTACGCTAGCACGATTTTGTTTTAAAAGAAAATGATGGTTTGGGAATCCGTGAGTGGTTGGAACTCTCGGGTTTTGGTTTAGCGGTTGGAGCCAGTCAGGTGGTTGGAACCTATGTAGTTGTTACATCAAATTCAATTATTATTTACTTACTTTTTGTTAAATGATGCATCATGAAATTACTATTGGTATTTAAAATTAAACTTTGCTTTACGCCAAATGAACCATATTATGCCTTCAATTTTCAGCCATACATATAGTTATCATGCATTATGTTTCCAAGACTTGCGGAGTACATTTTGTGCTCACCCTTGCAACATCTCAACTTTCCATAGAGGAGTGTGCTGAAGCTGAAGGTGACTACGAGTTCTATGCTTGTGGTTATGATGAAGGCAATCCGGACTAATAGGACGCGTACCCCAGTCGATTGCCTGTTGGGCATATGGATTGGCTTATTCTACTGCTATTATTTTATTTTCGCTACTTCTTATTGAACTCAAGCCATGAGGTTGGTTTATTTGTAATAATTTGGCCATAAGGCTAACGCTCTTTTTGCTTAATTAATATTATTTGGTTCGTGATATGATTGTGTTATCATCACTGTTTTCACTGTGTGTGCTAGCTTTTTCTGGACTAGCACGGTTATACACAGAGGGTTCGGATTTGAAAATCCGGTCCCGACAGCGACTCCCGATGGTATTTTCTCTAGCATAAACTGTGAGCATGGAAATTGTTCCTCTCTTTTTCCCATTTACAATCCAGTTGGTACTACGATAAATTGGGCGGTCAAAGCCTCCCAACAGCTGCAGCATCCTCCAGAGCTCAGCAGCAAATCCTCCTTTGCACTCACCATAGAGGCAATCCATCTCAACCTGCAGAAAAGCGGCTCTCGTAAAAACCTTAACTCAAAAACAAGGAAAAGATAGAAAAATTCAGCAAAGGTGGAGAGTAAGAAAGAAGGGACAAGTTAAGATCCTTTTAATCTTTCAAGTTAATTTTGCTTTTAGAAAATAGTTTTAGACACTCCTAGGGCGACAATCTAGCTAGGGTTTGACCTACAGATCTAGCTAGGGTTTGACTTACAGTAAATATGGCTCTAATACCACCTTTGTTGGGACCCGAATATGCAAATCTGGATCCTCTGTGTATTCCGCACTAGTCTAGGATCATGCTAATGTACACAGGCTCAACATAAATGAATATCACAACCATACTCAGCGATAATATAATAAAGACTTCAGTAAGTTAAGTATAACTGTTAAATGACCTTATGGTCCACCTTGCATGAATAAACCATGCAGGGCTAAAATAGAAAGCAAATGAATAGTAGTAGAAAAATAATCAAAAGCGTAGAAACCCTCGTGGATCTCCTCCTCAAAAGCAAACATTGCTTCTTCTCCAACTGATGATGTTTTGTTGCAAGAGGTGAATATATAAAGCACTCAACAAGTCATGAGTAGAATGCAAGTCTATATATTATATGCATGACTTAGTACAAAGGATTTGCTATAAGGTTATTTTGCATAAACAGCACTTGTAAAAGAATAGGATAAATAGATTGAAAGATAGTAAAACAAATAATAACAATAATAACTTTTGCATTTCTTTCCAATAACCAATTGACAACCTATTTCCTCATTTCAACATCCTATTCCCACATTTATTTTAATAAAATCTAACCCTAATTGTAATCACCGAGCAATTCTCAATGCCACAAGCATGGCTATTCGAATAGGTTTTACAGTCTGTAGAGGTTATACACTTTACCCACAAGATACAATCATATACCACAAAGGCAAGTGATCATAACAAAGCCTTTCCAATGCCTATCTAAACCCAGTACTATTCACTAAGGTTTCAACACTAGTGGGACTAGTTACCACATCTGGGGCTCCCCTCTTGCGC